>CM053790.1:519671784-520871784 GCA_028749045.1 Cupressus sempervirens
TGTATGGGATAAAATAATGATAGAACATTATCTTATTTAAAATAAATTAAAATAAAATTTAAGGAAATATGTCACTAAAGGCTTATGGGTTTTGAGTTGTATGTTGATAGTTAGTAGTGATTAAATTGTAATTTGGGGAGACTATATTGTATTAACACATATTATGAATGATAGATAGCTATTGTTCAATATAACATGTAATGGCCCAATAGTGGACATGACTATGCAAATTCAAATGCAAGGACGAATAGTGGAAGCCATTAGCAATATAAGTAAATCTAATAAATCATGTTGGAAAGATAGAAGAAGAGTAATAGATCAACTATATAGGAATTGTGAGAGGGGTATATTACTTGAGTAGACAACAAAGTAACTATGGAACTTTAGTCAAGGAAAGCATGGGAGGTTTACCTAGCTAAGAAAATCAAGCATCCCAATTGTGCTCAAATTTAGTTACCTTAGTGAGAAATTTCTCTGCATACCATGTTCCAATTGACAACTAGCATGTTCGACCATCCAAACATGACACACATGTATACAGAGCAATATAAATATGCACACAAGGACCTCATTTGTTGTACCCTACCTTAGATGCAAAATTCAAATCATACATCCCTATAATTTTGTACACTCACTTGAAACAATGTTATGTCGAACCTGTCTTCAAAAGGCTAATTTCCTAGCCTTTATAACATAACTTATTTAAAATTATGAACCTTAAATTATACTCGCATTGAGGATTTATAAAATTAAGCTTTTTCCCCAATGTTGTATCAGCAAACTTGTCATCGACTCATAATGTCATTTCATTTTGAGCACAACCACCATGTAAAGGGATCACTTTGGAGAATGAATTGAAGTATGTCCAAAAACCTTATGAACATAACTTTTTTCTCGGAAACCTTGAAGAACAGGCCTTGACTCCTAACTATTTGATAGCCTAGACAACAAGGTATAAATGCATTGGTGGAATCAACATTTGTATTGAATAAACTCAAAAAAAAAATTACTTGTGTTTTTTTTACCTTGTGGATCTCAGGCGTGACAATTACATCCAATTTAGAGTCTGGATGACCAACTTATGGTCATTCAAAGTTAGACTATCAAAATAAAAATACAATTGAAGAAGGGTAATTTAGAAATCTCTGTGATTAAACTTGACATACAAATGAATGTCATGACAAGGAAAAAATTATCACTACGACGGTCACATAGAAATCAAATTTAACATAGGAAGTTGGTGGCATTTGGAAAAAAAATTTGTCCCACATTCATAAATGTAAAGCGAACTGGTCAAGTCTTTAAATTGTTGAGCGCTCCCACCTGAATATGTACGTTGATTGGCTGACCTTGTCGCTGGCCAATGTGCATGTGGGTCGTTATTGTCTTCATGTGGATTTAGTGAAGCATGTTTCATGCACTTTGACTAGGTCATAAATATATTTTTCTTTAAAAAATACACTTTATTTTACCTTGGTTTACGTGCCAAACATAAACAAATTGTCATAGAGATCTCTAAGCACCAAAATATGACATATTATATATATAAAATTGTCTCTTGAGCCTTCTAGATGCAATGGTAGGGTCTGTTTGGCTTGAAAATGCTCGATTTTGTGTGCCTTCCTCCATATTTGAGATACAAGCATGTGTTTGTAATTGATGCAAACAAACTCTGATTTGGATGAAACAAAAGTTGATTTTGACTTTTTCAAACCCTTTTGGATGTAATGGAATCATCAAAATGGCTCTATGAATCCACCAAAGTGTTATAATCAATAGATTAAGAAAAACCACATATATGCAAAAGAGGGATTACTGGTTCTTCGTAAATCCTTTTTGATTCTCTGGTTCATATTGAAACTCAAGAGAAGAGCATACAAGATTTTACAAGACCTCTAATAAAAATAATCTACTCTTTCAAAATTACTCTGATACCATGTTAGAATTTGTATAAAACAAATAAAAACTAGATTCTAATGAAACATATAGATTAATCAAGAGGAAATAAAATTGTCAAAATAACAATTTATAAGAACAATCTTTGATGGAAATGCTCAAAGGCATAATAGAGTCAATATTTCCATATATGTAATACATGTGAGGTAGCATGTCTATATAGGCAAAAGCTAGGAGGATACCTGGACAAGATTGAGACAAGTGTCTCAACTTGGAGGAAGTAGAATCCTAATAGAATCAACCACGTACAATCTAGAAGGGTGGTGTACAAATTAGAATTAACCACATGTGATACCTTAGGAGTAGTTAGAGTCAAAAGGATGACTCGCAATATCCTCCTAATAATAATATCCAAGAATATATAATTCCTCCTAATTTATGAGCTCACCTAAGTAAACTTAATATAAGAGTGAAATGGAAAATAACCATTTAATCTAATAGGGGTAGGGTCTAATCATTATCTTCTCATTCTTACCATTGAGTTATTACGATAGGGCATGCTCATCCTAACAATTCAGGGAAGTTGATACCCAATGCAAGTATGGAATAAGTACCATAATAAATGTCGTGTACAAACCATTGCATGTGCAAATATAAAAATTCATCATTATGAATGTAAAATAATAACCACTTAGAGACCTATATTTTGACATCATCATTAAAGCAACCACATTTACTAACTAAGAATCATTAAAGCAACTTGAATGCACAAGTAACCGTAATTATCAAATAACACATGAACTATAATCAACTAAGTAATTCTTTACTGATATATATATATATATATATATATATATATATATATATATATATATATCCAAGTTATGACAAAATCATATAGTGTAAATCAAATACCCCTAAAATTAACATTTTACTGATATATATGTAATCCAAGTCATGAAACAAAATCATATAACTATAAATTAAATATCCCTAAAACTAACACCGACATGAAATAAGCCTAAAAGATTTTGGCAATCTAAACAGAAAAGAAAACTATGGGTGAGCATTATAGATGAAGTGTAACTATGATTACAACATAACTGCAAAAGTGGAATATGATAAGTCAAGTGTACATCTTGGGGGGCATCACAAGTGATGGTCATGTGGTTGTCCTGCCATCATGATTGACCTAGTCAACCTCGCTCCACAATTAGTTGTTAGGTTTAGTTAAAATTAATCGAACCATTCAAATATTAATTTGAAAAATAAATTAAAATTTTCATTTTTATCTAAGGTTGAAGTCTCGACTATGTTTCAATTGACAATAATGAGTTAACTAAACTAGTTTGGTTTCAATTATAGTTCAATTAGATCAAGATTCTTAATTAAATTAAGTACTATGTTAAAAAGGATAATCAAACCCTAATTAATTAATACTCAATTAAATTCCATATCGTTAAGTGGGTTAAATAATTTATCCATAGTAAACTTCCTTGAGTAATATTAATAACCCCTTAAAATATGACCTAAGTCATTTAATTGATTAATCTAATATAATAATCAATTAATAAAATTATACCCTATTTTATAAAATTGAAATGTCTAAATTTAATAATTAATTTAAACAACTATTCTAGTTCCTTGTAATGCAATATCCATTTAAAACAATAACATATTGAATAACTCCTAACTAAGATCCAGTTTCTAATATTAAAGCCAACTAACCATTATTACTTCATTTGATTAAATGCATTTAATACATAATTTAAATAATAATAACTTTCTTTAACTTTAATATTAAAATCCTTTAAATGAATTTAATGTATAAACCCAATCACCCATAAAACACTTCTACACATTACTTTTGATTAAATGATAATAATCCCTTTTTACTTTAATACTCTAAATTACCTTTTCTTAAAATAAATTTATAATAACATCATTAAATATACCTTTATAAGATAACATACTATCAATTTCTCTAGAAAAACTTTTATCTAAAAGTTGTAAAGGTTATTTTAAAGGAGGTTGAATTTTAAATCTAAAGTACAAACTAAATGAAAACATAATAAAAGAAAAGTCAACTCTAATTTTTAAATTAAAGACTAATAATGTTTTCCTCCCATTTTGTTTCCTTATCCTAATTAGGGTTACACAATCTCCTCCCCACTAGGGTTAATAAAAATAACACCCTCAGCATCTAATCTGTCATTTACCTTAACCCTAAGTTAAGTTAGGGCCAAGGTCATGATTTTAGCATTCTATTTTATTTCCTTAACCTGGTCTAACCCTAGGTCTTGGCTTTGCAAACAGATTGATAACCATGATTGTTGTAAGGAAGACACAATTCTACCAATGGGTGATGCACTTTGTTTACTTTATGGTGTAGGTTGCAGTTTTACTCACCTGGGCATTGAGAGGCACTTGGAAAAGGACAATGAGGTGTGTGTTTAACTGCATAGGGCATGGGCTACAAGGTTATGCAGGGCTGATGTGGGTGACCACTATTGTGGTTGTCACCATCGTAGTGACAAACCATCACTATTGTGGTTGCCTCTCCAATAATGAAAGATAATCACTATTATGGTTGAAATTACATTAGTGATAGTGACATAAGGAGAGGGGTAAGCTTAAGGATAATTAGCTCAACTTAAGCCTACAAACATGTTAGAAATAGATAATACTGAGAAGGGGGGGTGAATCAATATTGTACAAACTTTTGCCCACAACCGAATACTGCTAATTACTTTATAACTTGCATATGAAAGTGAACCAACAATGTTGAATATATGTTGCCATCAATGACAACCAAGAAGACATCTAATTGACCATATTGCCAACAATCTCCCCCTTTGGCATTAATGGAAACATTTGGGAAAATTGGCTAAGTCCCAAAATGATGTTATATAGAACAAAAGCAAATAAAATAACTACTCACAAATTACCTTCAAACATAAAAATGTATTCATGTTTTAATGGATCATTACATGCCTTATCACTCCTTTACATTGATACATACATAAACTCCCCCTTACTTATACATTTACATCTATACAATTTTCCTCTTATAATACTCGCCCTTTGACATCAATGGCAAAGGTGTCAAAAACTATATCACAAAAACTTGTTGCATGTTGTTGATCAGCTCATCATTCTGGATATGCAATCTGCAAAATCAATCTTTAGTCTGTCAAAGTCCTTTTTCCAGTTTTCTTTGACTATATCTAATATATTGATGAGTGCGCAAAGTGCATATGATGCCACTTTAGCTACGCTAAAGTCAGTATAGGTGAAATTTTCATAGGAATTCTTTGCTAAAAGACATTCCTCCAATTGCCTCTACAAAATTACAACCTTGGGTGCGAGATATTCTCTGAGAATAGATAATCTTCTTATTATCTTCTCCTTGTCAAATTCAATGCTTTTGACAGCATTGTGGATCTTCTCAATCTCATTCTCAAAATCTTGAATCTTCAATTCTGATCTCTGGTTGTTGCAATCTTGTAGTGAGTGACTAAAGCTCACTCATGTGGCCTTTGATCTTTGCATCAAAAATAGATAAGTTCTTACCTTCACCAATACACCATCTCAATTCCTTGATGTTTCTATCAAGTGCCTTCAAATCATTATGCACATTAGTGCACAATGTGTTGAATAGTGTTGTATCATGATTATTATGTGCTTGTGTTGCTGCTACTTTAGCTAAGGTTGTGAATTCCCCATCAAAGGTATTCACCAACTCTTTTTCCTTGGCTTGCAATTTTGGATTAGCTACAGTTGTAAAAATTGTCTTCTGCATGTGCTCCAAGACTTCAACGAGGGTCTTCTCCAAAGACTTTACAGATTTGTTTTTCTCAAACAAATTGCTCAAAGTGCCCAATAGCTCTTTCTGGTCTTCATCATCAAATGGAATAGGTATGGTTTTTTATGTTCTTGTTGCTAAAACTACTAAAGATATAGTAGTCTTTTTCATCTGTTTCTACACTCTTCTTTTCCTCAACCTCTTTCTTCTTCTTCTCTTTTTCTTCTATCTTTTTCTTTTCTACTTCTTTCTACTTCTTCTCCTTTTCTTCTTTCCTCTTCTTTTCCTTTTGTGCTTCCATCTTATTTTCTTCATCTTCTTTCCTTTTCTTTTCTTTGTGTTCCTTTCTCTTATTTTCTTCTTCTTCCTTCTTCTTTTTCTCTTCCTCTTCATCATCAAAGCTAGTATAGGTAGTGATATTTCCAACAATATTTGCCCCATACACTACAAATGGATTATTCTTTGTGTCACTACCCACTTGCATGGATTCAGTACCCATAACAATGTGAGGTGGAGATAGTGCTTGATGTGTCCCTTTTGCCTCTTGCTCTTCACTAGGAGGTGTATCAGCCTGTACAGATACTGGACTATCAACCTCTACTTGTGCACTCTCTTTAGGTATTGAGGACATATATTTCACTATAGCCTCCTATGTTTCTTGCCTTACCTCCTCATAATTTCCTCCCATCAAAAGAATTGCTCTTCTTTTGTTCCTCAACAAGGGCTCAATACCCTTCAAAATTTTCTTGGATTCCTCTTTTGATCCAACATCACATAACTTATTTATGGATGTGATCCTCATATTTAGATCTTCCTATTGCCTTTCTCTTTCTATTGATCAACCTATCGTATATGTCTTTAGGAATCTTATTTTGAATGCTATCAAATATTTTATTCCTTAGAATTATATTACTTATTATGGCATTTTCTAATTGCCTCCTATCCATACTGCTATACATGCTATAAAATTTATTCAACTAAACAACATTGTCATCATTTATAATCTGGATGTTTAGATTCTCTACCTTTGGTTTCCATGCCTTCTTGCATGTGGTTGTCTTAGCTTCCTGCACATCTTGCTCAATAGGTTTATCTTCATCATCATCATCTGAACTTTCAGAACCACTCACTTTCATGGTTTTCCTCCTTTTTCCAAGCCCGTTGTTGACCTGCTTTACTCTTTTCTTTACTTAAGGTGTAGGTTCTTGCTTAACCTTTTCTAGTCTTCCTGACTTCCTCTACACAGTAGGTACTTTCACCTCTAACTGTCTTCTTGATTGTTCGTAGCTTTCCTTTATAGGTTGCACTTGTGCAACTACTGCATATGGTGCAATGAGAGCTTGTGCACATGGTTGTGCCACCATTACTCCTTCAGAAGGTCCTACTACTACAATGGGTGTTGTTGCCAACACTTCTATCTACCCACTGGCCTTCATCTCTAGCGTAATTCCCTTTATCTCATTGAATTTTATTTTTTTGTTCCTTCTATGATTAGGTTTCCTGTTAAAGTTCCCTTTGTCCATTCTGTAGAATCTTGTTGTGTGTCCAAAGTTATTGCATAACTGACATACAAGTGCATTTCTCTTTTGATTTTTCCCATTCTGACTTTTAGGTGCTCTGCAATTCCTTGCAATATTTCCAAGATTGTTACATTTGTAATAAAAAAAAATCTTTTTCTCACCATCATTTTTCTCTCCATCATTAGATTTTATCTGTGATCTACTTCTTCCATTACCTACAAGGTTAGTATTCCTAAACATTCTACTATTCTTATTATCATCAATAAACTTAGGTTTCTTACATTCTATTGCTTTATGTCCATAACCATGACAATTATAACAATAGAAATTAGTAATAGGTTTAAAAGACTTATCTGTACAATCTCTCTTCATACGTCCAACTTCATTGCATATGAAAAATCTATCTTTGAATTCATGTCTTACCTCTTTGGATAAATCATCTTGCTTAGGTTCTTCAACTTGCTCTATTGTTCTAAGTTCATCAAATTTCTTTTTCAATTCACTTTTCTTAACTTCATTAGACCACTTGAACTTTTCTTTAGGGATTTCTGCTATAAATTTTGGTTCTATCCTAATCTCATCTTTCTTTGCTAACTTCTCTCCAAGAAGATATCCAAGGCTTGTCTTGTCATAAGGTCTTTGATGAAATATCTATTGATCAATTTTCTCAAAACTTGTGTAAATTTTCTCTATTTGTTGTTTAGCTTGTGTCAACTCTCCTTTCACAATGATGTATTTTTTCAACACTGCATGCTCTATCTTAATAGAATCTAATTCAAATGTCACTTGACTTAATTGGGATCTAAGGTCTGCATTCTCAGATTTTGGATCAGGTTCACTCTTGTTGCCACTAGTTTTAAGACTTAACTTTAGTTCAACAATTTATAACTCATGTTTCAAGATCTCATTCTCTTTCTTGAGATTTTTTATATCATTATTAACACTGATCAGCGCAAAAGGTCACTTGCCAAATTTCAGATCATCAATTTCATCTTTTAGTTTGCCAATGTAAACTTTTCCATCTTTGTATCTATCTTTCAATTTATCTCTCTATTTAGTAAGAAGATCAATATGTTCAAGAGTTTCTTCAAGATTCTTCTTCAACTATTCCATATTCATGGGGATCTTACTTAAGTTTTTAAGCCTCTTCAAAGTAACTTTTCTCTAATACCAATTGTTAGAAATAGATAATACTGGGGGGGGGATTTGAATTAGTATTCTACAAACTTTTGCCAACAACTAAATACTACTAATTAGTTAATAACTTGCATATGAAAGTAAACCAACAATGCTGAATATATGTTGCCATAAATGACAACCAACAAGACATCTGATTGGCCATATTGCCAACAAAACATCCCTTACTTAGAGTCACACATGAAAGAAACACATAATAAGGAAAGATTCTAGACTTTTACTAAGGTATAAACAATAAGAAACACATTGAACATAAATCTCAACAATTGGCCACCATGCTATTGTGATAATTAGAAGAAATCAAGCAACATGTCTAAATGTGAGGCCTTTCAGGTTAAGGTCATATACAATGAATTTAGGAAATAAGAATGCAAACTGATATCCTATGTTCTTCTTCGATGTCATCTTATTGCTACTCTTATGCTACCTCTAACCAAGCCTCTTATGTAGCTAGCTAAGTCTTAAGTCAGCGAGTTAGGCATTTAATTACATTATAGATCCAACCTTGGAGATGTAAAACACAACCAAAGAAAATATAAACATGAACTGACACACACTTGAAGGCGAGTCCACACATGTTCGAGGAGTCATCTCTCAACTTTGTAACATGCCAACATGACTTAGAAAGTATGCCAAGAGAAACAACACACCTTGCAGGGAGAAAAATGTAGGAAATAGAGACTGCAGAGAATAACACACAACTTGAGACAAACAAAAGGCTAGGGCTTGCACATGAAGATCCCAAATAGGGCCTTGATAAGATGTTAACTTCACATACCAGGAAACTTCAAGCCGCAATGAATACTTCACAAACAATAGACTAGTACATAAAAAAAGAAATATTTTTGGTTGATGCAAGATTGCTCCTAGACCCAAGATGCTCCTACATCAGACACTTGGGTTTAATAAAGAACTAATGTCCACATTGGGCACTAGTCATATTTTTGACCTGAATCAAGAAGATCCAACTCAACTTGTGTAATCCATAAACTATCTTCAATTGGTTTGTCTTTCCACTGAACTAGATATTCCATGTGGTCCTTTCCTCTAGTACTCTTACTCTGCCATGCAGAATCTTATCAATGTTGCCTTTCTTATTTCTAGGATAATCTAGGTTGTTTTCATTCTCATCATCAGACTCATAGTACTTAAAGATATCTACAATGTTGAATATAGGTGATATATCAATATCTTATGATAATTCTACTTCATAGGCATTTCCACTATCAAACTTCTTCAAAATCTTACAAGGTCCATACTTCATTTTCAACTTACTATAGGTACCAACCAGAAATCTATTTTTCTTTAAGTGAATCATAACCTCATCACTAACTTCAAAAGATTTCTGTCTCTTTCTTTTATTAGCTCTTTGTTTATACTTCTAATTACTATTTTCCAAATTCCCTTTAACTTCCTCATGTAAAGTCCTCATGAAAATTGCAAAGTCCTAAACTTCAACACTTATTCTTATCTTAATAGGCAATTCTCTCAACTCTTTGGTTCCTTTAGGATGAAAACTAGTAACAATCTTGAAAGGTGTCCTCTTAGTGCAACTATTCATAGAGTTATTGTATGTAAACTCTGCTTGTGCCAAAACTAAGTTCCAATTAGAAGGCTTATCTCCAACTAAACATCTCAGCAAGTTACCCAAACTCTTGTTCACTACTTCAGTTTGTCCATCTGTTTGAGGGTCAAATGTAGAACTAAACTTCAACTCTATATTCAACTTTTCCAAAGTGTTCTCCAAAAATAACCATTAAACTTAGTATCTCTATTTGAAACAATAATCTTACGAGAACCATGCAATCTTACCACTTCCTTGAAAAATAACTCAGCCACATGCAATAGATCAGAGGTCTTCTTTCAAGGTATGAGATGGGCCATTTTAAAAAATTGGTCAACCACTACCAAAATAGAATCATTACCTCTCTAAGTTCTAGGAAATCCAAGAACAAAATTCATGCTCACATCTTCCCAAGGTCTATTAGGTACAAGTTAAGACGAATACAATCCCACCTTCTGACTAGTTCCTTTTGCTACTTGACAAATTCTACAACCCTCTAACCATTCTCTACACATCTCTATAAATCTATGGCCAAAAGTATCTCTCAAAAATCAATTTCACAATCTTATCAATCCCAAAATATCCAACAAGTCCACCACTATGCTTCTCCTTCATTATGTTCTCTCTCATAGATCCTCTAGGTATGCATAACTGAATTCCTCTAAATAACATATCCTCTTGAATGAATTTTTCAATCCACTTGTCACTCATTGTCTGTTCCTTACAAACTTTCCAAGGTTTTGCAAAATCTAGATCAGTCTCATACAAACACTTCAAGTCATCAAAACCAAGTACCTCAACTCTCATCTCTATCAACAAATTTCTTATTTAGCTCAATGCATCAACAACTTTGTTCAAATGTCCACTTTTATGCTTCATTGAAAAGGAAAAATTCTGCAAGAACTCAATCCACTTCATATGTCTCTAATTCAGCTTATTTTGACTTCCCAAATACTGCAAAGCTTTATGGTCGGTGTACAATATAAAATCCTTAGGCATCAGATAATGTCTCCACTTCTTCAAAGTTTGAAAAATATCATGGAATTTCTTATCATAAGATTAATATTTTCTCTTAGCATCATCCAATTTCTCACTTAATGGATGCTACAGTTTTTCCTTCTTGACTCAAAAAAGCTCCAATTGCACTTCCACTAGCATCACATTCAACTTGGAAGACTTTACTAAAATTGGGCAAAACAAGTGTAGGAAACTCTACAATCTTTTGTTTTAATGTTTCAAAACTCTTTTGTGCTCCATGTGTCCATTTGAAATCCCTTTTATCTCCTCTCATAGTCTTAGTCATAGCATTACAAATAGAATTGAAATTCTTGATAAACTTCCTATAAAAACTAGCCAATCTATGAAATGATCTTACCCCTCCAACATTCTCGAGTGTAGGTCAATCAAGAATTACTCTTACCTTTTCAAGATCCATTTTAAAACCATCAACTAAAATAAAAAAACCAAGGTTCACAATCTTCGCTTTCATAAATGAGCATTTCTTTAGCTTAATCAACAACTTTTACTCCTTCAATCTCTACAATACTTGTTTGATATGTTCAAGGTGCTCTTCTTTACTCTTGTTGAATATCAAAATTTCATCAAGGTATACAATCAAAAACTTATCCAATAATCTCTTAAAAACTTCATTCATCAGCTGCATAAAAGTACTTGGTGCATCAGTTAAACCAAAAGGCATAACCAACCACTCATTTAATCCTTCATTAGTCTTAAAAGCAGTCTTCCATTCATCTCCCTCTTTGATCCTAATCTATGATATCCACTTTTCAAATCAACCTTTGTAAAACAATTTTCTCCACTTGAAGTATCCATTATGTCATCCATCCTAGGAAAAGGAACAATGTACTTCACTATTATCTTATTTATAGCTCTAGAATTAGTACACATTCTCCATTCTCCATTTTTCTTAGGTGCCAATACCACAAGTACTGCACAAAGACTCAAACTTTCTCTAATTAACCCTTTCTCAAGAAATTCTTGTACTTGTTTATTCAGCTCAATCTTATCATCAGGTGTTAACCTATGTGGTGCTTTATTAGGCAAAGTAGCTCCAGGTATCAAATTCATACCATGACTTATCCTTCTCATAGGAGGCAAATCATCAAGTACATTATCAAAAATTATGTCATCAAACTCTTCCGACAGAGGTTCAATCTCAGGTGTATGTTCTAATTCATCATGTTTCTCAGTTTTCCTTGGAATCAAAGCATAGAAAACATTATGTTCCTTCATTTCTCTTGTAAAATTATTACCCTCAACCAAACATACTCAAACCATAGTACAATGAATTTCATCCAAGTACTCTACCAAAGGTAACATTATTTATTTATTACCATTTACTCAAATAGTGTATTGATTCAATTTACCATCACAAAAAGCTTGTCTATCATACTGCCAAGGTCTACGCAAAAGAATATGACAACAATCCATAGGCATGATATCGCACAAGAATTCATCATGATAATCCCCAATTTTAAATTTGACAAGGCATTGTTCACTTAAAAGTAGTTTATGCTCCCTATGAATCCAAGAAACATGGTAAGGCTTGGTATGTCTCAATCTGTGCAATTGTAATTTGTTAACCAACTCTTCAAATGTCAAATTATCAGAACTTCCACTATCAATGATTACTTTGCAACATTTTCTAGCAATCGTACATTTGGTTTTGAATGAACTTCTCCTCAGAACAGGTTCTTTATCAATTTATTCATTCCACAAGCCTCTTCTCACCATCAAGTTCTCACCATTCTCAAGTTCATTAGATGTTTCATCAACTTCTTCACAAGCCAAAGTATTTTTTCTATACCTCCGGTCTTCTTTCCAGAGCTAGTACATTCAAAAGCTCTATGACTTTCTTCTCTACATTTGTAACAAGTACCCTTAAACCAAGATCTTTCTTCCCTTTTTCAATTATTGTTATTCCTAGAGTAACTAGTATAGCTACCTCTAGAGTAATTACATATTTTACTAGCACGTTCATCCTTCTATCCTTTATCTTGCATTGTATTGTCAGATTAGCTACTTTCTCCATAAGTTTTCCCTCTGCTTCTCTGAAATCTACCACATCTTCCTCTTTGTCTTTGATCATGTTTCTTTGTCAATATTTCTTCTGCCTTCAAAGCAAATTGATATGCTTCCTCCACACTATCAATCTTAATATAGTTGATCTCATATTCAATTGATATCCTCAAGTTAGTCAGGTATCTAGCTGTCTTTTTAACTTCATCGTCCACATGTCCAGATATGATAACCAATCTATAGAATTCCTCGATGTATTCCTTCACACTCATGCCTTTTTGCCTTCAATTTTGCATCTTCCTCAACAAGAAAACTTGGTAATCTATAGGGAGAAACTTCTTTTTCATCCTTCCAAGCATCTTCATCCATGTCTTGATTTTTTCTTTTCCTCTCTTACGTCTGCCAGTTTGCAAATGATCCCACCAAAGAGATGCATGACCTTTCAATTTTGTAACTGTCATCTTAACCTTTTCATTATCTAGAGTACCTTCATACTCAAAATATTTTTTCATTTTAGAGATCCAATCCAATACCACATTAGTCTCAAGTCTCCCATCATAGCAAGCAACTTCAACAATAGGTCAATCATTTTCTCTAGACAAAACTCTCAAAATCCTTTCTTCATCTTGTTCAAATAAAAATTTAGGATTCGGGTTAAGTGTTGCCTCTTCTTCATCACTAACATCTTCAAGATGTACTCCTCTTCTCTTCATTGTCTCCACAACTTCAAGCCTAGTTTCAAGCTGCCTCAACATGTCCATTATAGCATTGTCTACATTTCATTTTCCACAAACCATTTTGACAGTAGTTCCTACAAGACCGTAACCTTCTGCAAGTTATAGGTCATATCTTAAATCTACCACCCTACAACCAATCCAATAAGGTTTCCCACAATCCAATCCACAAGAAAGGACTCGCTCTGATACCACCTAATGCGAGGAGAGGGACAAGCTTAAAGAGAATCAACTCAACATAAGCCTAAAAACATTCGTTGCTTAGAGTTACACACAAAAGCAACACATAAGAAGGAAAGATTCCAGACTTTTACTTGGGTGTAATTAATAAGCAACACATTGAACATAAAGCTCAACAATTGGCCACCACACTATTGTCATAATTAGAAGAAATCAAGCAACATGCCCAGTTGTGAGGCCTTCCGGGTTAAGGCCATATACATTGAATTTAGGAAATAAGAATCCAAACTCGCATCCTATCTTCTTCTTTGATGTCCTCTTATTGTTACCTCTAACCAAGTTTCTTATATAGCCAACTAAGCCACAAGTCAGCTAGTTAGGCATTTAATTACATTATAGATCCAACCTTAGAGATGTAAACTACAACCAAAGAAAATATAAACATGAAGATAGATCCACACATGTCTGAGGAGTCAACTCCTAACTTTGCAACATGCCAGCATGACTTAGAATACTACACCCAGAGAAACAACATGCCTTGCAAGGATAAAAAATAAGGAAACGGAGACCCCAAAGAATGACACACAACTCGAGACAAACAAATGGTCAGGGCTTGCACACTTAGGATGAAGATCTCAAGTAGGTCTTCGACAAGATGTTAACTTTGCATGCCACAAAACTTCAAGCAACAACGACTACTTCACAAACAGTTGACTAGTACAGAAAACAAGAAATATTTTTGTTTGATGCAAGATTGCTTCTAGACCCAAGATGCTCCTCTATTAGATAGATGCCACTATCATGGCACCCTTGCCACAAAGGGGTGGGTTGAGCTCACCTCACAAGATAGGGCTTCAGTTCCTCCCCCCCCCCCCAAAAAAAAATTATTTTATTTTAAAAAAATGAGTTTCAAGTTTAAAATATGTACAATGTTTTTAAACTTTATGATATATATAATATTTACTTAATCACAGCTATTTTTTAAAGCGGTGATTTATTTTAACTACACACACACATGCGCACACGTACACACACATAAGTACAAAAAGGGTTTATTTAGAAAAAAAGGACTACCCCATGTTATAAAATAACATTAGAAAAAATAAACTTTTTATATGTCCATTTCTTTTAGAATTTCCTTCATTGGTTTAATACTCTCTCTCTCTCTCTCTCTCTCTCTCTCTCTCTCTCTCTCTCTCTCTCTATATATATATATATATATATATATATCCAATAAGTAGCTTGTATACTTGTACATGTTTGAGTTTTCAAAATAGCATTTGTATCTCTACAAAAATAAATCAGAATTCTATTTAGTTAAAAGGGATATCCTAGTTTCACTTTGATCTTAAATTTAATGAATGCACGTGTCTTTTTTAAAAGTGTAACTAAGCTTTTAAATCAAGTTTGGAAACTATCCATAAAACAATGTTGGATATAACCAAAGCATACTTAATATTAATAATTGTAATAGTTTTTAAAACAATATTTACTTTCAAATAGGTTTAATAACTATAATGATAAAATGAAACAAGCTCCTTTCTTTTAGTTTGAACTAACAATATTTCAAAGATTTATAAAAATCATATCCCTAACTTGTCATACAATAAAATCTGCAACTATAAAATAAAATAATACTAAAATAGGGATATAACATAAGATGAACTCTCCCATATATTTTTTTTTTATAGGTAACAAGTTTTTTTATATTAAGTAAAGATAATACTTACAAAGATATATGTCATAGTATTAAGTGGCCATAAACACACAAGCCTTCCTAACCTCTCTTACCCATTCACATTAGATAGTCAATATATAGAAAGGGCATCAACACCCATCAAAAAGCTAGACCCATACATAGTAGTTTTCAATTTCCATGGAGGACGTAAACAACTAGACAAAACAGGACCCTAGAAAAGGTAATCAAAAGCTTAGGATTCCTTGAACCATTTAGTTGTGTCCTCCTTAGTGAAATTTGGAATTTCTTGATCATCCTCCACTACCCGTGGCATGCCCTTGCACTCTAATCCTTGAGGACACTTCCAACCAATTGAAGTTGTGCTCGCCTCCACTTCTAGCAACACATCAATCCATGCTCTAGCCACCGAGTTGGTCTCTCCTAAAGTTCCCCTTCCTTCCCTTGCCATCTAGGTCCACTGGCATCCTCACTAAGGCCCATCCTACCCGACACTATTCATATTATGTATAGAAGACTGTGTCGTCGGTGATCAATCTAAAATCAATTTGTTACTTGATTAGTGATACCCTAGCTTTTAAGTTATGATGAGCCAGTCAGTCAATAAAGAAAATGTTATTGTTTATCCCTTTTCCTCACTGTG
Source organism: Cupressus sempervirens (assembly GCA_028749045.1). Lineage (NCBI taxonomy): Eukaryota > Viridiplantae > Streptophyta > Pinopsida > Cupressales > Cupressaceae > Cupressus > Cupressus sempervirens. Next base: position 519,688,059 of record CM053790.1, read on the forward strand.
TTCAAACAAGGAGGTTGTTGAGAGATAAAGATTTTTTGACACTTCAAATTATCCGCTGCAACCTTAGAATAGTAGGGCCCTTACCTTCATGGAATTAATTTGACTTCATGAAACTCCTCCTCTCCTCATCCTCGACCCAAATTGTTTCCTCCAAGAAAGTTACCACCTTCCTCCATCCTTCCACAACTTTGGGAAAATGCACCCCTTGTGGAGATGCGAATGACCAAATAACCAGAGGTTGAACTAGAGAATCCCCCCCCAATCAGCCTCTATGGTTCCTACCCCATTTCCAAGCCAACACCTAGCATGGCTTTGTCAATTACATCATCAATCCCTAGTAACCATTGTAGGTCCATGCAAGTTGCCATAACCTTATGGACTTTTTCCTTTGTTTCACCAACTAATAGAGCCAGAGCCACAAAGAGAGACGCAATGTCTAAATTGGACCTTCTCCTCCAATAAGTGTCTAGATATTCCAGCCCAAACATCTCATGGATGCCACTCATAAATTCCTTGTCATCAAATAGGAAAATATTCTTCAATCTCCTCGCTATGATCTACCCTTCATATGATTGGGTCTAGTTGTCTGATTCCAGCACAAAATTGGCCTCCATCTCCGATATCCAAGCAAAGTTCCCTGTTGAAAACAATCCCCTCCTTTCTTTAATCTCACCCTTGAAGAATCTAAAAGTCCAAACTTCAAGAGGTGTTGTTTAATAATTTCATATCCCCTATCATGCTCGAGGGATTAATCCTTCATGAGTGCCCTTCCTTTGGAGAGCTCAAAATCATAATTGAGAGAGGTGCGCACAAAATGGGGAAATAGAAACACACAAAAAAGCCACTCCATCACCATAGCTCTTATTCCAAGTTGAGATGCCTAAGGTCTTCAAAAATATCATTATGGTTCCCCAAGGAAACATCTGCTCCAAAGTTGGCCAACTTATTTGCCACCTTATTTGCCTCCCTATAGATGTGGGTTATCCTGAAATCTTCAAATTCTACCAATAGGCACTTAATCTGACTATTGTGTTTATCGAGGTGCCATGACTCCATTTTCCCTTTCTTGATTCCATTGATAATAATATTTGAATCTCCTTCTAGATGCACTCTACGAATACCAAGCTTTATTCCTAAAACTAAAGTCTCTTTGGTTGCTTCGCATTCTACCACATTATTCATGCCATCCCTTAAGCATTTTCCCATAAATGCTAAGGAATTTCCCTTGTGGTCTCATGTTATACATCCACATCCAGATATACCCAGGTTTCCTTGAGCAACCCCATTGAAATTTATTCTAATCCACCCCTCCTTTGGTGGTTTCCAACTAAATTTTCCCTTCTTCACTTAGGATCAACCCTTGCAACCCTATTAACAGGCAACTCTTCCATTTATATTGCTTATTGAGCAAGACTCAAAAAAAACTTGAAACATCAAATAAAATCATCTTTTCTTCTTTCCAACTTGAGATGTAAGAAATTAATTTGCAATAAAAATTCATGTAACCAAAGATAACTCACCTCCTAGCCTATGCCTCAAAGAGGCCACCCTCGAGCTTGGAGAACCAAGATAAGATAGGTTACATCAAACAACCCACAAAATGTAAATACTCAACAATATACAACCATGAAACTTTCAATAAAAGCTTGCATGATAGGTCAAGAAAGACTCATTAATGGGGTGAAGGTGGACCAAGTACCCAAGATGAGAAATGTCAAGAAAATTAAAAAAGACACACCTTCATAAAGCTCATAAAACACACATACTTATTTGTTCTTTCACAAAACAAATCTCCCCTTGTGGCCCCCAAATATGTAAATTAAAAATGGTAAAATGGAGTCCATGTGCTATCCCTCTTCTCCATGAGAAGAGACTCTACACTGTAAGGACTATCCAAAAACCCTTCACCCACAAGGCTACTTCTTCCCTTTCAAGGGTGAGCAATGCCTTAACTCTCATAAATAACATACACATGAAAAACAAATAAACACACAAAAACTTGAAAAGAAATGTCTACAACAATACAAGAACAAGAAATCTATATTTCTACAACACAACACAAAATGTGAGAACTCCTTCCATGGAAAGAGTGCACCAACCTTAATCCAAGCTTAAGGAAAAGTGAATGTTGAGAAGAGCTATCCTTCCCTTTGTCCTTCCAAAATGTTCTCTAAACTAAGGTGTCTCCAAAGTTGGAGAGTGAGTGAACAACCCCCAAGTTCTACCAAAGTCCTTCTAAAAAGGCCTCCTACCCACTTCCCAACCACTTGCAATTAACGGGAAAAGACTCCAAGTCCTTCGTTTTCCACCTTTGTCCCTTCCCATAAATGTGAGGTGAATCAAAAGTGAGGGAAATGAGATGGACTTGTCCTCCTCCATTCTTTGTCACTTTTGAAAAGTGATACTTTTGGAGGGTCATAAATAAGATTATGACACTAAAATGGTAAAACAAATAACTCCTAGCCCAATGTACACCTATTTTTGACCCAAACAACACCCTAGGGTCTCATTTAACCCCTCTAAAGTCTACCTTGAGTCTACCTACAGGTTCAATGTGATTTGATCCACTTATGACTTTCTACTCAAGTGGATTTGTTAGGTAGCCTACTAATACTACCCTAGGTTAGGTTGCACTTACCAAAACCTTGAATGGACTCGTAATTAGCACATACACAAAATCCAAGTGTCAAGTGCCACCACAAAAAATACACTTCACATAAACACATGACATGTGCACTTAAGAATACATAATGCAAGATACTTTAATTAACAACCATTCAATATTTATGTGTACAAATAAAATATAATACAACGAAGCTTCATCTCTTCATTAGACTTAACCTTAGCTTTACTATTTCACATTGGTCTAACCTTGGTTCTCTGTTTTTAATTCCATGGTTAATTTCTTGCACACTAAATCTAAACATTAGTAGTCCAAGAAAATCAAAATCATACATATATAATTAATTGCAAATTAAATAAATCCATATTAAACATGCATACTTGGCATCCCCATAGTCCATCAATTATCAAGGCAATATTCACAATTCAATTTCATCTAAAGTACATACAAAAATCAAACATCATACACTATCACAATAACATCAATTCACTTAAACATAATTCAAAAGTCAATTCTAATCAAACCATATTTCAATTTTCATCATGATAATAATTCTCTAAGGGACATTTGGGCATATCCTTTAGAGCTCTAGGGTTTCAAGGGGGATTATTCATGGATGTTTTCTAAGGTTGTTGTCTTGAAGGAATGGTTGTGGATGAGGTTATTTTCCCTACGGCTTGTTTATTTGCTCCAAACACCAAAGAGGGAATTTTGGAGGAGAGTGGGATAACCCACAAACCATTCCATCAATCCTTTTTTATTTGCCTTCATTTTTGCTTCCTTCTTGCTACCATGCACCAACCATCATCCTCATCTTTAGAGTTTGTTTTCTTGTGACCTCCCTAAACCCTATGCTTTAGATGGCATGCTTTTGTATCCTTTAACCATTGAGTTTGTTTATGCAAAAATGATTATTATGACTTTGGGCCTTGTATATCATTTTTATTTTTTCAGAATGGGCTTTGACAAGGCCTATGAACCCTATGCTTTGGATGACATGCTTTTGTATCCTTTGACCCTTCCTAGTTAACCCTTCCTTTTGGGTTGTCATTGAGTTTGTTTGTGCCAAATTTATTATTACAACTTTGGGCCCTATATATCTTTTTTATTTTTGTAAAATCGGCTTTGACAAAGCCCATGAATCCCTACAACCAAGACCGCTCAATATTAATTTTACTTTCATCATTCCTCAACCAACCAGTTCTCTAGATTACTATCATTTTCAAAACTAGGGTTTTGCTTCCAACCTTCATGTAGTACAACCACAAATGCATATTTTGCGCCTTTGTTGTTGAAGATAGGATTGTCCTTCCTTAGGTTTTTGAGCAAGGGTTATTTAGGAACCCTAGCTTACATTCTTGCAGAGATACACCCATGCCTTGTTACTTCCATATTGTTACCAAATTGATTGTCAAGAAGGGTAAATTGGTTGCCTACTCAAATACAATGTATTTGATCAAATGAGGGTTTGCTTTGATTGTTAGCTGGTTTGGCTTTAACAAGTTTCTTGCAAATGTTCACACATTTTACCTTTTTTCAAATTAATAATTTTTTGTTTCTTTGATCAGTAATAAAGTATTTTATTAATTAAAAGAAAATGTCATAGAGCCAAATTAATATAATCTATTATGAAATTTACTATTATATAATGCCAATTTTGAATATGTATAACATGATATAAGATAAAAATAAATTAAAGCATCATAATAACATCTCTCTCAAAAAGACCAAAAGACACCCTTATAACACAAATTCTTTTTATTGGTAACCAATAATATTATAAATAGATTTTTAAAAATTATTTGCAAACTTCATAAAAAATTGAACTTTATAAAAAATAAATAAAAATAAACAGTTATTATTGATAGAAATTAACAAGATAAAAGTAAATAATATAGATAATACAAGAATTCTATAGAGCTAAAGTCCCACCTATTGCCAAAAAAATAGATTAGATTTAGCATAGATAAATAAAACACCAAAACAAAATTTAGTAAGGTTGAAATAATTGTGTAGAGTGTTGTAAATAGGAGTAGATTTTTGCCTCATTTCTCTCAAAAAGCATGTGGGTCTTTTGAAAAATCTGAACAAGCTAAAGTAACATTTCAAGAATTAGTGTAAAGGAATTTAATAATTCTTATATAATTTCAAAGGAAAACTTCTGAAATTTGAGTTGGTACTTCCAAGCTTCCTTTGTTTTACCTAATTCTAAATATGAAAACTAGTACTTGCCCTACACACAACATGGAGGATACTAAATAATAAAATCTATATTCTATCTCTAAAAAAATTTGCAAATGAAGCAAAAAATTATTTATATTGTAATTAAAAAATAAATGTTTTTCACATCATAACTTTTCATTTTATTAATATTTTTTTTTTTTTTTAATTTGATTTAATGAAATATTTCAACATCAATTTAATATTATATTGTTTAATCTTTGATTCAAAATATAGTACCTAATTTTTTACTAATTTTGGGCCTATTTAAAAATGGTCCTAAAAAAATGTGAAACAAATCGCACATCCAAAAAAATTGATCCTATAAAATATTTACAGTGTAAATAAAAAAAAGTGAATGTAATAGGCAAGTACGTATTTTTAAAACCAAAAAAATCAATTTAACCACTAACTAAGCTAAAATAAGGATGGCTCAAATAGAAGAAAAAATATATTAATAAAATAAAACTATTAGAAACCATAGATTAAGAGAATTTTTACTATTGCCGAAGTAAACTGACGTGAAAACTTAAAAAATACAAACATAAAAAGAGTTGATGAATATATTTTAATTCAAGATATTAATTGATGCTTAAACATTTAATTAAATCTGCATGTAAAGATATAATTTAAATTGAAGATATTAATTGATGCTTAAACATAATTAAATCTGATGTAAATAGAATTGATTAACATTCCATTGTGAATCAACAAAAACACTCGATCTCATCTGCCTATCAATTCTGATATTTTTCGTTCTCCATCATCCCCCAAAACCACCGTCTCTGTTCTGAAAGCTTTGTAGAGCATAGTTAAACATAGATGCATGTTAAATGAGAAACAAGAATTTTATTTCTAGATTTTTCTGACAGATTTTAGCAACCTGCGGGAACGCTTATGGTTAATTTTCCTCTTTCAACCAAGAAAACCCAATTTCTTAAAAATGATTATTCAAAATTAGGAGATAGCCATTCTTTTGAAGGCGTCTGCAGTTTTAGTTCTCCCAATTCTTTAAAACAGCATTATTCTCTATTACTGTGATCTGCTGAGAATCACATGCATTTCATGTTGCATACCTAAAAGTGAATTTGCAGGCGAACTGAACATGAATTCCCGCAAGTTGTATCTAATTGAATAGTGCAGCTCACAATGGCATCCATCCAATTAAAACAACTTTTTAAAATCAAATTACGAATCCATGCAATAAGGCTTTTGCATTGCTTAGGTTGGAAATAAATATTGGAGTTCCAGGGGATACAGAGTGTATTTGTAATTTGGTGAAACTTACTCCTCCACAACATTGTCTGAGTGCAGGAGGCTCTTTTTGTATGTTGTTACAAAGAGCTGTATCTGATAAACGAGGGCATTGATATATTTTTAGTTATAGTTTACAGGCATGTATTCTCTTATGTGTTCTGCTTTGACAAAGCGGCCTTTGACACGAAGCCTGACCTCGGCCCGAGCTTTACGAGATTCATAGCGCACATGTTTTTCAAACCTGTGGTCATGATTAACAGTAAGTACTCTCTTCTTGATTTTTTTCCACATTGAAACCAACTAAAGATAAATAAACATTATACATAACATGATATACCTTCTTGTCTTCTTTTTTTCTTTGTAGCGTACCATAGCATTATCTCTAGCCTTAGCTAATGCTTTTTCATTCTTGAGCTTATTTTGCTCCTTATCAACAACAGATGTACCAATTTTTTGGTCATGTGATGCTAATTCTGAATAAGACCTTGCAATTGGAGCAGAAAACAGTGAAGCTGAAGGTGACCCAGGAAGGCAATTTGAGTTTATCAGCTGAGACTGCAAGAGATCAACAAGCTCACTATGTTAGAACTCAAGAGCATCCCAATGTAGCTGGTGTTACTAAACAGGCAAACTTGAAACAACAAACACAAGTTGCGTTTTGCTATAGTTTAGCTTGCTGAAATGAAATACTGCCAATTTATGGCAACGGTATTATACTTTTTTATTTTTTAAGTGTTCTTACAAGAATGGGGGAAAAAGCTTCTGCTGATTATGATGATTTCTGACATCACGAATATAAAACTTAAAAGGTCATGAACAGAAATTTTGTTCGTGTAGGCTTAAGTTTACTTAGTTAACTGAGATATTTTATTATTAACTGACATTATTTAATAATATTTAGTGGATTCAATATTTTCAATCGGGGCTGTTATTGGCAATTGTCCTGTACCTCATCGCATTTCCATTTAAATTTGAGATGCCTCTTGCATTTGTTCATGTTACTATCTTCTTGCTTGTGAAGTGTTTTCTTGTTTTGCATGTGAGTTCCTAGCATATCCAACATCCTAGCAGAGCCATCAGCCTGGCATCCCCTTCCAGATTAAAGAGTTTTCACCAGTGAGCTTTTGAGATCCCAAGTTGGTTGTGTGACGGTTCTCAAACCTGTGTTTTCTGCCAGTGGTTTGCTGTTGGTGCCAGCGCCCAACAAACCACAAATTTTAATGCAGCGGAGGTCATTTCTTTTCGCACGGGCAATTTCATTTGTAGGCATCTATTTTTCTTTGCATGATGGCTTGGTAATCTTTCATCACTCCCATGATCTTCTCTTGGAGGCCCAGTGGTCATTGACTGACACCATCAAAACTTGCCTTAAAGCCAGATTTTGTTTGGTGTTTCCAGCAAGCGGCTATTTTGTTGGAGTCGGCATGATTTGTATTGGCACAAGTCTTTTGTGCTTTGGCTGGCTGGCTTACTCACCTTGGCCAGTTCATGGGACTTTTGTATTGCGGTAGATTGTTAAGATTTTGCTCAAGCATACACCTTGCCTGTGCAGTCATTGTGTAGACAGAATGGATTCCCCATTTGCATTTTTCTCTGGCCAGTGCTGTGAAGATCCAACTACTGGCATTTGGTGCAGTTGGTTGTGGACCAATGGTTTTTGGCATTCACTATGTAGTTATCCCTTATTCCACAGATCTGGCCTTATTTATATTATATGAAAATAGACTAACGAGAATCGCCACGAGTTGAGTGAGTCCTCCGAGATGGCAAGTCGAGTTACCTCAATTGGATCAAAATGACCCATGACCCTAACTCGGCGGGTCAACTAGGCTGACTCGGCTGGCTTGCTTAGCTGACTCCACTGACTCATCTGACTTGGCTGATTTTTAATTTTTGTTTTCAAAATTTTCTTAATACATCTAAAATTAACTTTTGTACTTATGTAATCGATGTATGCTATGTATGTGGTCAAATTACCTTCTATTACATGATGTTATTGTGTCTTTAAGCTTTATTCAATAATGGGTGCATGGAACTTCTTTAAATCCTAGAAAATCTCTAAATTTCAAGGTTTTTTTCACTTTGCTAAGTCACTGTCGAGTCACAAGCAAGTCCGAGCTGGGTCACGAGTCAAGTTACCCTTGCCAAGTCCAGAGCAGGTCCGAGTCTCATTACTTTGTTGAAAGTGGGTAGAAAATAACATTGATATAATATAATAAGATGACCACCAAGGTACATGTGTGTAGAGAAAGGTAAGTAAAAAGGTAGGAGTTCATTTCATAAATTTTGATTTCTATATATTCAATCTATTAGATATTATAATCGAATATAATAAGTATTCAATTTATATATATATATATATATATATATTTTTTAAATATTTTTTTTGAGATATTTGTCAATTCAAAGGGATGATGTTTAATAAATATTTAAATTTGACAAAATGATTAAATATCTAATAAATATAAAAAGCATATACATGTAGAAATATCCTTTACTTTAATAATTTGACATCATTAAATGTAAAAGGATTAGTTGATGTGCAACAAGATAGTAATATAATCTCTTATAAATATAAGTGAATATAGATTAAAGTATATCTCTAAATTAGATATTTATCTATATTGCATTGGAATGATCTTATATTATTATTAAGAATTATTTATTATCCTTCATTATTTTATTTAACTAATCAATGAAGTATCTATCTAATATGTATTTTTGTATATACCTACGATTTAGATGCAAATTCTGAAGCGGATATGGGATTAGGGGTTTTTTTTGGGGGGGGGGGGGAGATGCGGATGCGTATATATATATATATATGCAAAGAAATCAGATAAGTAATTTCAATCTTTGATTCTTACCTTCAAGATCAAAAGATGATTTACATTGTTTCTTTCAAGTATTTTGTTTTGATGCAAAACTCCTAGAAAGTTATTTGTCCAAGGTACATAATCTACAATCTGTTTACTTGTTTCAGATTTTAGGCCTACATTAATTTTAAAAAATTCCTGCCCCATAATTTGAAGAGAGAATTTCCTCACTATTTGTCACAACAAATGGCAACTTAAAATCCTCTCAAAATTGAAAAGGTTTGCAAAATGCATTTCCATATAAGCTCAACTAGACAGCAGCCGAAAAGAAACCCTTGCAAAGAAACCTATTGCAATTCAAAAGGAGTTGTGGAATCAGTTTTGTAAGCCAATTTTAAGCACTCAACATATAGTATTATTTGGCTGAAGTTTTCACCCACAAAGAGTTTCTCTGAGGCATCAATGTCGCATTGTTGTTCAAATCTATTGTATCACTCTTATCTTTCATTACATTTGTCTATTTCACTCATTTTACTCATGATTTAAGCCTAACAAAACTACGCGACATGTTAAAAAAATATTAAATAAATGTTTGTCTTTCTTTTCTGAGCAAGGAAGCCCATGGATTCTCCGGGGTGCCCTATGGGTGCCATCTGGATGCCACTCACAGGCACCCAAATGCATCTAGATGCCTGAAAAAGGCATCTCTCTGCATCTAGGTGCTTGTGAGTGGCTTCCAAGTTGCACCCATAGTGCACCCATCTGCCTCTAGAATTCGTCTATAGCCGCTTCCGTATCCAGCCTCCAGGAGGCCAAGTCAGTAACTTAGGTATATACAATAAGAGCCATGCGCCTTGATCTTTTCCTTCGAGAATGTAATTGCAGGAAGGAGATTGAGATTTAGTTACAGGAAGGAGATTGAGATTTAGAGGGAACCTGACATTTCATTAGAGACAACCTTGAACAAGAGGGAGCAAATAGAGGATATGATTCAGTCAACCTTCGGTGATCTTAGTCATATTGATTCAGAGGGAGTAAACCATGTTGAAATGGATTCTTCAGTGATACATAAAGTGTATCAATCAAGAGGGCTATGACTCATGAATATACCTCGTGACTGTGATTTAATGGGCCTACCCCCTATGTACATCATGAGGAATTGACGACTTCCAAATAATGTCACTTGTATTTGCAGAAGTTATTAAAAGGTGACAATCTTACAATAACTTAATTTTCTATTATGATGGATATCTTACGATGTCTATGCAGATCATGATAGATTATACTTTGCATGGTGCATGTTTATATGGTAAGCATTATGAGAATGCGTGTGCACATACCTTAAAAACATTTTTTGAGTACATGGCGAATGTTATACAAATTGATATTCCGGAAGGCCATTACATAGAGTACTTGGTGAATATCACACGACTTGATGTTTTGGAATGCCATTACTCTCATAGTACTTGGTGAATATCACACAACTTGATGTTCTAAAAGGCCATTACTCATAGTATTTGGTGAATATCCTACATCTCAACATTTTGGAAGGCCATTACTCAAAGAGTATTTGGTGAATATCATTGATATTCTGGGAGGCCAATACTCATGATATCATATGTGATATCCAACACTTTTGAGTAATTGGTAAATATCATGTATTCTGGGAGAATGGTACTCATGATATTAGATGTGATATCAAACTTTATTGAGTATTTGGTGAATATCATATGTTGATATTCTACGAGACCAATACTCGTGATATCAAATGTGATGTCAAAATGATGGATATCTTCTGATCAAAGACATCCTTAATCTTGCTAACTTGATATTACTTTGAGGTAATACATGTGTTTACCCTCCCTTGCTAAGAGGGAGTGTTGATGTTTGGTATCTTATATATATATGATATCAGATGTGATTTCAAATTTTATTGAGTATTTGGTGAATATCATATGTTGATATTCTACGAGACCAATACTAGTGATATCAAATGTGATGTCAAAATGATGGATATCTTCTGATCAAAGACATCCTTAATCTTGCTAACTTGATATTACTTTGAGGTAATACGTGTGTTTATCCTCCCTTGCTAAGAGGGAGTGTTGATGTTTGGTAGCTTATATATATATATAACAACGATTAAATGTTTATTATATTGATTATCAAATTAACGAATAGACATGTCCCATGAAGGGGCATGTCTCTTCTTATCATTTTCTCATTATAAATAAGAGGTCGCTGCCATTTGGAGCACACACACCAAAAAAATATGGCAGTGCTTAGTACATTTGCAACAGATCCTAAAAAAATCAACATAAGGAAAAATGAAGGTCACTACCTAGAATGTTAGGGTCTGAATGCCCCTATCAAGCAACATTTATTGAAGTATTGTTTATCAACTCTAAAATCTGAAATAAATATGATACAAGAGACTAAGCTGAATGAGAAAGATGAAACATTTTAGTAAGAAGTTAGGAATATGGAAACTTGAAAATGTAACAGCATAAGGAACAGAAGGAGGCCCGGCAAAAATATGGGACCTCAGAAGGGTTAGCTTTGGAAAACATATAAACAAAACACATTGGCACAGACTGGGTTGGAAGTATAAGCAACTTCGTTATGTATTTGAACTTATCAATATATATGGCCCTATAAGAACGGATAGCAAAACGAAGTTTGGACTGAAGTGGAAACTTTTCTCAGATACAATGCAAACATAAATTTTATAACTAGAGGAGACTTTAATGCAATAAAGAACATAACTGAGAAAAGTGGGGGTATTCAACATGAATCATAAGCATACAACGATTTTAGAGATATGGTTACAAACAACAATCTGACGGATATTTGAACAAGCAATGACACTTTCACTTGAAATAAAAGAATAAAGGGGTTCAGTCATATAGCAGAAAGATTGGAGAGATTATTATTTAAAGGGATTTAACAGAGTTTTAAGAATACATTAAGTTCTTTAATTTTGATCACAGCTAGATCGGATCGTTTCTGAATACAACTAGAAATTGCCCCTTCAAATTTGAAAAAAAGATGTGGCAACAGGATAAAGAATTTCTAGGACTAGTAGAAGGTTCATAGGGTACAATTTTTTTTTGCTTCATTTCTAAGTTAAAATTATTAAAATGGAAAATGCTACAGTGGAACAAAGAGCATTTCAAGAATATATTCACTGATAAAGAAGTATTAGAAGCTGAGATACATAATTGAATGAAAGAGTCATCAAAGAGGGAATCAATTTAGAGAGGTACAACAGAGAGAAAAAATTGTTCAACGAGTACAAAGAAGTCTTAACAAAACAAGAGATATTTTGGAAACAAGAATCAAGGAAAATGTGGTTGGCAGGGGGAGATAGAAATTTTTAAAAGTTCACAATGCTACTAAACGAAGGAGAACTATCAATAGAATCACCAGAGTTAAAAGGAGAAAAGAGAAACAATATAGAAGAACCAAAAGTAATATTAGAAGAAATTGTTAAAAGTAATATTAGAAGAAATTGTTAACTTCTTTAGAAATACTTTAGATAATTGGGACCCTTACGGAATGCTTTGGTATAAAGATTCCTCCCATTATGGAAAATGGGGTAAGGGAAGTAAGCTTAAAAGGGAATTAAGCAAAATGCGCAAGACCTGATTTTGGATGGCATAAGTTGAATTTCGATGAAGTGGCAAGAGGCAACCTTAAGATAGCTGGGATACGATGTATCATCCACCATTGAAATGGAACCACATGTGCCAAAATTGAAAACCCAATAGGTTAGACCTTTAACAACCTAGCTGAATTGGAGGCCCTAATAAAAGGGCAGTTGACGAGTCAAGATCTAGGATTTGATAAATTAGCAATAAAAGGTGATTCATAAATAATAATTAATGCTATTAGAACTAGAAAGACTCTAAACTGGAAACTAAATTCAAGACTGGGGAGAGCTACAAAACTAATCGAATTCTTTGAAGAAGTAATGATGAATCATTATGCAGAGAAGACAGGAAGCAAGCAAATAAATTGGCCAACGAAGGTGCAAATGCTAACATAATAGAGAAAATAGGTTGTGAAGAAGATTGGGAAGGAAACTGTTATTTAACATAAAGAAATTCTCCAAGGAAAATAAGTCTTAACAATTGACGAAATTACAATGGGGAAGCTGAAGTTAAAGTGGTAAGGTAAGGTATTGAGGTTGGACCTCATTGAACAAAAGTCAGAAATATAACTTGATATGTTTAGACTTGTATGAAGGAAGCTTTTATAATTTGTAATTTTAAAATTAAAAAAAGAAGTTGTTAATAACTGGGAAACTATCACGAGAGGGTTACACCCTAAGTTGAGTTGGCATTTAGAAATTGAGTAGACAAGGGTCTTGTGAAAGTACTTACATGTAGGAGTTGAGGTGGCAATTGATATTGCCACATGGAACAATCTAGAATAGATATTGCCTCTCAAAGTGAATTTTCACGACCTTTGATGAAAGATTATTAAGTTATTACACATGTTGATGATATACGAGATGACATAGGAGATGTCTCACGTAGGACTGAACTTAGTCATTAGGAAGGAAAGGGCTTTGAGAAAGGCGTATAGTATGCAGCAAAATTTACAGTATATTGAGACAAAAATAGGAAGAAGTAGGGTGATCACCATGGATTTATATTTGAGCTTGGTGCCAGAAGATGAGAACAGATGATGGTCTTCAGGGCTGCAGTAAAACATGGAAGATGGGGGAGAATTCTCAATGATCTGGACAATCTGGTCAACTGAGCTGTGAAAGAAATAATGGGTGAGGAATATATTAACAATGAATATTATTTTCAAGTTAATTATGACATTCCTCCAATATTAGTGTCTATTTTGTTAGTAATGGATACCCCAAAAGTGGAGGCTATACAATTATGTAGAAGGGTGTTAAAGGAACTACTACCAGGGGGATCAGATGTGGCAGTGGTAAATGTAGATGAAAATAAGACGATTCCTTACCTAGAGGATTCTTTTAGAGTGACAAAAGCAAATGTGACAGAAAACCCTACAAGGAAGGTTATTAAACACTTGGTATTGGTGATTAACGAGAAGAAAGCTTTCGAGGAAAGGAAGCCAGATATAGCTAGGAATATTGAGTTCCTTAAAAAATGGCTTCATATGAAACCCATAATGGGAATAATTGTTGGATAGAGTATCTCCTAGCTGAAGGATCCACATGCCTTGAAATCTTGCAAGGTGTGGAGATAAAAAAAATCAGTTTCTACCTCCAGTAATGATGAGGGCTAGCAGAAGCTGAGTAAGCCCTTAAAAAAAGATCAAGCTCAAAGTTTAATCCTGCATTGGCACGAAGAAAGCTGGGCTGTGCTCATTTGTCATTGTGGAAAGGGCTAGTGAATTCACCAACAAAAGCTTGCTAGAAGATTGAGATATGTTTAAGGTTCGATCCAGGTCATTAGGGTTTGTTACTACGGTTTTAGAAAGAAGTGGTATGATTTTGTTTATAGAATTAATTATGTAGCAAGACAGTACTATAAGGGTAGTAAGACAATACTAGTTATTTTTTCAGAGGATATTAACTTGTATAGGTGTATCAAGAATATCAATATTGAAATAATCTGAACATACTAGATTATATAGATGATACTAGATACGATGCACAGATGGACAATATGGATTCTCAACAGTAAACTTTGGAAAGCTACCAATTAACATAGTGTCTATTTAACATGTATAAACTGAAAAATATAATGAAATAAAACTTCATAGTTAAATTCTATCCCTATGAAATATGCTATTCTTAGTTTGTGAACTGGCATTGCTTTGAGATAATTAGTTTCACAAATTTTTGTGGATCTGAATTTGGAAGCTGTATCAGTGAAGCTTGAAGCTAAAATCGAGCACTAGTATAAAAAATGGTCTCAGTATATAATTCCCTAAGAAGTTTGGTAACAGTTTTTTAATTAAATTAAAAGCCATGATTCAAGATAAGGCTTGATTGCTACCAGATATTTCATAGTAATGAGTGTGATTTGGCTGAAATGTTGAGAGAATTCATATATATTATAGAAAAGGTTAAGGTTAAAGGTAAGGAACATTAGGTTTCTTAATTTAATAACTAGTTTATGTTATACTCTGTTTTCTCAAAGATGGGCTGAATGATCAATTGATATGGGTAAGTCTATAACATGAGTTTATTAAAGTTTTCTATCATAGTTGAGATAATAATGAGGAATTGGCAACAAGATTACAAGACTGTTAACTGGCTATATTGTCGAAATCGAGTGCATAAGGCAAAATAAAAGCAAAAACCGACATTAATAGAAAATAGTCTCGAAAGCAATCATCGCATTTATTTCTAAATTAAGCTAAACAAATGATCGAAAGGATTAAATTGTGAATCGTGATACACAACAGACTAACAAAATTAATTCAAGAACAGAGATAGCACGATCTAAGCCATCGTGGCACTTACAAAGGACACACTTAAATGACATTTCAATGATGACTACCTAGTTGCAGTTGTAGTAACCAAGCCTCATACTGCCAAGAAAGGTTAATTAACCCTGCCGACACATTCTAATCTTCGATGGGATTTTATTTAAACTATACAAGACCAACATAATTGATTGTGTGTTTCAATATTACCTGAATTTATAGTAGTTTTCCATGGCAACTTCCATAAGGCTGAAGGGTAAGAAGAGGCAGATGACCTTCTTAGGAGAGGTCAAGATTGACAAGCTTAAGAAAATCATTATGCTTCCTCATAACCTTGTGGTTAGGGTTGTTTTGACAATTCTAGAAGATAATTACATCAAAAACGATGATAGGCATAGAGAAAATCTTGATATTCCTGCTATCTTTGTAGCTATTTCCATGCATTTTGAAAAATATAGGGAGGCAGTAGAAAAATATAATTGGTCCCTAGGCTCCCAATCTTAGCCACAGATGATTGGGAGCAGTTTGAAGAGAGGACACCTATTATCACCAGGAATTTGGATTTTCTGATGGGTTTATGCATGTAAAAAGGCCCAACCATAAAAACTGGTTTGAAGCTTACCTGAAGGAAGACAATGTGGATGCTGAGGATGACAAAGCAGACAAAGCTAATGCCACCGCCATTGTCGAAGAAGGGGCTTCAGTGGAGATTCAAGGCGGGAAGGAAGCTGCAGATTGTAAAGGGATAGGAGTCAAACTCAAAATTTCAATGGTCTTTGAATTGAATAACATAATATCAGAAGGTTTTTTGGTTTGCAGAGGGATTTGCTAGGGCTGCTTCGTTTATATATGAATCAATTACAGTAGGTATAGTAGTTTTTGAGCCTCTAAGATAGTAGTGTGGCTAGCAATTGAGATCAGGGAAGATATACTACACTTGGTCTGGCCAACATTTTGAATTACACTCTTCTGTTATGTAATAAATCAATATTAATACAAATTATGGTGTAAACATTTTTACACAATTTTGATCTGCAGTATGGTACCTATGACAATTCGTTCACTCATAGTAGATAGAATAATTTCTCAAGTTTAAGATTGGCATTGGTGGGCTCTCATTTGATGCTCTAAGATTGATATTTGCATAACTTTATTATTTTGCAATATAATTAAAATGAGGACTTTGAGCAATCCTTAAGTTAGGAACTAACCTTATAAAGAGGTAGAAATATAGTTGAAAGACCTTCAATTAAGATTTATCAGTTATCTAGATTTTTGAGAGGTGGCTATCATACTGTCATCCCTCAGAAATATTATCAAGAATTCATAATATTTTGAACAAGAATATTACCAGGGCAACGTGTAGTTTTATATGGGTTTCTGGAATGTTCTTTCTTAGATACATTAAACTCAGAGGAATACTACGAGGATTAAATCAGAACATGCAAATGATAAAGATTTGCTAAAGATCACAATTTAGCCTGAAAACGAAAGTATGGGTAAGGCATGAATTCAACATCTCTGTGTAAAAACATGTCTTAATCAAAAGTAACATTAATGCCAATGCCTTGTTTAATACAGTAATAAAGAATGTCTAGAAGTAGATTGATAAACAAAATGCTTAAGAAGCAATAAACTAGCTATAAGGCAATATTGGGCTATGAATTGCATGTAAACTGGTATTCAACAGATAGAGGAACGTAATAAATATGTGGCTCTAAATGATTAGCATTGTGATTATAAAATTCGGCTTTTAATATGCTATCAATTCTAATGAGAAGGGCCAACTTGTGACATATGTATATAATAGAACAAGTAGTTGGAACAGGTATAGGGAATGGAAAAAGGTAAGATCAATCTTCAGCCACCAGGTAAGGAAGGTTCTACTACCATTGTTTTTGCATGAAAAAAATAGTAGGAATATACATATAATGCTTTAAGGAAGTCTGTCTGAACTAATGAAAATAATTGAATAGCACTAGAACTAATCTTCTTTGAGCCCATTAACTACCAAAAAAAATTGCACTAACAGCAAGGAAGGAATGTGTGATGCTATTTTAACTTTTTATACAAAGCAACAAGCTATAGCCTACTATAATTTTTGCATGATTTAAAATAAATAAAAATGTTCTTGTGACTGTGATAGTGATAGCCAATTATTTATGTAAAGTTCAAACTGAAAGTTAATATTTAAAAAAAATTCGGTGAAGAATGTCAGGCGGAGGAAAGCAAGGGTTGTTTCCACTGTGGAAGTATGTTGATCGTGTCCTAGGGCCAAATTGTTTAGGTGGAACAACCATAATCAAGTGTAAGCTTTGTCAGTGGCATGGAAAGGTACTTACACGAGGTGAAGGCTCATTTCCTTCACCAAAGTGGGATAGGTGTTGAGCCTTGTAAAAATGAGAAGAAATTATGTAATATTGTAAGGGATCAAGAGATGGCTACAGGGAAAGTTGCTAATTGAAGCTCCCATGCTTCAATAACAGGGCCAAATCAGTTAGAATAGGGAGTTAGACGTGGATGTTTAGTCTACAGATCTAGTAGTAAAATATGCTTGCAAGAGACTACACATCGGTAACTCAAACCCATTGGAAGATTGATTGATGTGCAAGCTTGAGATGCAGTTGATGCATTGATTACACAATTCTTTTATGCTAATGGAATAGTGTTTAATGTTACTCACTGACCTTTTTAGACAGAGATGATCTATGCTATCAATAATTCACCAGCGAGGTATAAACCACCTAGGTATGAAAAGCTTACTCTAATCAATAAAGGAAAAAACTCGATTAGATGAACAAACTGCACCAATAAAAAGAGTGTGAGCTACAGAAGGTTGCGGTATTGTGGTGGATGGGTGGACAGATGCTATAAATTGTGGATTGCTTAATATCATGGTAACATGTAGCAAAGGGCCTTATTTTTTGAAGGCAATAGACAGTTCAAGGCAAGAGTAGAATGCAAAATTTCTACATACCCAGCTATGTCAGGGAATTGAGAAGATGGGGGAAACATAGATGGTCCAAGTTGTTACAAATATTGCTCTTGTTTTTAAAGTAGGCTTGTTGGTGCAAACAAGGTACGTGCATATATTTCAGGCACCATGTTGCATGCATTCGCTGAACAACACATTGAAAGACATTGGCAAATTCAAATGATTATAGATCTCATAGAGAAGGGAAGGAAAAATATAGATGTTCATATGCAACCATCACCAAACACAAGCCATTAGTCTTAAATTTGTCAAGTTGGAACTACTCAAACCTGCTGATGCACATTTTACTTCTTACTTCAATCTTCTTGACCACCTTTGTGAAATCAAAGGAGCTATGTGTTCCATGTTTGTTAGTGATGTGTGGGTAGCTTGGAGAATCTACTTGAAGTGAAAAGGATGATTCTTCATGAGCATTTTTGAGCTGATATAAAATTTGTTGTGGACTTAATTAAGCCCATATGCGAGTTGATCAGATTTGCAGATTCAAAAAAGGCATGCTTCGAAGAAGTCTATGAAGGAGTAAACTCCGTGTGTTGAAGAGTTAAGTCTGTTAAGACAATACTTGATGCAAAAGGTCCTCCTCTATATCCTTTGATAGAGAAATTACATGGAAGATGGAATATATGTTATGGTACATAAGTGACTAAGAAGAGGGCTCCACATTAGGATAGAGAGAATATGAAAGGATTTGGGGCTGCAACAAAAAAGATCAATGGCCTAGGTGAGGATGATTCAATTTTGAGATGTCCTTGGAATAAGTTTTTACATGGGCCAGCTGAGTTTGGTTTCGTGGAAGCTTTATATGAAAGTAAAGAAAGACGCTATAGAGTGGTGGTGGAATCATGGAGGCGAAACCCCTATATTGCAATCACTGGCAATAAGATTGCTCTCACAAGTAGCTATCTCTTCATCTTGTGAGAGAAATTAGAGTACTCATTCACTAAAGAGAAACCTATTAGGGTCAAAGAAAGCAGAGAACCTGGTGTACATTCATAGCTCACTTTGTCTTCTCTCATGTAATCTTGTATACAATGAGGATCCTTCATCAAAATGGGATCAAATTCCACCTGATGGGGAAGTTGCTGCTCTTGTAGATGAAGAAGTAGAAGTAGATGGGCTTACTAACTTACCCCATGTTATTCTACCAACAGAGGAACTTGAGTTTGAGAGCGATGACTTATCTGGAGAGCATTCTAGCTGGGGCCCTTGATATGGATGATCAAGGTGCAACGGACTAGATGATAGGTTAAGATTTCTGATTTTTGTTTCAGTTTTTTGTTTGTGTATTAGATAGTTGTTTATCAAACTTAATTCAATATGTAATCAATAATCAGTTTGAAACTTTGATACAATGATTGTGTGAAATTTTGATTTGTGTACTTAATCTTCAAAGTCAATGTTTGATAGTAAACTTTATCACTGTTTTTGTTTTGAAACCTCAATGTCATTATATTTTCCAATTTTCCGTAAGATATAAATTATATTAAAAAAATTGACGTACCCAAAGTACACCTGTCTCCTTTTTGAACCTGATGGAGCCCAAAATTCTAGTCTCCATTTTTATCTTGAAGAAACTTCAAGGAGAGAAGGCAACCATAAGTAAAATGGATATGCTGGTCACAAAGGAGTTCTTACTTGAATTAAAGGTTCTTACACATGTCATCACTTGAACCTGAAGTTGGAGGCACATCATCAATATCACCTTCCCATCTAGTTGGAATATTTTGAGAGGTTTTTCCTAAGGCGGATGTATATGCATTTCGTGTTGTTCTTTACGAAATAGTTTCAACCAATGAAACACTATTATGAATATGATTGAGAGATTCAGCATGAAGGATTTCTTAGCATGAAACATTGATGAGTGACAAACCATTAAAGTGCAGCCCCAGAACAATGAAGGTTACTGTCAAATCCATGTTACAGAGATGCAGAGATAAGTGTACTGGCAACTAATGTGTACTTTACAATCATAACTATCAACTTGTTAGACGCCAAAACACAGAAGTCAAAAAGATATTTGATGATCTAAGGCTTACTGCAGCATACATATAGTTGAAGAATGAATAAAAGAGAAATTGCAATCATATAATTGAAGCAGCAATCAGTGTATTTGCATATTGAAATACTGAAAAGACTCAGATGTCTTCAACAGAGATTTAGAAGATCTATTCATTAAAGTTCTGCAATAAGAGAAATTAGTATGATGTTTTCAATGGACATGGAGGAAATGATGGCAATTAAATTAATTGTGACTTAATAGCTGACCACAAGGTTTTCCAATAACATTGAGAATATTGTAAACAAGCACAGCATGTTGTGTTCAGATTCGCCATATTGTGGCACGTGGACAGTTGTTCAGGCACCTTTGACCAGTTTGGTAAACAAACCTTTTGCTCGGCATAATGGGATTTTTTTGTGTTGTCACGAACAGTTCAGTTCTTTACAACTAGAGACTTCTAATTCTGAAAATTAAGTAGCAGTGGCATTGGTGATTTCTCAACATCCACAGCTGACAGTTATTTTCAGCTACCTACAGGATAATTCTCTTAATTCAGAAACAAATATCTGACACACAACCACTGGAGCATTGTTTCTCACCATTTGATATCTGATGATGATTTGTGTTCCTTGCAGATCTGGAGACATATGCGGCAGAGGAGAAACATGGTCCAACAATTGTATCGTAGGTCAGCTTCAGACAAAGATATGATGGGAATATAATATCTTCACACACCTCATACAGCCCAGTCCACCATTGCGTCCAAGAATTCATGAGTTTATCTCCCGTTCGGATTAGCCACGGGCTGGAAATGCACAGAGAATATAAAATGAAAAAATTTCCTATGCCTTGGAATGAATGCTTATGGGAGGCAAAGTATGGAGTTAGCACCAAAGAGTATTGAAGATTTTGAACTCAGAATTTGAAGAATCATGAAAAGGCACAGTGTGTTTATGGCATGATACTTTTGTAAGATTGTAGAGCCCCTGTGATGCCAATAGCCTACATTTGACATTGCTAAAGGAACTGGAGTTCGAACGGAGTAGAGCTTCTGCGGAAGGAGAAAGAATGATGCATTAAGTGACCTTTTCATTTATGGTGCCATCAGGTCTGAAGATGTATGTGGGAATTGAAAAGATGTGCCCAACTTCATGGAGATAAAGGCTTGGGTCATGCAAACCGCCCATCACACATCCAAATAGGTGGATACGAAGGCAAAGAAAAGGTGCCAAATGGTAAATATGGATCCAAATCGCAGAGGTTCCTGCAACAACCGTCCAGCCTCTATAATATATTTGAGATATATTTAATAACTTCCTATTACCATTGCAGAGTTTCTAACAGGGCTTTATTACACAAAAATAAAGATTATGTTGTGTTATGGTCAACTTTTAACACCATAATCATTCAGTTGAAGTGCGATTAGGTGTTGTGAAAAGTGGTGACTTTTTATTTGCACCCTTTCACTTGTTTATAAATACATGAAAAATCATTCAAGAAAGACAATTCATATTTTCCTAAAAAAAAGTTATACCCAAGATATATATGCACTGTGATATAATTTATTTTTTCATCAGTAAAGAAATAATTTTTTGAACTAAGCCTATGGATGGTGGATTATCGAATGAATTCTTGTGCGGTTCTGGAGTTGAACTGTATTGGATGGATCATCCGTAAGGAGTGTCTCCAGTATAATTTTACTTCCGGATTAGTAAGAAATATTTATTTTAATTTATTTGCATTAGAGTTTTAAATTATTATTATTAAGTTGTCATTTATAAATATTTTATTTATTTTCTATAAATATTTTATTTATTTTCTATAAATATTTTAATATTCCGATAAGTGGACTGGGTCATTATTGCATTTTAAATTTGATAAACATAAATATTGTAAAATATTTAATTATTTCTATATTTATGTCTAGTTTGTCTCCATATCACAGGAGTTAAAGAGCATTCTAGACTAGTTTAAAATTGCATTTGTATAATTGATCCGTCACATCTGATTTGTTAAAATTGTTTATAGTTTAAATATATTGAACTTTATAAAGTTGTACATTTCAACTAATAATATTGACTCTGATTGCCCATTTAATTAAGCATTGGTCTTTTACTCTTTATTCATAATCCATATGCTGGCAATTGTTTCATTTTTTTTCCTTTGAGGAATTAATATATTCATTTGTTGCATTAATCTATAATTATTCTTTATTTCAAACATTATCACATTTATACAATCATTTACTTCTGTTCTATTCTCATAAATCACAAGGTTGAAATTTTCTATAACACTTGCCGTTTTGGGAAACTTTCATTATATTTGTGTTCTAACCAATTTGCTTTGAGCATCTTGGTTTTAAGGTTGTTCTCCAGGATTAGGTACACCCACCTTGGTTTTGCAGAGCTAGAACTTGGACCACATTGTACAGTTCCATCAAGTTGGCCTTAACCGGTTGATATCCCAGCATCGAGCAGGCAAGGCTCGTAGGATTTCAGTCTGCGGTTTTGGGAACCAATAGAACCCATACCCATCTCCAAAGTAATCAAGTACTGTCTCCATGTAACCTTGTTAAAAACCTCAAAAGATTGCTGATTGCTGCTGTTGGATAATTAAAGTCCTTTTAGATGCTGGTGATGTTTTTAAATAAGACACATTGCTGCCCACTGTGCCAAGCGTAGATTGGACTTTCCAAGTTTCCAAAATGGGACTCCCTCCCTCAGCTTGAACATCTATTAAAGAATCTTATCAGAGAGAGCTTCCACCCGAGATACAAGGCCCTCGACATGTAATCATCATTGTGGATATATTTACCATCTGATAGAGCTAATAACACATACTTCAGTTGTAATAACAGAAAACCCATTTCTCACTTAAGTATAGAAGGTGAAGTGAGTTTTACATTTGGGGATCTTGGCAAGATAGTTGCCTCTCGTCTGGTGCATCCTATAGTATTAAAGTCTTCAAAGTGTTCTCTTAAGAAAGAGCATCTGAGTGCTGTTGATTTTCCATCTAGGTAACAGAAGGCTTTGGAAAACCTCTCTAACATGGCTCGGTGAAGCAACAAAACAATAATACTCATCCCCTGCACGCCCTGGTGGGCATTAATAAAATTTCATCAGATGACTGGAACTGTGACTTTGGTTAGGTTAGTGTAACTTGGACTATATTGGTTTCTGACATCCCAAATGTCAGATAATATAAAATCCGTAGGACCTAGTTAATTTCATACCATGTTAGTTCTATCACCTTCATGTATTTTATGGAAAAAGAATCTAGCAACAGTCTTTTGTGGTTATTCCATTTCACATTTGGTATTTTAGAATTTGTCTCCTCAATTTTGGTTTCTCACTCCATATAAGAAACATGGATTAAGCATTTGATTCTCTTACACAATCTACCATGGTCACATTGAGACAGATTCCCAGATTGGTACTGTGTATGGGGATTAGCAAATATGAGATACTCTGTTCTCTCGTACAACACTACGAGAATAGACGACAACTGCCATATTTTTGGGTGAATACATCACAAGTTAAGTTTTTTCACATGCAGCAAGCTGAAGTCAGTCATGTTTTAGCCTAGAAGTCAGATGTTGAGAGTTATTTTTGCATGACATCAATGTATTTATATAGTGATCTTATATGTGCCAATGATATGCTTGCTTGGTACACACTTGTTGCCTCCCTTTAAAACCCATCTAAATATCTTCTCCCAATTTACTAAAGAAACTTGACGTTTCAATGGCCTCAAGATTAATTTGGTGGTGTTTTTGGCTGGCCTTCTGTAATTTCCTTCACATTCTTGTGAGTGACGTATTCATCATTCCTTCACTGCTGCTTATATCCCTTAACACTTAAAATAATCCTTGGTTTGCACATTTGTTTTAATGTACTACTGTGTTGAGCTATTCCATGATAGTAGATTATTCCAAGTCATTGGCTTGTCCAAGTCATTGTGTTGATGTCTTCAATTTGTTTAAAGTGATCTCTATTTATGAGCCCTTGAACAGCCTCTAATAAAATGAAACAAGAATCTTTGAAATAAATTATTTTCAAAAATAAACCAAGATTTACAATTGTGATGGAATGAAGAATTGATTCCAAGATACATATGGCGAGATAGGATATGTTTCTTTAATGATGCAAAAATCCTTTAACAAGTCAAATATTTATAAAAATGGCTAGCATGTAAACAAGGGTTCTAAAATATTAGCTTTTTTCACAACTCAAAGGGTATTTTTGAAAAAATATCAAAAATTTTAAGGTTACTTGTGCAAGAAATGCTGCAGCATATAACTTGTGGGTGTAAAACATCGAGTACATGAAAGTTAGCAGAAAACGTTTAGGGTTTTAAGTTTAAGAGCATAGAAAACGTGTCCTGATTTGATGCTTAGGAGATTCTTTCTCATATTACATTTTATTTCCTGACATTGAGAAACAGTAATTTCTATTTTACCATAATAACAAAATAAACAATATCAAACTTATATAACCTGCAGGAGAAATTTAGCATAAGAGAATAAAGATGCACTTACATCTTTTGAAGCAAAGTGAAGAATTGATGAAGATTTAGATTGCCATCCAGAAGAGTGCTTTAACACCCCTAAGTCACAGGAAGTTGGCATTGAATTAACAGAAGAACTTTTATATGAATCATCGCATGTAACAATGTCGATGCCCAAATCAGGAGGACTGAATCTTTTTGATGGTTGCCAATCTTTGCAGCTTTTGGAGGGTTGTGCGCTCAAGCTTGGAAACTACAAAGATAGAAAATACATATATATGATTATTTCAGCAGCACATTTAAAATTCACTCAGAACAAGGGTAGTGACCATCCAATTTTATATTGTTATCTTATATGTATCTCTTCCATCGTAATACCTCTAAGGATAACAAATGCCTGTACATGAACTATGAAAGAAATACATATAAGTTCCAGTCACAACAACCAAATGTATAATAATTCAACTGGCTGTGCAGGCCTTGAAAAATTGACAATCAACAATATTAAAATTCATATGATGAATGAATTTTTTCACTGTTCAACATTAATTAAAAATAATATACCAGCCAAAAAATAATTCTGAATAAATTCCAATAAAAAATTGTGTACTTTTAGTTATATCAAAAGACAGTACCCAACACAGTGATCAACTTTATGAAACAAGATTTCTTTTATCAGATAAGATTGATTTTGCAGGGCATATATTTTCTTATATTTTACGAGGAGGAGTTGTCAATCTCTAATATTAAGCCTATTTGTCTCAAGATGGAGAAAATTTGTAATCTGCCATTTGACAGAATTTGTAATACAAAAATTGGATCTTAAAGAAAGTAGCATTAGTGAACTGAAAACTTCTTAACAAAAATTGAACACCGTATAGACTCTTGGCCTTCAACACACATGGACTTAAGACAATGATGACTCGACTAACAAAGATGAGAACCCGTATCAATGTCCCTCATCTTATCAATCTCCACATAATGATATTCACTAAAAGTTATTTGCTCAAATGGCTGTACATAAAGATACGTCTTACCTACATGAACATATACTCACAAGCATAATAAGACTAGACTCTATTGTTCAAATGAGAACAGAGGGTGAGAAGGTGTTCCCATTGTTTACAGTCCACTTGGCCAATGATCAGTGGAGGCATTGTTTGAACCATGACACAGCCAATGCCAGAGGTGAAGGCAGAAAGCTTGTAGCATGTCAATCCAGTGAGTGAGTGTCAGAAACAAATATCATTCTTTGAAATTTCTTGGCATCCCAAGAGATGGGGATATTATTGGTAAAGAACTGGAAAAACATGGGAACTAAAAAATGCAATAGTTATTTTAAAGAAGAGAAGAATAGCTGATGTTTTTTTACATTTGAAGCCATCATAATTACATAGAGTGAATATGAAAGTAAACAAGAGCGTACAGCATGAATTTGAATATGGATTTCTTTCGCTGATCATAAATAATAGTAATATAAATGTCTTTAACCACATTAATAAATAACACTGCCAGAATGATAATGAACCATTAATGCAATAAAATGTCTGTAAGGTAAAAATGACTTGTTAACCCTAATGTTATCCTTAACTACTCAGTCGAAAAGAATAAAGTTTGAAACATCCACAACATGGTAACTACTATTGACAACAAAAGTCCCCCTGACCTCTTCAAATTGGTCTTAAGAATAGAAGTGGCAACGCTTATACTTGGCATTTCAGAACAACTTATGACCTAACATTATCTTAGTCACTTTGATCAGCAATATTTCCTACAATGTTGACATCAGTGTTGATGCTCGTATTAATTGAACACAGAACTAATAAGAATGCTACCTGAACACCATACCAATCAAGAGTGTAGATGTCACAATAATTACAGGATGCTTCTGATCAGGAATCGTAAGAATATTATTAATCACAAAAGGGTTTATGTTAAAAGACAATAATGATGACAACAATCTCAATGAGTACGACATTATTAACCGCTGATCTGTACCAATAAAAATTCCCAAACAAATAACTCAACCATATAACCATTTACAAATGAAATAAAGACAACAATATCTATTGACTAGTAGAAATCAGAGCACTAACATTTGTGATGCAACAATAATGAGTCATGACAATCCAAAGGAGAGCATAATCATTTGATAGTTTTTTCTAGCAATAACTATGGTCACAAATCATTAAATAATAACAACAGTATTCATTGATAAGTAGGAGATGATTTCCACAGCTAGTCAAATTGTGATGTGAATCCTGATATTCACATCACAACAGTATTCATTGTTATCAAAGGCAACAGCCATAGTCACTTGTACTGTCCTAAATTGGAAGCACTTCAATTTAGTGATTGTTTAGCTCCTCTTTAGTGTGTTTGCATTGTACACTTGCACTCTGCACAAACTTGTCTCAATTTCTCTCTCTATTTCCTAGGCGAATTCGGGGTAGGATGTAACACATCCTCCTTGATTTCCCTTTTTTTACTGTGCAAAAACTGAGGTAAGACCTAACCCATGTGGGGCCTTCTCTTCTTTTACCACTTTAACCTTACTTCCGCATTTAAAACTTTGTTTCCTGCTTATCTATTGAGAAAATCCATATGAAAACTGACCATTTGAGATCTTGAGGGGTTTTTCATGCCTAAAACCCTCTTGGGTGGGGGATGACCTCATCCTCTACTTGGGGTAAGGGATGGGATCGTCCCTTACCTTGGGTACCACAATTTCAGGACCTCGGGTCTATTTCAAATTTGGGGTTTTAACGCTTAATTTAGTCGGTGCTTGTGGGTTTTCGTCTCCGAAACACTATAAAACACCCTCTTTGGCTTCATTTGGTAATCTAAACATGAATGACATTGCGCAAGAGAAAAAGAATGCTTTGGTGGACACCCCAATTTGACGTAAGAGAAATTGCAAGGTGAAGACCAAAGGCTTTGTGATTCATCCATCAAAGCAAAAGAGTTGATCAAGCATTTTCAATTAAGCACTACAAACAACCTTCGAACAAGCATTCAAAACATCATGGAGTTGCAAACGGAATGTGAAGATAGCTAGAATTTAGCCCTTGGTGGCTTGATATGATTTCTTTGTTATTTTTGAGATCTACACTTTATCTCTTCATATTTACACGTTTTGTATGCACTCAAGTACACATTGATTAGATTTACATGCTAGGGTTTTACTTTCTAGAGTTAGAATTTGACATTTTTACATTACACTACATAGCTCCTAGCATTCTAGATCCAAATTCTAGA
Organism: Cupressus sempervirens; assembly: GCA_028749045.1. Lineage (NCBI taxonomy): Eukaryota > Viridiplantae > Streptophyta > Pinopsida > Cupressales > Cupressaceae > Cupressus > Cupressus sempervirens. The sequence goes on from CM053790.1 coordinate 519,716,153, forward strand.
TTCACAAGCACATCACATTACATTTTTTCTAATGACTATTTGTGGAGGTGGAAATCACCAAACCATGGGGTTGACCAAGGCAAACACCTATATCGCCACCCACACACACTTTCTTAGATTCGAAATATTCAGATCACAATTTTGAGAACAGATCTGAGGATCATTTTCAGAGCACTTTCCAGATCCATATTTCATTCCAAATTCTGACATTCCAAGGTCGAGGTCGAGGTCATCCCTGACCCTGCAGTTACAGACACAGTTCAGTTGCAAATCAAGGAGTTCAGATTGCAAATCTGTAGTTTCTGAGACCAATTTCAGGCTCGGGTAGAGGGCAAGGGCGAGATTGTCCCTAACACCCAGGTCATCCATGTCTAGTCCAGAAACATAGTTCAACCTAGTTTAGATTTGACAATTTCCAATGCCTCAAAACAGAAATCGGGTCATTTTGGGCTTCTGATAAACAGTAAATCGGTCATTTGGCCTCTTTTCTGCATTGATTCACACAGTGTACAAAATTCCCTATCCTCATTACTTACATTTCCTTTTCTAGATCTGATTTACACACGTTCATATCTCACATATTACATCCATATCAACTTTAGGGATCAACACAAAGAGATTTCCACACTTGCAAGGTTGAGGTCCTGTACTTTTGCTCTTCCTCCTTAGTAGCACTTGCTTCCCTAATGTAAGTGGAGTTCTTCCATTTGTGGGAAAGGATTTCCCCATTGATTCCCTAATGTAAGTGGAGTTCTTCCCCATTTTACCAAATTACATCACAAATCAGAATAAAGGTAGTCAAGTTTTCTATTTACAAGGTTTTCAAACCCAATTATAGCAGATGTCTTCACAGCTGTAGATAACTACTTTCGTTTTTCAAATAACAGCAGCAATAATTGTCTTATTACTTGGAAACAGATATAACTGCTATTCAATATCAGCAGCTGGACATCTTAACAGCTACTTAAGACTGTTCAAGGTTTCTAGCCCATTTATTAAAGTTCTAGACTAAAATGACCAAGAACTTGTAGGTATGATGCTTATATAAAAAAATAGCTCCATGGAGTTTCTTGAAGGGGGGTCATGGGGACAGGTTTTGGGGAACAAAGCCCTAATCTTGGGGAGAATGGAGGGATGAAAGAAGAGCTGATGAAAATACATTTTTGTTGGTATAACCATGCAAGTATTCCACCAGCATACTTCTCAGTTGGCACAGTCATAAGTGATTTACACCTCTCACTGAAACATTAAACACATTCAGTTTGGTAAGGTTCCTTTCTGTTAAGACCATAAAGTGCTTGATGGAGATGGTCTTACGGCCAGGGGATATTTCCCCCATGTCCCTGCAGCTCGGGAACATCGGGATTTTTGGAAGGGATATGTTCCTGTGGAACACTGAAATAAACTAATTTACTGTCATTATATTGGTGAAACTTTCAGCAAAATATTTTTAAGAAAGTGGAACCCTGCCAAGAAAAGATATATCGGAATATATCATGATATTTGAAAGATATCTACTTCTATGCATATACTTAATTACTAACTACTTGCAACTACAAAATTATTCAAATGGCCATGTGAATTTCAAATGGGCATTATTGCAACATTTCCTCACCACAATGACCATTTGGTGAGACTTGAAATTTATCTCCAAATTTGTGAAATTTACCTTTGTCCTTTGAGGTACATATTTGCTGCCCTATTCTCTGTGCTACAGTAGACTATCTCAAGATCTTTTCATTTTATCAGCTCACAGATGAAATGTTGAATGTCTAAGTATGTCTTTAGTCCTGCCATGTGAAATTGGATTACTGATCATTTATTTGTATTTTTGACTGTTTGATCATTTTGGAGTTGGGACTTATATTACATTTATTGTGGGCTTTTAATGCTGCATTTACAATTTGATGAATTTTATTATTTTGCGTGTTATTAGTTCTGGTGGTTGGCAAGAAACTTCTATGGTTCCTTTAACTGAAACAGGACTTGCTTAGAGTATATTTGTGTTACGTGTGATCAATCCTGGAAGACATTTGGAGAACACAATAGGATAAATGTTTGCTATAGAGTAAGTAATGTAAATAGTATTTAAATGGAAAACAAAAAATAGACGTGTTTAATAGCACTCAGAACAATATTGACAATAAAAATTGTAATGAAATTTGTATTAATGTTAATAGTTCTATACATGACAAATCTCCTCAAAAGGAAGCACATTGTACAAATATGAATTCAACAAATATACGAAGTAATAATCTTCATTGAAGATGAGACAAGTCATCTTTCTGAAATCATTCCAAAGGTAGCACCACATCAAACTAGGTGGTGGTAATGAAATATGTTGACTTATTGTTGGGGTTGTACCCCTTGAATCTGCAAAGGAGGTGAACCAAGCTAAAATCAATAATATTAGTCTCCATGTACTGAGTGAAAGCATTGTTTAGTATCTCCTGGGTTGAGTTTCCATTCATGTTACCGAGTGAGGGCGAAATTCTACTACATTTTCTACCTTGAGATGGAAAACAAACTTGTTACATTCTATGATCCAAGAAAGAGCCCACTTCTAGTATGTTTCCTTGTCCAGATTTGGTGTTTTGTGGGATACCTCTTGACCCAAGGGGAGTCCACATTCAGTTATTTTCCTTGTGTAAATTTGTGCACTGCAAATGACTGTTAAACTTATATCAGTCTGTGAAAATACTAATCTAAATATATCAGACTCTAATAATACTGATCTGAACTCTGGCTTTGCAGGTAATAATAAGTCACTACAGATATGAATCAGATAACTATCCAATTGAGAGATAAGTCTTACTGCATTTTATTTCTGATGTTTGATCTGATGTTATTGTAGAGAGACGGAACCATTTATTAATTTCGATGATCTATCTCTTGTGATCGGTCATCTTATATATTGTAATCAAGAGGCATATGAGGGGCAGTTGTGACTGTTCAACTACATGTCTCTTTGAAGAGACATAAATGCATAAACTTAATTAGACAACAAACACAAAGGTTATCGAGTATGATTAGTCATCAAAAAAAATATCAAGAGACCCTATGGTTGTCAGGTATTATTCTTTACTAAGCCAATTTCAACATTAAAGCCTCTGATCTGAATATAAAGGATCACAACTCGATCCCATACGATTGTCATTCAATCGATCTTGATCAGGGATTTATTGCCTGAGCCAAGAGATGGACATAATCTGATTGCTCAGATTTTCATACTTAGCTCAATACAAGGATGATCCCAATAGGATAATTTTAATGTCTATGCATGTGTGTGTGTGCATGTATATCAGTTCTCATGGTGAACTAGTATACATACATGCACACACATGTACATATAGTTGTCATTTTGGTATGTCCTTGAATTCTGACCGACACTATCATATCTTAACACTTCCTCTTAGCTAGGGAAGATAACTAAGCATGAACTAGCTTAGATATCACCTAACACATGATATCAAGGAGAATACAGAACATCAAGTCACATGACATTCATATATCCTAGTTATGGTATGTGCACTAACATCACGTCACATGATGTCTACCATAACCTATCATGACATGTCCACGGATATTACGGCACATAATATCCACCATGACTATCTCATTAAGAACATATTGATACATAACTGATATCAAGTCAGCATGATAGCTATCAATAAGTTCAAGAGATATTTCCATGAATATCAAGTCAACATGGTATTCATCATGATAGTGAACATTGTAAAGTCATCACCTTACAATGTTGAATACAAGTGTACATTATCAGAAAGATCGTCACCTTTAAGTAATGTATACAAGGGACCCATAAAGTCATAGAATCACACAAATGGCATCCATCATATTAGAGGGTGGAACAAGGGTTCCACTTGAAGTTTCTCTCACACTAAGAGTCCAATAAAGTACATTTCAAGAAATCACTGATGTGAAGACTGCGTCTTAGCAGTGGCTTCATTCTTCACAACTCCAAGCTAGTCTCCAAATGCACAAACTTTGGTAAGAGACTTAGTGAGAATATCAGCCATTTGTTCTTTAGTAGTAATGTACCTTGTCTAAAAAAAAATCTTCATGGTCTACTCCCTCTAAATCACTATGATCAAAGATCCACTTGACAGAGCTTCTAGTGACTCTCTCTGCTCTGATCACAACATTATTTGTAGGAGTAGCTTCTCATATTCAAACATTCTTGTCTGATTTCATAGTAACATGAGTGAATGTAATAAACTATGGATTTATCCCCACGCTTGGTGACACTAATATTCATGATAATGTGGCTTCTATATGAAGCTTCAAGTACATGCATCAACCCCTTGATCTTCTCGTCCAAGGTTGCCTTAGATTTTTTTTTTGAATGTGATATCAACCTTCAAACCTCCTCATCTATGGTTTCTTCTGGTAGATTATCGAACTCCCTCTTGATTGCTATAGTTTCCTAGTCACTAGAGAAGTTATCCCGACATGATCTTCTCCATCTACATCAATACAACTAAGATCATCAAAAGTTGACTGAATCATATCCTCTATATGCTTCTTCTCTTTCCAAGGTTGCCTCTAACAAAGTGTCAGACTCCCTCTTTTTATATAAGGATACTCATGATTCTGATCATTAAAAATCTGTTGCTCCAATAGCCTCAATTTATCTAGTATGAACGTCAAATGACTAATGAATCCTACATCAAAACTTCTTTGGAGCTATTGTCATAGGGTTGAGTCCTCCGCAATATACGGTAACATGCCTAATGTACCATTCTTCTTTTCCTACAAGATTATCCTCATAGACAAAGGAAAAGATCAAGGCAACGAACAAATGAATACTTATCTGCACATCCTTGACACAAGTTGCTTTAATGAAGGTCCATATGCATCAAATCTGAAAACGTCTCGACATAAGCATTTGTCAAACAATGGGAATGGAACATTGGCTATCATTACACCCCCCCCCCCCCCCCACAATGTAAACTTCCCACTTACTCCATTTTATAGAGTTCTCAATCATTATTTTATCTCATGACTACACACATCAAGATTGTACGTGGTACTTTGCAGCCATTTTCTGTTTCAAATCATTGCCATTATTAATTGTTGTATTTCATCAATCTTTACAGGTCCACTCTTCTTTTCTAGAAGAAACTTTAAATGCAGTATCCTCCATTCCATGATACCCAAGTGTAATTTGAACTTTTAGTTCTCTATCAATGTAAGGTGCCATTCTTGTTTTCATCATTTGTCTCACTATCCAAGGACAAGTTTTGCAACATCTGGACCTGTGGTCATAGTTTCAGCTAAGAATGCAGTCTCAGGCAAATCTCACCGCTATAGTGTTGGTAATTCAATTTGCAATGCTCCAATCACGTACTGGTCAAGGAACCTCAAATCAACTCTACAGGGATCCACTTCAACAGAGAGCTCGTGAGTCATACATCTCCAACGTGTGAGCTCAACACTAAACACAGAAGTCATATTCGCTCATTAATCACCATTCCTTATTATTTCGCAATATGTCATATTTGTTGCACCTATCTTATGCAACTTCCTATAAATTATTAGTTTGCATCATACTTTTAGATCACATAAAATTTGCAGCCAACAATAGATCATTGCAGAGACACACACTCCAAAATAACTGCCTCTAGAGAAATGATAATCAACATTTTCTTGATTTAACTTAAAATGCAAAGTCAGTTCACCAACCGCCTATTCCAGTGACTAACTCTGAATAATAATTACCATCTCAGTCATCACAATCTGCAGACTCCAACTTCCTATTTATAAAGGATTCTTTCCTTGCACAAAACAAAAGTAGAATAATATTGTTTTCTCATAATGAATGTTGTTGGATGAGAAATTGCTCCAAACATCAACCAATAGTCCCAACTTTAGGATATTGATTCAATGCACATTTGGCTCCCTATTTGTTAAACCATACATGCATTCTTTATCCTCACCTTTATTCATTGGCAATAATAGCTTCAGGTTTCTGAAAATGACACAGACCATCTGTAATTGGACCTATTAATCATCACTTGAGAACTCTATGTTTTGATTCCCTGTGTATGACATAAATTGAAAAGAGTATTGTAGATGGCACTGATCATGATATTACAACAATAGGAGTGGCCAAGTCCACACTAATCCTCTTATATCTCAGACATATTAGATAAGTGATTATGTGGTAGTGAAACCAGCAATTCGCAGAAGCACACCACAAGCATTCAACAACTCTTTTCTTAGCTGACATACATTTTCAGTATTACCTTTTACATCAGTACACTTCACACCACACATTTTTATATTATATTTGACCCAATATATACGCATCAATTATTTCCGTCTATCCATGGTTGTAGAATGTCCAAGAATTTCAAGACAAGACCATTCTATTTCATACAGATTATTTTTTAATATTTATCCTGTTTATCTCTTCTAATTTGAATATGGAAGACAATTGATAAGATTCCCAATTCTAGTTCATTTGCTGTCATTAGTCTCTTTATCTTTGAAGTCATGATTAAGTCAGTTCCTGAAAATAACTATTTCTCTTCTAACTATAATCTCTATGTTTAAGACACATTATCTCTGCTAATTTGATAAAACAGCCAAATCACTGTGAATGTCTTCATCAACAAGTGATGTTGACTTGACAATCATCACTGTATTGCTATATTTCTTTAGACTCGGTCCACGTTCCAACCGTACAATTCCAAATAGCAATTGAACTTTGGAAATAATCATAATTGCTAATGATACGTTAGCTTCCATCACTAAATATAAGAACCACGTCACCTTTAATGTAAACAATTTCATATGTATACAGATGAATCAGCCACCTTCCACTATACAGGACAGATTAAGCAATCTATAGATTTAAGGGTAGCCGCTTCAGTTTAATGTTTTGTAAATAATGATATCACCTCTGGCATGGCAAATATAATATTCACTACAGAATAATATTCATTCCTTATGCTCACAGGCCTGTTATCAGGCATTTCATAGATTGTGAAAATCCATGAGCGACTGTACTTATTAAGTTAGGTGGTCTGATTTCTCAAGTTCAACTCTGATCTTCCTAACTTGGCTCTAACACCATGTAAATGACTGTTAAACTTATATCAGACTGTGATATCAAACTATGATATAATAAGTCGCTACAGATATGAATTAGATAACTATCCAATTGAGAGATAAGTCTTACTGCAATTTATTTCTGATGCTCGATCTGATGTTATTGTAGAGAGATAGAACCATTTATTAATTTCTAAGTTGCCAGTTCGGATTCTGGTACAGATTTTGGTTCGAAATTTGTCCAATTTTGGGGGAGGGTTGGATTCAGATTTGTTTTGGGTTCATCCGTACAAAAACATATGTTTTTTTAAAAATATGTGTATGTGTGTATATATATGCAACAACAACAACAAATAAATCCATGCATCACTATTCTAGTAGTAAAGCGACATAGCAAAATATACAGCCATATCTATGTTAGAAACAATAGTCCACCAAGACAACTATGGGTGGTGAATCAGTTATCCAATTAAAACAATTATCAACCTTAATTAATCTTAACCATTCAATCAAAGTAAACAGCAACTATAACAAGATGCACATACACAATTACACCAGATCTGTTAACTAGGAAAACCCTTGATCAGAGGGAAACCCTCGGTAGGAATGATGCCCACAAAGATATATTGATATACATACATACATTATATATATATATATATATATATATTTTCCTTGTTAGAAGATGGATCCTATTAGGAGTTTATAAACACATTCAGTACATAAGAATCCTTGTTAGGAGACTTTGAATCCCTGTTAGGAGTTGTAGAAGACAGATTGACCCACTATCCAAATAGCTTCTGAGGCAAGACCACTGAACTCACTATCCAACTAATCTCTGAACTATTCCTTGTAGAATAATTGTCTGTATTGTGCTTTAACCTCTTTCCTTTATCCTGTCAACTAGACCAATCACTGTCAAGCCTTGTAGACCAGGTCACAAACCTTGGCTCCAAATATCAAACCTCGGATCTCACAATAAAACCTCGGCAATGAAGCTTTCTCCAACTTCGCTCTGCTCTGCATATCAACTTGTTTCTCTTTTGTTTCGCTCTTTTTGCTTCTTGCAATCGTTCATACATTCCTCTGTAACAAAGGAAAATGTCCTCCTTTTATACCGAATCCATAAAACAATTCCCTGAGTCGGCTATTAAACCTCAATTTATTATTATAGGACCTCATTAAGAACATGTTATACTTAGCAATAACATTAATCTATCACCTTGTAACTTGAATAACTTTTTGTATATGTAATATCATGACGAGCGAACTTAGCCACATCATCTCCAACATGTATTCTACATGCCTTAACCTTGCTTCTCAAAATAACAACACTGCTAAAAGATAAAACAAGTTTACCAAAACATGGTTTTGTAAACTCTATCTCAGAATAGTCTTCACCAAAACTTGCATAACTTCTTCCAGACTTAATATCTTATGCTTCTGAAGTTAGCCACATATACTAGACAATGTTATGCTTCTGAAGTTAGCTACATATACTAGACACATAGTAGTATCTCCCTTTAACCTCACTTAGTGAAAGTACTCAATGATCTATCCGTACCAACTTGATCTTTCCGTTGTTCTTCTGTCAGATACCATATAAAACTATTATGTTGACATCAATGACTAACACAGTCATAAATGTAACATATCATCATGATAATGATCTAATCATGTTTCTACAATACTCCCCCATAGAAGTATCATCAGCATTCATGCTTCCAACAATCTCCCCTTTTGGCATTGATGGCAACATAGATGAAAAACATCTAGTTCCAAAAATACCAACATTAAAGACTGTTATCCTTTCTTTTCAAATCCTCTTTATCAATCATTCTCCCCCATTGATATACCTCAATGTGCTCTATATCAAACTATTTTTCATGTTGTAATCTCTCCCCCATTGACATCAATGTCAAAGTTTCAGCAACCATCTATCTCTGCAACAACTGCCTCTGACTTGCTCAAGTGTCCAAAGACACTATTCAAAACAATATCTATCAAGAGTCCTAGATGACTCTGTCCATCACAGATACTCCCCCATACAAGAAGCATTAGCATTCAGTCCAGACAAACAATAGTGTTTTGTAACACTAGACTGATGCATTCTTGCATCTTCTACTCTGATTTAGGTAGGGGCATAACCCCTAGCATACCTCACAAATACTCAAAAGTCTCTTTGGGAAGAGGCTTGGTGAAAATATTTGCAATCTTCTCTTTGGTGCTTATATACTCCAACCTAATTTCCTTTTCTGCAACTCTCTCTCAACATGTGATATTTGATAGCAATGTACTTAGTCTCATAATGCAACACTAGATTCTTAGACATATTCACTGTGCTTGTGTTATCACAATGTATGACAACAGGTTCACTGAATTCTATCCTTATATCTTTCAGCATCTGCTTCATCCAAACAACTTGATTACAATTGTTTGCTGCTGCAACATATTCTGCCTCTGTTGTATTTTGTGAGGTACAGTCCTGCTTCTTGCTGAACCAAGAAACCAATATTCCTTCAAGAAAGAAAGCTCCACCACTGGTTATCTTTCTGTCATCCATACTACCTGCCCAATCAGTATCAGTATAAGCATATAAAGTGAAATCATTAGATCTATCATACCATAATCCGAACTCTGGTGTTCACTTCAAATATCTAAATATCCTTTTAACTGTTGCATAATGTGCTTCTCTGGGATCAACTTGAAATCTTGCAACAATTCCAAATGCATTTGCTATATCCAACCTTGTGTGAGTCAAATATTGCAATCCTCCAATCATAGATCTGTACTTCTTATGCTCAACAGTAGGTGTCTCATCCTTTGTAGATAACTTATGTCCAGTTATCATAGGTGTTCTAATTGGTTTACATGTTTCCAAACCAAACCTTTTCAATAGATCTTTCAAATACTGAGAAATAAAGATTCATTCTTTAAATAAAGATTCCTTCTTTATCCTGCACAATCTGTAATCCTAGGAAGTACTTCATCTGTCCTATCATGCTCATTTCAAATTCCTCCATCTCTTCTGTCAACTTGTCACTTTCATCATCATTTCCTCCAAATATAATATCATCAACAAATATTATCAAAATCATCAATCCATCATCTATTTCTTTCCAATATAGATTACTGTCTGTCATACCTTTTCTAAATCCAAACTTTGTCAAATGCTTGTCCAACCTTGCATACCAAGTTCTGGGTGCTTTTTTTAAGCCATACAATGCTTTCTTCAATCTACATACCATGTCCTTGTCATCTATTAAAGGAAAACCTTTAGGTTGTTCTATGTATACCTCTTCTTCAAGTTCTCCATTCAGAAATGCTAACTTGACATCCATCTGATACACTTTGAATTTCTTATGTGCTGCATAGGCTACGAATAACCTTACTGCTTATATTTTTGCCACAGGAGCATAGGTTTCGTCATAGTCTATTCCTTCTTGCTGTGAGTAACCTTTACATACCAATCTCACTTTGTTCCTTACAACTTCACCTTGTTCAGTCATCTTGTTCCTGAATACCCATTTTGTTCCTATCACATCCTTGTCTATTGGCCTGGGAACCAATTCCCATGTCCCATTCTTCACTATCTAATCCAATTATTCTTTCATAGCTTGCTTCCAATAGTCATCTTTACATGCCTCATCTGTATTCTTTAGTTCTACTTGAGATATCAGACATAATTCTTCATTGATTCTGCTTCTTGTCGTCACACCTTTATCTCTGCTACCGATGATTTGCTCTGGTGGATGATTCTTTGTCATATTCTTACCGGAAGTAGGAGTTGTTATCTCAACTCTTAACTCTATTCTAGGTTTCGAAATTTGTTCTTGCCTTAGCTCTCCTTCATTCTGCAAATCATTGTTAATCTCAAAAAATACTTCATCATTCCTTGGTTTAGTAACAACATTCTCATCATCAGAATTATAGTCAACTATTCTTTCTTGTATCCTGAATTTCTCATCAACTCTTACATTTGCACTTTCAACAATAGTCTTAGTTCTCAGATTATAACATCTATAAGCTCTGCCTTGTAATGAATAACCAAGAAACATACCTTCATCACTTCTAGCATCAAATTTACCAACATCATCATCTCTTTTAATATAATATTTGCTGCCAAAAATTCTGAAATACTTAATTGTAGGTGAGTGACCAAACCACAGTTCATAAGGGGTCTTGTTTGTGTCCTTCCTGACTTGCACTCTGTTCATAGTGTAGACTGTTGTATTCACAGCTTCTCTCCAAAACATCTTGGATACATCATTCTCAACTAACACAACTCTTGCTATTTCTGTTATTGACCTGTTTTTTCTTTCAATCCCATTTTGTTCAAGAGTCTTCAACTCAACTCTTTCTTCTGCTCTAGGATTGAATCTCTTCTCTTTAATCTGATTCTCATTCTGCAAATCATTGCTAATGATAACTTCCACATTTTCATGGTTAGCCTTTGGATCAACAATAGTTACCAAAGCTATCTCTTCTAATACTTCCTCTTTCTTAACTAATTCAGGTTCATTATCACAATCATTCAAGAATCTTTCCACACTTGCTTTAATTTCTTCATCTTCATCAGAAAGTGAACTCTTTCTAGTTTTCCTTACTCTCTTAGGGCATGTAGATGAAAAAAGACCAAACTCATTACATGTCCAACAGACAAAAACTTCCATACCTTCTGGCTCTCTTTTCATGAGGAGATCGATAACCTTCCTTGATCTTTATGTCTTCTTCGAATCTCGATATATCTTTACTTGTGCCTCTATCCAAAAACTCAATGCTCAAATCTGTACACAATTTTGATCTCTTACCAAGAAGCTCCATCTTCTGGGTGTCGAAATTTCCTCCATCAGACTCAGAACTATCATTTTTGAAATAACTCGCCACTGATCTCCCAAAGTTGTTAAGCTTATCCTTCAAGGACCTGGTGCTCTGATACCAATTGTTAGAAACAATAGTCCACCAAGATAACTGAGAGGGGAGGTGAATTAGTTATCCAACTAAAACAATTATCAACCTTAATTAATTTTAACCTTTCAATCAAAGAAAACAACAATCATAACAAGATGCACATACACAACTACACTAGATTTGTTAACTACGAAAACCCTTGATCAAAGGGAAAACCCCAGTGGGAATGATGTCCACAAAGATATACTAATATATATATATTCCTTGTTAGAGGATGGACCTTGTTAGGAGTCTATAAACACATTCAGTACATAAGAGTCCATGTTAGGAGACTTTGAATCCCTGTTAGGAGATTCCAACCTTGTTAGGAATTATACCAACCCTGTTAGGAGTTGTCGAAGACAAAAGGACCCACTGTCCAAACAACTTCTGGGGCAAGACCACTGAACTCACTATCCAACTGATCTCTCAACTATTCCTTGTAGAATAATTGTTTGTATTGTACTTTAACCCCTTTCCTTTGTCTTCTCAACCAGACCAATCACTGTCAGACCTTGTAGACCAAGTCACGAACTTCAAATCCAAATATCAAACCTCGTATCTCACAATAAAACCTCGGCAATGAAGTTTTCTCCAACTTTGCTCTACTCTGCATATCAACTTGTTTCTCTTTTGTTCCGCTCTTCGTGCTTCTTGCAATCGTTCATACATTCCTCCATAACAAAGGAAAATGTCCTTCCTTTATATTGAATCCATAAAACAATTCCCTCCGTCGGCTATTACACCTTCTCAATTAATTATTATAGGACCTCATTAAGAACACATTATACTTAGCGATAACATTAATCTGCCGCCTTGTAACTTGAATAACTTTCCATGCGTGTAATATCATGACAAGCGAGCTTAGCCACGTCATCTCCAACATGTCTTCTACACGCCCTTAACCTTGTTTCTTAGAATAACAACTTTGCTAAGAGATATAACAAGTTTACTAGAACATGCTTCTGTACACTCTATCTCATAACAGTCTTCACTAAAACTTGCATAATTTATTCCACACTTAATATCTTATGCTTCCAAGGTTAGCTACATATACTAGACACTTATAGTATCTCCCTTTAACCTCGCTTAGTGAAAGTGCTCAACAATCTGTCCATACCAACTTGATCTTTTTGTTGTTCTTCTATCAGATACCATAGAAAACTGCTATGTTGACATCAATAACAAACACAGTCATGAATGTAACATATCATCATGATAATGATCTAATCATGTTTCTACAATACTCGCCCATAGAAGTATCATCAGCATTCATGCTTCCAACAATCTATGTTTCAGATCATTAAGATATTAATTGCATCATTTAGCCATACATACAGCATGATACACTTCCTTGGTCATATGCATGGAACATATTTCCATATCAAGGGGGCAGTTTGAGAATGAAAGAAATTTTCAAAAGATAATGCAGTTATCTGAATTTTTATTTTGTATTGGTTAGAGGATTTCTAACAAGGTTAGATCAAAAGTTGAGATTCAAATTTTAAGCCCTGGATTCAAAAACATCATATCTTCTTAAAGAAATTCCTCTATAATCATCAATTTGGATTTCCTCTATAAGAAAACACTTTGAAAAAGTCTAAAAAAATGTTTTGAGATCAAAAACAGCCTAGGTTCAGCCACTGGGCAGCAAATTCCTCAAAATTTGCTGCAAATTCTGCATGGGTTCCTCTGACAGAATTTGCAGAAAATTCGTAGCTCTACAAGCGAATCTGGGGAGAATTTGACAAGGATCAGACTTTCTACAGGATCGAACCAGAATTTGAGAGTTGTTGGAGAGAATCTGGTAACTTAGATAAATTTTGATAATCTATCTCTTGTGATCAGCCATATTATATATTGTAATCAAGAGGCATATAAGGGGTGATTGTGACTATTCAACTGCATATCTCTTTGTAGAGACACAAAGGCATAAACTTAATTAGATAATAAACCCAAAGGTTATCAGGTTTGATTAGTCACCAAACATATTATCAAGAGACCCTATGGTATCGGGCATGATTATTTGCTAAGCCAATTTCAACATTAAAGCCTCTGATCTGAATATGTCATTCAATCAATCTTGATCAGAGATTTATTGCCTGATCCAAGAGATAGACATAATCTGATTGCTCAGATTTTCATACTTAGTTCAATGCAAGGATGATCTCGGCAAGATAATTGTATAAGTCTATGAATATGTGTGAGTATGCATGTTTACATGCACACACATGTGGATACAGTTGCCATGCTGGTATATCCTTGAATTCTAACTGACACTATCATATCTTAACATGCAAATTCCATTATATATCAAGAATCTTGGGATGGGGCCAGTCTTGATATTCTTTATGATATCAAGATAGAGTCTAGTTTGGTGTATTACTTATCACAAAGGACCTGGTTTCTATATTATTCCTTGTTCTAACTTCCATGATATGCTGCTTTGATTGAGGGATCTCCTTGGGAGAGGTGAGCCAAAATTTCATATTTCAAATGCCTTTGTTTGAAAGGGGCTGGACTCTATTGAGCTACTAAATTGCATGGAATTAGTTGTTCTTATTTGTTTTCGACTTGATTGAGAAGATGAAGTTAATTGGAGTTGCAAACCAACAGTGCTTCACAGTGACAATCATGAGAAGACACCTTTATTCAAAAATAGTCTCATAATTTGTTCGAATTACATGGGCAGTGCTTCACAATATCATCAGAGATCACCTTTATTCAAACATGATATGATGATGCTCCCTTTGAATTCTGACCTAGAGTTTTGAGTTATGATTACCAACTTGGAAGGTTCTAGCGCATGTGATATTGGACTCAGAAATTCACTTAGGCAACTGAAGGATTGATTTGGCAGGAACTAGTTCGTATGTTGAGCTCCTTTTATAAAGTCTCCTGTATTGATTAACTCTCAGTCTTTCTGCATTTGGGCTCTTTTCATAATCACCCATGCCAACTAATTAGTCCTCGTGAAATCTTTAAAGCTGTTTGAGGAAACCAGGGGCCTCACTTGTCCTATATGAATGACTTGTTGAAACAAGTCAATTAATAAAATTACATTCTTCCTGCGAAATACAATAATTTCCAGTACCCATAATATACTTAGAAACATAGTCTAGGAAAGTTAAATTTTACTAGAAAGTGTTCAGCTAGTGTGTGAGCATTCAGGTACCATGTACTGATCTCATAACAAGAAACACAACTATAACAATGCTGCAGTAACTAGCACTGGTGAAATAAAACAGAAAACAAAACAATCAAATTAAATGGAAGTCCAAGTTTGAGCAGACAGGGGTACAAAAGCCAACTTTCTAATCCCAAAGAAAGTGAAAAAATGTTTATGAAACAGTCTTATTGAACATCCTGAATGCTATTTACTTAGGCAAAACGTATAATAAGGAACTAAGACAGATGCAAAAAAATTATTGAAAAAATGAGTTAGGGAACATGGCTAAAAGGCACAGAAGCGACTAAACAGAAAAGAGAGTTTTAGTGAGGCTCTGAAATTAATTAAGATGCCCTCAGGAGTAGAAAATAAAATTAATTCATTCCGTGAAAACCAAGACACAATAGACTTGCTTGAAATACAATATTACATTTGTGAGTCTAAATAGAAATTATGTACATTTGAAGAGATGGAAGTTGTTAATTTAAAGGAAATAAAACCTCTGGCTAAATCTATTGCAACTTCACTTTAATAAACCTGAAATTTTGCCACATAATAACATAATAATATTTATGAAATGTTAGTTATCTAGCTGTTACAATAAAGCTAAAAAACCACACGATAATACTTAAGATGCCACTTAATGTGTTAATCAGAAGTGTGAGGCAAGAAAACTTAAGGAAAACATGAGGAATTGGGCTGTGCTGGAACAAGGATTGCACTGGATCTAAACCTGCTCCAAATTATCTAATCTGGAAGTTCCATTTCAAAGAAGCAATTTCAAGTCTTTTCAAATTGACTGAACTGGATTTTTTTTGAACATTTGATTAACAAAGACAAAAGAGGAAGGAAAAATTGATGAAATGGCTTAGGAAAACCATCATCAAAATGAATTTCGAAAAATGAAAAACTTTGTGAAAACAATATTGGTATTTACTTGGAATGAGTAAATTTAAAAAAGGAAAATATACTTTTTATGAAATGATAAGAAAAACGAAAAGTGATAAACAAGAAAGCAAAAAATCATGAAATCGCCTGAAAAGTACAAAACAACATATAACTAGGAATCTTTCAATACCATCCAATTTTTCACAGAAGTGCACGAATTTTATTTAGAAAGAATTAACATTAAGCTGACATTAAAATCACTATACCACGTGAATGTACCTGTTCGGACTGCATTTCTCCTTGGCATAACCACAACAGACCATCTTCAAATTTGTCTTCTGTTGTTTGATAGCTAGTTTCTTGTGGCATTAGCATTGAAGTAGAAGTTATATGCTGCATTCTCTCCAGAGACTGGTGTGTGATGCACTGCAACTCCGAATATCCTGCTTGATCTTGCAAATGATCCATCCCTGCTTGGCTTTGGTTTGCCCCATCTTGTTGATGAGGTGTATCTGGAATTTGTAACATGGGAGAGCATTGGAGTGATCTAGGTGTGCGTGGTCTTGAATCAGATATTGCTCCGTCCTGAACATTACCCCTCTGTTGTGCCTCAGAATTCTTTTCTTGGTTCAGCAATTGAAGTAGCTGTTGGTAAATTATCTGTTCATGTTTGCTGCATTGTGCCTGAAATTTTTGCAGCAAATCAAGAAACATTCAGTAAATATAGTGATCAATGAATGTCACATTACCTTTTTAACAGGACCTATCTTGTATATGTTTCAAATTCTGTAATAAACAGGATTTTCACCAAAAAGGGCACAATGCTGAGTAGAGGCAGCTAGGAGATAGATATTCATTTGTGCATATAGATGATATGGTCTATAGCTGACACCTGGGACTAAATTAATTCAATTTTAAAATTTATTTGCAAAATTGTGAACACCCTTGGGAGTGGTGCACTTCAAATATAGCAACAAAGCAAAAAGCACTAAAACTTTAAATGTATAAAGGAAGACTTAGGCTAAGAGGCCCCCAAGAAGACGCTAAAGATAAAGAGTATGATTAAAACTGTAGCAATCATCCTGTCATCCAAGGCTAAATTGACACCAGCAATGAGAGTTGTGTTGGTTGGGCAGGTTGTTGGAATTTTACAATCCCTAGGGCTAGGGAAATTCAACCTTCAATCGGTGTAACACCATGTTCTAAATTGGAGTGGGTTTTCATTGAATTCTGTGTAATGTTGGATTACTAGTATGGCAGTGGACAATCATTGTGCTCCTACCTGTAACCCTCAGTACTGCCTTCTCCAACCCGAGGTTTGAATGTCACAGTTGTAATTGGTGACAGGAGATTTTGAACTCTGAGGCTCACCAACTAAAGAAAACTAACTTGATTGTCGTTGGAGTTGGAAGAAAACATGTCCGAAATATTCAATAAAATTGGCAGCAAACCGAGACTGTTTTGCACTCCTCTAATAGCTACTACAAATGTTCAATAATGTACTTAATTTTCAAACTTATCTAGACACAACCAGTAGTATTAGCATCATAGAATAAGAAGTTTGAAAAGGTTAACTTTTCTGGGCTGTTTTCTTGCCAATTGGCCAAGCTTAATTCACAGAACTAAATCCCCAATTAGCAGAAATTCCGGTTGCCATTGCTAACGATTTATATGAAATTGCAAGGACGCTGTTAGACTCTTTGAAGAAAATGTCCTTTCAGTAAATCGTACATTTTCATAAAGTTCATAAACATTGTACGCTTTTCAGCTGCATTTTTTGAGCTATAAATTTCATGCGTATCATATTAAAGCTTTGGGAAACGCAGGATTACAATAGCTACTAATTTGTTCTTCGCCAAAATAATATCCTGGAAGCATTGACACCTTTAAATTTGATTTTAAGAAAGAGTATATTTGAGATTAGTTAGTACCTCAACGCACGGAGCTAAAGGCTTATCGTAGGAGGGCAAAGTCATGTACGATTCAAGTGGAACAACCCCGTCACCGAGCCACGGATCCACTGTTTTCCTTCCCGAAACAACACAATCCAGTGTGTCATAATCATCATACATGTAACTCCTGACGGTTTTATGACTATCAGCGATACCATGAGTCCCTAAACCTGAAAAGCCAACTTGTTTAAAGAGAGTCTTATCAATTCCAAACTTGGAAGCCAATTGTGTCGCAGATGGGCAGCCATCAAATCCCTCGATGGTATCATGCTCATGCTGTGCCCCCCTGGGACAGTTTTGACATTTCTTGCAGACAAGGAGGTCTTGGGTGCAGCAGCGAATTGACGCCTGATTATTTCCACATACATGACACAGCTGGGCTCGAAAGTGGCGTTTGGACAGTGAATTGGCAGAATGGACTTCATTGTCACAGCACAGGCAGAGTTTTGAATCATCTGCTTCGCAATATAATATTGCTTGTGATTCTTCACAGAAATCACAAGCCACAAATCTATCCATCAGATCTCAATTTTCAGAGCACTGAAAGGCTTCTCTCTCTAAAGGATAGGAATATAGTAAACCAAAGCACTCAGATAAAGATTATCTCATATTTTTATATCCAGAGTCATCTCCTCATCTTTGCTGACATGTAGAGCTTCATGTTCAAGCCAGCGGCGCTGTTCTGAACTTGGATGGCTCCCGTCTAAGCCTTAAGCTTCACCAACTTGAAAAAAAATTAACAAGTCTGAAAGAGGCAGAAGCTTGGAAATCATTCATGATTCACACAACAAAGAGAAGTAGCTAAGCCTTGGGCAATTTCAGCAAACAAAAGGTAGAGCAGTAGTTAAGCCTCTAGTTACCAGCAAGGAGAATTGGCTAGGTCTTGAGTACCCAAAAGGAAATAAAAGGATTTGTCCATTAAAAGACTCAACATGCTTTTAGAGGTAGACTAAGAGCATGATGTAAAGGAGGCTTGAGAGGTCCTCGGTCTTAAACCCCAAGTGGCACCTGGTTCATGAAAAATGCACCTCACTATAACACCCCAAATAGTATGGTTTTCAACCCCATTTCATAAAAAGCTGCTGATTTGTCTAGCTTTGCATTTGAATCCATTGCAGTTGAAGTTATTTTCCCGTTCCAATCCCAGCTGGACAAACACTTTTGTAAATGCAGAAGCGTGCATATCCTCTACCAAAACAGATTTTTTGCATTCTCCAGCTTCAAGCATCGGCTTCAATCTAATCCATCTCTCAAGAAAAGAACAATATACCATATATATCCAAAGTATGGACAGTAATTTTGATTTGCAGTTGCTTCCAGGATAACTCTAATTAGTCCTGTATTTCTGTCGTTCAATTTGATCCAATTCCTTTTCAATGCATTCGTCACATGTACCCAAATCATCTCATAAAATTAGTCCGACTTCTGACCCGCACTAAATGCCAGAAAAGCTCTTTTTTGACTTTTAGCTTGGATTTATCGAAATTAGAGTTTCCTTAAACTATTTTGTTTGCGGCATGATCTGAGTTTTCTTGTTCGAATTATTCTTACACATCACGATTTAATCGTATATTCGTGGATTCGAAATATAAAATGGGTGGTAAAATCTGGAAGGTGGGGTATGAATCTTTCTAAGTCGTGTCAGCCTCAATTTCAATCCAGTCCTTGCTGGCAGTGGTAATTACAATTTTTTCGGAGTACCGACCCATACTCGTAGAAAATCAGTCGCTATCCCAAAAAGTATTTTAGCTGTAGGCAAGAATTTGGAATCCCACATGTTCCTCGTCCCCAATTATTTCAAAGTCTGGATCTGTTCGTGGACGGTTCCGATGATTCCAAAGAATTGAAATGCTTGTATGATTTTTCTTTTGGTTTTTTCCCCATGTGCGATGTATTTACTGCGAGAAGGGTCTCATCTCCATTGATGGACTTTGAAGAATATGAACCGCAGGTTAGATTTGAGGGGCGGAAGACTGTGGAAGTGAGATTTTTGGTAGGTTTTCAAATACTTTTTTCGATTTAATGAACAAATAAAAGTTTTTTTAAATGACGTTCATAAGACCACAGCAGTCTAAGGCTGGGGTCCCATGGGCACCCGCTTGCTTAAAAATAGAGTAGGTGCTTCTGAGCATTTTTAGGAAGATTTAAAGGGGGAGTGGTCCCATGAATTATAGATATAAATCTACTTAAAAAAATTAGCGCCTAAATTGAAGGAAGCCGGTGGTCCCATGAATTTGAAAATGAAATCAGCTTAAACTTTTAAATTTATGATAATATAAATTGTTCTTTTTAGATTTTTTGGTCGGATTATTTCACTTTGGAGAGAAAATGAAGCGGATGTTCTTGCCAAGTGGGAGAATTCTTCCCTAAACTAGTGGAACTATCTCCAGCCCCACCCCATTTTCATCCACCCGACTAAAAAGTAAGGGCTCCTAGTTAATAGGAAAAGATTCAAAATTAAGCTTTAGCACCCTCAAAAAATAAGCATGGGACCTCCAACTCCTTAAATATAGAGCTGAAGCCCCCTCCATGGGACCCCTGCCTAAGGGACCGAAGAACAACCCAGATGTTGTCGTATGCCACGCATTGTGAGAGAAAATGGCATTCCCTTTCTATGCAAATTCTCTGCTCCCAAGCCTCTTTGGACATCTTCCATCTTCCCGTCTCACACTTGCCCCTAAGGTGATGAGATCTCATCCTCAATTATATTTGAATTCCTAGTTAGGAGCTATGGTCTATGTCAATCACTCTTTGTTAATTCATTCTTTTAATTTTGTTAAATGACAATAAAAAATCTATTAATCAATTTTACATGAGTCAGTCACTTGTATTACATATAATTAGAATTTGTATATTTCAGTTGGAGGATTTGTCCAATGTTATTAAACCTATAACACATAAGTACTAGGGCATTTCTATTTCAGTATTGATAATTTTTGAGGCAGGGATAGTGTATAGGCCATCATAATTAGGTATTAGATGACACTTTGGAATGACTACTTTTGTACCATTGTTTGCATAAACAATATTACTGTCCAAAAGCCTTAACAATAATTGCAAGCAGAGGTTTGTGGATGCACAAAATTATCGATCATGGATGTTGGTATGTTTCCTCTATTGATACTATGAATCTAAACTATACAAATAATTAAACATTTTTATTCACATTCATGAATAAAATTATCCATTCTAACAAAGTTTAATAACATGATGAGGTTAGAGATTGACATTAATCAATTTGCCAAATTTCTCTAGTGCATGATCTCACATCACCCTTTATTTATTACACCTATGGTGACTTTAAAACTTCATACATGTGTAATGAATGTACAATCACCTTTATCAATTGTATTCAACTAATTAAACTATAATATTTTACTACTTTAAAAAGTTCAAAATCTTATATGCATGTGGCATACTTTGTTTTATTTGTATATCATAAAGTCTTAGAAACCAAATTTTAAATATTCGTAAATTCATAATTACCTGATTTTAAAATGTTCATTTTTCAAAAAATATCAAAAGATGAAATTTAATCTTTAAGGGATAAAATTGACTATTGCAACAACTTAATTTTGAATGGCATGATCATAAGCTACTTCTTTAAATATTTGGCTAAATTTTAAAATATTGTTAATATTTTTATTTTATTAATGATAAATTAAGTATAATTAATACTATAGTCCAATAATGTTGTAGTTTTGTTTAATTTGGATAAATATTTATTCTTATCTATTGATCTAGGAAGCAATGTTAAGAGATCACTTTAGGAACAATTTTTTTGTGAAGCAAGAGGCTCATGAAAAGAAGAGCAGTATTCTTCATATAAATTAGAATCTTGGAATCTTGTGTAAGAAAATGAAGCCCCTTTTTTAAGGTTTTTCTTTGGGGTGGGGCTAAAAAAATTCACTACTAGCTTTTTAAAATTTTAATGCTTGTATCATTTGTCTATAATTTTTTTTTTTAAATTGACCAATATTGTATAGATTTAGCTACATAATTATATTTGTAATCTCAATGGTGGATGTTAAAAATTAATCATATGGCTACCAACTTTCTAAAAAGTGTAGAACTTAAAGTTTAAGCTTGCACACTACAATAAAATACATGAGACCACATATTTATGATAGTTAAAGTCTTACCAACACACATTGAAATAATTTGAGAAGCACCTCTATGGGACCACTACCTTAGATCGACTATATCTTGTTTAGCTAAGGTCGCGAATCTACAATTTTATTTTTTTGAGAAAAAAAGAGTGAAAAGATATCCATGCTTTAGGGATAAGTATTTAAAAACATGTAATTGTCACAAATAACAATGAAGTGTTATTATCTCGAATTTATAGAGTATAAGTGATGTCCATCTCATTAAATATTGAACAAGTTAGATTTCTAACATCACTTGTTAGATATAATGTATCTCACCCACTATATTTATTGAAGAATAGAGCTTATTTGTGATTAACTTTGAAATAATTTTCATAAAAAAATAGTATTAATTTTTTTTTATAATAGAAATATCATATTAAATTCATATTTGATGAGTTATAAAATAAGTATTTTGTTATCGAGGTAAAAGTGAGTGTTTTGTATATGGGGAAAAACATTTTACTATGTGCTAGAAGTGAAAGAGAAAGCTCAAAATAGTAAGAACATGACAAGACTTTATGAAAGGTGAAGTCTACAATCACTATAAACAATAAAATGTATAACAAAGAATTGACACTATTATAATAGAGCTCAAAGCATAAACTAAGATTACTAAAGTTGCATAGGAAATAATATGTTAACATCATTCATTACCTCCAAACTCTTAATGAATCTACTGGTTACCCGATCTTCTTGTTGTGCTCTAATAATTACCAGATTCTTGGCAACTCCCTACATGTCCCTCTATGTGGTGAATTTAGCCATCTATTCCTCTAAAGCCCCCCACATGTGTCTAAAGAGTCACAAACTCACCCAATGTCATAGCTAGATCCATAGCCATCATCAACCCAATGTCCAGGCCACTAATCAACACATCCTCAACTCCCCCTTGAGCTCATCCTTCCCAATTTTTGCATGTATGTATACTTGTACCTTTACTTGTACCTACATCACTACTACCTATCCATCAATACCACTAGAACACCTCCTTCATAGGTCACTACCACCACCACCATATTGATTCCCTCTATCACCGCCATCACCTTCCTTGCCTCAATCTCAACCTCCCAATCTCCCTCTCCTACCTGTTCCTTTCATTTTCCATGGGATATGAATTCTTGGGTCTTACAACAATGACAGCCAGAGCTGCATAATTATGCAATGCAGAGATTCACATATTAATCTAGGGCTGGAGGGGCGGTGGGCATACCTATCCAGAGCCGGAGCATATCTATAGCCGGGTGGCCAAACAAAGAGAAAGAAATAAAAGAAAGAGGCGGGCGGATGGGAGGGTTATTTAGGATCAGAGGAGGGGTAATCTCTATCAATTGGAGGTTTACGGGTCCCAATCTCCTCTATCAATTGTTCCCAATCTCTATTCATTATAGTAGCGGGGGAGGTTCATGAGGAATTGGTCGGGACCGTAGGGGCGGGCAGGTGATCTATCGGCGGCCCTATTATTGTATGGGCAGAAAGAGGGCGATCGATGCAAAGGAGGTTTACAGCTGGAAGGTAATGACTGTGTTGCAAACAATGTATCATACTTGCATGTTGTGTCATTTTCAAGATGAGGACAAACTCCATGTTGTATGGTTTTACATCATCAAACTCTAACAAAAAAACTCATGAATTGATAACCAACCCCCAATCACATACATCTCATGATGAACAAGCAAAGTGGCCTCTCCAAGGGGAACATTATGTCATTCCCTATACTATGGATAAATCTCAAGAACTATCTCTCAACAAAAAAATTTGTGATTGTATTGCATGCTTGATTAAATACCAAGCCTTCCTACAATAAAGATGCTTGATTAAATACCAAGCCTTCCTACAATAAAGAAAGTGGTCTCCATTATTTTCTTAGGGTTGCAATTGTCTACAGGGTCTTGATGTAAACTCAACAAAAAGATCCAAAATATGTCATCAATACATATCATGTTCTAAAGAAGATTGATTGACTATGCCTCTATAATAACATACATAAAACAATTTTAGCTCTAGATGTTTGCCAACAATAGATCAACAAAGCACAATATGCCCCTAGACCCAAACCTAGAGTAGTGTCACTCCATGTGGACTTTTATAGGTCACATCATGTAACTAAAAACAATATGGATAAAACATCAATCTTGGATGATCAAACCAAAGTCATAATACTAGAGTTAGGCTCATAGACTATCTTTTATCAACATGTTTTCTAAAAGGCCCTAGTTAGCCCCTTTATGGACAAATTGAAAGAGTTGGTCTTTGAGAACTATCTATCGAGGAATGATGTAATAATACCCTAATCAATTATGATCTTGAGTGCAAATGTAATGTGGTGTAATTATAGGGCATTTAGACAAGCTTTCTTACCTTCATCCAACTGATGATTTAAATCCAATGATGTAGGAATAGTCTCATGAGTATATAAGGACAACAATATTTCCTATTTTCAATTAGCATACTCAGTCAATGTAAACCTATGACTAAATGATGTAGTGCAAGGTAAAAGAATCCCCAAAGGAGATGGCCTAGCCCCTAGCAAATAACCACATAGCGGAAGATAAACAAAAATGCAAGATCTTATACCAAATCACAATTCTTTATTCATAAAATAACTAATCACATGCAATGTGTCAAGTTGTAAGGTCTTCCCAACTACAACCAAATACAAAGCAAATAATAGTCCTACAAGATCCCATTCAAACCCTAGCTAGTCCAGATCCACACTCTGGTAGAAGCCTCAAAGGAAGATCCAAACTGGTACTCACAAGCCCACTAAGCAACTTCCTTGTTTCCCAAGCCTCAACTACTAGCCCTTCTCAAAATTCACTCTTCTACCACATCCTCTTCTCCAAGATGGATGAATAATGACTAAAGACTTCACAATACCCCCTACTTATACCCAACTAAGGCACAAGTCAGCCTAGTAAGCTACAAACTAAATATCATTTACATTAAATACTTAAAGAGCCACAAGTCAACCCAGTAAGCTACAAATTAAATACCCCTTACATTAAATACTTGAAGAGCCACAAGTCGGCCTCCAATAGAAACTAAATACCAAATGCCTTTAAAGGCTTACAACACTTATTAATACATCAAAAACTATTAACCAAGACCCAAATAGGTCCACTCAACTCCACCAAAATCCCTCCAACATGCAATATAGCCAACTACCCCAGGATGCTCCTGCATCAAACTCCCTAAGTGTGAAAAGATGTTCTCAATAGCTGGAAGAACATCTTTCAAGATTCAACACACAAATCCCAAACTGGTTCTTCACATACATGCCCTCCAAATCTTCAACTTGTACACTCCTTCCCTTGCTCTTCTTCTTCTTCTTCACCTCCATCCTTAGTGTTCCATAGGTTTTCTAGCCACACTTATTGCTAACCCTTTTAGAATCTATCAACTCAACTCGGCTACCAATACTCAAGTTCCTTCTATTGACCTCTTCATTCTACAAAGGAATCAGGGAATGCTTCTTGCCACCTTTCACAATTGTAAACACATTCTTGACACAATCATGCACAACCCTGCAATCATACTGCCAAGGTCTACCAAGAAACACATGACAACTATTCATGTCCATAATATCACACAACACTTGATCCTTATACTACCCAATCTAGAAATCAACAAGGCACTACTCCCTCATTTCCAAAGCATGCTCACCTCACAACTAGCCAATCCTATAAGGATAAGGATGTCTCGCTCTCTTCAAACCAAGTTTCTGAACTATCTCCTTAGCAATAAGGTTATCAGTACTACCACCATCCACAATCACATTGCAGATATTACCACCATACTTACAATGAGTCTTGAACAGATTACTCCTTTGAAAATATTCCAATGTCCTTTGACCAACCAATACTCGTCGAGCCAAGAAACTCTCTCCTTTCTTAGGTTCATGGTCTTCAACCTCATTCACAACAGTAGCTCTCATATCACCAATCTTCTACAAACACTCATAAGATCAATGTCCTTATTCATGACATCTGAAACAAGTACCCTTAAACTCACCTCTACTTGTCCTTCTCTTCTGATCAATAGGTTTTGGTTCATCTTCAGCACTCAGTTTAGCCTTTGTTGAGTAGTCCTGCTTCTCCTTCCCTCAAGAACTACCTTGATTCTTCCCTTAACTTCTCTTCTGTTAGAATCTAAAAAGATTAATAACCCAGAAAACTAGTGCAAAGAGTAAATATCTAAACTATGAATGCAAATGATACAAAATCAAAATAGCATCATAGAGTTAGTCTCCAAGAGAGTAATGCAAATGTTGGAAGCAAAATAGCATTAAGAGGATGCAAAAATAAGAGATACAAATACAAGCCAGGTAGCATGCTTATATAGGCAAGGAAGAGGGAGGAGGTGGCAACACCAACCAATGAGGAGCAACCATCTATCGGACTAAAGATAGCAAAGTATCTTCCCAAGATAGCTAATGGATGCTCACATGTAGGAAGGTGACACTTCACAACCATTCACCTAATAAGACATGCTTTATTAACCTAAGCGGGATTATTAAAAGTGTAGGAAAAACCTAGCAAAATGGAAAAAATAAAAAACTACACTAACACCCCCCCATAAGCGAAGCTTAGGTGGATGTAGAAATGGGTCCCGGCAACGAGGCCATGTTAGGTACCCAAGTACAATGCAAGAAGATGCAACCTTTGAAAGCGGGGAAAGAGAGAAAACCACATGGGAAAAACCCTCCCCCAAAAGAGGTAAGAACCTAGTGAAGAACTGAAGAAGTCTCCCGCTAGGGAAATTGTCTCCTAAAATAGGAACAAGGAGTGATCATGAAGAAGCAGCATCACTGAAGCATGAAGAACCGCAAAACTCTGTCAAAATGTTGATCTGTAGAACCCCCATGGAAATAGAAGGCACGAACCATCAACCAAAGGAACCTCGATGGAAATAGAAGGCACGAACCATCAACCAAAGAAACCTCCATGGAAATAGAAGGCACGAACCATCAACCAAAGAAGCATAGAACAACAATATAACCTCCCCTTAAGGTAGGTGAGGTGACAGGCAGCTGAAAAGATGGGCCAAAAATCTCCTACAACACAGGAGCCAAACTCACCGAGAGTGAGGTACAAACACAAATAAAGACATGTGTCGTCGACACTGCATGAGGAATTAGAGAAAGAGAGCCTATAAGCGGCAAACAACTATCCCCCCCATGACACTTTATATAATAATGCGAGTACAACGAATCACAATGATGAAAAGGATCCCAAAACGCAAGAGTGGCACTTTATCTCAGTGCGTTGCATAAAGATGCTTACAGTGAATATCAACAATGATCAGAAAAAATATAAGGCTGAAACAACAGAAGGTAAAGTCCAAAACGAAGCAACTGAAGCAACAAAATCGATCTCCGGAGCTGAAACAAACAGAATATCCACCAGAATGCTAAAATGCAAAAGACTGAATAGGATGTGTCTGGAACAGAATCTGGAATAACAACCAGCATCACTAGAAAGAGCACAGAAATATCTTTCCAACGATATAAAGAAGTCCAAAATTGGAGATCGGAAGCTCAAGATACGCCTTCCGGAGTGCAAAATAGAACATCCGGCTTCAACTGCCATAACAGGCAACCAAACTGAATCAAAACTCAAAAACACCTATACCAGCATCTCCGTCTCGGAACCAACTTTCTGGCGCTTCTTTCGGATCGGAAAAATACCTCTGTATGCAAAAGTTATGGCCAAAAAATCAAAAGTAGGTCCAAAACCAAATAGAAGGAGAGTGCAAGCAGCGATGATGACACACCGCTGACGTCAGCAAGTCAGACGATTAAATTTGACGGCTTGGAGACCGTCGCCGCAAAAAAGGGTGCCACGTGGCAGTACAGATGATGACGTGGCAGTACAGATGATGACGTGGCAGGGGGCCACGTGGCACGCCTGCCACGTGTCAGGCACAGGACGCGGCAGAAGACGCCACGTGTCACTGCCAAAGTGTCAGACGCGACTGGTGACGTGACGCCACGCGGCGGGCGGAGGAGCTGCGGAACGAATGGCGGAGGTTGCGTGCTGGCCGAGCGGCGGTGGCCGAAGGGCGGTGCCGGAGTGGCCCGCGGGCGGCGCCGAGCCGCAGCGGCTCAGCGGCAGTGCTGCCGGTGGCAGCGGCCGGCGAGCTGCGCGGCGGCGGCTGCTGAGTGGCCGCCCGACTGAGTGCCCGAAAAATATTTTTTAAAATTATTTTTTTTGATGCCGAAATCGTTCGTACGATCCGTACGGAAGCCCTGCAACCAAAAAAAATTTGCCTCCTAGAGCTCTGTCTCCAAAAACGAAAAGCTTTATATGAATCCTGACTGCAAATGGCCTTCCGAATCCAATGGTGATGTCCGTTTGGGCTAAAAGTGCTCCGAAAATTCGCTGACCTCCTGATTTGAAAAAAAATTGCATTCAAATCTGTGACTGCCAACGGAGAGGAGTATGGCTATAGCTTTGCATGCTCGATTCTGAAAAATATACAACTTGCATGCAAAATCTAAAAGATACCTAGATCATTTTTCGGGGCTGCGAACAAAACCCATAAAGCATTTTTCTTGCTGATGAACAGAAGATGTTGCTGTAGTGTAAATTAGACGCCTTTAACAGTAAAAAACGGCTCCAAAAATCAGAAAACGACCCCAGCAACCAAAATATGACATGCAAATGCTGGATCAGCTTCTTAAGTCCATCAATGGCATGTTGGAACCTGCAAAACTGATTGAAAACTCCAAATATGCAAGTTGGTTGTCAAATTTGAGATTGAAACCCCAGAGAAAAATTGTTTTTGTCAAAAATTTTCTGATTCTCAGGATCATCCAAAGATGCAAGAGAAGAGCATACTTTGTTTTACAAAAAACTACAATAAAGTTTATTTCCCCCCCCCCGCCCCCGCCCCCCCCGAATCTCTTAAATAAGGAAACTAAAATCTACTCTTGCACATAGAAAAGCTCTGATACCATGTTAGAATCTGAAAAGATTAATAACCCAGAAAACTAGTGCAAAGAGTAAATCTCTAAACTATGAATGCAAATGATACAAAATCAAAATAGCATCATAGAGTTAGTCTCCAAGAGAGTAATGCAAATGCTGGAAGCAAAATAGCATTAAGAGGATGCAAAAATAAGAGATACAAATACAAGCCAGGTAGCATGCTTATATAGGCAAGGAAGAGGGAGGAGGTGGCAACACCAACCAATGAGGAGCAACCATCTATCAGACTAAAGATAGCAAAGTATCTTCCCAAGATAGCTAATGGATGCTCACATGTAGGAAGGTGACACCTCACAACCATTCACCTAATAAGACATGCTTTATTAACCTAAGCGAGATTATTAAAAGTGTAGGAAAAACCTAGCAAAATGGAAAAAATAAAAAACTACACTAACATCTTCTACTCTCAAAGCATACTACTAAGAATCCTCAACTAAAGAAATGTTTAGCATACCAACCTCATCCTGAATATTGAATCTCAAACCATTAATGTACCAAGCTACCTTCTCCTTTGACAATTATCTATGCCTGGACCGAATAATCAACTTGTCTCCTCGATATAATCTTTCACAACCATATCCTTCTATTTCAAATTATGCAACCTCTTAAATAACTCAAGTTCATAATCAGAAGCAATGAACTTAGCCTTCAATTTAGTTACCATTAACCTCCATCTAGTGATCTTCATTTCACCTTCCTCATCTCTATCTCTTTGCAATTCCTTCCACCAAAGAGCAGCATGTCCCTTCATCTTTGTTTGTGCCAACCTTACTCTGAGTGGATCCTCAATATCCTCAAGCTCAAAGTAGTCTTCCAATTCACCAATCCAATCAATCAGGTCTTCAGGATTCAAAGTACTTAAGAAATTAGAAACCTCCATCTTATGCTTCAACTTCAACTGAGATCTAGGTCTAGCAAACTAACCAACCCTAGTTCCAATAGGCCTCTCCACACGATTAGTTTTGTCCTCACCATTTGATCTAGAAACTTCAAAGTCTTCAAAAACTTCCTCATAACCATCTTTAGTACCCAAATGTTGAGGTACACCACCTAAAGCACTCACAATTTCAGCAATCAAGTCACTCTTCATCAATGCAATCTCATATTTGAATTCTAATCTAATCTTCTATGAGATCCTTTCCTCCATAGCATCAATAAGATCATCAATTGCCCTAGGGTCCAATATTCTTGGACGCATCTTCCAAGATTTTCGCAAACCCTTCGCAATAAATTCACAAATCCAGAAGATCAATTAGTTCCACAAGATCAACCTTCTCTTCCAACCTCCATACAATTCCTGGTGCAAATTGCTTCAACTTCAGCACTCAGTCTACACACTCAGGAACTCTAGCTCTGATACCGCTTGATGAAAGAATCCCCAAAGGAGATGTCCTAGCCCCCAACAAATAACCACATAATGGAAGATAAACAACAATGCAATATCTTGTACCAAATCACAACTCTTCATTCATAAAATAATTGATTACATGCAATGTGTCAGGCTATAAGGCTTTCCCAATTACAACCAAATAGAAAGAAAGTAATAGTTCTACAAGATCCCATCCAAACTCTAGCTAGTCTAGATCCACACTCTGGTAGAAACCTCTAAGGAAGATCCAAACTGGTACTCACAAGCCCACCGAACAATCTCCTTATTTCCCAAGCCTCAGCTACTAGCCCTTCTCAAAATTTTCTCCTCTACCACATCCACTTCTCCAATATGGATGAATAATGACTAAAGACTTCACAATACCTCATACTTATACCCAACTAAGCCACAAGTTGGCCCAATAAGCTACAAATTAAATATCCTTTACATTAAATACTTGAAGAACCACAAGTCGGCCTCCAATAAAAACTAAATACCAAATATCTTTAAAGGCTTACAACACTTATTAAATACATCAAAAACAATTAACCAAGACCCAAATGGGTCCACTCAGCTCCACCAAAATCCCTCCAACATGCAGGATGACCAACTACCACAGGATGCTCTTGCATTACTAAATCTACAGGGGATTGGATGAAAAGTTAAATTTCATAGAATGGGTTTATTTTTAGTTTAACTAGACAATAATGTTGCTAAAATTATCAATGTTAGCACTATAGCCAAATCTGATGCTAATCAAGGCACTACGTATTAGAACATAATTGTGATTTCTAGGATTAACATTTGTGTTGACTCAAGTAGTTGTGACACCCAACATCAACATTTGTGTTGATTCAAGTGGGCAGGATTATGAAAATCATGCTTATAGGGAGAAAATGGACATGCATCAAATAACCTTGCATTTGTGACACATTTCACAACTGTGGTCACACTGCAATCACATGAATAATATTATGTTTGTCCTAGAGTACAATTGATGTCGTATATTTGGGCCCTAAAATCTACGAAAACATGCAAAATCATAAAGAAGAAAAAGGTATATCATAGGACCCACTCTCATAGTCCATCAATATAATTTGATTAAATATTTATTATTATTTGTTGATTTAGGAAGCTATCTTATGTGCTTTTTGTAGAAACTATATTTGTGAAGTGATGGGCCCATGAAAAGATTAAATATTTCCTACACAATAAATAATAATCTTGTGCAATCAAATAGACCCCTTATTTTAAGTTTTTTTTCTTGGAAAGGGGCTAAAGTTTTCCACTGGTAGCTATTTTAAATTGTAATGATAAGTATCATCCATCTATACAATTTTAAGATTAACCCAATTTCAGATTTAGTTATATGATAATAGTTTTAGCTATAGATTTTATAGTAATTATTTCTAAAAACTAATCCTATGACTACCAAATTTCTAAAACCTATGAAGCTTAAAGTTTAAGCATACACGATATAACAAAATCCATGGGACCACCTACTTTTGAAAGCTAAAATGTCTTACCAACATGCATTTATATAATTTGGGAAGCCCTCCAACAAATCATTATGTTAGATCAATTATATCTTGTTTACCTAATGTAACTAATCGACAATTTCATTTTTTTAAGATAAAAGAAGAAATGAAAAGATATCCATGTTTTAGGGATAAGTATTTTAAAATATCTAAATTAAAAACAAATTTCATCATGCATTACAATGATATGTTATTGTTTAAAATTTATCGAATATAATAAATGTATATATAATTAAATATAGAATGACTTGATTTCTAAAACCACATTTTAGATATAAAGGTGTCCCACCCAATGTATCAATTCATGAATGTAGCTCAATTATAATTAGTTTTGAAATATATTTTTAATGAAAAAGAATAATGGAAAAAAATTATACAAGTGAGATAAATAAATTATAAATTATATTTCCTATTTTTCTTTATCAATTGCTAAAGTGAATTTAGAAAGGAAAATGTGTAATACCCATTCATCTTCTACCATTTTAGTTTATGATACGAAACTCTTCTAGACCACTTTTCATGAACATGTCGGATCTTTAGTCATATTCAATGATGTTTTGATGTTATTACAATAGTTTTTGATGATGTAAAATATTGATACTAAGATTGCTTGCCTGTTTTCATATTAGTTAGATGATGATGATGATTTGCATATGATAATGTTTTGTATATTTATAGTTATATTGACCCCATACTTGTATGTGTATGGTTGTCATGTATGCTTTATATTTCTATTTGATGTGTTGAGATTAGGGGATATTGTTGATAATAAGGAGTTAGAATTGTTGTTGACATGCAAGACATATGTTCAAGATTTATAGAATGGAGTTTGAAAAACTTAGATTTTGTGTGTTATAGTATATTTATCAGAATAGTACAAACAATGTACAACATTTATGAGTATAAAGTCTTGGATATATGTTTTAGGATGAGTGTAAACCTTATGCCTTTGGTCGTATCTCTTTATGTGACAATTTGTGTAAGTTACATATGTTTTAGTGAAGATTGGTTATAGGCCACTAACATAGAAATATGCCAAAGGTAGTTTTTTTATTTTGGGTATATCATGTTGGCAAGGTAGACTTAAACTTTACAAGAATATAACATGGTAGAATACTTGGGGTGGTGCATGCTTCAGGATTTTTGGGTCACTTGGTTCATGTTGTGTTGATTTCTAGCATGTGGTGTATGGATTATTTCTTTTGGGAGCTGACGGGATGGTATAGCATATTAATTGGTGTGACAAGTGCTAATCATGGATCATGATGCGTAATATAATTGTAAAATGTATCTTCTACATCTTAGCATGGATTTATTTATTTATTTGTGCATTGGGGAAGTCCTAACATGACAACCTAATTTCTTGGTTATAAATTGTATAAAGGAAAGTAATTTCCTTGTTTGTAATGTATGGAATAAATCCATAATGAAATTGTAGTGTGAGCCTCAATGTTGGATATCAACGAAGAGCTGAAGGATTATCAAATACTTTGGTAAATGTATGAGTGGAATTTTTTATCATTCATAAATGCACTTCATTGGAACTAGTAAGAACTCATTATTCAAATTTGTAAATCCTTGAAGGTTTTTTTTACCTTCACATCTTAGATAGTGAGTCTCCTTGAAGATGGATTTAACCTTCTATCTTTAGGCAATGTGCTCTTATAGTGAGCCTTGTGTTCTCATAAGCTCCTAACAAGGTTAAAACCTTTTAACAAGGATTCATTCCCTTAACATGGACAAATGTACTAAATGTATAAAATTGACTCCTAACAGGTTCAAGTCCTTTAAAGGGACATTTTCATATTAATGCATGATCTTGTGGGTATTATCCCCACTAAGGTTTTTCTCTTAATAGGTATTTCCTCAAGACCAAGAATTCTTGTGTTATGATATTGGGTTTTATCTTGGTATGTAGTGTTATATCTGTGGTTGGTGATTTGTTTAAGAAGTTTGAAGTTTTTAAATATTGTGCACAACTACTTCATCCCCCCCACCCTCTCATTTGTGTGGTGTGGACTGTGATTACTAACAATTGGTATGAGAACTTGTGGTCCTCTTTGATAAGGAAGTTGAATAAGTTGAGGTGATCTAGGATCACTTACATGAAGGATAATCCTAAATTTGATGGTGATAACTATGATAGCTGGGAGAGCAAGATGAGAAAACATATGATCTACTTGGGTCTTGATTATTTGATGATTGCAAAGAATTAGGAAAACATAAAAAAATAGAGGATGAATTGTCTTCATGTAAATATTAGGAGAAGAAAGAATTTACATTAAATTTGATTGCCAAGAAAACCTTAATTAGGGCCTTATTTGAAGTTGAGTTCACTAAGATCAAGGAATTAGATTCAACTCACACAATTGCGACTAGGTTAGAAGCATTGTATGGAGGAGGAAAATACACAAAGTTAGTGAAGTTGCAAAATTGGAAAACAAAGTTAGAGAATGCAAGAATGCAAGATAATGATCATATCAAATTTAATGTTCAGAGGATAACATACTCTCTTACAAGTACAAGGAGTATTGGTGGAACCATAATAGATGATGAGATTGTACAAAAGATTATGATATCTTTGACACCAATACAATGACTATAGAATTAGTGACAACTCTCATCAAGGGATTCAACAAGGAAACATTGATTATTGAGTTGCAATATTTTCAAACTTCTAGATTAAAAGATGTGTTACCTAAAGTATAATCTTCTTTTAAGACTACTATTCATAGAGATTAGAGGATGCTAACAAAAATTTTAAGTACTAGTAGAGCTTTTTGAGATCTTGGTGAGTATGCTAAGGATTAGGCAGAGATAGAGGAAGAAGAAAGGGAGATTGAAGAGCTTGAGACATTAGTTTCAAAGAGAATATTCAAATATAAAGGTAAATATGAAGGAGAATTTACTTTGAAATACTTTTCATGTAAAAATATTGGTCATTTCTCATCTAGATTTCCAACTAGAGTACCCAAGTATAAGCCAAAGCTTTACAAGTCTAAACATCTTAAATAATTCTATTTTGCTAGTAAACGAGTAACACATAATGAATCAAAAGATAGTGATGATGATGAAATTGGTTTTGTTTCCATCAAAGATGAAAGTCCCAATACTAGAGAAAAAGCACTAGTTTTACATGTTGAAAAGAAATGTGAATAACCAATAGTTGATGCTCACATTATATGATGAGTGATAAGGATAAGTTTTTGTAGTCAAATAAGTATGATGGTGGAGCTTTTAGATTTGGTGATAGCACTTTGTGTTTGATTGAAATAAAATGTTGTAATACCCTTGATGGAAAAAGTAACACTCATGATGTCTTGTTTGTTGATGGATTGAAGCATAACTTGTTAAGTGTTGGTCAACATGTGGATAAGGGTTATCATTTTCATTTCAAGGATGGAAGATGTGTAATCAAAGATTAATTAGAAAATTTGATTACATTTGGTTCAAAGACCAACAGTAATGTATTTTAGTTAAACCTTTTAAAGTAAATTATTTTGTTGTGAAGATAGATGACAACTGGTTGTGTAACAAGAGGTTTTGTCCTGTGGACTTTGATAATATAGGAAGAATTTCTAATTCAAATACAAATAGAAATCTACCTAAGTCAGTGAAGCCTACTAATATGATGTGCAAGGATGTGTGTTAGGTAAACAAAGTAGGATTAGCTTTTAGAGCAAGAGACACTCAACTAAAGGAATATTGGATATAGTGCATACATATCCATATGGTCCTAATATGATAAGAAGATGAGAGATGCATTATTCCTTTTGTTGATTATTATTCTAGGATGACATGTGTTGCATTTCTCAAGGATAATATGAGACCTTTGGTAAGTTCAATATTTATAAAGAAAAAGTAGATAAAGAATCAAGTTTTAAGATCAAATATTTAAGGTTAGATAGAGGTGGAGAATTCACATCAAAATTGATTTAATGCATATTGTTTAAAACATGGAATTTTTAGGATGACAACCCCTAAAAATCCACAATAGAATGTGGTAGAAGAAAGAAGAAATACAAGAATACTTGATTCTATAAGAACTATGATGTTTGAAGGTAAGGTACCCCATGTTCATAGGAGAGAAGTAGTTAATGCAACAATCTATACGTTGAATAGATTTCAAAATAGACATGGTACATGTAAAACATCATACAAACTTTGGTTTGGTCATGTACCATTAGTTGAGTATTTCATAATTTTTGGTAGCAAGTGTTATATCAGAAGAGATGATGGCGTACAAATGTTTGATCCTAGATGTGAAGGTATATTCCTCAGATATTCAACTAAAAGAAAATTATATACATGTTATAATTTGAGTTTGAGGAAGATGATTGAAAATGCTAATGTGAATATTGATGAAAGATTTCAAATACATGAAAGAAAATTTGATTATAATTTAGATAATGAAGCAAATTAGGCATCTACAAGTCATAATCATAATCAAAACCAAGAGCAAGATAAATAATTTGAGTTTGATAGTAGAATACAAATATACAATAAAGAGCCAAGAGAAGAGCATAGAACTCCAAGGTATGTTACTTTGAATCATTCATATGATCAAATTATTGGTAATGCTAGTAGTGGTATTATGATTAGAGCAAGGAAGAGGAATGAATTATGTTTGATTTCACAAGTTGAGCCTAAAATTATTGATGAAGCTTGTAGACATGAATCATGGGTTAAAGAAATCTAGGAAGAAAATAAGAGATTGAGAAGAACAATACAATGGAATCAGTTTCTAGGCCTAAAGATTAAAAAAAAATTAGGAGCTAAGAGAGTATTCAGGAAAAAAATGAATGAACAAGGAGAAGTAGTGAGAAATAAGGAAATATTATATTGTAAAGGATATTCACAACAAAGAGGTATAAATTTTGAGGATATGTTTTCTCCTATGGCCGTAATTGAAGCAATACGATTATTTTTAGCTTATACAACTGAAAATGATTTCAAGGTATATCAGATGGATGTGAAGTTTGCATTCTTGAATGGAGAACTTGAAGACAAAGTATACATTGAGAAACTTGATGCATTTCCTTTGATAAATTAGGAAGAAATAGTTTTCAAGTTGAAGAAAGAATTGCATGGCTTGAATCAAGATCTGAGAGCTTATTATGCAAGAATGGATAGGTATCTCTTACATTTGGGTTTTAGGAAAGGTAATGAAGGTAGAAATCTGCATTTGAGGACTAGTCCTAAAGGTATCTTGATTATTGAATTCTTTGTTGATGATATCGCTTTTAATGATAATGATGAAATGAGTATCAAGTTTTCTTAAGAGATGAATAGTGAATTGTAAATGTTAATGATAGGAGAGATGAAGTTCTTTCTTAGTTTGCAAATAACTCAGAATAAGAATGAGCTCTTTATATTACAAACTAATTATTTGAAGAACTTTTTGGTTGATGTTGGAATGAAGAATTATAAACTAGAAGGTACTCCTATGGTGACAGGTTGTGAGTTGACTTTTGTTTATGATCCACCTGGTACATTTCATAC
Organism: Cupressus sempervirens; assembly: GCA_028749045.1. Classification (NCBI taxonomy): domain Eukaryota; kingdom Viridiplantae; phylum Streptophyta; class Pinopsida; order Cupressales; family Cupressaceae; genus Cupressus; species Cupressus sempervirens. The sequence goes on from CM053790.1 coordinate 519,753,735, forward strand.
TTGATACAAATCTACGATAGGAGGATTGCAATATCTAACAAGCATAAGGCCATACATATTTAATGCAATTAGAATTATTGCAAGATTTCAAGAAGAAATTAAGGGAACAAAATTAACAACTATACAAATAATTCTCCGATATTTGAAGGGTGCTTTGGATTATGGATTGTGGTATGACAGATCTAAGAATTTCACATTGTATGCTTACATTGATGCAAATTGGGAAGGTAATATTGATTACATGAAGAGTGCTAGTGGAGCCTTATTCCTTGGTGGGAGATTGGTTTCTTGGTTGAGCAAGAAACATAATTGTATATCTTAGTCTATTACTAAAGCAAAGCATGTTGTTTCTACAAATAACTATACATAATTAATATGTATGAAGCAAATATTGAAGGACATTGGTATAGCTTTTGATGAACATATTATTATACATTATGATTATACAAGAACTAATAATATGTCTAAGAATATAGTGTTACATTCAAAGACTAAGCATATATCAAACACGTATCATTTTTTAAGATATAAAGTGGCAAAAAAGTAGTGAGATTATAGTGGAAGAGCATCCATGACATGAAGATCATGGACCTTTTGAATTTTCATTTGCATTGTAATAAGTCTTTATATGAGTCTTGACACTTTCCATAAGGTCATCCATAACCAATTGGTTTGTAACAAGCATTAAAATGCTAGTTTGTCCATTAAGTCCTATAAAGGCCATGCTTGGTCAACACTAGTTAAACCATGTGAAATCATGGTACATGTTCATGTTTTCATGTCTCAAGTTCACTTATGATGTCAAATATGCTAAATGTGAGAATTTGATAAAATTTTCTAAAAAAAAATAAAATAGGCAAGTTGCAAAAATGTGAAGCTATTGCTATTTGACAATGATGAAAATAAGCAAGTTGTGAAACAATGCAATTTTGACAATTTTTGCATAAACGTTTCTCTGGACAAATAACTATTTTGGAAATGAGTAATGGTTAGTTGGAAATGCTAGGAAATAGTTGGAAATGGTTATTTTAAGCCTTCAAATTTGTATTTTCAAAGTTAATGAAGAAATTTGGATTCTTGTGCTTTGTTTTCCTATTTTTCACCATTCAATTTTGTTGTTGCAAACATCTAGAAGTTGTTGGTGGATTAGATGATATGTATGAGTGTTTGATATTGATGAGAGATCATCTTCCTTTTGAAATTTGTATCAACTTATTTGGTGCAAAGATCCAAAGATTTTAATCAATTTTGTGTTCATAGGTCCATAAACCCTAAGAACTAGGGTTTAATCATTAAATGGATGGTTCCTCATTTCATCGATGTAAATTCCTAATCTTTGGTGTAATGGAGGATTTACCTATATATTACATGATTCCAAGTATTTTGGTTGAAGGGCACAAGGACCAAGTGATGGTGAGAGAAGCATTTAAGGCTAGGCTTCTCTATGTGACTAGCCTAGAGTGATATAGTTTGGTGTTTGGATGGAAAGGATGTGTAGATTGAAAAAATTGGGTTTTGTTGTTGGTGGGATCTAAGAATGATCTTGGAGTGATTTTACTAGAGAGGAAAAACATGCTATAAGGTTTGTTGAGTTCATGTAGGAAGTTAGGCCTAATAGTCCTAATATGAGGGTTTTTGAGAAACCTGATCAATTTACCAAATCAAGGAATGAAAATTGGTAGTCTTGAAGTGATCTGGAAAAGGGTATTCAAAAGTGGGATTTTTTGGGTGGTCCTTTGGAATATTTTGGAATAACACTCAAATTACGTGATTTAAAGACATAATTCTAGTAGGTCATTTATTAGGCCTTGACATATTAAATGTATTACAAGGTTAAAGTGACATATTGGAGTGAATCAATTTGATGAAATGAGAGGTCTTAAAAGCTCTGAGGGTGGTTGGAACCTTTTTTGAATTTTTGAGTACATTATGGATGGTTTGATTCTATTGGAAAGAGAAAAAACACTCATGGTGATCAACGATTAAATAGCGAGTAACAAGTATCACACCTAAGAAGTGGATTGTCTTGGAGTAGGACACTTGGGAAGGTCCTAGAAAAGTTCATTCTTGAGGAAAAACAATACTTGGTGAGGAATAGTAGGCCTTGGGAGGATCCTAGTGGAGTCTATAGACCTAAAAAGGGGAATATTTATTAAATATTTCATTTCTCATTGCACATCATATCAATTGGTATCAGAGCCACTTCATGGTTGTTGTGAGATTTGTGTATTTTAGAAGAAGGAACTTTCTCAGAGGCTAACAACATGTCTCCCAAAAGTGTCAAGATCCAAGACCTTAAATAAATGAAGAAGATGATAGAGGAAAAATGAGAGGCTAAGTTTAAATAAATGGTGAATAAGATTAAACCCAAAGGATGTCAAAAGGATGAAGAGAGTGAAGAGTCTGAAGAAGAGGAAGAGGAGGTTGAGGAAGTATCAAAGACTAACACAATGCCTCCAAAGTAGAGATATCTTGCAAATTCCATAAATATTCCCACAAGGAAAGTGGGGAAGAGAAGATGGATGTACCCACATTTAGTGAAAAAAGGGATGGGGATATGTTGACAGAATGGATTGAAGCCATGTGCACATATTTTAACTTCAAAGAATACGCTGATAGAAAGAAAGTTAATTTTGCTAAAGAAAGATTGAGGGGTTATGCATTAGTGTTGTGGAACTCTACCCAAAGCAAGAGGGAAAAGAAAGGGAAGAATCCTATTTCTAAATGGGGAAAGATGGAGATTTTATTAAGAAGTAAATATTTTCTTTCATATTATGAGTTGTAAACTATAGAAAAATATCATAATCTTAGATAGAAGGAGATGGCTGTGGAAAGCTATACATATGAGCTTCAAAGACAAAATATTAGGGCTAATCATAATGGTAATGATAGGGTGATGATAGCTAGATACTTGAATGACTTTAGGATTAATATTCAAGATAAAATTAATCTAATGGTTCCTAAAACAATAGATACTTTGAATTAGCCTCAAGAGTAGAGGAGAAACTAAAAAGAAAGGGAGAACAAAATCATAAAGGAAAAGGTGGTAGGAATAGTAGAGAAAGATTTGGATTTGGTAGAGAATGATCCTATAAACAGGAGGAAACAAATCTTAAGAACCTAGCAATAAGTCAAGATAGAGAGGAGAGGCTTTATAGGATGGAGAAGATCTCAAAGTAGAGGTAGAAATGGAGGAGCAATCAGGGGACCTAATATGCTCAATGATATGTTCTATCATTGCAACCAGGCAGGGAATATCATGAGAAAATTTCTAGAGAAAGCATAAAGTTCATAGGCTACAAGAATCTCTTGCAAATGATGCATTGTGGAAAAAGTTATCTTCTCCTTCAAAGTGGAAATTTTTGTATCAAATTTTGGCAATGGTGTTCTAGCAACCTTGGACACAACATCACATTCTTCACCTTTTTCTCCTAGACCTCTTTATATAATTGACCACTTCATCTATCCACAAAAAATAATTTGACACATTTTCAACTTCATTCAATTTAAGGGAATCAAACTGAGTTTTTAATGTTATCATTTTTGACTCTTTCACTTTTGCATCACCTTGCTAGATAGTTTCAAGTTTAATCCAAACTTCATTTTCTAAATGATAGAACATGACTTTGACAAATACTTATTTTGTGCTCGACGATACAATATTGCAAACTTATCCCTTTTATCGAGTTCATACTTAGTTTTGGTATTAGGATGAATGGGCATGGATGACAAATCTTTGTATTTGGTAGTGAAAATTTCCCACATTATGACATCAAGTAAATTAGTAAAGGCTTCCATCATTACTTTCTAAAATACATAATCAAACCCATCAAACAAAGGAGCTCTAGTTAGTAAAGCACCTTTACATTTTGTCATAGTCACTTTCAAGGACCAAGAACAATCCCTAGAGATGACCTAATGAAGGGACCGTATGCTCTGATACAACTTGTTAAAAGTAGAAACACTCAGAGGAGAGGATGGGTGAATCATAGTGTAGAAATTCTTTTGTGCTTCTTGTAAAAACTGATTATTTATCATAAATGATACAATCAACAATATGAGATATATAGATTAAGCACAAATAATGATCAAATTATAAACCATAATAGAAATTTTACTTGAAATGATAAGTATCATAGAATCTAGACGAGACTCACAAAGAATTCCATAATGCATTGATTTACATGTCGAGAGGGAAACCCTCAAAACCAACTGGTTTTATCATAGGGAGAAAAAACCACTCCAATCCTGTAAGTTTTATTGATTCATAGTGAGCACCAACTCTTACATCATTCTTGTAAAGATTAACCACAAACAAAAAATAACAATTACATGCAAATACAACCAATATTAGAAGAAAAAAAATCACACAGAAGAGAACACAAGACACCAAGATTTAACATGGTTCACCTAATCCCCTGGGCTACATCCACCAAACAATGAGTCCAATATTATTATTATCCAGTGATTACAACTTGATTACAATATGTAATCCCTTACAGCTCGATACCACTACAAGAAGCAATTATCACATCACATCTTATGAAATCCCTAACCCTAAGCCATTTTATACAAGTATTTTTGTTGCTTTAGGGTTAAAATTAGTTACAACATATCAACCCAAAAAATGTTGATAAAATAACAATTACATGCAAATATAACTAATATAAAAAAAAAATTTACACAGAAGAAAACACAAGACACTAAGACTTAACGTAGTTCACCCAATCCCCTAGGCTACATCCACCAAACAACATGTCCAATATTATTATTATCCAATGATTAAACGACCTAATTACAATCTATAATCCCTTACAGAACTTCCTTGATTAGTCACCATGAACTAACAATTCTACAGCTCTAGCTATAAGGAGCACCAACCCCTCTTCTCTCTTTTTACAACTAATGATCTAGATTACATGTTGTTACATAAACACGTGTACATTTTGGATGAATTCATGAAATTACATATATTCATATTTTTTGAAAGTATCAATACAAGATATAGTCCATAGACAAGAAAGAATGAACACACATTCAATGTGTCTTTTGCATGTACATTCTCCCTTATATAGGGATTCATGATCAATATTAGTTACAACAATATGCAACTATCAAATAATATAAACCCTTTGTTAGGGTGATTAGGAATTGTTATCCAGTAACTATTGAAAATCAACCCTCTAACAAGGTTTTATTTATTAATTCTATTCAAATAAATCACTAATAACTATCATTATTTTGAGCTTGTGTCTCTATCATGTTTATTGATTGGTAACCAAGTTATTTCAGAAATTGTTAACCTATATTCTAAAACTGAAAAAAACTCTTCTCATTTTTAGTTCTTCGTTCTCCCACCATTCCTCATAACCAAATTGTGTTAAACAAACACTTCCTTATTACTCAAACACAATTAGGGTTTCAAATAAAAGAAAAAATAGTTCCTATAATTATAAAGACATTTTTGTATTGATAATATTTTTTTGCTCTTCTTTAAACTAAACTGCAATTTTGACACCAAGTTTTGTTCTTCTTTTGAATAAAGTGGTTACAAAATAATTGACTTCCAACACCCGATTAGGGTTTCTTTAAAAACAACTTTTAACTTTTCACATTGAAGCATTGTTACATTTTCCTTAAAACCCTTTATCATTCCTATTTGTTATTTCATTTCAAAATCCATTCATGAAGCTATGTTAACAAAACCCTATTTTAATTTTTACAATAGCTAACAATAACCTTTAACTAGATGTCCATTTATTTCTCAAGTTAATATATTTCCATCATTTACAATAACATGTGAGAAATGAAAAAAATATCAAAGTATGAGAAAGACTTTAGGAATATTTCTTAAAAGATAATTGTCTCAACAACCTTGTTTTCATTTTCTAGAATATAATAGTCTTTTTATCGCTAAACCTTCTCATTCATTGTGCGATAAAAAACAAACAACACACCTTTGTCTCTGTAGTCAACACACAAGTTCATTTTACCTATGTCTTTGTCCAAGAATCATAGTGAACTTGAAAACTCCATTAGAACCATTTGAAGCCTCCATCCATGCCACAAGGTAACATCACAACTAGCAAAAATATGCAAGAAATGTTTTAAAATGGCAAAGATATTCAAGTTGTCAAACACTCATAATAGAAGTTACATAATCGTGAACGTGAAAGCTTTCACATTGTATAAAGCATGTTACCTTTCTACAAAAGCAACCAAACAACTATTAATCGATTCCTTAGAATGTCTAGAATGGTATATTCAAAACCCACAAAAAAATTCAAGCAATGTCCTTTAAGATTTGTATCAGATAGATCATGCATGACAACATTGTTGATAGCTAGGGTTTACAAAATGAACTAAACAAACAATAACTTCAAAACTTTTAAAATTTTCTATACTCATTTCAATTTTGTTTAAGATCCACCATACTTTATCACCATGTAGCTTGCTTTGGTCCAAATGAATAAAGCATAACATGTGTCATAAAGCAACCTCACTAATTAATCCAACTTGACCATAACTATGGTAAGAACCCAAAGTAATCCACTCACATACCATTCAATAAATGTGCTACATCACTGAATGTACCAATTATCCATATCATCAAACATGCCATTTTCCCAATATTATCAAGTGTGCCCAATCATCAAGAACAATATTCAACAACATTGACATGTTGCAATGCTTATATTGTAGTGTTGTTCTTACACAACAAGATTCAAACCCTAGTGAAAATTTACTATTCTTAAATGTTAAAATGAAAACGAAGTCCCCTATTTATTATCTCATTAACTCATAATTCCAAATAAACTACATTTTTTCATTTTGAAAAAACAATGACTCTAAGATTCAAAAAAAAAAAAACAAAAAAAGTCTCCAAAGATTAAAAGTTTAACACCCAATGCTCCAATCCTAGTTTGGATTTACTTACATTGGATACATGACCAGTGAACTTGTCCTTAACTATTGGCATCATATATGAATTCAAAGCTCTTCCAAAAACAGTCACCGAGCTCAACTTTATGGACAACTCCAAAACTTAATTGTTCATATGACTATAATTTAACAAGCATGATATTCTCGTTCAGAAATCATTTTCATTCAAGAAGCTGGTTTCCATGGAAAACAAATCAGTTTGTCACATTGTCCATTAATCATTATCAATAATAGATACAGTTGCATTATAATGTCATGTTGAGATGTTGAAAGCAATCAAAACAATGAAGGGCTGTCATGGCCCATATCTCTCATAACACAACGTATGACCAGCTCAACATTGGTTAATGAATTTGGTTTTTTCTGCCACTCAGCTGTCAAGTCAATTTAGTATGCACTTTATGCTCTTGTTATCTTCACCATCTCCTTGTAGACTACCATAGACCTTCAAGCTAACTTGGTTCTTTTATTTTTATTATTTTTATATTGTTTTGGCATTATTGTCTGGTATTATTAAATAATTATTGAACAATGTCTACCCAACTACTTAGTAATGGTCTAATCCCTTTCTAAGTTCTCAGAAAGTACCGAGTTTGATTCTTCAATATGTGAAAAAGTTTTTGGTCGTATATTGGTTTTTTTCATTTTATCTAGTTTAATATGGATAGTTATTTTATTTTTAGGTGAATACTTTAAGTATATTGGTGGTTGTGGTTGTTTTTTAATTTGATCAACAACTTTTATATTTATCAATTTTCAAGATATTTTAAAATAAATTTGTGGGTTCAATATTAGTCTAATGTTAAATATTATTTATTTAAATGGTAATTATTTAAATATAAGTTTTATTTATGTTATTAAAATTTGTTTCATATTTATGTTCGATTTATTTTTTATTTTTGTTTATAGATAAGATATAAACTTGTTATTGACATTTAGTTTGAAAGATTTGATTTATAAGTTAGATGATACTCTCATTATGCAATATTAATAGTCTTATAATTATTATAAATCCTATCTACAATTAGTTATAAGGTTTATTATAGTTAAATAATTTTTATTTCTTTGATTGTCATTCACCTTTTTCTCACAATCCTCGAGATACTATGTTCATGCTTGTTAGAGTACCTTGTAATCTTTATCACTATTCAAGTCTTACATTTAATCACTATTACCTTTAGCTTGCTTTTAATTATCTTCTCTTTAATCAATCATGTCAACATTCAATATTCACTTCATCTTTTATTCTTGTTGGAAGTGTTCAAAACTTTTAATTCTTGCTTTCACAATTGTTGGGTACGTCTATGATATTTTAATGCATTTTGGATGTATGCCCAAGAGGGACTATAATATTCTCATCTATAATGATAAAGTGTTAACTCCCTTTAAATTAGTCATGTATACACATGCAGTGACACCAACATGGTGTTAATTTCTAGGGATGTCGTTGCACCAAAAGATTAATCTGTTAATGTTTGATACAACCTCTAGACTTATAGGATACACATGAGGATGTTAAACCATGATGCTAATCATTAACACATTATGTGATTCCCACCCTATGATATTATTATATGATTTGATATTCACATTTGGTTGTTAGATCTCATATAAGTACCATGTTATGGATCGTATTTCATATTTTTTTTTCAAAATATAGTTTAATTGAAGTATGTGCATGGATATTATGGACATGATTTACTTTGTTTATGATTATGATTTTGGCTAACCTTGCTAACCTATCATACTTATGTACTCTATTTGGCATGTGTGTCAAATAGAGGAGGTAGTTGTAATCACTCTTGTGGGATTCCAACACGATGTCACACTCCTCCATCCTTGCTTATACTATTGTCTTTTCATATATGTGTGTGTGTATATGTATGTTGTGTGTGTATGTATATACACATACATACATACACATACACATACACATACACATACATATACACTTATACATACATGTATGTATGTATGTATGTATGTATATGTGCATATGTATATGTATATATGTACATACATAGATACATATATATATACATACATATATATCTATATATATACATATATATATATATATACATATATATACATATATATACATATATATATATATATATATATATACATACATATATATGTATATATATATGTACATATATAAATGTACACACACACACACACACATATATATATATACATAGCTGGTCAGTGATTGAGGTGTGTGCAGGTACTAGACTTCGAGTCCACATGGTACACAAGTTTGAGTGTGCCTTAGAATCCTTGAATAAGTTGTTGATTAAGAGATGATATCATGAGCCACACAGACACCCATGAACCTAGAATTTTGTTAGGGAGTCAGATACTTGACTTTAGCTATATGTGTTGTCCTTTGATGTTAGGGTTGAGATTTATACGTCTTGCAGATTGTGCTTAAAAGTAACTCATAGATTTAGAATATTTAATGCATTAATTTTTTGTATTAAGGTAAAAATAGGTTTTGAGGGGACTAGACACCCCTTACATTTGTAACAAAATATTTTCAAAATAACCCATTACAACTAGCAAAAGATGAAGAGATAGGTTTTAAGGGTACCTGAAATCCCAATCACCAACTAGACAACATAAAACATTAAGGTGCAAAACCCCAAAAGGGACACAAAAACCAAAAACCAAAAGAACTGTTGGAAAGAGTAAAAACCAATAGGAGCAACCAACTACCAACATGAAGATAGAAAGACCCTAAATAGAACAAACAAACAACAACAGAAGAAGAGCCCTAGATCATCTTCTTAATGGCATTAGCCAAACTCTTACCCACACTAGCAACCTCCTCTATAATATCCTTCAAAGAGGAAGTGGTAGACATGGGAAAAGCCTTCCTAGTTTTTTCCCTAGTGTGTTTTCTCATACTACCACTTAGAATATAAGTAGCAGATGAATTTTTCATCATTACATCAAGAGAATTTTTTCCCATCTTAGCTACAACCTCAAGGAGACTGGAGGTGACATCTTGTATGTTTTGCTCATTGGTTTTAAGAATTTAGCAAAGATTTCCCTCATATTCTAAGAGCTTCTATAGAATATTGCTAACTTTAGCGTCCAACTCTCTTCTTTTGATCTAACTTCTTCATTTAGCTTCTCCTAGCTCATTAATAGTTTTCTTTATAGCCTTCAACTCATTATAGACCCATGTATCAAAAGAAAGAGAATAGTTTGCCTTCATTTTGACTTTATTGAGAAATTAAAACTTGCTCTCCATCTTTTCCTTAGCTTTTTTATCAATTTATGTAGACAAGGTATTATTCTCCTTATTGTAATCATAGTCATCCTTCTTCTTAAACTCATTATCAACTTGAAAAACTTCAAGAAATTAATATGAGTAGAATCAAGGGTATCAATCACAAGATCATTGGCTTCAACCCCAGGATTATTCTTGTTAATTTTATTCTCTTCCTCCATTGGAACTATCATGTTCTCAATTTTATGAACACATACCTTATCCCCAAGCATCCCTTGGGCAAGCTAGCTAAAACCACCAACAATGGGACTACTATCCTTTATCTCATTATGGGATTTATCTCTCTCCTTAGCAATAGGGGTAGAAGTATTAACCACATTATCTTTAACCAAATAAGACACATAAGCATTATTATTACCTCTATTCTTTCCCTCTTCTATAAGATTATTAGGTTGCTTTCTGTTATTATCTTTGCTCATCCTAGCATTGAAGTTCCCAGTAACAATATCCTCATTAGTGGAAGAAACATTTTTTGAGCTCATGCTTTTCTTCTGACTTTATTAATAGAAATATTTTCTGAGCTCATAGAGTAGCCACCATCCTTAGAATCACAACCACCACTATCAATGGGTTTATCCGACACATGATCCCAATGAGAGGTCCCCTTCTAATTAGCTTCTTCATTTGAATAATCACAAGAATCTGTCCCTGTACCCTTAGACACCTTATTACTCTTCCTTGGGTGGAGCCCCTTCTTCATGTTCTTCCCAACACCAGCCTCCAAAGCTTTATCCTCAAGCTTTATTTTTACCTTCATTGTATTTATAGAGGCCCCTAGAGTGTGAGCTTTACAATACTCTACAATAAGAAGAATGAGACCTTCATGTAGGATAGGCATATTAGCTCTCTTGTGAACTCCACAATAGGGACTTCACCCTATAGAAAGGAAATGATATCATATTCTTATGGAAAAAATGATTGAGAAACATAAAGTGATAATTATATACCCTTGAGAAGTAGCCATCCAAAATGAAATAAGCCCTCACACAGGGCAAAACTTCTTGCCATATATCCTTTATGTGGTCCAGTTTGAAGAAGTTGTCTACCTTCAATAATTTATTCTCTTCCTCCTAAGTTTTGGGAAATTTCTTCAAAGAAGCCTTAGAGATTTTCTTTTTCTTGAAGAAATTAATCCCACTTTTCAACATACTAGTAATATCAGCTATAAAATCCACATCAATAGTCATCATGACCCTATAGATAGTGACTTTATCCCCATTCCAAATCTTGAAAAAATTCTCCATAATGTGGGGTTTGAAGCCATGAAGTCTCTTCAAGTAATAAGTAACATTACCTTTATTTGACTACTCCCAAACTAACATTTCTCCTTCCAAAACTTATAATTATTTGGTTCTTGCTACTTTGGCTTCCCCCCATACTTGAATTCTTCCACTGAATCTTCAAATCTTTATAGTTAAGACTTAAAAACACTATGAAAGAGCTAATCCAAACAAGTGAAAGTAGAATGTATAGATTGTGCCAAAAGCCAAAAGCATTCAAAAGACCCATAATCTATGTGAGATAAAAAGAAGTGATAATGGCACAATACACCCTCCAACTTAGCAACTTTATCACATTATTACCAATGCACAAAATAGTTATAAAGAAATCTTTACAAAGCCCCTTCAACAATAGCATTAGTGTTGTCATAATTAATAATAACCTTTAGGTCCAAGTGTGGACACATTCTGTCTATCCACATGGTCATGTTGTTAGAGATAACAACCTTGTTGGCGAGCCAATGTGTAACTTTATTAGTTTCTGTAAATGAATGGGAAATTTTAAAAAAATCAAAACTTTTTAGAATATTCTTTATTTAATAAATAATGGGATCAATAGTCTATGAAGCTTTATTTTTATTATTCAAAATGTTAACTATATTATGCAAGTCCCCTTCCAACTATAATTTGGTACACCCAACTTTAGCAACTAACTTTACCATATAGAGAGCCCCACAGGCTTCATCTAGATGACTGTATATGATACCTAAAGACACCACCACAACACCAATTAGTCTTCCATTTAAATCTCTAAGAGCTCCACCACAACCAAATTTTCTAGGGTTGCCTTTAGCATCCTTGTCAAAGTTTGCTTTAATCCAACTATCAGGTGCAAAGGTCCACACAACATCATCTCTATTAGAAGAGGGTTTTAGATCTATTGGATGGAAGTCGTCAGGTTGTTAAAATTGAAGTTACTGGTAGATCTTGCATAAGAAAAGTAATACTCTTTGATAGCATTTAAGATTTTCCTCTCAAACACCCAGGATGGGGTCTCAATATCCCTAAAAACTATGTTGCTTCTCTCTTTCCATAGACCTCAACATAGATGAGAAAGAGAGAATTGGCACACCACTTTAACTTTAGGAATTTTAACAAGGAATTTCTAGCTAGAAAAAATATATATTATTTTTTCAACTTGGACACATGATATAGACCAATATTCAAGTACCAATTTCCACACATCATAACTATAATTACAATGAATAAACAAATGATCCGCATATTCATTGTCCATTATGCAAAAGAAACAGCTATGATCAGATAGAAACCCCTTTTATTCAAGTTATCAATAGTGAGGATCTTGTTTTGCATAGAAATCCAAAAGAAAATGTAGAGACCAAACCTCTAGTCCAATATTTTACCTAAGGAGGGGAAATAACATCAACTTTATCCTGAAAGACTGAGCAAACTTTAAACTTCCCACCAAGATGGACAACCCAAAAAAGAGAGTCATTGTAAATTATAAATAATACAGACTAAAGTAAGGGATCCCTGTATCATCTCTAGCCCTTGATTCAACTCAGTAAGTGTTAGCATGAATGTTATTGGTATTCCTATGAGGGAGTATCCTATCATTGTTGGAGAGCTGGTATGGTGATTATATGTTGCATTCAGGACTATGCTTGTCATTGATGTCAACATGCATTTTACTCTATGAGATTGACAGAGTGACAAAAAAAGATTGAGGTTGTGTGGTTAGAGGATTGAAGATGACGCTACACACACTTAACTAGATGTTTATAGAGTTTTCCAATGATGTGCCTGAGAGTGGATGCGGAAATACGAAGACATTTGACAATTGTTTGAGATATATTGAAGATAACATACAGACAAAGTTCTTGAGAAATAGTTGATGATGTTTTGATTATATCTCCTAACAGAGATAGAATCTGGTTGAGCGAGCTTAGACATAGGTAGAAGACATGATGAGGATGCAGTGGTCAAATATGCACATCCTGAAGAGCATCAAGTGAAGAGTTATGAATACTATGAGCTGACAGTTTGGTTGTAATTATGAAATTTTTTAATATTATAATGTAATGTGTATTATAATATCTTAAGGTGGTCCTATATTGTAATTGTAAATTGGGAAAACCTCAAGGCTGACTTAATAATTAGTATTAGGACTTTGTATAAAGGAAAGATGTTTTCCTTGAGGTAGAGTGTGGAATATGCGAATCTAGTGTGGATATTTGTAATGCAAGTATGCAAACTTGTATGTGAGATCAAGTGAACTTGATATTGAATATATTTTGACAAGAGAAGCACTTGGTGTAGTTAAGGCATGACATGCTGATAGAGAGATTGTATTTGGAAAATTAGATAGTGAGTGTTGGAAATCTAATTAAAAAAGAATACTATCAAAGAGGGAGATTGTTGCAAAGAAGGAAGATGGTTGATAAAGAATGTTTTCAATCATTGTTTTGTCATTGATGTCAAACTTGCTATTTGTTGGAATGAAAATTGCTTATAAGATCCAAGTACTATCACTTAGTTGATAAATGAAGAGCATTTAATCAACAAGATGTAACAAAAGCACCTAAGGGAAAGGTTGAGTTATGATTTTGTAATGAAGTGCAATGATCAATTAAGACAATGGTTAAATGATGTATTGATAACATACTCAAAGATACATAGGTTGGTCACACTTAGAAACATTGGAGGAATAAGTTGAAACAAGGATGACTAAAAAGCTTAACTAAGTTCATTAGTGAGTGCCGAGCAAGCTAGTTAGAGCCGAAAAAAATTTTAGTTAATGCCGAGCAAATGAAAAATCTAGTGTGTGCCAAGTGATATAGAAGGAGCTAAGCATGGTTAAGTGCTGAGAAAAGTAATAGGTGTCGAGCATCAAAAAAACTTAGTGGATGCTGAGTGAATCCATAGTAGGTGCTGAGCATCAGTAAAATGTAGTTGATGTCGAGTAACACAGTATGTGTTGAGCACTAGAATTTCAATAGTGCTGAGCTGCTACATTATTGGAAAAGTCAAAGATTTGCCAAATCTGAGCCGACAAGTTTGTTACCTTGAATTTTGTGAACTAGTTGGAGGATTAGGATGATGAGTTAGTGGCACAAAATTCTATGTAAACCATTTTTGAGCAAATTTAGGAAGATTCATTGTAATGTTTCTAGAAGAAACAAAATGTGGGTTAGATTCAATGAATCCTACCTGATCCATTCGAATTGAAATTAAAGGAGGGAAGAATCGAGCGGGAAAAGCAATTCTAGATTTCTATTTAAGGAGTCACAGGCCAAGAAGTAAGAGCTATTGGAGTGCCAAATTGTGAAGTGGTTGAAGGGTGTCAAGGATAAGACATCAAGGAGAAGGAAGAACAAAGCACAGAGACTCTACTTTGATAAGTGGTCAAAAGGAAGATTGCACTAGTATATCAAGCATGAAGACTCAAGGAGACAAAGCTTGAAAGGAGGGAAAATTGTCAGGAGCTACAGAGACTGAAAGCTAGACAAATTGTGAAGAGCCAAATTGTGATCTAAAATCTGCAAGATAAGTTGTGAATTGTAATCAGGTCAAAACCCCTTATTGTTACTCTCTAGCAATTGTATCAGTTAGGGTAAAAATCCTATGGACTTAGGTTGATTTAACAACCATTTATAAATCCTTTAATGCAATGGCATTCCAAGTGAATGTTCTAAAGTCCTCTAACTAGGCCCACTTCTAATAGAGTGGTTAAATCTTTTAACCAGGTCACATTTAACAGTGTGTTGTAGCCTTTAATAGGGTAGGCCTTTCACAGGGCATCACTTCAAAAGAGTGAGAATTGAGTAGCATGTTACTGATGGTTTTTCCCAAATTGGGTTTTCACATAAATCATTGCGTTATGTGTTGATCTTTTCATGTGTTATGCTTGCATGATGATTTACAATAATTTTCTAAGTAGGAAAGCCTGAGCTTGGATGAATGAACAGTTTGATAGGCTCATTTTATTTGATGAAAACATTTTAATTGGACATTTGGACCTTGAATAACTAATTCACCCCACCCCCAATTATTCTAAAGCATTTCTAACAATTGGTATTAGAGGCATCTATTGATTTAGTTTCAAGGTACTAGAAGCAGAAAGATCAAGATGTCCAAGAGAGAAGTTCCCAAGCTTAATAAAGATAACTTCATTGCATCAAAAAGTCTAATAAAATTACACCTTGGATCAATAGGTGATTATGCAAAAACCTCAATTGGAGTGGAACATGTAGATCCAGTTGGAACCCTCTCTACAGATGATTTGAACAAGGGGAAGGAGCATAATCAGGCAATGCTAGAGATTGCCTCTACACTCATCTATGTTGAATTTGATGACATCAAAGGATGTGATTCTGCATTCAAGATGTGGAAGGCCATGTCAAATATCTATGGAGGAGATCAGAATGTTCAAAGAGCAAAGAGAGAAAGCCTCAGAGGAAAGTTTGATGACATGAAAATGGAGGAAGGTGAGAATGATGCTCAGTATGCCTCTAGAATGAAAGACGTGATAAGTGCAATAAGAAGTCTAGGTGGTCATTTGGAAGATGATACTGTCAATAGCAAATACTTAAGAACTTTTCTCCCTATCTATGCTATTAGAGTTTTAGCCATGTAAGAGCTAAGGTGTGTCCCTGGAAATCAGCTAACTTTTGAAGGAATAGTAGGAAAACTCGCTACTTTTGAGCTATCCAATTATGATAACTATAGACCTAAGAATCTTGAATCTGCTTTCAAGGCTAAGCTATCATTGAAAGATACTAAGGAGGTGAAATCAAAGAAGAAGAGTAGAAAAGGAAAACATGCATCTAGTGACAACAACACAAATGAGGAAGATGTGGAACAATTGGAAGCACTACTGGCTAGAAGATTCCACAGAGGCAAAGGTAAATTCAAAGGCAAGCTCCCTATCATCTATTTTAATTGCAATGAAGTAGGACATATTGCTGCAAGGTGTACACAGAAGAAGAACTATAAAGAAGGAAATAAGTACAAGAACAAAAGAGAAGATGATAGCAGAGATTACAAGGACAAAGACAAAAGATGCTACATTGTTGAAGAAGATTCTGTTGAGAATGATGATGAAGTAGTCTATGTAGCCATGAAGGATGAATTAGATGAAGATGAGGCAACAACACTAGTAACCTCTATGAACAAGAATGGAAAGTGGATCATAGACAGTGGATGCTCACATCACATGATAGGAGACAAAAGTAAGTTTATTACCTTTACCCAATATGATGGAAGTAGTGTTAGATTTGGAAATGATGCTCCATGCCAAATCAAAGGAAAAGGTTCTATTAAACTTACAAAGAAAATTTCATGTGACTATGCATACTATGTAGAAGGACTGAACTACAATTTGCTAAGTGTATCACAGTTAGGCAATATAGGTTGCAAAGTAGAATTTGGAAACAAAACTGCGAAAATCTATGACACTGATGGAAATCTAATAAAAAAGGTGAACAAACTAGGAGTAATATATTTTACCTAGATATGGAAGAAGCAACCTGTCTTATTGTTAGACTTGATGATGTTTGGTTATGGCATAAAAAGTTGTGTCATGTTAACTTTGATAATCTGATCAGCATCAGCAAAAAGAAGAAAGTCAAAGGTTTGCTTAAGCTAAAGAAGCTTAAAAATACAATGTGCAAACAATGTCAACTAGGGAAAATGATCAAGTCAAGTTTCAAAAGAAAAACCTACACTTCTAAAGAAGTACTAGAGTTAGTGCATATAGACTTATGTGGTCCAATAGAAGTGCAAAGTTACCAAGGAGAAAGATACATAATGCTATTTTTAGATGACTATTCCAAGATGATGACTATCATGTTCTTAAAGCAAAAATTTGATGCATTTCAAATGTTTAAGTGGTATTTGGACAAGGTTGAGAAGGAAATAGGAAAGAGACTGAAGTGCCTAAGGTTAGACAGAGGAGGAGAGTTTACATCAAAAGAATTTGAGATGTTCTGCAATGACAAAGGAATTAAAAGACAAACATCAGTACCAAGAACTCCCTCATAGAATGGCATTGCAGAAAGAAGGAATAGATTAGTGATAAATTGTGCCAAAACATTGATGATGGAGAAAAATGTTGCTCTAAAGTACTAGAGAGAAGCAGTAAGTACTATTGTTTACACCCTGAATCGAGTACAAGTCAAGAAAGGTACAAATGCAACACCTTTTGAACTAAGGTATGGTCACTCACCTAATGTAAAATATTTCAAAGTGTTTGGTTGTAACTGCTATATTCTTAAGGATACTAGAAATGGAAAGTTTGATGCAAAGAGTGATGAAGGCATATGCCTTGGATACTCCACTAGAAGTAAAGCATACAAGTGTTTAGATACTAACTCTAACAAGATTGTGGAGAGTGCAAATGTAAATTTTGATGAGCATGCAGAAGTCCAAGTTGATGAACCCAAGAAATTAGAGGATTATAGATCTTTTATATACCTCTATGAAGGAATGCCAATAGAAGATGAAGTTGCCAATCAAGTTGGGAATCAACAACGAATTTCAGTATTTGTCGAGTCATAACCGGTGAATGCCGAGTTGCATTCGGAAGCCGAGTTGCACAATGTAGAAAATGCACATTCTAACTCTGAAATTAGTACACATGAAAGAGAGAATGAGATACCAGATGGTGATGTGTAAAGTGACTCTGAAGCTGAAGAACCAAATATGGAAAGAAGGAGAGAACCAAGACTAGCCAAGTATGTGAGAAGACATCACTCTGTAGAGCAAATCATTGGTGACAAGGATGCAAGGCCAATGGCAAGGGACAAACTAAGGAATGAATCATGTCTGCTAAGTAAGATTGAACACAAAACAATGAAAGATGCACTACAAGATGATAATCGGCATAAAGCTATGGAAGAGGAGATAGATTAGATTGAGAAAAACAAAACCTGGACTCTAGTTCTTAGACCAACTGATAAAAATGTAATTGCTACCAAATGGGTCTTCAGGAACAAACTTGATGAGAATGGGGAGATAACAAGAAACAAGGCCAGATTAGTTTGCAAAGGTTATGCACAAGAAGAAGGACTGGACAATGGGGAAACATTTGCCCCTGTTGCAAGAATGGAATGAGTAAGAACACTACTTGCATATGCTGCCTACAAAGGTTTCAAAGTCTACCAAATGGATGTGAAGTCTACTTTTTTGAATGGTATATTGCAAGAGGAAGCCTACATAGAATGTCTAGAGAGGTTTTTTGATGACAACAACAAGGACATGGTTTGCAAACTGCATAAAACACTCTATGGTTTGAAGCAAGCACCTAGAGCATGGTATGAGAGACTACATAAATAGCTTGTGAAGATAGGATTTGAAAGAACAGATGACAACAATAGTCTATACATCAAGGCAGAAAAATGTTCTATGCAAAGATTTTGCCGATCAAATGAAACATGAATTTGAAATGTCAATGTTTGGAGAAATCAATTTTTTTTTTGGATTGCAAGTACATCAACTGAAGCATGGCATATTTGAGACCCAATCAAAATATATCAAGGAGATACTCAAGACATTTGGATTAGAAGATTCAAAACTAGTTAGTACACCAATGGTAACAGGACATAAGTTATCCAAAAATGATGAGTCAGCTAAAGTGAATCAGACAATGTATAGATCAATGATTGGAAAGTTAGTGTATGTTGTACATAGTAGACCAAACATTGCATTAGTTGTGGAAATAGTGGCAAGATTTTTTGCAAATCCAAGAGAAAATCATCTAATGGCAATAAGGAGAATATTGAGGTACCTAAAAGGAACTGGTGACTTTGGTTTATACTACAAGAGGAGTAAAAACTTTGAGTTGAAAGCCTACACTGATGTAGATTGGGGAGGTAATATTGATGACAGAAAAAGCACTAATGGAGGAGCACTTTTCTTAGGCAAAAGACTGATTACTTGGACCAACAAAAAGCAAAGTTGTACCTCACAGTTAATAGTAGAAGCTCAAAATGTTGTAGTTGCTATCAACTGCACCAATATTGTATGGATCAAACATCTATTGCAAGGCATGAAGGAAGAGGTAACTGAACCTGTGATACTCTATTGTGATAATACAAGTGCCATCAACATATCAAAAAATCATGTAATGCATGCCAAAACAAAGTATATTGCAATTAAGTATCACTATGTAAGAGAATTGGTGGAAGACAAGCAAGGATGGAATATGTCAGTTCAAAGGAACAGATTGCTGACATCTTTACAAAAGCACTACCTAAAGATGCTTTTAAGTATCTTAGAGGTAAGTTAGGGGTGATACACCTAGCCAAGGCTACTTGAGAAAAAGAAAGACTGCCTTGCATCAAATGACTAAATTGTCGGCATATTACAAATTGATGTGGAGGATGTTTACTTTAGGATCATGCCTGAAGTAATCAAAGTACTGAAGTTCCAAATCAGTCACAAGCAAGGTGATAGAAGGAGAAATTGGAGTACCTACAAATGCTACACCTTCATGTTAAGATGCTGAAACAATAAGTCTTTGGCACTATTGTCGAAGAGGGAGAAGTAATAAGAAACTAATCAACAACATTCAATTGGATAGAGGGAGAAGTAGCAAGAACATAGAGGGAGAAGTAGCAAGAACATAAAGGGAGAAGTAGCTGATACCAGAATAGAAAAAGATGATCAATGCATGCAAAGGGAGAAAGAATGTAAGAGGGAGTCAGTAAAGCAAAAGAATGTTCATATATGCAAAAGGAAATCACAGCTTGGAGGGAGAAATCAGTACAGATAAGAATCAATCAAAGGAAGATAGTTTATCAGCAAAGAATTCAGAGGGAGTTATAAGCTAGTTTATGTTTCTGATAGAATGAATAGTTTTCAATAAAGTTTTCTTTTTGGCATTTGATTTTCTATTCTAACCTAGTTAGCATTTTGATAACTTGGTTGATTAGTTTGGTTTTCCATCAATGCCAAAGAGGGAGATTGTTGAAATTTTGATTGAAAAATAATACTATCAAAGAGGGAGATTGTTGCAAAGAAGGAAGATGGTTGATAAAGAATGTTTTCAATCATTGTTTTGTCATTGATGTCAAACCTGCTATTTGTTGGAATGAAAATTGCTTATAAGATCTAAGTATTATCACTTAGTTGATTGATGAAGAGGATTTAATCAACAAGATGTAACAAAAGCAACTAAGGGAAAGGTTGAGTTATGGTTTTGTAATGAAGTGCAAGGATCAATTAAGACAATGGTTAAATGATGTATTGATAACATACTCAAAGATACAGAGGTTGATCACACTTAGAAACATTGGAGGAATAAGTTGAAACAAGGATGACTGCAAAGCTTAACTAAGTTCATTAGTGAGTGCCAAGCAAGCTAGTTAGAGCCGAGAAATTTTTTAGTTAATGCCAAGAAAATAAAAAATCTAGTGTGTGCCGAGTGATATAGAAGGAGCCGAGCATGGTTAGGTGCCGAGCAAAGTAACAGGTGTTGAGCATCAAAAAACTTAGTGGATGCCAAATGAATCCACAGTAGGTGTCGAGCATCATTAAAATGTAGTTGATGTCGAGTAACACAATATGTGTCGAGCACCAAAATTTTAATAGTGTCAAGTTAGTGAATTATTGGAAAAATCAAAGATTCACCAAATTTGAGCCGACAAGTTTGTAACCTTGAATTTTGTGAACTAGTTGGAGGATAAAGATGATGAGATGGTGGCGCAAAATTCTATGTAAACCATTTTTGAGCAAATTCAAGAGGATTCTTCATGATGTTTCTAGAAGAAACAAAATGTGGGTTAGATTCAATGAATCCTACCTAATCCATTTGAACTGAAATTAAAGGAGGGAAGAATCGAGTGGGAAAAGCAATTCCAGACTTTATTTAAGGAGTCACAAGCCAAGAAGTAAGAGATTTTGGAGTGCCAAATTATGAAGTGGTTGAAGGTTGTCAAGGATAAGACATCAAGGAGAAGGAAGAACAGAGCATAGAGACTCTGCTTCGATAAGTGGTTAGAAGGAAGATTGCACTGGTACATCGAGCATGAAGACTCAACGAGACAAAGCTTGAAAGGAGGGCAAGCTGTAAAGAGCTATAAAGACTAAAAGCCAAGTAAATTGTGAAGAGTGAAATTTTGATCTGAAATCTACAAGATAAGTTGTGAATTGTAATCAGGTCAAAACCCCTTATTGTTACTCTCTAGCAATTGTATCAGTTAGGACCTAAAAATCCTATGGACTTAGGTTGGTTTAACAACCATTTGTAAATCCTTTAATAGTGTGGCATTCCAAGTGAATGCTCTAAAGTCCTCTAACAAGGCCCACTTCTAACAAGGTGGTTAAATCCTTTAACCAAGTCACATTTAATAGTGTGTTGTAGCCTTTAATAGGGCAGGCATTTCACAAGGTATCACTTCAGAAGAGTGAGAATTGAGTAGCATGTTACTGGTGGTTTTTCCCAAATTGGGTTTCCACGTAAATCACTATGTTATGTGTTGATCTTTTCATGTGTTATGCTTGCATGATGATTTACAGTAATTTGCTAAGTAGGAAAGTCTAAGCTTGGATGAATGAACAGTTTGATAGGCTCACTTTACTTGATGAAAAAGTTTTAATTGGACATTTGGACCTTGAATAACTGATTCACCCCCTCTCCCCCCCCCTAGTTATTCTAAAGCATTTCTAACAGTGAGTTCGATGGTCTTTCCCCTAAAGCTGTTTGGACAGTGGGTCCTTCTGCCTTCCAAAAATCCTAATAGGTTTGGAATCTCCTAATAGGGATTCAAAGTATCCTAACAAGGACTAGTATGTACTAAATTTAATTCATTGACTCCTAACAGGATCAACCCTCTTACAATAAAATTATATATTAGTACATCATTTTGTGGGTACTATCCCCACTAGGGTTTTCCTTCTAATCAAGGGTTGTCCTAATTAACAAAATATAATGTTATTGTGTATGGTTATCTTCTTTTGGTTGTTGCACTTTCTGATTACATGTTTTAGAATTAATAAGGTTAATAAGAATTTTTTTAATTTGATAACTAATTCACCCCCCCACCCATCGTTATCTTGGTGGACTTTACTTTCTAATTGGTATTAGAGCATCAAGTCTTTGAAAGAAAGCTTAACAAATTAAGGAGATCTTGTTGAATTTGATGAAAGATCAACCCCATAGCTTCAAAGAATCACCTGCATGAAAATACTTGTCACAAAAAGACAAGTAAAAGCTATGGAGGCCAAAATTCCCAGATCCACAGATGAGACATTCTTGATGAGAAAAAAAAAGATTGCTATAATGAAAAGTGAATTGGTTTAGTTACAAGCAGAGATCATCCTAATAAAGGAGATCAAAACCCTAAAAAGGTCTAACCTAGGTTGCAACATAATAATTAATAAAAGAATTAATTATTAAATGCCTAAAGTTTAGCTTAAGAAAACTAGAGTTAATTGGAATATATCTAATTACTCTAACACCCCCCTCAAGATAAACTTAGGGAGTGGCTAAAAACCTAGAAATTGCTACTAAAAGTAGATTTGGGTCTTGGCAACAAAGCCTGATGAGGTACCCAAGAAAAATCAAATCTTTTAAAGAGGAGAAATAGAGAAAACCACATGGGAAAACCCTACTCCAAAAAGATATGAAAATAATGCTTAAAAGAAACTAGTGAAGGAATGAAGAAGCCTTAAAACTAGGGAATGTCCTAGAAGATAGGAACAAAAGATGATCGTGAAGAACATTAATGAAGCATGTAGAAGTTGCAAAGCTTTGTCAAAAGTAACTACTGATCTGAAGTACCTCCATTAAAATAGAACTTGATTAGGTAGAGAAGATTATAATCTATATCAAATCAAGAGGCACACAAAGGCAAACAACTGAACTCAAAGATACAAATTGCATGAAATACCAAATCTTGAAGAGCTGATCAATCAAACCAAGGAAGCATGAGAAACAACAAAAGACTCCCCAATGTAGACAAGGGTGAGGTGACAGGCAAATGAAAAGTGAGCCAAATGAACTATATGTCAAGGAAACACAATCAAGATACACAAAAGAGTACATATGTGTGTACTGAGGTGATCAATCTCAGACAAGTCATGAGGCTAATGTCACAGAAGGGACACTCACTAGACAAAGGAACATGGAAAACAAAGGCAAGACATCAACCCCCCATGGCACTTTAATTATGAGTAGTGCATGTGTAATAAGGCACAAGATATTGTGAATCCCAAGAATACAATAATTCGCATGAGTATGCTCAAATAACACTACTTGAATCAGAAGGCAAAACATGACAAAACAACTGAAATGAAAATATAGATGCAGTATGACACTTTATCTTATTATGTTTGTAAGAATGCATACAAATGATGTCTAAATAGACCAAAAATAAGACTAATATAATAGATAGTACAAGTCATGACGAATCATCTGAAGCAACAAAATTGATCCTCATACTTGAAACAACCAAGATATCTACCAGAATGCAAAAATGCAAAAGAATGAATAGAATATGCTTGGAGCAAAATTTGGGAAAACAACCAATATCATTGAAAAGAGCTCAAAATGATATTTCTAGTGATATAAGGAATTCCCAAATCGCAGATTAGATGCTCAAGATATGTCTCTAGGAGTGCAAAAAGGAACTCTTGACTTTGACAGAGGAAAATGCCATAAAAAATCAAAACTAAAAATTAACTGTACCACTATGACAAGCTCAAAACTAGGTCTCTGGAGATATCTCATTTTTGGAAAACAGAGTTTGTATGCCCAAGATATAAGCAAAAATGTGAAGGTAGATCCAAACAAAGCCTAAAGAGGTGATAGGAACCTGATGCAATGCTGATGTAGCACTAATTTTAGAAAGTGATGAGCCCAAATTTGATAGTCAAATGACCGTCAAGGCAAAAAATACCTAAAAAATGATCCCAGCTGGAAAAAAATCCAGCCATTAGAAACAAGACAGAGATATTAGAAAATTAATGTCACCGATAAAAGAGTCAATGCCGAAAGAAAATTTTGGTGGCCAAAAAAGTAGGTGGAAAAAGTTTTCCAAAAAAGAAAAAAACCAACATAGCATATTTGGAGTTGGAAGAGGAGAGAATGTTAACCACAATGGACATCAATGATGCTCAATCAATCCACAAAATGTGTATGTCAAATGGTCAGATCCCAAAGCTGCCAAACAATATGGCCATTGGTCTACGCATAAGGAGCTTTTGATATGGTTAAGATGAGAGTAGAGGTTCCATTCTTGCACTCTCCTCTTTGCACTCACCAAACTCCATCCATCTACATAGGAAGAAGGTTTCCTCAGATTATCGTCAAAGCTAATGCATCTCAAACTCTCCCAGATCCCTCAAGTATTCATGCAAACAATAATGACATTAATTCATCCAAAATTATGAGCATTTGATAGTCTCTTATGTTGAGAGAAAAAATAGTCATTGAAAGCACACAAGAATATTTGACTCACATTCAACAAACTAAACCTAATGTTAAGAGTTTTCTTCACATATCCAACTGAGTTTTGATGGAGGTGTCGCAGATTGACAATAAACTTGCAATAAATGAGGAGGTTGGAATGTTGGTTGGCATTTCGATTGTAATCAAGGACAATATTTGTGCACAGTGGCCCGCTACTAGCTAAGGGTTATCCTCTAATAAAGGCTTCAAATACATCATTCAAACTAAGAAACCCCACACAATAAATTGCCCCACCAATCACAGGTGCCCAAAAAAAGGTAATCGTAGATCATATGCCCAATCACATATAAAAACCATCAAAGATGCCACAATCCATGAAAAAGGCATCACAAACTTGTTACTCCTCCTTTCGCCTGAGTGTCAACATGAGTATAGTTCGGTCAAGATGCTAACATGGGTGGGTAGAGTTTGACGTCTGCAAAGAAACCAATGCTTCATTTCAAATAATGACAAAAAACCAAAATCCAATAGCTGGGAAAAGGGGAACAAGATGCCTCATAATCCACACACACAGATTCCAATCAAATTTGGTGCTCACTTGGGAAGTAGGCCACTGATTAGGTGAGACAAATACCACCATCCTTGCTAACATGATTAGTGGAGGTAGGCATGGCTTTGAAAGCCCTTTTTGAAAAATGATGAGGCTGCTCCAAACATGCATGTAGCCCAAAAAAAATCTAAATCGAATGAGAAGGTGAGAAATGCATATGATAAGGTGCGTTGGAAGGTGGTCCATGTGCAATTATAGGTGTTCAATCTCCAAGGTCAATGCAAAGGGGATCATACCCACACCAACAATGCTCCACCAATGAACATGAAACAAAAAAAATTGTATAGGGTAGAGACCTGATAGGAGTAGGTCCAAACAAAAAACCTCTCACTATTAAAAAAAATTGATGCCTACACCTTTAAATAATCTTACGCACAAGAATTTTGTTTGTAAAAAGAACAAAAAAAATATTTTCCTCCAAAATATTCTTTTGAATAAAATAATCACTATCTTGATTTGTGTGCCTAGGCTAAAATGACCTAGGAGCAAAAAAAATTGCCTCTCAACAGTGTCCAAACTAGACATATTTTGTATGGAAATGGGGTTTTTCGAGTGCTCTGAGCTCAACGATGATATCCATTTTTTCTCAAAGTGCCTCAAGAATCAGTGACTCCCCCACCCCAAATCTAATTAGAAACTGTTGAAAGCTCAGATCTAAAAATCGATGCCAAATCTCTCAAGAACATAACAAGGCCATGAAGATCTAGAGCTTTGATACCTTGTTGAAGTTGATGAAAGATCAACCCCACAACTCCCAAAAACCACCTGCATGCAAACTCTTGTCACGGAAAGAGAGAAGAAAAAGCTATGGAGGTTGGAATTCCTAGATCCACAGATGAGACATTCTTGATGAGAAAAAAAAGAGATTTCTATAATGAAAAGTGAATTGGTGTAATTACAAAGAGAGATCTTTGTTATAAAGGAGATTGAAACCCTAAAATGGTCTAACCTAGGTTGCATCATAATAATTAATAAAATAATTAATTATTAGGTGCCTAAAGTATAGCTTAAGAAAACTAGAGTTAATTAGAAAATACCTAATTACTCTAACAAATCTATGGTCAATCATTTTAGAAAGTAAAGTGAAAATTTTGATGGAGTTAACTATGACAATTGGAAAGAGAAGAAAAAGACACATTTTTCTATGCATGGGTTCGAGATATTGGTTTATCACTAAGAAAGATAAGGAAGTAGTTCAAGAAGATAAACTTGAGGAGTGTACTGAATCTCAGAGAGTTTTTTTTATGTGTAATGCTAGAAAAGAAATTTTGATGGCTCTTCCTAAAAATGAGTACAGTTACATAAAATATTTAAGTTCAACACATCAAATTTGGAAAGATTTGGAATCTACTTTTGAAGGTGATAAGCATGCTAGAAATGTTAGATTTTAGAATTGGATATTTTTATTTCAAGAAGCTAAAATGATGGTAGATGAATTTGTAAGAAGTTATTCTAGCATAATATCAGAGATTGTTGGAGAAATTAAGGCTTGTGATGAAAATAAAGATGAAGATGAAATTGTATGGAAGATCTTGAAAACTTTGACATCTATATATAAGAAGACAACACAGATGATTGAACATGTTATACCTTGCACGAAGAATCTCACAAGAGAGACTCTTCTAGGAAGATTGCAATCAAATGAGATTATTTTAAGATCGAGTGGATATTTTCCCAGAATTGAGACCAATTTCAATGCATTAAGTGTTCGACATACATTGACAAGAACTGCAAGTACTAGTGGAGATTGTGCTAGCAGCAACAAAGGAAAATCAAAAGAAGACCAGAAGATTGAAGAAGAAATTTCCCTACTTGTGAGAAGAGAACTTGAAGGTAAGAAAATATTTAAATGTTGGACTTGTAATGAATATGGTCATTATGCCTCGAAGTGCCCTAAAAGAGTAAAGATGTATAGAAGGAACTTTACACCTAGGAAGACTAGAGAATGTCTTTATGCAAATGATGAAGATTCATAAGCTAGCGTGGAAATATTTTTGAGTGAAAGTGATGATGAGAATAATGAAATAGGATTTTTTTTCTATTAAGGAAGAAAGTCTTGAAAAAGAAGAAGTTAGAGAAGAAAAAGCATTAGTGTCACACGTTGAGAGGAAGAAATCTAATTAGATCATAGACAGTGGTTGTTCACATCATATGACTAGAGATAAGAATAATTTTATTGAATTAAACAATTGTAATGGAAGAATTGTTAGAGTAGGAAATAGTGCAGCCTGTCACATAAAAGAAATAAGATCTATTACTCTTGATGGGAAAGCTAACAGTTGTTGATGGTCTGAAACATAATATTTTGAGTTTTGGACAACTAATTTGAAAGGGATATCATTTATAGTTCATGGAGAAGATATGTATTGTCAAGAATAAATATGGTAAGATTGGTGTTGGTACAAGAATAAGAGGTAATGTTTTTTAGTTAATCCTACTAAGATGACATTCTTAGTTGTTAAGGTTGATGACATTTGGTTATGACACAAAAGATTTTGTCATATAAACTTTGATAATATTGTAAATATCATTACTACACTTGCTATTAGAGATTTTACTAAAATTGAAAAGCCTAATAACATGGTATGCAAGGAATGTGTTATGGCTAAGCAAAAAATTCATTTATGAGCAAGAAGTTTACTAGATCAACAAAGTTGGAGATGGTGCAAAAAAAATTGAGTGGTCCTACAAATACAAGAGCATTATATGGAGAAAGGTATTTTATGATTCTTGTTGATGATTTAACTAGGATGATGTGGGTATAATTTATTAGAGATAAATATGAAGCATTTGAGGATTTTAAGGTGTTTAAGAATAGAGTTGAAAATGAATCTAGCTTGAGGATTAAATGTTTGAGATTTGATAGCTCAGTGGAGAGTTTACTTCAAATGAGTTTAATAGTTTTTGTGAAGTGAATGGCATTAGAAGAGAGCTTTTAGCCCCTAAGACACATGAGCAAAATGGTATAGTAGAGAGGAGAAACAAATAAGTAACAGAGGTAGCACGAGCTATGATGTTTGAGAACAATGTGGTGAAGGTAATCTAGAGAGAAATAGTAAATACAAAAATGTATACCATGAATAGAGTAAAAACTAGACAAGGTACTATTAAGACCCCCTATGAGCTTTGATTTGGACATGCACCCTCATTTAAATATTTCAGAATATTTAGAAGTAAGTGTTACATTAAGAGATAAGATGATATTGGTAAGTTTGATTCAAGGAGTGCTGAAGGTATGCTTCTTGATTAATCATTAAAGAGAAAAGCATACACATATTTTAATTAGAGAACTAAGACTACTGTTGAGACTGCAAATGTTAAAGTGGATGAGAAGTTTAGAGTTCAAGAAAGAATGTATGATTATAATTTTGATGAAGATATTTAACCAAGGACTAACCAGGAGAATGTTGGGCTATTTTATGAGACTAACATAGATTTGCAGAATGATATAAAAATTGTGGAACAAAAAGAAGAACCAAGGAGTGAACATAGAGCTAAATTTAGAGTTGAGATAGTTCCACCTAATAAGAATCTAATAAAGAATCACCATGTTGATCAAATAAATGGAAGCAAGGATAAAGGAGTAATGACGAGAAACAAGGTACAAAGAGAAGAATTATGTTTTATTTCACAAATAGAAACTAAAAGTGTTGATGAAGCTAGTAAAGATGACTTTTGGATTAAATCTATGAGAAAAAAATTAGATCAGATTGAAAAGAATGATATATGAGAGTTGATTCCTAGACCTAAGGAAAGAAATGTTATTGGAACTAAGTGGGTTTTCAGAAATAAGATGAATGAACAAGGTGAGGTTGTGAGAAAAAAAGAAGGATTGGTTTGTAACGGTTATTCACAACAAAGTATTGATTATGAGGAAACTTTTGCACCTGTTTCTAGAATAGAGGTTGCTAAAATGCTTTTGGCATATGCCACTAACAAGAAATTCAAAGTGTATCACATGGATGTCAAATCAGCATTTCTTAATGGAGAACTTGAAGAAGAATTTTACATTGAGCATCCTGAAGGCTTTCCTTTGACAAAAGAATGAGATATGGTTTGTAAGTTGAAGAAAACATTGTATGGATTAAAACAAGAACCTAGAGAATGGTATGCGAGATTGGATAAGTATTTAGAAAATTTTGGATTTGATATAGGTACCATAGACAATAATTTGTATTTGAAGGAGATTAAAAATGCCTTAAAAATTATTGAACTATTTGTGGATGATATAATCTCTAAAGGTGATGATGAAGCAAGAAAAGAATTTTCTAGTGAAATGAAGAAGGAATTGGAGATGAGCATGATTGGTAAGATGAAGTATTTCTTGGGATTGCAATTTGTGTAGAATAATGATGGCTTTTTCTTATCATAGACTGAGTATTTGAAATACTTGTTGAAAATATTTGGCTTGGAAAGTTGTAAACCTGTTGGTACGCCTATGGTAGTTGGTTACAAGTTTTCTAGCAAAGATGAGACACCTACTATTGAGAAAAATAAGTATAGTTCTATGATTGGAGGTTTGAAATATTTAACACACACACACAAGACCTAATATAGCTAATGACATTAGTATTGTGGTGAGATTTCAAGATGATCTAAAGAATCACATTATGCGGCAATAAAAAGATTTTCATATATTTGAAGGATACACTTGATTTTGGTTTATGGTATGATAGAGAAAATGACTTTACCTTATGTGCATACACTAGTGTAGATTGGGTAGGTAGTGTGGATGAAAAAAAAAGTACAAGTGGTGGAGCATTCTTCTTTGGAGGAAAATTAGTTTCTTGTTTAAGCAAGGAACAAGACTTTACTTCATAGAGCATAACAAAGTTAGAGTATGTAGCAACAATAAATAATTGTAATTAGATTATCTAGATGAAGAAAATGTTGAAGGACATTGCAATTGAATTTACATAGTCTGTTATCATACATTGTGATAACACAAGTACAATGAGTGTGTCTAAGAATTATATTTTACATTTAAAGACAAAGCACATATCTATTAAGTATCATGTTTTGAGAGAGAAAGTTGCAAATAATGAGATCAAATTAGAGTATATCATCAAAAAGGGGTAGATAGAAGATATATTTACAAAGCCTTTGTCAAAGGATGCATTTGAGTACTTGAGAAGTATGCTTGGGGTTATGCCCCTGCCTACTTCTGAGTAGTTGATGTAGAGATTGCATTAGTCCAGTGGTCGCAGAGCACTATTTTCATTGTTTGGACTAGATGCTTGATGCTTCCTCTATGGGGAAGTATCTATGTTTGAGATGAGTTATAAAGGATTCTTGGTAATTGGTATTTTGTAGAGTCTTTGGGTATTTGAGCTTATTGAAGATTGTATGCAACAAAATTGACGTAATGATGCCTTTGTCATTGATGACAATGGGGGAGAGTAGCATATGGAAAAAATCCTTTGGGTATATGTTTAAGGGAGAGTAGAATATATCTTATGGGAGAGAATATTGATGTCAATGGGGAAGAATATAAATGGAGGAGAGATGTTCTTGAGAAAAATATTTGATTGATGAAGAGGATTTGAAAGTTGACTACAGTACAATGGACATTATTGCAATAGAGTATTTGGTATTATGGAACTTAGATGTTTTTCATCTATGTCAAAGGGGAACATTGTTAGCACAAATGTTGATGGTATTCCTCTGGGGGATTATTCTAGACCTGCTGGTGAGTTGGTACAACGATCATATGTTGCATTCATGACTGTATTTGTCATTGATGTCAACATACATGTTATTCTGTGAGATTGATAGAGAAACAAACAAAGATTGAGGTCATGTGGTTAAAGAATTAAAGATGAGGTTGTACACACTTAATTGGATGTTTTACAAATTATTCTGATGATGTGGCTAAGAGTGCATGCAAAAATATGAAGAAAGTTGACAATTATTCAAGATTTATTGAAGATAACATTTTGATAGAGTTCTTGAGAAGTAGTTGATGATGTTTTGATTATATCTCCTAATAGAGATAAAATTTGGTTGAGAAATATTAGACCGAGGTAGAAGACATGAGGAGGATGTAGTCATCAAACGTATATATATTGATGAAAATCAAGTGAAGAGTTATGAAGATTGTGAGCCAATAGTTTGGTTGTAATTGTAAAAATTTTTAACATTATAATGTAACATGCATTGCAATATCTTAAGGTGGTCCTATATTGTGATATTAAATTGAGAAATCCTCAAGGCCAATCCAATAATTATTTTTAGGAATTGATCTAAAGGAAAGATGTTTTCCTTGAGGTAGATTGTGGAATATGTGAAATTAGTGCAAATATTTGTAATGCAAGTATGCAAACTTGTATGTGAGATCAAGTGAACCTGATATTGAATATCATTTGACAAGAGAAGTGTTTGGCGTGGTTAAGGAATTTGAGCTGATAGGGAGACTATATTTGGAAAAGAGGTTGTTGTGGACAGTTGTTAATTAGTATTATTTTAAGAAGGATAATACTAAGGCCAATTGGACAGTGAGTCCAATGGTCTTTACCCTAAAGATGTTTGGATAGTGGGTCCTTCTTTCTTCCACAACTCCTAACAGGGTTGGCACAACTCCTAACATGGTTGGAATCTCCTAATAGGGACTGATATATACTAAATGTAAATCATTGACTCCTAATAGGGTCCATCATCTTACAAGGAATTTATATATTAGTACATCATTTGGTGGGTACCATCCCCATTGGGGTTTTCCCTCCGATCAAGGGTTTCCCTAGTTAACAAAATGTGGTGTTATTGTGTATGGTTATCTTCTTATGATTATTGCACTTGTTGATTACATGTTTTAGAATTAAAAAAGCTAATAAGAGTAAGAGTTATTTTAATATGATTATTGATTCACCCACCACTCCATCTCCCCCCCACCCAACAGTTATCGTGGTGGACTTTACATTCTAATAGTAAGATTCACCCAACTTCCATTCTTCTAGTAGCCACTAAAAGAAATACCATAAAACTGTACAGTGTCCAATAATCCCTTGATTTTGATAGAAAACTTCTAATGGAACATACATCATCCAGTAGTCCTCCCAAAACTTCACAAGTCTTCCATCTCCCACTTTCCATCTACTTCCCATAGAAATAATTTCCCTCACATCCTGAATGACATTCCAAATTGAGGAAACATTAAAAACAGAAGGCAAGGGTATGAAATCCTAAATGGAGAGAGAGCTATAGAGATAATTTTATTTCCAAATAGTACTCCACTCCTTATTGTCATCAAACACTCTCCAATTCTACTTAGCCAAAAGGGATTTATTTAAAAGCCTAATCAGTCGTATACCCAAGCCACCTTTGCACTTAGGCCTACACACAAGATCCCAAGCCACTAAAAGGAAGCCTCTTCTTGTCTTTTGTACCAGTCCATATGAAGTTCTTCTAGATTTTTTCAAGAGCATCAACAAATTTGGTTGGAATTTTGAAAAGGCTAAGAGCATAGATTGGTAATCCCTAAAGACAAGTTCTTAGAGAAATCAGCTTACCAGCTTGGTTAAGAAGATCACCTTTCCATTCATCCAACTTATCATTAAATTTTTCTATTAAAGAAACCCAAAAGGAGTCAAGGGGCTTAACTCACAAAGGAAGACCCAAATAGGTTCCTCAATAGGAAACTAGGGTACAACCCATTATATTGGCAATTTTGACTTGTCTATTAATAGAAGTATTTTTAAAGAAAATAGAGATGTTTTCCCTAATTAACAAATTGACTAGAGGCAACAGTGTAGAGATTAAGGGCCCCTTTAAAACTTCTAGCTTCCTTGGTAAAGGCAATACCCATAAGAATAACATTCTCCACAAATTGGTCATGAGTCTAGGACATAGGTTTGGAAGAGGGAACTAGCCTATGGATACTACCATGCTTTTATAAGAAACAATGTGTAACACCCCACTCGGGAACTAAAGAGAAATAACCTAACATGATTCAATGTTTGCTAAACAAGTTTAAACAACACAAGAAAATAATATGGAAGCAATATACACATACACATCAAGTACGCATAATAAATTACAAATATAATTTTCCATTCTTCAAGGGTTCCTTCACATTAAGTCATGTTTAAGAAGTTTATAATAATTTGTTTAAGTCTTCAGTACATGTTCATTAATCATAAGGAAATAACAGATACATTATCTTATAAGAAAATGCATAAGTACAACTGATACAATAAAAATATATCCAATGAATTATATCAACTGCATATTTCACAGGGTATGTGAGAATAGATACAAGCACATCATAATACAAGATACATGATAATGTACATAAATCAACCAAATAGAAGTCTCTGAGATAATAATAAAAATGATAATGCATAAGCAAGAACAACAGAGTAAGAGGCATACCTTATATGAAGAAACCTGAGATGGGCATGTGCAAATAATGTCAAATTGGTAAAATGAGTAAAATAAGTTTCAAAAGCAAGTCCTACAATTTTGAAGAAGTTTTGGAAGTAGTTCACACAGATCTTTGTGGGCTAATAGGTGCGAAAAGCTACTATGGAGATGTGTATTTCATTCTATTTGTTGATGATTATTCTAGAATAATAACTGTAATGTTTTTGAAGGATAAGTCTAATGCTTTTCAAAAGTTTAAATGGTATTTGGCTAGAGTTGAGAAAGAAACAAGGAAGAATTTGAAATGTCTAAGATCAGATAGAGGTGGAGAATTCATCTCAAATGAATTCAACGAGTTATGCAATGAAAGAGAAATCAAAAGAAATGTATCGACATCTAGAACTCTAGAGAAAAATGAAATAATAGAAAGAAGA
This sequence comes from Cupressus sempervirens, assembly GCA_028749045.1. Lineage (NCBI taxonomy): Eukaryota > Viridiplantae > Streptophyta > Pinopsida > Cupressales > Cupressaceae > Cupressus > Cupressus sempervirens. The sequence goes on from CM053790.1 coordinate 519,788,032, forward strand.
AATAGATCCATCATGGAATGTGAAAGAACACTATTGATAGAGAGGAATGTTGCACCAAAATACTGGAGAGAAGCAATCATCACAATAATTTCTACACTAAACCAAGTTCAGTTGAAGAAAGGTACAAATAAAAAACCTTATGAATTATGTTATGGTTACAAGCCTAATGTTTTTATCTTAGAGTATTTGGAAGTAAATGTTATATCTTAAAATATGTAAGGAAAGGAAAACTTGATGCAAAAAGTGATGAAAAAATATTCCCAAGGTACTCCAATAAAAGCAAGGAATACAAATGTTTGAATCTTACTACTCACAAAGTCATAGAAAGTGCCCAAGTAAAGATTGATGAGTTTGTAAAAACAAGTGAAGAATAGAGCAACAAAGAACTGGAAGATTACTAAAAGATTGTCTATTATTAAGAGGAACTTGAGACTTTACCTCGGAAGGTTGAAGCCAATCAACAACCAAGTGCACCTATCAATTCTCTAGTAGTTCCACCCGAGTCATAGACGAAGGCACCCGAGTCATAGTTAGTTCAACCCGAGTTACAACCAAATCAGCCAGAGGAGTCTAAGCAAAAGGATGAAGATCATGAAGAACCAAGTGAACCAAGTTCAGAATCAAGTAAGAAAGATCCAAGGCTTGTAAAAATTTTCAAAAGGCATCATACACCTGATCAAATAATTGGATGAGAGACAAAAGGTATGCTAACAAGGAACAAATTAAAAGGTACATGTTTACTTAGTGAATTTGAGCCTAGATCTGTAAACGATGCTTTAGAAAATGAAAGTTGGATAGAAGCTATGAATAAAGAGATTGAACAAATAGAGAAGAATAAAACTTGGTCTCTTGTTCCTAGACCCAAGGATAAGAATGCAATTGGTACAAAATGGATATTTATAAATAAGTTGAATGACAAAGGAGAAGTAACAAGAAACAAAGAAAGGCTAGTATCTTGGACAAGCAAGAAGCAAAATTGCATTTCTCAATCCATAGCATAAGCAAAGTATGTTTTTGTAGCAGTTAATTGTTCTAACATAATGTGGATCAAACAATTGATGTCAGGAATGAAGAAATCAAGGAACCAATGGTTATCTATTGTGATAACACAAGTGCAATCAATATATCCAAAAAACTAGTGATGCACACAAAGGCAAAACACATTGCAATCAAATATTATTTCCTAAGGGAATTGATTCAAGACAAAGAAGTGAGATTGGAATATGTAAACACCAAGGAGCAAATAGCAGATATATTTACTAAATGTAACACCCCGCCAAGGGATCCAAAAGAAATAACCTAAAGTTTTACTAAGTTTGCCAATAATTTTTTTTTAAACAAGAAAGATAAATAATTCACATCAAACACATAGTAGCGGAAGCAATAACATACAATCATGTATAAACATACATAACAGGTTACATTCCTTAAGGATCCCAAGATGTTGAATCACATTTAAATTTAATTAATACTAAGTCTAACAACTACCACATTCATATGAAAGAATAATTAAAAAGTTCAAAGTCCATAATATACATTTGTTCCAAATGCCTCTTGGAAAATTAAATTTAGAATGCTCCATCATCCACTATACATGTCATAGGGTATGAAAGGCTTAAAAGAATATACATATGTAGAACCATAAATACATCATCCTCCTCAAATCCATGATACAAAGTATAGTACAATAAATGAAACCATCCATCATAAAAGATATAAACATCCATCATAAGATATAATCATCCATCATAATGATACATAGATAGAATGAAAGGAAATGCAAACAAAGAATGCTCCAGCCATGGTGACTACGGACGGATCTCAATGGTAAGAGTAAAAAGCACTACCACTCGACCGTGTGGAACCTAAATGGCCCAGTCCCACTACACTAAGGAGATAGTCTCAAGTCCCAAACAAGATATCAAATCACATAACACAAGTACTCTCCAAGTCTGGAAAATCCTAAAAGCATTCTAACTCAAGGGTTCCAACATAGATCGACATTAAGACCCAAAGGCACACAAGACTTGTAGGAAACCTACTATGTAAGTGGGCAAGTGTCATCACACAAATCACGTTGGAGTTACCCTAGCAGTCTCTTAGGACCCCAAGGTCCCTAGTGATCCCTATGCCGCCACTAGTATCCTCTCGTACTGACAAGACATACTACGGAATGCAAAGTCGCAACCAAACATTCTCTCTACTCCCATCCTAGTCTGTACTAGCACTCGAGGCATGGGCGAGAACATACAAAGATTCTTATTAGGTTAATTTTACTCTCATTTAGTGTAATGTTTTCACTTATTAAACAACTTAAAATGGGTTACCTTGGGAATCACTTATGGCCCCGACCCCCATTGCAAGCCACTTCTCGACAACACATATAGATTACCTACCCTAAGCTCATGAAATCACAAATCAAAGAATCATAGTAAAATCATCTCAGTCCTATACAAGTGACTGGAAAGCATCATAAAGATAATCATAATAATCAAATCAATTCTCTACGAGCAACTGGAAAGCATCAAAGATAAATCACAATATCCATCGGTTCTCAACGAGAAACCAGAAAGTATCCCAATAATACTAATCAATGACTCAAAATGGTTAAGTCAAACATGTCACGACATGAAATCATCAAGAACATAGCAAACACTTTAGTCCTATCAAAGTGATTGGAAAGCAACCCAAATATAACTGATCGAGGACTCAAAAATGGTTAAGTCAGATATCTCATAGCATAAATCTCGCCAACCCACAAGGTACCGAAAACAATAATTAGCAATAAAAACACACTCAAAATCAAGCATACCATCACATACCATGGTTAAGTAAAAGTAATCAAGATCGAGTCAGCATGATACCACACTCACAAAACCCCCGAGCCTCTGTTAGATGTCCTATAACTAGTCAACAATCTAGTCAACCCAAACCCAAATCACAAATAGCATACAGACAACAAAGTAGGTTTCATAGTTTAGTTTGATTTTGGAACGTACTATTGAGTTAAAAGTAAGGTTTCCATTTCCAATTGAACGTATGTTTTAAATAGATAAAATCCATAGTTACCCTTACAAATTATCCTATTCTTTAATTTAAATAATGATACAATTACCCTATTTCGATCTTAAATCCATTGATCCAATTGATTTGAGGATAGTTGTTTATTTAAAATATTAAAAATAATCCCCATTAACTTTAAATAAAATAATTAACAATTTCGTTTAAAATAGATTTATTATTAATAATTAAACAAATCTAATTCTTCCCTAACATCTTATTAATTATTAAGTATTAATAATTAATAACAATCTATTTAATAATTAAAAATTATTTAATAAACATTATTAAATAATACTTAAATTAATATTAACACTTAATTATAGAATTATTAAATACTAATGAAATTTAATATTAAAATTTATTAATAAAATTTAAAATAATAAATTAATATTAAAAACTATTAATAATATTATTAAATAATAATAAATTTATATCATAAAACTTATTAATAAAATATAATTAATACATAATAAAATAATAATAATAAACTTTAATTTAAAAAGAAACATGGTAACATTGATATTGCTGCCCATTTTACAGGAAAGGCCGCAACCTTTAAAGCCTGTGGCAGCTCTGTCATAGCATACTACTGCCGTCGATTATGAAGGTAAGGGGTTAGGGGGTGGGTAAAATTCACCCCTCCCAAATATATATATATTTTTTTTATTTTTTATTTTTATTTTAAATTGTTATAAAATAAAACAACAAAATCCAACGCCCCCCCACCCCTCCCAATAATTTTTTTTGAATATATATATATATAATTATTTTTTAATAAAAATTCCAGCACTGCTCTGATAGGGAAAATACGGCCAATCAGTTGAATTTTCTAATTTAAATTTTCAATTTCAATATAACACCTTTCCCTGTTTAATTTGTACTTTTTAAATCTATTGAAAGAAGGATTATATTGATCATTTAAACCTTTCCATGTACAGTGGATTTAACAAACATACTAGAAACTCATAATATGCAACATTCATCACAAGAATTATACGAAAATCATTCAACAGACACGATGAAGACAAGAAAGAAAAAACGTATTAAATTGAGCAAATAATCACAAGCATCTACCAGGACACTAATGCTAGTTGCTACGCCCAATAAAATTGTCTAGAAGTTCCTCCTCTCAGAACCTCCTTCTTTCTAAAAATTCCTTCCTTCTCCAACATTCACTCGCAAAACTCGCGTCCCTTGAAAATGAACCTTCCATTGGTGATAAAGAGTTATCTCCTTAAATCAAGGCACTAATTGTGCGTTCACCTGAGAGGACTCCTTGCTCACAACCCTTTACTCTTTATTAAATTTCTTTTATCTTTTCCATGCACATTCATTAATTAATTAAATTACTTTATTTTGATTTTCACTTGATCTCTTTTACATTAATTTATTAAATTTAATCTCATGCACGTATCATGCAATCATAAAACTTTTAATAAATTAATTTCTTTTCTCACTTCTAAATCTATTCTCAAACAATAAATTTGATAACTATTTATTAACTTAAATAATAATAGTATTTAGCATTTATTTAAAAATGAACTCTAAATATATTATTATTAAATTAAATAAATATTATCACATTCTAAAATTTAAACTTATAATTTTACCTTCAAATTTAATTCATTTTATTTAATTAATTTCCCAATTAATTAAATATTAAAATATCATAATAATTTTTCATTGAATTAAATCATTAATTTAATCTTTTAATCAGACTGAATTACTAGAAAAAAATCACCAAGGACTCATAAAATAAAATACAAAAAACTCATCATAGAAAAACACATTCAAAATCAAACTAAAGGATTATAATCATGAATTAACATCATTCGACGCATTCAGAGGGTACTCAACTCAGATACTTGTCCTAATTTTCTAGGACAAATGGCTTAAAGGTTTAGGATTTGGACATAAGAATTTATCTCCCCTCTCTTACCATTGAGATAATGCGATAGGGTACACTCATCTTGGCAATTTAGGGAAGTCAATACCCGGTACCTGCAACTTGCATAAAATCCACGCATGTATAAACACAATATTCTAAGTTAAACAAGCAATGGTAGGAAATGGTGCATCGTGTAGATCTCGACTAGCAAGTGACTACGACTCCCTTGCTTAACCACATCAAAAATGCCATACATAAAGAAAACAAACACGCACACCATATACATGCAGTATGGGGTAAGTATCCATAAGAAAACACATAATAATTCATCTAACTAATCATCGTCAATTACTGAAATCACTGAATAATCATCATGCATACATGAAATATAGAGTACCAAGTAATCTCATCATATAATCAACTAAATGTAAAATAATATCTGATAATCTCAAAGCAATGCTACTAATAATCAAGCATAAAATTAGCCTAAAAGAGTTCAACAATGATAAAAAAATGTAACTTAGGGGTAGGCATTACATCCACCCCCCCTAGACTTAGGCTTACTCCATGAAGCCTACAAGAAAAGTAAAGCTAAGGACTCACTGTGTGAGTCCCATTGGACCCTTTTCCCCTGTAGGAGGATATGAATCTATTGAGAACACTCTTTGGGATCTACCCATGTCTCCAACCGTAGGTTCTAAAGTTGCGGGTCTCTGGCCTAAGAATTGTGATTTCCATTGAGGGCAATGAGATGACTTGTGTCCACGTTGTCTACATGAAAAAAATTCTCTGTTGAAGCTCCCCTACACTTTAGGTGCACTAGACTGTTGAACACTACCCCCACTAGGGTAAGACTGAACACTCTGAGATGGCTGATCATACTAGTTACACTTATTGTGTTGTGCATTGCGATAGTTCTTAGAGATAGAACCACCATCACCACCCTGAGTTGGAGGATAAGATCCTCTCTACTGCTGATTACCCCTAGAAGAAGGTTTCCTATTACCACCTGCTCCCTGATTACCCTTGGATCTTAATGTTGAAGGTGCTCCTACAAAACCCCCATGTCCTAGGTTAACACTTTTCTCTACAAGAACGGCTCAAGGTACCACATCCTTGAGGGTTTTAGGTTCAAACACCTTAACACCCACAACTAGACGGTTGTTCAAGCCTCTAATGAAATGTTGTGCCAACTGTGCTGGGTTGTCACTAATTCTCGAAAAAGGCATGAGCTCATAGAACTTATGCTCATGCTCTACTACGATCATAGTGAACTATCTCAAGTGTGGAAATCATCTGCTCTATGCTGCTTCCATTCCTCTAGTAGGAATCGCTCACAAAAGCTTTCCAAGAATAACTCCCATGTGACACTATTCATGTCTATGCCCAACTTCTCTTCCTCGATAGTCCACCATGTGGCTCCAAATTTTTATAGGTTGGTAATAGTAAACCTTGCTTTGACATTACTGTCAAAGTCTTGCATAGCAAAAATTCAGTCAAGAGCAATAAGCCACTGCTCAGCTACATAACCTGAACCCAACCCATTAAAGGGTTTGACCTTGGACCTAGGAATTTCCTTCAATTGAGCGGATACTATGGATCTTTTTCAATCCCTTTGAGGGCTCCTAGACATAGGTCTATGCTCATGTCTTGACTGATGTGCCCCATCCTGACCAACACCCTGAAGAGGAGGTAGGTGATCAATGGCGATCCTCATCATTTGCCTCAAGTCAACTTCCTCTAAGTTAGCCTGCTACTCTCTATGGTTCTCTTCCTAATTTTCACTAACATGCTCTTTCATATTCCCTTCCTGATTAAGGTCTTCGTGGACAGACTCATGTGCACTGATGTTTCTGCCTCGTCCACGACCTCTACCATGGCCTAGGCTACGACCTCTAACTAAAGATCTCATCCCAGATACCATCCTACAACAAGATACAAGATACTATAATAACCATAAAACATACTACTGTAAAGCATAGATAAAAGACATGTTTTGAAAACAGAATAAGTTCAATTTTCAGTTTTGCCTAAATTTAGGTCTAAGCATATTTCAGTTTTGAAGTCTAAGTGTTGAAGTATGAAAAAAATATACAACTAAAAGTTTAATTTTTGTTTCAGTTCAACTAGTTCAAGTTTTAGTTTGATATAGGTACATATAATAGTGTAAGGTTTTCATTTTTGTTCAACTAGTTAACACTAGTGGTGTTCCAATATACCCAGAGCTCCCAATGTAGAAGCTCGGGCTCTGGTACCATATGCAATGCCCCACCAAGGGATCCAAAAGAAATAACCTAAAGTTTTACTAAGTTTGCCAACATTTTCTTTTTTAAAACAAGAAAGATAAATCATTCACATCAAACACATAGTAGCGGAAGCAATAACATACAATCATCTATAAGCATACATAACAAGTTACATTCCTTAAGGATCCCAAGATGTTGAATCACATTAAATTTAATTAATACTAAGTCTAGCAACTACCACATCCATATGAAAGAATAATTAAAAAGTCCAAAGTCCATAATATACATTTGTTCTGAATGCCTCTTGGAAAATTAAATCCGGAATGCTCAATCATCCACTGTACATGTCATAGGTTATGAAAGGCTTAAAAGAATATACATATGTAGAACTAGAAATACATCATCCTCCTCAGATCCATGATATAAATTACAATACAATAAATGAAACCATCCATCATTAAAGATATAAACATCCATCATAATCATACATAGATAGAATGAAAGGAAATGCAGACAAAGAATGCTCCAGCCACGATGACTAGGGACGGATCTCAATGGTAAGAGTAAAAAGCACTAGCACCCGATCACATGGAACCTAAATGGCCCACTCCCACTGTGCTAAGGAGATAGTCTCAAGTCCCAAACAAGATATCAAATCACATAACACAAGTACTCTATAAGTCTAAGAAATCCTAAAAGCATTCTAACTCAAGGGTTCCAACATAGAACGACATCTAGACCCAGAGGCACACAAGACTCGTAGGTAACCTACTATGTAAGCAGGCAAGTGTCATTGCACGAATCACGTTGGAGTTACCCTGGTAGTCTTTAGGACCCCAAGGTCCCTAGTGATCCCTATGTAGCCACTAGTATCCTCTCGTACTGACAAGGTGTACTATGGAATGCAAGGTCGCAACCAAGCGTTCTCTCTACTCCCATCCTAGTCTATACTAGTACTCGAGGCACGGGAAAGAACATACAAAGATTCTTATTAGGTTCATTTTACTCTCATTTAGTGTAATGTTTTCACTTATTAAACAACTTACAATGAGTTACCCTGGGAACCACTTAGGGCCCTGGCCCCCATTGTAAGCCACTTCCAGACAACACATATAGATTACCTACCCTAAGCCCATGAAATCACAAATCAAAGAATCATAGTAAAATCACCTCAGTCCTATACAAGTGACTAGAAAGCATCATAAAGATAATCATAATAATCACATCAGTTCTTTGCTAGCAACTAAAAAGCATCAAAGATAAATCACAATATCCATTGGTTTTCAACGAGCAACCAAAAAGTATTCCAATAGTACTGATCAACTACTCAAAATGGTTAAGTCAAACATGTCACAACATGACATCATCAAGAACATAGTAAACACTTCAGTCCTATCAAAGTGATTGGAAAGCAACCCAAATATAATTGATCGAGGACTCAAAAATAGTTAAGTCAAATATCTCATAGCATAAATCTTGCCAGCCCACAAGGTACCAAAAATAGTAATCAACAATAAAAACACACTCAACATAGAGCATACCATCACATACCATGGTTAAGTAAAAGTAATCAAGATCGAGTCAGCATGATACCACACTCACAAAACCCCCGAGCCTCTGTTAGATGTCCTATAACTAGTCAATCCCAAACCCAAATCACAAATAGCATACAGACAACAAAGTAGGTTTCATAGTTTAGTTTGATTTTGGAACATACTATTGAGTTAAAAGTAAGGTTTCCATTTCCAATTGAACGTATGTTTTAAACAGATAAAATCCATAGTTACCCTTACAAATTATCCTATTCTTTAATCTAAATAATGGTACAATTACCCTATTTCGATCTTAAATCCATTGATCCAATTGATCTAAGGATAGTTGTTTATTTAAAATATTAAAAATAATCCCCATTAACTTTAAATAAAATAATTAATAATTTTGTTTAAAACAAATTTATTATTAATAATTAAATAATTCTAATTCTTTCCTAACATCTAATTAATAATTAAGTATTAATAATTAATAACAATCCATTTAATAATTAATTTAATAATTAAAACTTATTTAATAAATATTATTAAATAATACTTAAATTAATATTAACACTTAATTATAGAATTATTAAATACTAATCAAATTTAATATTAAAATTTATTAATAAAATTTATAATAATAAATTAATATTAAAATCTATTAATAAAATTATTAAATAATAATAAATTTTATATCATAAAACTTATTAATAGAATACTATTAATACATAATAAAATAATAATAATAATAAACTTTAATTTAAAAAGAAACATGGTAACATTGATATCGTCGCCCATTTTACAAGAAAGGCTGCGGCCTTTAAAGCTTGCAGCAGCTCTGCCATGGCAAACTGCTGCAGCAACAACTAAGGCTGTTGGTTATGAAGGTAGGGGGTAGGGGGTGGGTAAAACCTGCCCCTCCCAAATATTTTCTTTTAAAAAAATTTTTGTTATAAAATAAAACAACGAAACCCCCCCTCCCTACCCCCACCCCCCCTCCCAATAATTTTTTTTGAATATATATATTTTTAAATAAAAATTCTAGCACTACTCTGATAGGGAAAATACGGCCAACTGATCGAATTTTCTAATTTAAATTTTCAATTTCAATATAACACCTTTCCCTGTTTAATTTTCACTTTTTAAATCTATTGAAAGAAGGATTATATTGATCATTTAAACCTTTCCATGTACAACGAATTTAACAAACATATCGAAAACTCATAATGTGCAACATTCATCGCAAGAATTATACGAAAATCATTCAACAGACACGATAAAGATAGGAAAGAAAAAAAATATTAAATTGAGTGAATAATCACAAGCGTCTACTTGGACACTAATGCTAATTGCTACGCCCAATGCAATTGTTTAGAAGTTCCTCCTCTCAGAACCTCCTTCTTTCTAAAAATTCCTTCCTTCTCCAAAATTCGTGTTCCTCAAAAATGAACCTTCCATTGGTGATAAAGAGTTCTCTCCTTAAATCGGGGCACTAATTGTGCGTTCACCCGAGAGAACTCCTTGCTCACAACCCTTTACCCTTTATTAACTTTTATTTATCTTTCTTTTATTTTTTCCATGCACATTAATTAATTAATTAAATTACTTTATTTTAATTTTCACTTGACCTCTTTTAGATTAATTTATTAAATTTAATCTCATGCACGTATCATGCAATCATAAAACTTTTAATGAATTGATTTCTTTTCTCACTTCTAAATCTATTTTCGAACATTAAATTTGATAACTATTTATTAACTTAAATAATAATAGTATTTAGCATTTATTTAAAAATGAACTCTAAATATATTATTATTAAATTAAATAAATATTATCATGTTCTAAAATTTAAACTTATAATTTTTATCTTCAAATTTAATTCTTTTTATTTAATTAATTTTTTAATTAATTAAATATAATTAAATATTAAAATATCATAATAATTTTCTATTAAATTAAATCATTAATTTAATCTTTTAATTAGACTTAATTACTAGAAAAAAATCACTAAGGACTCATAAAATAAAATACAAAAAATCCATCACAGCAAAACACATACGAAATCAAACTAAAGGGTTATAATCATGAATTAACATCATTCAACACATTTAGAGGGTACCTAACTCAGATATTTGTCCTAATTTTCTAGGACAAATGGTTTAAAGGTTTAGATTTTGGACTTAAGAATTTATCTCCCCTCTCTTACCATTGACATAATGTGATAGGGTACACTCATCCTGGCAATCCAGGGAAGTCGATACTCGGTACTTGCAACCTGCATAAAATCCATGCATGTATAAACACAATATTCTAAGCTAAATAGACAATGGTAGGAAGTGGTGCATTGTGTAGATCCCAACTAGCAGGTGACTACGACTCCCTTTCTTAACCACATCAGAAACACCATACATAAAGAAAACAAACACGCACACCATACACATGCAGTATGGGGTAAGTATCCATAAGAAAACACATAATAATCTATCTAACTAATCATCATCAATTACTAAAATCACTGAATAATCATCATGCATACATGAAATATAGAGTACCAAGTAATCTCATCAAATAATCAACTGAATATAAAACAATATTTGATAATCTCAAAACAATGCTACTAATAGTCAAGCATAAAACTGGTCTAAAAGAGTTCGACAATGATAACAAAATGTAACTTTGGGGTAGGTATTACACTAAACCTTTACCTAAGGATACATTTATGTATCTAAGAGGTAAACTAGGGGTTATTCCCCTATCTAATGCTCACTAATGCAAAATATAGTAAGGCATCAACCAAGCTCCATTGAAGATCAATCAAATTGATGCAATGAAATGCACAACATATTGCATATGAATCAATACAAAAGATACATTATAACTTCAAAATTTATATCCTTTGGCAATTGATGTCAAAGAGGGAGATTTTAGTGTCAACATGTGAAAAGATCAGTATCAATGAGAAAGAGGGAGAGTCTTGTTATTTATATGATTGAATGTACAACTAAGAGGGAGAATATGGTAGAAAACCAATGATATCAAAGTAGCAAAGACAAATCCAAGTTAAATCTCAGAGGGAATTAGTATGGATGAGAATCAGAATGAAACTAAGGATAGTATATAATTGCTCATGTTTTATCAGTTTATGTTGACATATCGTGTTACCATCAATTCCAAAGAGGGAGTTTTTTGGAAATAATTCTTCAGTTGTATATTGTCATTGATGTTTACACAAATGTTAGTATTAACTGAGCAATGTAAAGTTTGCATTATTAACCTTTAATATCTTAGTATTAACTGAGCAGTCAGGTAATGAAGACTTTCCAGTAGTAAGCGAATAGTTAGTTAATGAAAGGATTCTTGCTTGCAGTATTGACTGAGTGGTTGGGCATTAAAGGCTTGCAGTATTGACCGAGTGGTTGGGAATCAAATGTAGTGCCTGCTCCTAGTTTGCATTTTGTTATCATTGCTAAACTCTTTTAGAATTAGTTTTATGTTGATGGTTAGTAACATTATTATGAGATTATCAGATATTGTGTTATGGATTCAGTTGATATGTGATGAGATTACTTAGATTCTACATTTCATGTATGTATGATGATTATTTTCAGTGTTTGCAGTTATTAATGATAATTAGTAAGATGATTTATTATCATATGTGTTTTCTTATGGATACTTACCCCATACTTGCATATGTATGGTGTGTGTGTTTGCTTTGTGTGTTTGCTTTTGTATGGTGTGTCTGATGTGGTTAAGGAAGGGAGTCGTAGTCACCTGCTAGTCGGGATCTACACGATGCACCACTTCCTGTCATTGCCTGTTTAGTTTAGTATATATTGTGCTTGTACATGCATGGTTTTTATGCAGGTTGCAAGTACCGAGTATCGACTTCTCTGAATTGTCAGGATGAGTGTACCCTATCACATTATCTCAATGATAAGAGAGGGGAGATAAGTTCTCAAGTCCAAATCCCAACCTTTTAAGCCATTTGTTCTAATTGAAAAATTAGGACAAGTATCTGAGTTGAGTACCCTTTGAATGCGTCAGATGATGTAATTCGTGATATAAACCCCTTGGTTTGATTTGTATGTATATTGACTATGATGGATTTTTCGTATTTTTACCTTTGTGAGTCTTTGGAGTATTTTTTATTAATTAAACCTAATTAAAAGATTTAGTTAATGGTTTAATTTAATAGAAAATTAATATGATATTTTGATATTTATTTTATTTAATTAATTGAGAAATTAATTAAATAAAATAATTAAATTGGAAGATAAAAGTTATAATATTAAATTTAGAATGTGACAATATTTATTTTCATAATGATATATTTGGAGCTCATTTTTAAATAGATGACTAAATAATATTATTATTAAAGCTAATAAATATTTTAGCAATAAAGTTTTGAAAAATGAAATTTTAAAGTGGAAAATATATTTTAAATTATTCAAAGATTCTAAATCTCATATGATTAAAATATAAATATATTAAGATTGAAAAGTGGAGATATTAAAGTTAGTGCATGAGACTTAATAAATAAAATTGGAAAGAGTAAAGTAAATTGGAGTTATAAGCTTGCATGAGAATTAACATGTGTCAACAACACGGAGGTTAGTGCATCAATTAAGCACAAAGTGTCTACAATTCTATGACTCATCAAAAAAATTTGGAAAAGACTCATGCTTAGTTGGTGACACCTTTCAGCGGTTTCAAGAAGAATTCCAAATTTTTTTTTAGAGCTCTTGATATTCAGGCATTCATAGAAGCTTAATGAAAGCTACAAGTTTAATGAAAGCTAAGAGCTTAATGGAAGCCACGAGCTACAAGCTAAAATAGAAGCTTCAAAACTTACATATAGGAGAGAAGATTCATATGCTCATATATTTTCTACTTGCTGCTATGCTCCTTCTAGCACTTCTAATCACTTGGAGGATTCGATCGGCTTGGATTCTTGAAAGAATTGTGAATGATGGAGAAGGAAGAGATTTTCTATGGACTTCTAAGGCATGGCAAATTAGCATCAGTGTCCAGGTGCACTCGTGATATTCTCATATTTCCTTTGCACTCTTTCTCTTCCTGTCTTTATCATATCTGTTCTATGTGTTTGAATACTCTTTGTGATTGAATCTACTATTTGAAATTGGAATCTAGATATTTTATTTGGATAAGAAGAAAATTATAGAAAAATCTTAGATCCAATTAAGGAGAAATAATTAGATCTTAATCGGGTTTGGGTTCGAATTTATATTATGAAATTAGATAGACAAGATTTGAAATTAAAATAAAAATTGTATGGTGAAAATTCGAATGATTAGATGTAATCTTTCTATCAATTATATTTTTAGATGCATATGAACAAACCCTTTTATGGTTAAATTTAGAGAACAATTATTTTAAGAGAAAATTCTTAATTCATCACAAATTGTCCTGTCGCTGCCTCTCGGATAGACCCGAATTCAGTCTTTCATAACTTTTTATCGGGATCGAATTTATTCGATCGCTCCGGTCAGAATCGGCGCAACTTGGCCCTCTCCAACATATTTAAATTTCAGTCTGATCCAACGGTTCATTAGGAAGATATGGCCGTCATACTGGGACTGTTTTATTCAAGAACAGATGTCTCTTCATTTTCCATAACCAAGAGTTCTTTATGCTTAAACTTCACAAAAATATATATATCAAAGTAATATAATTAGAATTTAATAATTATTTAATTAGTCTAAAGACTAATAAGAATGTTCTAAATGAATTAATGAAAAGTTTGTGGATGAAGCTGATGGATAGAGGTATTGAATTCAATAGAGAATGGATGACTTTTAATATTAATTATTTAATGTATATTAAATACTATTTAATATATAGTTAAGGGGTGGTAAAAGTGTTTAATGATGATTATTAAGAGACTCAAATCTTAATGATATTGGATTTAGATTTAAATAAGAATTATTATATTGACAAGGAGTCATAGTTACATTATAACATTGTTATAACATAGCTACGATTTGAATTATTGATATGCTTTAAAGGTTAGTTAAATAATAACTAATGGGGCTTATGGAAATATAGTTTGATGAGTTTATTATTTATTAATGTTTGTTAGGTCTAATAAACTATTAGTAAATAATGGTTTAAATAGTTATCAACAAATTTGATTAAAGATAATCTATTGGAGATTATTTAATGAATTAAAGATATTATTGCAATCTTCCCTTATTAAAATCTTATTAATATGCATTAGTTTTATATGATTTATTATCTAATCTAATTAAATCAAATTTAATTAAGACTAGTTAATAGTAGAAGAAGTGTAGTTAATTATTAGTCAATCTAAGTAAATGGATTAAAAGAAAAGAGATTTTTAATATAGTTTATATAGTGGACTTTTTATAATGTATATTGAATACTATTAAACAATTTTAGAGTTGTTTAATGAAGATGATAATGCTAAGAATTTAAAAATTATTCATGTTAAAATCTACAATGAGTTTTATTGGTTTGTGATAGGGATCCTTTTCAAACAACTTTTGTATAGACAAAATATTATTAGAACAATTAGAAAATGGAGTCTAATGGTGGATTTTAATATTGATTAAATAATTGTAAGATAATAAGTTATATTATGTTGATTTAAATTTAGGAATTCTAAATGATATTGGATTAAGATTGAATTATTATGTTATTGGTTAATACGTTTGAATACCTTAATGGTATTAAAAGTTAGCTAATGAAGTTCTATGTAAAAGTTCTCTAGATTGATTATTTATAGTTGTGATAAGTTTATTATTTATTAATGTTTGTTGGGTCTAACAAACTATTAATAAATAATAGTTTAAATAGTTTAAATAGTTATCAACTAATACGAACAGAGTTACTCTAAAAGAGATTAGTTAATGATCGAAGTACTGTAAAAGATATTAATCAAATTGAATTGGTTAATAATTTGGAGGATTATCAATTAACTGAATAAACGTACATAAGAAAAATTTATTTCAGATAATAATACCTGGTATTGAGGATTTATTATAACTTGTTATTATTAAAATATAAATGAGAACATTGTTGCAGAGTGATGTATGTGATCATTAAAGATTTAATAATAAGATTCTCAATTTAGCCTGTCATTAAATATTAACAAGTTATTATTATTGAATTATTAATATGATCATTTGAGTATTGAATTATAGTTGACTTTTAACTTACAGAATTCTAGTTAGTTATTAGTTAACTGATGTTAATTAGAACGTTCTTATGGTTATACAATTATTAATTAAATCAATTAATGAGAGTTAATTAGATTTAATTAATAATTAAGTTATGTAATAGAGATTTATTTGATATAATTCTTTTAACGAGATTGTAGATTATCTATATTGAAGTTGATAGGTCTTATTCTTATGACTTGAATTATGACTTTAGATATTGTATGGTTGTCAACGATGGTGACGATTAAATTCAAAGATTCAAACTTTAGTAATACTTAATTAAGTTTCTAATTGAAAACTAAAAAGATGTTAATAGGTCATGGATGGTGTACCTATGTTAATGGATTGAGATAAATAAAGATATAATCTCTTATTCGAAGAATGATAATTGGTCCTCTTATAATATAACGAATAATGATCTTAGAAAAGTTGAAAGGTTAATCAATTAGAATATGGATCATGGTTAAATAAGAGAACAATTTAATTAAAAGTCAATGATGATCAGTTTAGTGAATATTTATCCTTTAAATGTAATTCTTATTAATGGAAGGATAATGTTATCGGGGAACAAACGGGTTGACTTGTAGGTCAAATGATGAAACTTAAGACACTTGAAAATATACTTGCAAACAGAGAAATGGAAACTTCTACACTTGATTCAACTATATAAGATAGCAAAACCAAAACATGTGTTTGCATCGTGTATTCTTTATGCTTCTTGTTTTGGATTTTTGGGTTGACTAGTGTTGACCAGTCTTAGGTTGTTACCAGAGGCTCGGGGGTTATGAGATGTGTTGGCATGTTGATCTTATTTGGTCTCGATCTTTATAAGCCCAACCATGGTATTGTGATCATATGCTCTATGAAATGTTTGTATTTACTGATTGTTATTGTTCATCAGTCTTCATGTGTGAAGCTGAGATGTATGCGTATGAGACACTTGAGCTAATCATTTTTGAGTCATCGATCAATTATCCTTGGATTACTTTCTAGTCACCATGATAGGACTAAAATGTGGATTTATTCTTGATGATGTCATGTTGTGACATATTTGACTCAACCATTTTGGAGTCTTCGATCAGTATGATATTGAGATTTTTTGGTTGCTTGTTGAGAATCAATGATAATGGTGATTTATTTTGAGATATATTTTGGTTATTGAGAACCAATGGATACTTATGATTATCAGTGATGCCTTCAGTTGCCAATAGAGAACTGTTGTGGTCATGATTTTCTATGGATGCTTTTCGGATGCTTATGGAGATTTGATGATTCTTATCTTGGAGATTTGATGATTCTTATTATGGATATTTGATACTTATTTGATGATTCTTTTTATGGATTATCTTTTGTGATTTTGAGATTTATGATTCCATGAGCATTAGGGTAGGATATTTGCATGTAGTGACGGGAAGTGGCTTGCAATGGGGGACGGGGCCCTAAAAGGCTACCAGGGTAACTCATTGTAAGTTGGATTAATAAGTGATAACATTCACACCTAATACTAATTGAATGAACCTAAAAAGATAAGAGTTTTGGTTCTCGCCCATGCCTTGAGTGCTTGTATAGGCTAGGATGGGAGTAGTGAGAATGCATGGTTGCGACCTTGCATTCCATATTATGCCTCGTCAGTATGAGAGGATACTAGTGGCCGCATGAGATCTGTATGGACCCGTGGAGTTTAGCTAACTGCCAGGGTAACTTGTACGAGATAAATGCGATGACACTTTCCCGCTTGCATAGTAGGTTCCTACATGTCTTTGTGTGCCTCTGGGAAGTAGATGTCTGTTTCATGTTTGGAACCTTTGAGTTAGTATACTTTTAGGATTCCTGGACTATAGAGATTTGTGCTATGTGTTATGGATAGCTTGTTTGGGACTTGAGATTATCTCCTCAGCACGGTGGGAGTGGACCACTTAGGTACCACGTGGTCGGGTGGTAGTGTATTTTCCACTCTTATCATTTGAGATTCATTGAGACATCATGGCTGATGCGTCCTTCATGATGGTGGATATGTATCCTTTCATTGATGATTAGCATATGTTAGATGATGTTATCTTATGCTTATATTTGCATGTTAGATTACTTTTTACATATGATGTTGTATATGTCAGGAGTGGCATTCCTATTATGTTAATACCGATGATCTCTTCGATGTTTTGGGATGTTACGCACGGAGGGATGGCTAGGGCCCACGATGGTCTAATGATGCTATTAACGGTTGGGAGGAACCATGCACTTAGTTATTTTGTTTGATCTTTATGATGGGTGTATATGTCTTCTATGATGATGTATCATGTGATTATCTTTACTTTGATGTATCATGGATTAGAATAGGATGATGTACCTTATTCTACATATGTATATTCTTTGAGCTTGACATACCTTGTGACATGTATAGAGGATGAATGAGCATTTGAAATGTAATATTTAAACATTGGACTTATCATTATTATTTCATGTGGATGTTGTACTAGATAGATTCATGTATGTAATTCAACGTTAAGGGATCTTTAAAGAATGTAATCAGTTATGTATGTTATGTTTACTTTCAGATGGACATTGCTATTGCTTCCATTATTAAGTACAAGTTATATGTAGTATTTACTTTCATGTTATTAAAAAAAAAATGTTACCAAATTTAGTGAAATTCTAAGTTAATTCTTTGGATCCCTTGGCGGGGCATTACATCAAAGGCATGTAGTATTGACCGAGTGGTCAGGCATTGAAGGAGTCACAATGTCAACCTAGTGTTCAATTGCAATGTTGAGCAAGTGACAACTAAATGTAATTGGCAAATAGTTTATTAATTGAGGCCGATTATTTGGATGTTTATTAATATTTTGGAAGGGTATTCAAGCCGACTTTTCCTAGCTTATGATATATAAGAAAGATCAAGTTGAGAAGACAAAAAGTAAGAAGTGGAATATGAAAAAGATGGACATGTGAGTGAAGGCAAGGCAGAATAGGAAAGTGTGAAAGATGAGATGCAAAGAAACATATGATCAAGAAGGATCCAGAGGTCAAGTCATAATAGATATTTGAATCTGCAAAGAAATTTGCTCCATAAATTTGGTCAAAAATTTTGTTTCTTTCTAACCATTGTTGCAACAAAGAAATCTCTTAATAGAGTTGACTTAATAGCCATTTGTAAATCCTCTAATAAGGTGACATTTCAAGATTGAAGTGTTTGAAGACCTCTTACCAAACCACTCCTGACAGGGTAATCTAAATCCTCTAACAGGGTCATACTTAACAGTATGTTTTGTAACTTTTAACAGGGTTGGCTCCTAACAGGGCTCACTTCATAAGAGTGAAAATTATTGTGATTAGTTGCAAGGTGTTTTTCCCAAATTGGGTTTCCATGTTAAATCTTGGTGTCATCTGTGTTCATGGTATTTGCTTATGCTTTACATTTTTGCAACTAAGTTACTAAAGGATAAAATAGTTTAATAATCTTATGATGGCTTTGTTAACCGAGCATCAGTAATATTCTTGTGTTAACTGAGCTATATAGTATTGTATTGTATGATAAGTGAAAGATTGTTGAGACATCTAAGGGACAAGGATTTTTTTTGTGGTAACTAATTCACCCCTCCCCTCTCAGTTACTCCTCTTACATTTCCAACAAGGGTTAGGGTCAAGGATTAGGTTAGTGTTACAATTAGGACTTATAATACTAATTGACTTTTGTTTAGATGTAAGGCTTAGGAAACAAGATTGTGGAAAGGGTTACATTTAGAAGTTGGGTTAGGTCCACAATTAGACTTATGATTAGGTGTAGAGTTATGGTTTGCATTATAATTAGAGTATCTCTCTCTCTCTCTCCCATATCCCTTCTCACTATCTTTATATTTGCACCTTACCCTTCTCGCTATCTCTAGATGTGCACCTTAATCCCCCCTCCCCCCCTCTCTCTCAATATTATTTAAGCATGAATTGTAATATCTAATACATTAGATAAATAATTAATATTTAATTAGGATTAGAGTTAGGGTTATATTTAAATTTAGGTTTTAACTTAACTTAGTGTTAGAGTTAAATCTCAATTTTATTGGATAAGTTTTAATTTATTTGAAAGTTTGAATAATAATTACCTATATGAGGTGATGAATTTATTTAATGTCAATATATATTGGTTATTTTAGCAATTATAGTATTCAATTACTCATATTAATATTTAGAGGCATGTATGGCTTATTTTTATTTAATTTTATAATATTTCTATTGGATAGAAGTAATTTATGAATAATGAATATCTCTAGTATTTTAATATTTATTTAGAAAAAAATTACTAAATTTTGTCTAAGTTTTAGATGTGAATTTGGAAAAAAAATTAAAAATAATAATCTAGATGTATAAATAAAAACATTTTCTATTTAGTCTACCCTTTTCTTGCAAACGAAGTAAAATCTAAATAGATATAATTTTTCTAATATCTTTCTAAATCAAGATATATACTAAATAATTAATTTAAAACAGAAATAAAGGATTGAACTATATTTTATCTATATATATACTAAAACATTTCTATAATTTATAATTTTGTATGT
Source organism: Cupressus sempervirens (assembly GCA_028749045.1). Lineage (NCBI taxonomy): Eukaryota > Viridiplantae > Streptophyta > Pinopsida > Cupressales > Cupressaceae > Cupressus > Cupressus sempervirens. Next base: position 519,808,516 of record CM053790.1, read on the forward strand.
GTATACTAAAAAACTTTTCTAGTAGATAATATCTTGGTATATATATTTTTTATATAATAATTTTTTTATAAAAAAAAATAGAAATAAAACATTATAATTTAAAAATATGTAACATAAAGAACATCAAATTAAAAAATGTAGAATTTTTATTGAAAAAGAAAATTCTTCCTGTTGGGGCTATATAGAGCGCCTCTCAATGTAATAAATGTATATAATTAAATTTTAAATTATATATTATAATTGAAATTCTCTTAAATTTATTATCAAGTGCTTGTGTTGGAATTGATTACATGGTATTAAGAGGTTGTGTTGAAAGTAGATTTAGTAGTTAGTAATAGTTACTTTGCAATAAGATAGCTAATTGAATTATTATTATTGAGATTTTATTTGAGATAATGTATTTGAGTGTATAATCATTTATATTTATATTCTTTGTATTATTTCAATTTAAAAAAATATATTTTTAAAATATTTGCATTCTACATAGCTTGTCGAAAATAAAAGGCTCCTAATTAGAAAATAAATATAATTATAGAACTAACATATTATAATAATTATTAATTGATAAATTGAATGAAAGATCTATGAATTATAATTAATTTTGAAATATTAATTATCATGAGATACATATTACTTAAATATTCTGATTTGATTTGAATTTATTATTTAGTTGAATTTAAATTTAAAATTGGTATTTAGTTGAAATTATAAGACTCATCATTGTAAAAAAAAGATAATTATTTTTATGAAAAATTATAAATAAGCATTGACATATATCAAATTATAGATTTACAATATTAACATAAATTATAAATTTACAGGTTAACAACTTGGAGATGGGGAAGGGCAAGTCGTGCACTATCTAGAAGAAATGGTGGTGGCTCTAAAATTGGAGGTCAAGGAGATGAGAGAGAAAGTGATGGTCTTGGAGGAAAGGTTTGGCCTTTTGTCCAATTCACCATCAAAGTGACCCATGCAGTGGCTACGACCCTACATTTGTTGAATTATAACCAAGGTGAAGATTTGAATGAGGAGGACTCCAAATTACTGTTCAGGTTCATGGCAGAAGATTGGGCGAATGTCCTCCTCAAGGGAAAAGGTGATGAAAAGGCTAAATAGTGCCTAAGGCCTCTTTTGGTTTTATGCAGTTTTGGATTTTTTGGTGGATCTCTGAAAACTTTCACCCTCTGAAATCCAGGCCCAAACCATGCAACATCCTCCTAGAGTGCACAATTTGCAAAATTCTCCACCATTTAATCTTGGCCATTGGGAAATGCACGAATGGAGGATCAGTTAATGACCAAATAATTAGTAGTTGCAATTCATGCTAACTACCTACAATCAACCTTCATTGACGGTGCCCTATATGCAGGCCTACACCTATTGCGGCCCTACTTATAATATCCTCGAAGCCCTCCACCCAAATCATGTTCGCACAGTTGATGAATACAAATCTATCCTCCAAAATGGACTCACCCACCATGAGTCTCAAGGCAAAGAACATAGATGATATATCTACATTAGCGTGCACCTTGAGATCAGTCTCCATGAAAGTCTCCCCAAAAAGAAATCAAATCATCTCCTAGAATCTATTGGAAAAATAGAACAACAGAAACATAACAGAGAAAGATGAAACTTCAAACTTAATTTTATTGAATAATATATGCAAATTTATACAATAGCTTGACTCAACAACATTCCTAATGACTGCTAATTATATTGGCAACAAACTACTTCATGATTGACAACCCACACATAAACTTGACAGCTAACATAAACTTATGGACACCTAACTCAACACATCTACAATAAGAACTTGATTCAAACTAAAATTCTTTGACTCACACCTAAACTAAACTTATGTTGCAAACAACTAAACAAGGTTTTCCACATGTGCAACAATTATTATTGACTACTGTTGGAACATTAACTCCAACACCCCCACTTAATGTGACAACTAAAGGAAACATTATGTAAAAATTATACTTTGAAAATGTCATAGAGGAGTAAAACTTTCTCATAGTTATGCAGTTGTCACCTAGCTTCAACACATCATTGGACACACCATCTCCATTTGAAATGTCTCATAACCCTCTTAAAATATGAAGCTTCCAGACTTTCAAATCTCCCCAAACTATTGGACACACCATCTCCACATGGAATGCCTCATTACCCTCGTAAAGGTATAGCTTCTACCATCCTATAGCACCTCAAACTATTGAACACTTATCTACATCTTTTCTTATTTTCAGAGCATAGACTCTTCCAAATCAAACAAATTCTTCAATGAAATCATAATCATCTAGTGGTTCTTCTCCAGGCCTCATCTTCTTAATAATGTATTCTCTAATAGACGAAACTTAATAGGAAGATAACTCTGATACCATATTAGAAAAATAGAACAACAAAAACATAACAGAGAAAGAAGGAGCTTCCAACTTAATTTTATTGAATAATAGCTGCAAATTTATACAATAGCTTGACTCAACAACATTCCTAAATGACTAATAATTAGATTGACAACAAACTACTTCATGATTGAAAACACACATAAACTTGACAGCTAACATAAACTTATGGACACCTAACTCAACACATCTACGATAAGAATTTGATTCAAACTAAAACTCTTTGACTCACACCTAAACTAAACTTGTGTTGCAAGAAACTTAAGAAGGTTTGTCACATGTGCAACAATTATTATTGACTACTGTTGGAACATTAACTCCAACAGAATCATTATTGTCCAATGTGAAAATGTTACTCATCCTCCTAATCATGATACCACCATCAAAAGAAGTTATTTGGCAAGTAGCTTTGAGGGAAAAATTGGTTCCATCACTGAATCGACTATCAATGTGAATGTTCCATGTTCAATACTTCATCCACCTCCCTTTAACACTTCAAATAGCTCTAGAGATCTCCATGTTGATGTCACACATGTGACATAATGCACTCAAGAATTGGTGGACTTCAAGTCATATGTCCATCATTCATTAGATTTCACATTACTCTACCTACCAAATAATGATTAAAAACTTATGTGTAAAGAGCACCCACAATCAAATATGAGATCAATAATTATCATGCATCCTACTTCCGTCCTCATTGGAAAAAGAGCCCATCATACGAATGTGTGTATTGTTGTCCTTATTGTTTCACAAAATATAAGATCCAATTTGACTTAAATCACCAAGTGCTGGGCTTCAAAAGTCCTCCCAAATTTCAAATTTTCCTTAAGTGATCTTGCCAACATTGGAGAGTTTATCAACTATTGAACTAGCCTCCCTAAGCACATGGGATACCTTATATTCTCTAAATTCCTGCAAGATTATTCTCATTTGCTTAATGCATTTGTCAATATGCCAAGCATCCAATTGATCCCACTTAATTCCATTTATGATGATTTGTAAATCACCCTCAATATGAATTTTACGAGCCCCCAATTTAATGTCCATCATCACAACTTCTACTGCAGCTTGACGCTCAGCCTGATTATTGGTACCATCATTGATCCTCTTGGTAGCTAAAGCCACAATACTACCATCCTCCGACTTTGCTACAACCCTAATTCCAGAGGGTCCCAGATTCCCTATTGAAGCTCCATCCAAATTGGTTTTCAGCTAGCCATCATTCGAAAGAACCCATTCAATGTGCTTGGTAATCCCATGAGAATTAGCTCTCAAGGGCTCATGAACAAGCTGATATTTGATCAATAGCCAATATGAAAACATCATTTTGATTAAATATGTCTTTAGCCATTTTTGTAGCATTTGAAACTACCTCAAAGATAGACTTCTCTACTCTATTAAAAAATATGGATTACTGCTCACATTTGTCCTAGAAAATTTGTGTGTTACGCTCCTTCCAAATTTCCCATAGTGCTATGGACGAAATAATATTCTAGATAAATGATAAACAAGATGGATGTGGATGTGTAGGCCAATCTTCCAACCATGCTACCAAACTACCAGGCATTGGGCCTTGCTAATCCAATTTCTTGAATATAAAGTTCCAAACCTCCTGCAAAAACTTGCAACCTAGGAAAAGATGGTCCAAAGTTTCCTCCACCCTGCAACAAAGAACACATCTAAATGGTCTGAAAACCCCTAAACATATTCTGGCATGCCCTACTGACCACGTAAATGCTCCTACCTTTGGTAAGCAAGTGTTATGCCATCAAAGCTTTCTTTCCTAGTCGATTGCCTCGTGTTGCTTATCTGAAAGAGAGTACCTCACCTTGACCATGTAATTCCTACCCTTGGAACCACGCCATCGTATCATATCTATTTGATATAAACCAATAATTTTCCTAATGCCTAGTATACTCTTGAGCATATCTTTTCCTTGATATGATAATTCTAGTGTATCTGGTTTTTTCCAAACTACCGGGTACCCAGGCTGAAAGGAGATAAGATCAATAAAATTAGAACACCCTCTCACCATCCCAAGAATCATGCTAGAATTTTGCTTTACACCCATCCCAACTTTTCCATGTGAGGCGATTCGTAATTAACCCCTGACTTTCAATCACAAAGTTTCAAATTGTGAAACCATGCCCAGGATTGAAAATGGTGAGTATTCTTTCATCTATATGCTCATCCATATATTTTACCCTCATTATTTTTACCCATCTTTGATTAGGCTGTGTATACATTTGCCAAACCAATTTAGCCCCCAGTGCTAAGTTCAGCAACTTCCAATCCCTGATGACAAAATTTCTCTCATGCCATGATGGAAAATTATCCTGCTAGCGACTCTCATTCCATAGGAACTTACACATATTTTGTTAAATTGAGGATATCACTTTTGTTGGAAATTTAGAACATGACATAGTAAATATAGGAAAAGCCAATACCATTGTTTGGAGCATAAGAATTTGACCAGCCAATGTCAAACACCTACTCTTCCATCCCGCAATACGCCCACAACAATCCTCAATCAATTCCTTCCAATATTCCTTTTTTACAATTCCTGAAAAAGAGAGGGGCTCCCAAAAATTTGCCAGGCAATTTCCCAATTCGAACCTCGAAAATATCAACAATATCTTGTTGTGATCCGGCCTCAGTATTCATGAAATATATCTCTGATTTTTTCCAATTGACGACCTGTTCAGAGGCAACACTGTATAAGTACAGCACCCTCTGCATCGTCCAAGCCACTTTCATTGTAGCCACCCCAAATAAAAGGTTATCATCAATGAATTGGGAATGACATTCCTGATCCAAACCCTATGCTATTCGAATTCCTTTCCATTGGCCATTCTCTGTGTACTTAGAAATTAGTTTGCTAAGTACCTCCGCAAGGATGATGAACAAGAAAGATGAGATTGGATCCCCCTATCTGATTCCACGGGATGTTTCAAAAAGTCCCCGTGGGATTCTGTTCACTAATATTGAGGCTCTGTATCCCGAAATTATACCTTTAAACCAATTAATCCACCCCTGACAAAATCCAAACCGACTTAGTACCTGCAACAAGAAGCCCCTCTCCATCTTATCATATGTCTTTCGTATGTCCAATTTCAATAACATATGCCTTTTCTTTCTCTTTTTTGCGGAGTGTATTACTTCATGTGCTACAATTATGTCATCTACTATAGATCAATTTGGAGTGAATCTGCTCTTCTCAGGAGATATTAATTTGTCCATCAATTTCTTGAGTCTATTGGCAGCCACCTTGGCGGTTATTCTATATATAGTGTTGTACAGTAAAACGGGGTGAAATTCCTCGAATGATGCCAGTTTTTCTTTCTTGGGTATCAGTGCTAAAAAGGTGTTATTGAAATCCTTGAAGTCAAAACCATTCATCCTTGATTCCTGCACAACCTTTAATAGTTCATCCTTAATGACATTCCGTAATTTTTGATAAAAGACTACTTGGAATTCATCGCGCCCTGGTGACTTATCTGCTCCTAATGTGAGAACAACAACTTTTAATTCTTCCAATGTGACATTCTCCATCAACATTTTATTATATTCCTTAGTGATAAGATTGGGGATAACTATCAATATCTCTTCATGTGCTTGAAGATTGCCTAAGCAGTCCTCTTTCCATAGTGAGCTGAAGTAATTAACCGCCTCCTTGTTGATTATCTTTAGATTATCAGTGATGGCTCCATCTTCACAAGCTATAGATAAAATACGATTGAGACTTCTGCGTGCTTTAATAGAACAATGAAAATACTTAGTATTGCGATCACCTCCTCGCAGCCACGTCTCCCTTGATTTTACCTCACATGAATTTCCTCTCTTTGTAGTATTTCGGCATATCTGCACAAGATATCCTTTTCGTTCTCAAAATCCATAGAATCCATCCTCTCCTCCATAATTTTTGTTGTTTAATTAGAGCAACCAGGTAACGTTCAATCTGTTCCTTTTCAGCAAATATATTCCCAAAGTAGGTTCTGTTCCAAGCCTTTAAACTCTGCTTAATGTACTTCAACTTTTCGTAAAACATGAACGCTTGGTTGTCTTTTTTGACTGATGCATTAATCCACCAATCTAATACCATCTCGCCAAAACCCTCTTACCTAAAGCACATAAATTCCATCTTGATTGGGCAGAATGCCATCCCTCTGAATAATTAGAGATACCAGAAAATGATTAAATCCAGATATCCCCAAAATATAAGCTTCATAAATGAAGGCTTATGCAGTCCATGGGCCTGCGAAAAAAAACCTATCCAATTTCTCAGCTATGTTTGAGAATCCCTTTTGCCTGATTGTCCAAGTGTAAGTTCCCCTGTTTGCCTCCACTTTTCATAGTCCATTCTATGAGACAAAATCTTGGAATTCTCGATGTACTTGTCCAATAACTCCTCTTCCTCCCCTTTTATCAGAAGCAACTAATGTTGCATTAAAATCCCTGACAATGATCATCGAATCATGTGAATTTGTATTAATCAATTACAAAATCTCAAACCAAACTACCTTTGTCATATCAGAAGGTGTAGGCCCATACACATTGACAACTATGCCAATGAAGCTAACAACTTTTGAAGTAAACCTCATCATCTATCAATTTCGTGCTTTAGCCAAGAGTGTCATTGAAACAGTCATAAGGTTCCAATTGATTCCTAATCCGCCAGAAGCACAAAGCACACACAGAGTCAGCAAAGAAACCAGACCATCGCTGTCAAATACTGAAAAACTAGCAGCAAAATCTGAATTCACCTTTGTTTCCTATATGCAGATAATGTCTTCTTTTGCGTGATCAAGCCCTTTCTTGATCAGATGTCTTTTCCTAGGGATATTGCAGCCCCTGACATTACAAGTTAAGAGCTTCATGGCCTCTGGGGAGAGACCGTGTCCCTCCCCGATCTAAGTTTTTCCTGCCCCCTCATATTATTCGCGTCCTCTAATAATTGTTGTATTGATTTACCGCCCCTCGGCTTCAGCCCTGCTACCTTAAACTTGCTAGTTTTTGCCTTTTTTTGACTACTTGTTCGGGGATCCTCATACCAACCTCCTCAGAGCATCCAAATGGATCCTCCTCCTCTCCAGAAATATCACAAACCTTACTGTACTCTTCTGCCACTTCCAACGATGCTGAATGTGACTTTGATGCAATATCTGGATCACCATCCCCCTGAAAACTACTTCTTTTATTTAACTCCATCTATGCATTGCTTGTGTCTAAATCCTCCTCCTTTTGACCACCTTGTTTTGCAATTTTCATCCCCGCTTGGTTTTCCTGCTGAGATGTCCACATGCTGATCATCCTATGCCAAATTGATTACTGACTCAATCTGTTTTTGCAATGTTTAAATATTCATCATATTGACTTCCCAAAAGCCACTATTCGACCCTCATCCTCAGACCCTTTCTTTTCGTTAAGTTGTGACAAATTGTTTGTCTGATCCATAAACAATAGTGTTTGCTTCACCTCGAAATTTGTAACACAATCTTCCTTGTTTCCATCCTCCACTGCTCTCTCCTCAGACTTTTCCTTATTTTTATTTTGTGACTACTTGTTTTCTTGAGGCATGGATACTAGTTTCTCTTCCATTACTGTTGCTTCCTTTCCTCTCCCTTTTTTCCTTGATGCAATTTGCCTCTGAATGACCTCACTCCTTGCAGAGTTTACATTGTTCTATCATTTCTTCCACCTGGATCGCATGTCGCCATATGCGCTCTGCCGTGATAAGCTCAACTACTTTGGGAAGCGATGGTATTAGATTCCACAGTATGCGAATCCTTGCGTACATGTTGAAATCCTCCTTTGATATGGCCTCATCTGATTTAACAAATTTCCCCAGCCAATTGCCAATATCTCTAAATGAAGCTTCGCTCCAGTATTCACGCGGGAGGTTGTATAATCGCAGCCAAATTGGTATTTCCTCAATTTTGGCTTGGATAGGGTTGAAGTTAGGTGTCCAAACTTCGATAAAAAAAACCCTATTCTGTCCATTAAATATGGAGCTCCCCTAAGAATTCGCTCCTTATCAGAATGACTTTCCACAGTCAACAGAAAAAATCCGTTAGGCAGAGATTTAATGGTTGTGAGCTCATTCCAGTTGTCACTGACTCAACTTCGCAGTCTTGTGAGAGAGGGCCATCCGCCTCCCCATTTGATAAAGAAGGCTCTCTCTTTTAAATGCTTCACTGTCATTTTTCATGATTCCGAATCAATTCTCAATTTTGCCACAATTTCTTGATTGACCGCGAGTGAAGGAGCAGGATCAGACGGCTTTGGAGGCGTCTGCTGTGATTTAGGGTTATTTGATTTACCATGGCTAGGGCTTATTATCTTTGAATAACCCCATTTGTTCCTGCCCAATGCTTGCATATTGTTTGCCCTATTTTGTTTTGTCCAAAATCATTCATAAAACCTTGATTGAAGCGCCTGCCTTTAGTATGATCCCATGCATTCACTGAAAAACCTCCTTGGATTTGGTTGCGTAGCTTCTCTTCTGATTGTTGGTTTGGCCATTCCCATATCTAGGGGAGATGGCTAAGTACTTGAGCCTCTTACAATGGTTGTGATGGGCGTTATTCATTTGATACCTACACTTAATGATTTAATATCCATATTTATTATCTTAATGCCTAATTTTTTAAATTATTTTGACAATATTCTACCAATAATTGTGACTTGAAAGTGGTCACTACAATAATAGCTACCCATAATTGAATGAAATGTACTCTTAGTTATAAAAAGAAACCAATGATGTGATGGCACATCAACTCTACAAGTATGAGAACCTTTTTTGTACAACCATTGGTCTCACTTTTTATTTGGGTTGTTTTGGACAATTTGGCAAGAAAACACGCTGATGTTGCATCATAATTGATGATGTGGACTTGAAATTTTAGTTATAAGCAGACGACTCGCCAAGTAAGCTGATGTAAAAAATTGAAAATTTTCTGAAAGTTTTACATATGCTTTTGATAAACACGAAATTAGGGTGCTCAAGTACTAAGTCCTCTCCCCTATTCTATTTTTTGTGTGACTCTTTTGAATGAAAGCAGTCCGAGCTATATCATTTTTCTTCTACCAACACCCTGTTGTTGTCTATTAGTGTCTTGCCCACCATCTCTATTCACCTATTGTCCCCACTCGCCACCTTGTGCATGCCTATAATTTGCCTATTTCCCCTATTCGGTATCTTGTGCCCTCCTAAAATTCACCTTCTCCCGAGTATGGTTCAAATAATCTCTGCTAAGTTCACTATAAAAAAATTAATTAATACAATATTATGTTATATTCTTTTTTAGCTATTTACTATAATTTATTATTTATTATTTTGTTAATAACTATTTTTTATTTTTTATTTGTTTTGTTTTGCATTAATCACAATTTTAAAATGACACTTTGTGTATTACAATTTTGTTATAAAATTTATCAACCATACATGATTATAATCATTGGTTCAAAATTTAGTTTTTGATCATTTGAATTTTAAAGTTCAAAACGAAATATTTGATTCTAATTTTTTTTTTTAAATGTTAGAAACAAAAAATCTAAACTATATAAAAAAATTGGATCATTTTATTACAAAAAAGTATATTAATATGAGGTAATATGAATATTATATTATATTCCTTTTTAGCTATTTACTATAATTTATTATTTATTATTTTGTTAATAACTATTTATTTTGATTTTCTTTTGTTTTACATTAATCACAATTTTAAAATGACACTTTGTATATTACAATTTTGTTAATAAAATTTATCAACTATACATGATTATAATCATTGGTTTAAAATTTAGTTTTTGATCATTTGAGTTTTAAAGTTCGAAACGAAATATTTGATTTTTTTTTTTTTTTTAAGGTTAGAAACAAAAAATCTAAACTATATTAAAAAAAATTGGATCATTTTATTACAAAAAATTATATTAATATGAAGTAATATAAATGGAATTTTATGATATAGCTATTTTTCTCATATACATATGAATAAAATATACAAATAGGTTGTACAATAATTACTTTGAGATTGTAATAAGGGGGAGATCTTTATATTCAATTAGTTTCATTTTTAAACGAGTGCAATAAAATAAATATCTCCAAAATAATTGGTTTTTCCTAGTCTATTTTGTATGATAATGTTATTATTATTATTTTTAAACAATTAAATTATTTGCATACTGAAGTTAGAACTAAAATGATATAGATAATATAATTTTATCAAAAGCACTATATGTCGATGTGAAAATGCTAAACATCAGAGCCTTCAAAATCGGGTCGCGCAGACTTGCATAATATTTGCATGATCTTGTTCATTCATTCACAACAGGAGCTAGGGTTTCATCTGTAAAATTAGTCCTCTAAGATTGACGATGCAAGCATATAATTGGACTGCATTTTCCTCCAAATTTCTCACAGGCGAGGGCGAAAATAAAATTATTCATTTGTTATACCTTTCTACGCAAAATCGCTAAAACCCCACAAGACGAAGGCCGGTGCATTTTGCATGCCATAAGAGAAAGAAGAATCTGGATTTCGACGATGATCAGGAATTAGACATTATTAATATTAGGGAAGAGAAGCATAAATCTTTAAACCCTAGTTTTTGTTGCATGATTTTAAGTTCTGAACAAACCCTATAAAGCTCACAGGTACCTGGTGGATCAATTCCTCAAAGACTCTATTAATTGTCGCATAGACAAATACGACGGATCACCAAATTTTGCACTGCCACTGATGAAGAGTGATGATATTCAAATAGTAGTTGCGAATCAAAAAATGCCCTTCGCCTTAGTGTAGTTAAAAAAGTTTCCAAAAAAAATTCTGGTCATGGACTGCGTTGAAAAATGGCGAGAATTATAGAAGTAGCAAATCAAGCGAATAAATCAGTATTTTTTAGATTTGTAAATCATTCTTTTTTCGGAGATCACCGATATCAACAATTAATGGCAAATGAATTTGGCCCTAATAAGGGTTTGGCTTTTTCCCAGTCAACAAATAAGCAACTAGGAGATAGGTTGAAAGGAAAATAGGTGATCCCTTGTATTCCAATTAACAACAGATTTGAAGCTTTAAACAATGATCATTCAAAGTTGAATACATTTAGTGACCTGGTTAAACAACATGAAGCTAGGGATAGGAAGATGATAAAGCTAAATAAAAATCCATGCGAAAATATCAATAGGTGGCAAGTTGTAATTTCAAACAGGAATTGAAAAAGAAATGTATCGTAAAAAAAGAGGCCAATGATGGAAGAAAGTAAATATACTCAGAAAAAATCTACCCAAATTATCAAACCAGTAGAAGAAGAAAAGAAAATGGTAAAATTAGTTACTTTCCAAGCAAAAGCGGACAACAATAGTAAGCTAGTAATATATAAACCTACCAAAATTTCCGAAGCTAATTGTATTCCACTAGGGTAGAAACAACATCAAATAGACTTAGAAAAAGTACTTACAGTTTATGAGAAAAATCAAAAAATCTATATAGCGCTACATAAAAGGGAGAAGTGTATTTCAGATAATGCAAAGATGCCAACACAAAAAGACAATATGACAATTCCACCACCAAATAAGGTAAAGGAAACTAAATGCTATAATTGCTCTAATATACTAATTATTAGTGACAAGTATATAGAAGAAAAGTGGAAGGAATGTTTAGAGCTAGGAGTAGATGTACACTAGAGTGGACCAGACAAGCATTTGTCAAAATTGACAAAGAAATTAGAGAAGATCTGCTAACAACAAGTAAGTATTAGTACTTCATCAAATTTATCAATTTATCTTCATTGCAAAAATAAAGAGATTAGAAATAAAATAATTTCTATATCAAAATGCTATTATAAAGGGCATATAGTTAAAATTCAAACTTGGATACCTAATTGGAATGATGAAAAAGAGCATATGTTACCAACTTGGTATGAATGCAATAATCTTCCAGTATAAATTAAACATTTATATACATTATTCAGAATAGGTAAATCAATTGGTAAACTTATAGGTATAGACTCAAAGTATGACAAAACCAGTAACGTTAAATTTTTAATAGATGAGGAACCAAATCAAAAAATGGTTAGGAGAAAAAAAAAATTATAACAAATAGATCAATTTATGAGATTGAATTTAAAGAATATGAAGGGAAAATTAAAGGCATTATTAAAAAAAATCTAGAAATTGATCATAATATATCAACCATAAAGGAATCCTTTAGAAATATTAGAATAAAGAAGAGGGAACAGAAGATTAAGACAAATAATAAGGATAAATATAAGAAGATAGAAAGATGAAAGGAAAAATATTGAGCCAAGCACACAAACAAAAATACACCTATAGTAAAAAAAGAGTAAAGAACAAAGTCAATTGGAATGTTCAGAAGTACCAGAACAAAGAACCGAAGGTATATGTAAGGAAATGACAATAGTAGCAACATTGAAAGAATGTAAAATTTGTCACAAGGAGAATGAAAATTTGAAAGAAACAGAAACAGGCATTAAAAAATGGTATAAAATGGCACATGAGATTAAACTATTACAAGCAGACATTGAAGATTAGGTTATGCTAGGAGAATAATTTCATCAGGAACATGAGGTAAGACAAAAACCTACAACCAAAGAAAAGAGAAGGAGAATTATAATTCTAAGACATAAATTGGGATTAATATGAACAATAAGATGGTAAACAGATCTAATATGAAATATTTTGAGGATGACACTAGTTAGATACATTGGGATGGTGAAGATATGATGATTAATAAGGATATGACCCAACAAATAGACTTGGCAAAGGAAACCACAGAAGAAGAAAGTTTAAAGCCAATAGAGTATACAAAAGATTAGGAAGAACAATATATAATACCAGTAGTAGACTTAGAACAATAGAGTAATATTATCATTAGGAAAAAGTCAAAAAAGGGAAGTTATAAATTTTGGCAAACACCAATAGATGGGATAGATATCTTTGAAATTAAATCTACAGAGGTGAAGGATAAAATAGAGGAATATAGTATCCCTCCAGAAGTTGAAGATTTCTTAAAGGACTCTGAAATTTATAATCAGGAAGATCCTATTACATAGACTAAACTTCTTGAAGTGTCACAGAGCTGGAAGGAATTTGGAGTATTGAACAAGATCCCAAAAACATCGAAAAAGGAAAATTTAGAAAAGGATACAGATACAAATGTAGAAGAAAATGAAATAACAGAGCATATATTAGAAGATTTAATAAATGAGGAAGAAGATAAAGAAGGAACTACAAAAGAAAACAATAACCATATAAGCATAGATAATTTGGGTATTTCAATCAACCAGGAAGGATTTAGAACTCCAAAATTTGGTAAATCAAAACTAAAAAGAGGAAGACAAGCACTTAAGGAATTAAGAGAAGAAGTTGGTCAAGCCAAGGAACAAAAAAATATTTTTGAGGTTCTTAACTTTGGGAAGGGGAAGTGCTTTCCCAAAGAGTAATGAGGATCATAACATGGAACACTAAGGGTCTAAATGCTCCTAGTAAACAAAGAGTGTTAAAATGTAACCTAACACTCTTTGAATCGGATATAATTATGATATAAGAAACCAAGCTTAACAAAGAAGGGGAAAAACTAAGAAAAAGACTAGGTAGATGGAATGCAAAAATTAAGGAATCAGAAGGAGCATCAGGTGGAATGGGAATCATTATATAATACTTGAGCATGTTACAATGGTTGTGATGGGAGTTGTTCATTTGATACCCACACTTAATGATTTAATATCCATATTTATTATCTAAATGCCCTTTTTTTTATATAATTTTGACAATATTCTACCAATAATTGTGACTTTAAAGTTGTCACTACAATAATAACTACCCATAATTGAATGAAATGTACCCTTAGTTATAAAAAGAAACCAATGATGTAATGCCACACCAGCTCTACAAGTATGAGAATCCTTTTTGTACAATCATTGGTCTCACTTTTTATTTAGGTTATTTTGGACAACTTGGCAAAAAACACGTTGATGTGGCATCATAATTGATGATGTGGACTTGAAACCTTAGTTATAAGAAGACGACTTGCCAAGTAAGCTGATGTAAAAAATTGGGATTTTTTTGAAAGTTTTGCATAGGCTTTTGATAAGCACGAAATTAGGGTGCTAAAGTACTAGGTCCTCTCCCCTATTCCATTCTTTGTGTGACTCTTTTGAATGAAAGCAGTCTGAGCTATATCATTTTTTTCTTGCCAGCACCTTCTTGTTGTCGATTAATGCCCTGCCCGCCATCTCTAATCACTTGTTGTTGCCACTCGCCACCTTGTGCCTGCCTATAATTTGCCTATTTCCCCTATTTGGTATCTTGTGCCCTCCTAAAATTCACCTTCTCCTGAGTATGGTTCAAATAGTCTTTGCTGAAGTTCATTATTAAAAAAATTAATACAATATTATGTTATATTCTTTTTTAGCTATTTACTATAATTTATTATTTATTATTTTGTTAATAACCATTTTTTTGTTTTTGTTTTGTTTTGCATTAATCACAATTTTAAAATGACACTTTGTGTATTACAATTTTGTCAATAAAAATTATCAACCACACATGATTATAATCATTGGTTCAAAATTTAATTTTTGATCATTTGAGTTTTAAAGTTTGAAACAAAATATTTGATTCTAAATTTTTTTTATAAAAAAAGGTTAGAAACAAAAAATCTAAACTATATAAAAAAATTGGATCATTTTATTACAAAAAAAATATTAATGGAATTTTATGATATATATATAGGTTGTACAATAATTACTTTGAGATTGTAATAAGGAAGATTTTTTATATTCAATTAGTTTCATTTTTAAATGAGTGCAATAAAATAAATATCTCCAAAACAATTGGTTTTTCCTAGTCTATTTTATATGATAATGTTATTATTATTTTTAAACAATTAAATTATTTGCATACTTAAATTAGAACTAAAATGATATAGATAATGTTAATTATATATTCATATCATTAAATGTATAGAAAAGTTATTCTAATATATTATGATTAGAATTAGTATGCAAGGAAGAAAAAAAATGGAAAAAAAAAAGGCAAAGATTCAATGAATTTCATGAAGCAATTCAAATGGAGTTTAATGATATAGCTTTTTTTTTTCAAGCATATTTATAAAATATATAATACGAGTGTACAATAATAACTCTTAGATTGTAATAAGGGGGAAATTTTTTATATTCAATTAGTTTCATGTTTAAATGAGTGCAAAAAATAAATATCTCCAAAATAATTAGTTTCTCCTAGCCTATTTTATATGATAATGTTATAATTTATTTTCATACTTAAATTAGAACTAAAATGATATAGATTATGTTAATTTTATATTTATTTCATTATATACATACATACATATTCTAATTATTGTATATTGAAATAACTTTTATATATATAAAATTAGAATTAGAATGCAAATAAGAAAAAAAGAAACAACGAGTCAAGTGCAAGCATAATTTCAATATAGCATTACCTGTCTAGGTGAACCCTAACCAACATATAGCTACAAAAGCTAGTGCCCTTCCTCCCCTATCCTCTAATAGAAAGAAAAATCAAATCTTTAAAACCAATCTAAAATGCACAACTTTAATATCTTTATAAAACTTCATGAGGAAACATGGGGTCGTGCTTTAAACTCGTGGAAATTAGGAAAAAGGCGAAAATAACAAAAATGAGGGTTGCATCATCCATAAAATGAAGTATCCCTAATAAAACCTTAGCGAGGAGAACTATACTAGAAGCCTAATGAAGGATGGACAAGGGTAGAAGGGAGGCACAATGAACACCACTCAGAAACAACAACAACAAATCTTGAAATTATAATAAAGAAACCATCAAGCAGTGACAACTGACATGAAGGTCAAATTCATAGGAGCAAATAATATCCATTTATATAGGAAAAAAAGGACTCCATCAAATTATTCAAATTCTCAATAAAAAATTAATTCTAGTGGGATGAATTCTCTTCTCAATAATAGGAATATGGTAAATACTAATAATAAAATTATGTTTCCCCAAGGGCTTTCAAAGGAAGGTAATTCAAGGGCATAACCAGAGGAACGTCCACCAAAAAAGATTAGTTTTTTGCAATGAAAATAGAATTAAGGTACTAGGCTTAAATCCAAATCACATGAATTTGATAGATAATCATGGAATTACTATTATTTTTATCGGTAAAAGGTTGAAGCCAAGATTAATTTTTACTATGTGTTGTGATTAATTGTTATTATTTATTAAGGTCAAGTAGACTCGAACTCAGGACCTCCTAGATAAGAGGCTCATAATTTACTGTTGTGTTGTAGGCTCTTGCCTAATCATGGAAATAATATTAACATGGCAATCATAAGAGATTATTACACAAAGGCGAATTGGCTTCACTGCCAACATTTAAGGTTATATGGATATTGGTGTAGTCCTTTAATAGCCCTAACAAGATTAGCATAATGACTACACAAAGCTCTCAAGAAATAGGTAAGTATTATGATACTCTTAGCATACTTATGTTATGTAGAATGCAACAATAGGTCTCTAGAAGATGCTTTATTAAAAGGGCCTTTGTGTTTCATTGATGTTTACTATACATAATTATTTAAATAGAAACCTAATTTTTCTTAGATGGATATCAAATCAAAGTTGGTACCAACATGGGTGGCCATTAAAATTTTTCCAGTAGAATTAATGCATAGTATGATTCTTAAACAAATTGGAAATCTGATGGGAGAAATTGTAGGCATAGAAGGTAGAAATGAAGTTAAAATCCTCATTAACCTAAAAATGGGAACACAACAATTGAAACCTTTAAAAATCATCACAAATCATTCTCTATATAATTTAAACCCAAAAATCTACAAAGGATATATTCATAATATTATGTATTAGAAATAAATTGGACTATAGAAGAAGGGCCATATACAATAGTTTATAATCATCCAATTGAAAAGAATACTTCTAGACTTAGTAAAGATACATCATCATGAGGATATAGAGGTAAATATTCAAGACCCCAAGCAAGCTAAAATAGGAACACAACATAGTATAAGAGACTAATTTTAAGAGTTGAACAAAGACATTGAAGAAGGAGAAGTTATAGAAATAGAGAAGGAACAAGGAATAATGATATTAAGACACGATGCATAAACTAACAAAATAAATCAACATGATATAGATACAAATAATAAATCAGTGCATAGCTTAGAACTTCAGATGGAAACAATAAGAAAAGAGAAGAATGATTGGTCAAGGCAATCAGAATTAGTTAAAGAGGACCATTAATAAAAAAGAGTAGATCCTAGAATCCTTGATCAAATAATTCTAAAGGAAAATAAAGGAACTTTAACACATGATATGCAAGAAGCATGGATCTCTACAAATATAGTAATTACAAACAAGTCAACTAAGTATGTATTTCAGATGGAACGAGAAATCAATAAGGTACTAATCATAGGTTGTTGAGATGCAATTACTTGACATTGTGACAAATCAGGTTTAGGTTAAATTTATGAGTAAAATACAGGAAAATAAGGGAATATTAAGCAACATGATGAAGGATATTACAAATCGTCATGACAAATTTTGTGAAAATCTTCTAAAATGACATTAAACTAATAGAGAGTATGCATTACTAGAAGAGAATAATCCTAACAAAATAGGAAATATGGGATTATAGGTATCAATGGAAATGAACTCTTTATACAAAATCACAGAAATATCATTTTCTAAGAATGGAGAAGAGCTTATAGAGGACTCTATGGAAGCTTTATTTAATCAGAGCAATGAAAACATTCCTAATATGGATCTTGAGAGTGAAAAAACAACCATAGAATTAAATTCAAGTAACCAAAGTGTAGAAATTGAAGAGAATATATTTAAAGTAGGTCAAGTCAATAAACAAGAAGGAAAAAGGGACTAGAATAAATCAAACAAAAGTTAACAAGATGGATGCTAACATAGTAAATAAGGTACACTTTTAGAAGAAAGAAATGGAGAAATAAAAAACTTTACAACAACAATAAATAAGATGATAAGAAGAGAATTTGAACAAGAGATGGAACATCAAGAGGAATTACAAGAAAGTATTGTTCTAATAACAAAAGAAGGTATAATCAAGATAGAAACCACTTAGGAAGGTTTGGAAAATCTATTTTTAGCTAAAAGACGAAAGAAGAAAAAGGGAGGAAATCTATGGTGGAACTTAGAAGCCAAGATGGTTCAACCAAAAATTAGGTTAAACTCACTAACTTGTTACATTCAGGGAAGGGGAAGTACCTTCCTAGGGACCAATGAAAGTAAAAACCCAGATTGTTAGTGGCATTAATGCCCCTAACAAGCAAAGATTACTTAAAGAAGTTTAAAATTAATAAATTAATAAATAATCTTAATCCAAGAAATGAAACTTAAAAAAGAAGAAGCCAAAAGATTCTCTTATAAGCTAGAAATATGGTAATCAGTTTGGGTAGAGTTAAGAGGAGCATCAGGGAGACTATCTATCCTATGAGATCCTAGGAAAATTCACTATGAACCCCTAATGTCTAAAACTAATTGGATCATAGATAGAGTTCAAATCACAAATAGCAATCTATCTTTTGTCATTAGTAATATATATGGTCCTACTAGAAACACTGCTAAGCTATGTTTATCGACAAAAATGGAGAACTATACAAACCCTCACAATAAAGAGGTACACATTCTAGGAGGCAATTTCAATGTGATTTTAGATAATAGTGAGAAATATAGTGGATATAAAACTATATTACAACCACAAAATGACTTTAACCTATGGGATACTACAAAAAACTTAACTGACATCAAAACTTGTGATGGGAATTTCACTTGGAATAATAGAAGAGTAGAATTTTCTCAAATATAAGATAAACTAGATAGAACTTTCTTCAAAGGAGATCTTAGTAAATTCAATTGTACTTTAAATGCATAAATCTTAGAAATTTATGGGTCTTATCATTTCTTAATTAAATTAGAGATAACTAAACCTAACATACTAATAAGGAACTCTCTTTAATTTGAACATATGTTGTTTTAGCACAAAGACTCTTTGGACCTAGTATAAAAATAGTGGACCAAGGAAACATTTGAAGGATCCAATATGGTTTGATTTATCTCAAAACTTAAAGCTCTAAAAAAGACTATTAACATGGAATATAGAATATTTAAATAACATATTTGATGAGAAAACTAAAGTAGAACATGAATTAGATGATCTAAATAAATAATTTATAAGGATAGGTACAAATGAAGAAAGATGTTAAAAAGAAAAAGAGTTACTGGCTAAGCATGGGGATCTATTACCAAAAGAAGAAATGTTTTGAAAATAAAAATATAGGGAAACATGGTTATCAGAAGGGGACAAAAATACAAATATCTTCCACAATAGCACCAAAAATAGAATTAATAAAATCAAAGATCAATAGGGGGACTTTATAGATTATCCTCCTGAGATAGCAAATGCATTCATAAATTACTATAACAACATCTACAATGGAAGAGACATGTCTAATCACAATGCTCAACAAGAGATACTAACATCACTCCAAAAACTAATTTTAGAAAAAGACAACAAATGGTTAAATAACAAATAATTTCTATAAGAGGTCAAAGAGGCAGTTTTCTAGAGCACTCATGTAATGACTACCCCTAGTTTGATTTTTAGTTATTATTGTCGAACTCTTTTAGGCTAGCTTTATGATTATATTTGATGATTAGTGGTATTTGATTTCCATAATATTGGATATTGTTTCATACTCAGTTGATTATATGATGAGATTACTATGGTACTAGTTATTTCATGTATGCATGATTATTCTTCGATGATGATTGTATACAGTGATTCCAGTTACTTCATGATTATAGTTAGATGAATTATTTATATGTGTTTCCAATGGTTACTTACATGCATGTGTATGGTGTACATGTATTTTTTATTTTATGTATGATGTTTCTGATATGATTGAGGGAGGGAGTTGTAGTCACCCGCTAGTCGGGATCTCATGATGTACCACTTCCTGCCATTGCATGTTTAGTTTAGAATATGTGTATGTATGGATTTTATGTACATTGCAGGTATTGGGTATCGACTTCCCTGAATTGCAAGGATGAGCGTACCCTATCGCAGTATCTCAATGGTAAAAGAGGGGAGATAATTCTTGAGTCCAAATCCTAACCTTAAACTATTTTTCCAAAAAAATAGGGCAAGAATCAGAGTTGTTTACCTCCTGAATTTGTCAAGTGATGTAAATTCGTGATTATAACCCTTAAGTTTGATCTATTTTTTTGTACTTTATTATGAGTTTTCATTTTAGTCTTATGGGTCTGTGATTTTTTTTGTTATAATTAAATCAAGTTAAAAGAATAATTAATTATTTAATTTAATGGGAATTTTAAAAAGGAAAATTTGATATTTAATTAATTAAGAAATTAATTAAATTAAAGAATTAAATTTAAAGATTTAGTTAAAGTCTAATTTTGGGTGTAATAATATTTATTTAATTTAATAATAATATATTTAAGAGTTCATTTTTAAATAAATGTTGAATATTAGTATTACTTAATAATTATTTTTTCAAAAACATCTCAAGAATTAATTAAAGAGAGAAAGAAATTAATTTGATAAATATATTTAAATTAAATGGCAAAAAGGTTGTGCATGAAAATTAAGATATAATTAAATAATTAAGGTAAAGGGCTTTTGCGTGATTGCACAATCAAAGCCCTAAATTTGGGAAAAAAAATTTATTAGCAATTTAGAGTTCATTTCTCCATAATCGGGTTTTTGAGGAGCAATTTCAATGAAGAAGGATTTAAGAAAAAGGGAATTGCTTGCATGCTCCACGCGTTTGTCATCTTAGCATTAGATCCAGGTAGGATCATGTGGGTTTATTTGTACAATGGTTTTTCGTTCTTCAAACTCCTGTCTTCTTCGTGTTTGGGTAAATTTGTATTTTGAGTTTTAAGTTCAGGGTTAAACCCTTGTGGTAAATTTTATTTGTTCTTCGTTTCAAGATTATCTGCGTATGAGGATTGAGTATTAGAAACCTCTTTCTGTTAATTTAATAGAATTGTATTTTAATCAAGTAGGGTTTGGAA
The DNA here is from genome assembly GCA_028749045.1 of Cupressus sempervirens. Lineage (NCBI taxonomy): Eukaryota > Viridiplantae > Streptophyta > Pinopsida > Cupressales > Cupressaceae > Cupressus > Cupressus sempervirens. The sequence continues at coordinate 519,830,040 of CM053790.1, forward strand.
AGGAAATCAAGGTTTGAGTTGTAAAAATTTATTGGTTATTCGTAATTGTTTTATCATATCTTTCACATGAATTTATTTTTTTAAAATGCTAATAAAAATTACCACAGTAAATGAAATTACTGTGATAATTTTTATCAAATATCTTATCAAAAAATCAAGAAACTGTATTTATTGGAGGGGGGCAAATTTGGTTTTATTTTAATAAACAAATTTAATAAAAAAATGTAAAATATATAAAATATATTTTAGAGGGAAGCGGGCCACCACATCCCACCTCCCCTCCCCATTCTTACCTTTCCCTGACAGTGTGTGTAGATGTTGTTGCATAGTATGTACTGCTGCAGCAATTGCAGCAGCAAACGTGCTACAGGCCGGTGGGCCTTTAAACACGTCGCATTTTGCTTTAAAATTTTATTAATTAAATTTATTATTATTAATGTTTTACTAATAATTTTTTATATTATTCAAAATTTTATGATTTATTAAATATTTAAAATTAAAGTTTTAAATAGTTTGTAATTAATTTAATTAATTTAATTAATATCATTATTAATTAATTAATTAATTAATATTATATGTTATTTAATGAATTTAAATTAATTTTTATTATATTGTTAATTTTTTGATTATATTTATTAATAAGTGTATTGTGTTATTAATAAATTGATAATAATGATTAATAATTTAATAATTATTATTTAAATTATTTTATAATATTTAATGAAGGCATTGTTATTTTTTGGAAGTTAGTGGTAGTTGTGCATTTGAATGTAAAAGTGAAAATGGGTTAAGTTGTAAGGAGAAAATTGTAAACTTTATCAAACTTAAAACTTAAAATGAAATGCAAACTTGAACCTTACTGTTAAACCAAAATTGTGTATTTTCAAAACCAAACAAAACTATGAAATTACACTGTCAGTTGTATGTTTTCTTGTGTGTTGGGTTTGGGGTTGACTTAGTTCTTTGACCAAATTAGGATTGTTGACCAAAGGCTTGGAAAGTTTGTTATGTCATGATGATGTTTTGTATACGATCTTTTATACCCAACCTTGGTGTTGTGTGATGTGTTTCTATGATGAGTTTGATTATTGCTTTCTAGTGTTTTTGTGTGAAACTGAGGTGAATGGTGTGACTTTTCTAGTTTAACCTTTGAGTCTTCGATCAGTTATCTTTGGATTTCTTCCTAGTTGCTTGTATAGAACTAAGGTGATTATTAGGTGATCTCATGGTTTTTAATATGTGTACTTGATTTTGGACCAGTCTTGTTAGGATGATTGTATTGGTGAAATTTGTGATTTTTTAGTATTTTCTAGTTGCTTGTTTAAGAACTTATGTGTGATTTATGAACGTATGGGACCTACTGGTTTTATTGAGCTTAGGGTAGGTTATTTATAGTCCTGTTGGGAAGTGGCTTACAATGGAGGTCGAAGCCCTAAAGAGGTTGCTTGGCTAACCCATTGTAGGTTATTTTAATAAGTGATAACATTTTATTAAATGAGAGTAAAATGAATTAATAAGAGTCATTGGTTTTCCTTGTCCATGCCTCAGGTGCCAATACAGGCTATGATGGGAGTAGAGAGGGTGCTTGGTTGCAACCTTGCTTCATTAGTATGCCTTGTTAGTATGAATGGATACTAGTGCCACATAGAGTCACTAGGGGGTCGGTCTAGTCAGGCTTCTAGGGTAACCTTAGATTTGGCTCATGCGATGACACTTGCCCACTTACATAGTAGATTTCCTATATGTCATTGTTGCCTCTAGGTTTAGATGTCATTTTGTGTCTTGGTACCTTGAGTTAGATTGCTTTCAGGTTTTCCTTGACCTAGATGTTGATTTTGAATTTTGGGATTGTTATCATGTTTGGGAATTGAGACTATCTCCTTAGTGTGGAGGGAGTTGACCATTTAGGTTCCACGAGGTTAGGTGGTAGTGCTTTTTACTTTTACCATGGAGATTAGATAGTTCGATGTCATGGCTAGAGTTCCCTGTTTTGTATTTCCTTTCATTCTATTCTTGTGTACCATGATGGATGGTTATACCTATTGTGTTGTATTTTATTTCATGGATCTTAAGAGATGATGTAATCTATTTTATGATGTATATTATTTTAGCCTTTCATACCCTATGACCTCTATAATGGATGATTGTGCTTTCTGATTATTGCTAAGTGGCATTCGAGATAATTGTATATTATTTAAATGGATTTGTAGTTGTAGTTATTTTTTAATGTGGATGTGTTATATATTGGTTTTAGTATTGATTAAACTTAAATGTGATTCAATGTCATGGGACCCTTAAAAACTGTAATATATTTTATGGTATGTGTTTATGTGTATGTTATTGCTTCTGTTATTTAATATTTGTTGTTGTTAAGTTATCAACTTTCAAAAAAAAAAGTTTCGAAAACTTAGTGAAACTTTAGGTTAATTTCTTTTGGGTTCCCTAGTGGGGCATTACATCTGGTATCAGACCCAGGTTTCTAGATTGGGAGCTATGGGTATATTGGAATGTCGCTAGTTGATAACTAGTTAAACTGAAACAAAACTTAAACTATGATGTGTATATTGTCAAACTTGAAACACTTGAACTTCAAACTGAAACATACTTAAACCTAAAATAGGAAAAACTGAAATTGATCTTGTACTGTATTCAAAACATGTATCTTATGTGTATGCTTTACAATAGTAGGTTCTTCTAGTTATTACAGCATCTTCTTGTTCTTGGATATTATTGTAGGATGGTATTTGGGATGATATCTTCAGTTAGAGGCTGTAGTAGAGGCTGAGGGCAAGGCAGGGATATTAGTTTTCATGAGCCTATTCTAGATAGTCCTATTCAAGAAGAAAATAGGGAAGAACATAACGGGGAGAATTACGTAGATTTAGAAGAAGTTGACTTGCGATAGATGATGAGGACCATCATGGATCACCTACCACCTCCTCGGTGTGTTGATCATTAGGAGTCACACCATCTAGGGAATGACGAGAGCCATAGGTCTAGGAGTCCTTGGAGGGACCTTCAAATTGATAGAAAGAGGTTAGTTGTAGCTACTCAGATAAAGGACCTTCAAATGTCAAAGATCAAAGCTTTTAATGGCCTAGATTCAAGTTATGTGGCTGAGGAGTAGCTTATTGCTCTAGACAGGTATTTTGCTATACAGGATTTTGACTCTAACGTCAAAGTGAGGTTTTCTATCACCCACGTAGAACTCTTTGTGGCCACTTGGTGGAACATTGAAGGGAAGAAGCTGGGTATGGACATGAACACTGTCACATGGGAGTTATTTCTAGAGAACTTCCATGAGCGATTCCTACCAAAGAAATGGCATCAACATAGAGTAGATGAATTCCACAACCTGAAAAAGTTCGCTATGACCATAGTAGAGTATGAGCAAAAATTATATGAGCTTATACCTTATGGGAGGATTAGTGATAACTTGCCACTGATGGCACAAAATTTTATTTGGGGCCTTAATAACCGTCTCTATTGGGGTTGTTAAGGTATTTCAGCCAAAAACCCTCAAGGAAGTGGTACATTGGTCTATACTAGTAGAGAAGAGTGTCACCTTAGGACATGGGGGATTTTTGGGAGCACTTGCAACATTAGGGTCCAATGGTAATCAAGGAGTAGGTAGTAGTAGGAATCCTCCTTCTTCTAGAGGTAATCAACAGTAGGGAGGATCTTATCCTTCAGCTCAGAGTGGTGGCGTTGGATTACACTCTAGAGACTCTCAGTACTCTCAACGTAGTAAGCACAACCAATTTAACCAATCATTGTAGAGTACACATTCTTATGCTAGTAGAGGTAGTTTTCAGTATTCTGGTGCACCTAGAGTACAAAGCAGTTTCGATGGAGAGTTTTTTCTTGTGGACAATGCGGCACAAGCCATCCCATTATCCTCAATGGAAATCAAAATTCTCAGATCAGAGACCTACAGCTCTGAAACCCATGGTTGGATATTTGGGTAGATCTCAAAGAGTTTTCTTAGTGGAGTCTTATCCTCCTCTAGGGGAAAGGGTCCAATGGGACCCGCAAAGTGAGTGCTTTAATTTTTTCTTTCTTGTAGGTTTCCAAGAGTAAGCCTAAGTCTAGGGGGAGTGGATGTAATGCCTACCCCTAGTTTTATTTTTAGTTATTATTGCTGAACTCTTTTAAGTCAACTTTATGATTATGTTTGATGATTAGTGGTATTTGATTTCCAGATTGTTGGATATTGTTTCATACTCAGTTGATTATATGATGAGATTACTTTGGTACTAGTTATTAAATGTATGCACGATTATTCTCTAATGATGATTGTATACAATGATTCTAATTATTTCATGATGATAGTTAGATGAATTATTTATATGTGTTTTCTATGGTTACTTACCCCATACTTGCATGTGTATGGTGTACATGCATGTTTTATTTTATGTATGATGTTTCTAATATGGTTGAGGGAGGGAGTCGTAGTCACCTACTAGTTGGGATCTACATAATGCACCACTTCCCACCATTGCCTATTTAGTTTAGAATATATGTGTATGCACATGCATGGATTTTATGTAGATTGTAAGTATTGAGTATCGACTTCCCTGAATTGCTAGAATGAGCATACCCTATCACAGTATCTCAATGGTAAAAGAAGGGAGCTAATTCTTGAGTCCAAATCCTAAACTTAAACCATTTTTCCTAAAAAGTAGGGCAAGCATCTTAGTTGTTTACCTTCCAAATTTATCAAGTGATGTAAAGTCATGATTATAACCCTTGAGTTTGATCTAGTTTTCTATACTTTATTATGGATTTTCATTTTATTCTTGTGAGTTTGTGATTATTTTCTATTATAATTAAATCAAATTAAAAGAATAATTAATGATTTAATTTAATGAGAATTTTATAAGGAAAATTGATATTTAATTAATTGAGAAATTAATATAATTAATTAATTAAATAAAAGAATTAAATTTAAAGATTTAGTTAAAGTCTAATTTTGGGCGTAATAATATTTATTTAATTTAATAATAATATATTTAGGAGTTCATTTTTAAATAAAAGCTAAATATTATTATTACTTAAGTTAATAAATATTTTTATCAACAAAGTCTCGAGAATTAATTAAAGAGACAAAGAAATTAATTTGATAAAGATATTTTAATTAAATGGCAAAAAGGTTGTGCATGAAAATTAAGATATAATTAAATAATTAAGGTAAAGGGCTTTTTGCATGATTGTACAATCAAAGCCCTAAATTTGGGGAAAAACTCTTTATTAGCAATTTATAGTTCACTTCTCCATAACTGGGTTTTGGAGGAGCAATTTCGGTGAAGAAGGGTTTCAAAAAAAGGGAATTGCTTGCATGCTCTATGTGTTTGTCATCTTAGCATCAAATCTAGGTAGGATCTTGTGGGTTTATTTGTATAGTGGTTTTTCATTCTTCAAACTCCTATTTTCTTCGTGTCTGGGTAAATCTATATTTTGAGATTTAAGTTCAGGTTGAAACCCTTGTTGTAAATTTTATTTGTTCTTCATTTCAAGATTATCTATATATAAGGATTAAGTATTAGAAACCCTTTTTTTGATATCAATTTTATCTAATTTTTGGGTCTGCTTGCAAAATCAGAGTGAACTCTCTGGTTCCCTTGCGAACTAGTAGTGGTCTAGTTTTGTTTCACTTTCACGGCAAAGGGATGCCCATCGGTGACCTGCCGATAGATCCTACTGGCGTCACTCCAAATTCTGACAACAGGAACATTGATGAGGTGGTAACCAGCAAAGGCAGTGATACTATCAAGGTGGCAAGGAATGAATGTGATTTTAAATGTGATACGCCATGCAAGGACCATAACAGGTGTGATCCTTCCTTTACTTTGAACCCTTTGAACACTAATTCATTTAATTTCTCTGCTGGTGATGTACCGTCAAATGTAAACCCTCATACAATCAATAGCAATGAGCTGATTAACAGCGGTAACAATATGTCTAGATTTAGCATTAGTGTAGGAGGTAAGCTGAGGTCTTTCCTTGAGGCAGTTGCTAGGTCTTCTCTAGTGATTATCTCTGGTGCCCATTTTACCTCTGATGTAGTTGTAGAAAAATCACCAATTGGTAAGAAATTTTTGGACATTTCCTCATTTCAGGTTTCCCCGAACCATGAAATGTTAGCTGAGATAGTTAGGGAAAAGGAATGATTGAGGAACACAGCTATTTTCTTTTCTACTGTTGAAATCGACAAGGTTCTTGCAAGAAAATTTCTTGATGATTGGTTTAATAATTACTGGAATTTAAAGCTTGGGTTTCAAATTACTTTTTGCAGACAAATACAAAAGGGTCTTTTTGTGGTATTCTTTAATAGTAATGACTCTCAAGTTGCAGTTTTAAAGAAGGAATATTGGTTGGTAGGCAACACCACATTTTGAGCTTTGGCATGGAATGCCAAAGCCAATCTTGATGAAATAGTTGCCTTGTCTGCTCCTAGATGGGTGCTCATTAAGAACATACCTCCTTTTTTGTGGCATTTTATACCACATTTGGTGGAACCTCTTGGAAAATTTATCCATATGGATGATTCGGCTAGGCTAGTTCCCCATCTTGATGCTAGGGTTCTTATCGCCCTCAAACCAGGCCATGATTTACCTAAAGAAATTTCCATCAATATTGATAAGGAGAAATTCTCTTTCCCTATTGAAACCCTAGGTGGTTTAAATGCGTGTTTTGTTTGCAGGAAGGAGGAGCATTTGAGAAGAGATTGTCCCATCATTAAGAGTAAAATCTTAAAAAATGATGTCCCTCTTCATTCAACTAACCCTACGCCCACTCCTTTGGTCCCTTCTTCCTCTGCTAAAACTATTCCCTCACCACCCCCCCCCCCCCCCTCCCTCATACTTCATCATAGTCTTCTCTTTCCCCTTTGCCTCTTCCCTCTTTTAGTAATGCCTTTGTCTCTGGTATGATTAATGCTGATGGTTTTCAGGAAGTGACAAAAAAGAGAAAAAAATAGGTCTTCCAAGAGTAATGTTACTCCAAAGATGGTCCCACCTCCCTAATTCGCAAAGTCGAATGACAGGTCCTCTACCCCCTTGGTTAATAAAAGTATGTCGGATACCAATATGGTTTCACCCCCTTTGGCCAATATGGAAATACCAGAAGCTAGCAAGGATGCTTGCCTTCATTTAAAGTCCCCCAATCCAAAGTTTCCTATAAAAAACTTTCAAGTGATTTCTAATGATTTTTTCTTTGAGGTCATTCCAGTGAGCTCTACTCCCAAGCAACTTGATGAAAAGGATGAGGTTTCTCCTTTGCTCTCAGATAGTGATGATATCTTTATGACAAAACAAAAAAGGCAAACCACTTGGCTTCAAAAATAAGAATAAAAATGCTAAGAAGCAGAATCAGTTCAGCACAAATGACACTTCTTCAATGGAGGATGTTGTCTCGGTGGCATCCATTCCTAAAAATACTTCTCAATGAATTGTATCTCATGGAATGTCAGAGGACTTGAGTATCCTGATAGGAAATATATTGTTAAAGATTTTCTCTATTCTATTAGAAATATTGATATTGTCATGCTACAAGAAATCAAAGCCACTGGATTCATCCTGGAATCCAATCTTAATTTTATATGGAAGGATGCTGTCAAACTTTGCACTAACCATTCTCAGGGGAAAGGAGTTGTGATTTTAGTTAGTCCTAGATGGGGGTCTAGAATCAAGAGCTTTGGCTTGTCCCCTCATAACAGAGCAGTTTGGTTGATTCTTAATCATAATAATATGGATTTTGGTATCTGCTCTATATATATGCAACCAATGATCATAATGAAAGATCCATGTTTTGGTCTTGGCTCTCCTCTCTTCCTAATATCCCTTAGATGTTTGGAGGTGATTTTAATATATTAGAAAATTAGGAGGATAAGATGGTAGGTCTCCCCTTCTCCTGGAAAGAATAGGAAAGGCTTTCTTGGAACAATTTTAAATTTTCTAAGTCCTTGTTCAACCCGTTAATGGGGAATAAATGTAATAATCCTAGTCTTTGGTATACTTGGTGTAACTGTTAGAAGGGGCAGGCTAGAATTTATTCCAGATTGGATAGGTTTTACCTTAATCATAATTTTTTCTCTGTTATCCCATGTAAATTTAATAACCTTATCTTGGTCTCACCCTCTACTCTTTCGAATCACCATCCTATTTGTATAACAGTCAAGCTTGGAGGCTCCCTTTCATGTAATAGATCTGTTAATAGTAAATTCATTCTCAACACTAGCCTGCTAGAAGATGAAGATATCCTTGCTGCTATTTCTATCATTAGACTTATTAATGAAACTCATTATCCTACCCTTTCCTATATTGAGAGGTGGAATCTGGACATTTCTGCCTAGCAAAGTTTTCTTAGAACGATGGGCCAAAAGAAAGCCAAGGATTACAGGTATAAGGAATCTTGTCTTTATAATAATTTTTATAATACTAAAAAAGCCATGCAAAACAATGCTGACAACCCCTATCTCAGTCATCAACTGGCTCTTGCCAAAAATGCTTTGAGGAAACATCAACATCAAAAAGCTTTAGGAGCTAGAATTCGGTCTAAAGCTCACTGGCTTCAATTTGGTGACAGAGGTAGTAAGTTTTTCTTTAGTCTTCTTAAACAAAAACAAGCTAAAGATTTTATTGATAAATTTCTCATTAATAATCAAATGATTTCTAATATTGAGGTTATCAAACAAGAGTTTGCTCAATTTTATGAAGAACTGTTCACCTCCGAAGATTCTCAGGAAGCTAGAGCTCTTAGAGATCAATGTAGAAATCTTATCCCCACTAGAATCTTGGCTGATGATGCTTCTTTCCTTGAACAACCTATATCTTTAGATGAAATTGAGATGTCCATCAAGTCGCTTAACAATGATAAAGCTCCAAGACTCGATGGGTTGTTTATGGAATTTTATAAAGCTAATAGTAAGTGGATTTGCTCTATCTTACTTAATATTTATAATAAAGCTATTGATACTAGCACTTTGGGTAGGGAGATTAATTTTGGAATCATTAAACTCATCCCTAAGGAGGGAGATAAAGCCCTGATTAAGAATTGGAGACCTATAACTCTCCTAAATGTGTCTTACAAGATTCTTGCCAAAGTTATGTCTAAAAGGTTGGAAACTATTCTCCCTAAATTTGTTTGCCCTACTCAAACTAGGTTTGTTAAAGGGAAATATATCCTGGAGAATTTGATTACTAGTTGGGAAGCCCTTAATTGGGCTAAACACACTGATCAAAATATTGCAATGTTTTTGTTGGATTTTGAAAAGGCTTATGATAGAATTGAATGGGATTTTATCAGTATGATGCTTGATGCTTTCGGATTCCCTTCCTACTTTTGTGCTATTGTTAATATGCTTCACAGAGATGTGCATGCCCAAATTGATATTAATGGTTCTCTTTCAGCGCCTTTTCCCTTAGGCAGGTCTATTAGGAAAGGTTGGCCGCTTGCCCCTACCCTCTTTGTTATTGCCTCTCAAGCTCTTTTCTACATTCTTAGAGACAACACTTTGTCCCCTACTATCAGAGGCGTCACCCTCCTTGACAATAAGACTCTCATTAATTGCCAGTTTGTTGATGATACCTCTCTCTTTCATAAAGCCGCTAAAGATAACTTTGCTGCTATGATAAACAAGCTCACTTTTTTTTGTAAGATTTCTGGAGCTAAATTATCTCAATCCAAGTCTATTTGTCTTGGATGGAAGGACCAACTTCCTGATTGGTTTAATAAGTTTGGTTTCCAGTGGGGAGGTCCCAATAAAATAGTTAGATATCTGGGAATCCCTTTTTTTTGTTGATCCTTCCTTAAAAGATATGTGGTGCTGGGTTAAAGACAATATTCATAATAAGGTGAATAAATGGCATAATAAGTCTTTGTCTTTTGCTGGTAGGCTACAAGTCTGTCAAAAGATTTTGTTTTCTTATAATATTTACTATGCTTAAGCTTGGATGTTTAATGATTACCAAGTCATGGAAATTCAAAAAGTCATCAAAAATTATCTTTGGTCTGATGGCAAAGGAAACAATAAGACCCACTCTGTCAAATGGAGCTACTGTCATGTTGATAGGCTTTTTGGGGGTTTGGGTCTAAAAGACCTTAAACTAAGTGGTCTTGCTTTAGCTACCAAATGGATATTTCATGCTTTGGAGGGTGACGAACCTTGGAAAGTTTTAACTGGTAGCAATATTGAAAGAGGTTATCCTAAGAATGCTAAATTCTGGAAAAATCTCCCTCTTACCGATCTTATTTGTATTGAATCTCCTATCATGGTTCAAGGTTCGGCTATGTTCAAATCCATTTGGAAGGCCTGGAACCATGTTAGACAATTCATTACTAATAAGGATTTTTTTGACAGTAAGACCCTCCATGGTTGGAGGTCCATTTGGTGGAACCTTAAGCTCAACAATAAGCCCCTTGCTTTAACTCAAGGCTGTTCCGCTAAGTGTTGGGCCAACCTTGGGTTAAAGCAATTTATAGATATTTTTGAAAATGATAAACTTATTCAGTGGGATGAGTTAAAAACTAAATTTAATCTTTCTAATTCTCATAAGAAGACTTATAATATGATTGTCAAGGCTAGCAAGAATATGTCTACTATTTGCCATGTGGATTCTAATAGTTTTCTAAAAATCAAATGGCCTAGTGGTATAGTTATTTCCATGCTTAAAGCTAAAAATATTTACTTTATTATTAAAAGCAATGATGATATTATCAAACATATTAATTATACCTAGTATTGTAATCTTGACATTCTTTCATGGAATAAGATTCTTGACCTTTTTTGGAAGAGTTCTATTGATCCAAAAATTAAATGTTTCAAGTGGTTACTTATTCTCAATAGACTTCCTATTGGAAGTTCCTTTTCTAATACTAATATGTGCAACATTTGCAGAACCCTTGAATTGGCTAGGCATATTTTCTTTGAATGCTCTTTTACTAAAGAGGTTTGGTTAATGTTTGGTATTTCTATCCCTGCTTCTTTCAATATTCTTGAGGTTATTACTGGTTTCATTTCTAATGCTAAAAAAGATGTTAGCATGTTTTGGGATATTATCTTAGCTAACATTTTGTGGCAAATTTAGAAATGCAGAAATGAGGAAAGATTTCAAAATGTCCCTAGATTGCTTACTAAGTCTTTTCGAAGTCTCATATATTTCAAAAAAAAATCGCAAATTCAAGTTACTATGAAGATCAACAAGGATAAATTCAAAAGATTACTTAAGGATGGGCACGCTACCTTCTTTGCCAGTGAACTAAAGAATAAATACTTCCGGAGGAGGCACCTGGACAATATACATGCTTTCAATCAAACTATCAACCACATTAGCAAAGAAATTAAAAGGAACCCTCAAAATACTATGGGCGAGGTGATTTACATGCTAAAGCAGATTTAGGAACATAAGAACTTGGTCTGGATGGAAGGAGATATGGGATGGACTGTGTGGGTGGACACCTTTGATGATGTCCTTTATTAGTTGCCTTTCTTGGATTCATCTATTTCAATCTTTTTTGTTTTCTTGCTGGCTGTATGTATTATTCAACTTTTTTGTTGTGTGAGGCTAGTCCTCTGACACTTTGACCCTCGGTGGTCTTTGGTTGTTTTTTGTGATCTCCTTATACTTAATATATAAAAAAATTAATAGAATTGTATTTTAATTGGGTGGGATTTGGAAAGGAAATCAAGATTTGAGTTGTAAAAATTTATTGGTTATTTGTAATTGTTCTATCAGATCTTTCACATGAATTTCTTTTTAAAAAAAGTGCTAATAAAAATTACCACAGTAAATGAAATTACTATGATAATTTTGATCAAATATGTTATCAAAAAATTGGGAAACTATATTTATTGGAGGGGGCAAATTTGGTAATTTGTTTTAATCAACAAATATAATAATAATAAATATATATTTTGGAGGGAGGCAAGCCACCACATCCCCCCTCCCCTCCCCGTTCTTACCTTTCCCCGGCAATGTGCATAGAAGCTGTTGCGCAACATGTATTGTTGTTGCGGCAACAAACATTCTGCAGGCCGATGGGTCTTTAAACACGTCACATTTTGTTTTAAAATTTAATTAATCAATTTTATTATTATTAATGTTTTATTAGTAGTTTTTTCTATATTATTAAATTTTTTATGATTTATTAAATATTTAACATTAAAGTTTTAAATAGTTTGTAATTAATTTAATTAATTTAATTAATAATATTATTAATTAATTAATATTATATGTTATTTAATGAATTTAAATTAATTTTTATTATATTATTTAGTGATTATGTTTATTAAAAATTGTATTGTTTTATTAATAAATTAATAATAATAATAATTTAAATTACTTTATAATATTTAATAGAGGCATTATTATTTTTTGGAAGTTAGTGGTAGTTGTGCGTTCGAATTTAAAAGTGAACATGGGTTAAGTTGTAAGGAGAAAATTGTAAACTTTATCAAACTGAAAACTTACAACGAAATGTAAACTTGAACCTTATTGTTAAACCAAAACGGTGTGTTTTCAAATCCAAACAAAACAATGAAACTACACTGTCAATTGTATGTTTTCTTGTGTGTTGGATTTGGGGTTGACTTAGTTCTTTGACCAAATTAGGATTGTTTACCAAAGGCTTGGGAAGTTTGTTCTGTCATGATGATATTTTGTATACAATCTTTTATACCCAACCTTGGTGATGTGTCACGTGCTTCTATGATGAGTTTGATCTATTGGTGATGATTGCTTTCCAGTGTTCTTGTGTGAAACTAAGGTGAATGGTGTGACTTTTCTGGTGTAACCTTTGAGTCTTTGATCAATTGTCTTTAGATTTCTTCCCAGTTGCTTGTATAGATTCAAGGTGATTATGAGTTAGATTACTTCCCAGTTGCTTGTATAGATTCAAGGTGATTATGAGTTATGGTTTATAGGTGATGTCATGGTTTTGTATATGTGTACTTGATTTTGGATCAGTCTTGTTAGGATGATTGTATTAGTGAAATCTGTGATTTTTGATCAGTGATATTTTAGCATTTTTCAGTTACTTGTTTAAGAACTAATGTGTGATTTATGGCCGTATGGGACCTATTTCTTTTATTGAGCTTAAGGTGGGTTATTTGTATGTCATGTTGGGAAGTGGCTTGCAATAAAAGTCGGAGCCCTAAAGAGGCTACATGGGCAACCCATTGTAGGTTATTTTAATAAGTGATAACATTTCATTAAATGAGAGTAAAATGAATTAATAAGAGTCATTGTTTTTCCCCGCCCATGCCTCAAGTGCTAGTACATGCTAGGATGGGAGTAGAGAGGGTGCTTGGTTGCGACCTTGCTTCGTTAGTATGCCTTGTCAATACGAAAGGATACTAGTTTCACATGGAGTCACTAGGGGGTCAGAGTCTAGTCAAGCTACCAGGGTGACCTTAGAGTTGGCTCATGTGATGAAACTTGCCCACTTACATAGTAGATTTCCTACATCTCATTGTTACCTTTGGGTTTAGATGTCATTTGTGTCTTGGTACCTTGAGTTAGATTTCTTTCAAGTTTTCCTTGACCTAGATGTTGATTTTGACTTTTGGGATTGTTCTCTTGTTTGGGACTTGAGACTATCTCCTTAGCATGGTGGAGTGGACCATTTAGGCTCCACGAGGTCGGGTGGTAGTGCTTTCTATTTTTACCATTGAGATCCAATAGTTCGATGTCATGGCTGGAGTTCCCTATTCTATATTTCCTTTCATTCTATTCTTGTGTACTATGATGGATGGTTATACCTATTGTATTGTATTTTATTTCATGGATCTCAAAAGATGATGTAATCTATTTTATGATATATATTCTTTCATCCTTTCATACCCTATGACTTGTACAATGGATGATTGTGGATTTTGATTATTGCCAAGTGACATTCGGGATAATTGTATATTATTTAAATAGATTCGTACTTGTAAATTATTTTTTGATGTGGATGTGTTATATATTGGTTTTAGTATTAATTAAACTTAAATGTGATTCAACATCATGAGACCCTTAAAAATTGTAATATGTATTATGGTATGTGTTTATGTGTATGTTATTGCTTCTGCTATTTTATATCTATTGTTGTTAAGTTATTATCTTTCAAAAAAAATTGTTTGGAAAACTTAGTGAAACTTTAGGTTAATTTCTTTTGGGTTCTCTAGTGGGGTGTTACAACTCAAAGAAAGCTCCAGGCCTTGATGGCTTTAATACTAAGTTTTTCTAGAAATGTTAGAATATAATAGGAGAATAATTATATGGAAAAATTGAAGCTACCAAAAACTTAGGAACATTACTACCAAAAATCAATGATATTTTCATCACCCCCATTACCCAAAAAACATAGCTACTTAAAATTAGGGGATTTTAGACCAATTGTACTATGTAATATGATCTACAAAATCCTCTCAAAGGAATTAGGAAACATACTTAAATAGTTATTGCCTAGAATTATCTTAGAAGAATACATAGGACTTGTCCCTAACAAATCAATTCTTGAAGGAATAATCGTATCCCAAAAAATCATGCATACGACACAATCCAACAAAGAGTCTTGCATGTCGATAAAACTCGATATTCATAAAGCATATAATGAGGTAATTGGAGAGTCTTACATGAGTTCCTTGAAGCTTTTGGGTTTTTAGAAAGATGGATAAATCTAATTTTTTGTTGTATATGAACTCCCAAAATTTCCATATTAATTAACAGAAGTCCTAAAGGCTTCTTTAAAATGATAAGAAGAATAAGACAAGGAGAACCAATCTCCCCCTTTCTCTTTTCTTTAATGGTAGAAGCCCTTAGAAAAACCATCTAGAAAGTGCATCAAGAAGGGAATATAACAAGTATTAAAATAAAAAACAACACCCCCAATATAACCCACCAACAATTTGTACATGACACTATCCTACCAAGGGAAAACATTAAGGAAAAAGTGACACAATTTAAAAAAATCTTTAATCGATATATGAAAGCTTTAGGGAAAATATTAAATGCAAATAAATCTGAAATTTTATTTTTAAATACCAAATCAAACATTGAAGAATTTTTTGGTAGAACTTTGGGTTTCAAAGCTAGTAATTTCCCTTTCAAATATCTAGGCATACCTCTCGATAAAGGGACTGAGAGAAATATGCATAACAAAATGGATAGTTAGAAAGGTAGGTCATTATCTAATGCTAGAAGAGTTACCATGATTCAATTTGTACTATTTTCTACCCCCATCTATCAAATATCAATTTTACCCTTGGTAAATAGTGTTAGGACAAATTAAACTCCAACCTTAAGAAAATTTTCTGGCAAGGATCATCAATAAAGAAAAAATGGCAATGATTAAATAGGAAAACATATGCAAACCTCAAGAAATAGGAGGGATAGGTATTAAGAATCTATTATGGAAAAACTTAGCCATAATGACTAAGCTAGTATGGAAACTATTACAAAAACCAAATAGGAAATGGGATCCAATATCGCTTGATAAGCATGTACTAAATGTTGATCTTATAAATCCATTTAGGGCTAAAAATCATCCCAAAAAATCTCAATATATTTGGAACTTCATAAAAACTTGTATAAATGTCATCAATGAAAAGATAATATGGGATGTAGGTAATGGTGAGGAATATCTCTTCTAGGAAGGCTCTTGGGCATGCTATAAAATTCAATATTCTTTAGCATTGGACCCTATCATTTAATCAACTTTGGTGCAAAAATGGGGAGATAAATTGTGTCATTACATCACTAAGGATGATTCATTATCGGTGTAGGAGTACTTGACCAAGAAAGGAGACCAAGGAGGGGTCCAAGGCATGAAGAATACTACAAGGGATCAAATGGTTTGAATGTGAATGTTTTGAG
This sequence comes from Cupressus sempervirens, assembly GCA_028749045.1. Classification (NCBI taxonomy): domain Eukaryota; kingdom Viridiplantae; phylum Streptophyta; class Pinopsida; order Cupressales; family Cupressaceae; genus Cupressus; species Cupressus sempervirens. Next base: position 519,845,897 of record CM053790.1, read on the forward strand.
ACCAATACCCCAAAATACATGTTCAATGAATACAATAGGAAAACACCCCACAAATAACAAACAAAGAAAAATATCATGTTCCATCTTAGCTATTCTAGCCACAATGGTAAATGGGAGTGATTAACTTGTACTAGTGAGACATCCTAGAATAGCATAAGAGCATGATGACAATGAAATCAAATTGATGAATGCATTTACTCTAATAATCAGTCAAAATTGTCACTAGATGCACAAATATCTTGCCAAAGATCATGCCATTGTTTGATGTATTTCATTTTGATTTTAGATGAATCAAATATTTTGATATTGTAAACAGTTTGATTAAGCATTACAAGTTTTTGGGTCAATAATTTGAATCCATTGATAAGAACTATGTGATGTTGTTTGTTTGCTTGAAGATTGTTAAAATAAAATCCCTTTTTTTTAAAATCCTCTTTTTAGACATGGTTTTTCAAAGATCCACTTCTAGAACTAGGTCAAGGACATGCCCCCAGTTAGGTATTAGAGTGACTTATTAATGGAGAAAGACACAGAAGATGGGAATAGGTGAAGATCCAATCCAATCCAAGCTATGATGGAACACTATTATGGATATGTATATGGGCGACAATTTATTATGGTTATGTACATGAAAAATGATGAGGTCTGATAAAAGGGGTGAGGGATATAGACTAGGTGATGGATAATCTAAAGGAATCCTAATAGATAGAGGAGCTAGTTTTGTCACAAATGATGCCTGTATCCAAGTTTTCACCATTTGCTTTTTTTTACATTTTTTATATTTAAAAAAAAAAAAAGTATTTTTTTTTATATTTCTCATTTTTTGTATTTTTCAATATTTTTATTTTTCGTCCCTTGCACTGGGATTTTAGACATATAATTTCTTAAGGTGTATGTTGTTGATAGATTCATCCAATAGCTCCCTGTCAGAAGTTGATAATTTGATATGCCCCAAATTTGAACATTGTTGTGATCACAAAAGGACCTAGCCAATTTGCTTCAAATTTTCCTTTCTTTTATTTGTTAGCTTGATTCTTTGGATTTTCTCTTAGGACTAGGTCACCGACTTGAAATTCTCTAGGTTTCACTTTGTTAATGTTTTGACATGACATCGTTTATTGATAAACATTCAAATGGTCAAACACTTTATGTCTCTTTTCATCTAGAAAATCCAATTCTTGTAAGTGTGATACTTTGTAGTCCTCATCTGGAATAAGATCCCTTAATGACACTCTAAGAGATGGTAATTCGATCTCGAGGGTAAGTATAGCTTTGTTGCCAAAGACTAGGGAATATGGAGTGACTCCAATAGGTGTGCAATTAGCCCATAGTGCTAGACTAAGTTGATCGTGCCAATCACGACCAACATCATTGATAGTCTTTTTGAGGATTTTGACAATGGTTTATGTAATGCCTTAGCTTGGCCATTTCCTTGCAGGAAATATATGAAGAATGATGGGTGATGTGGAATTTCTCGCATAGTTCTTTGCTATCCTTATTTTGGAATTATTTACCATGATATGTGACTATGAATGTTGGGATACCATATCGACAGATGATATAGTTAAGGATAAACATGGAGACTTGTTTGCCTATGGTGGTTATGAGTGAAATAACCTCAACCCATTTTGTACAATATTCAGTTGTTGTATTGATAAATTTGTGGCCATTGGAAGATGGATAAATTTTCTCAACTAGGTTGAATCCCCACTAACTGAATGGACATACTATTGTAAAAGGATGAAGCTCCTGAGCTGGTGCATGAATTAGATTCCCATGTATCTAGCACATTTTTTTATTTCTTGTCATATTCAAAGTAATGTGACTCCATTGTAGGGCAATAATAACCCATACACATAAGTTTCTTAGCCAGAGAAAGACCACTCGAGTGTGACCCATAGATACCCTCGTGTACTTCTTGTAAAGAAGTTCTAGATTCATCATGTTCAAGATAGTGTAAGAGAGTACCATCAAGACATTTTTGATACAATTTATCAACAATTAGGGTCTAACGAGATGTTTGGTGGAGGAAGTTTCTTTTTTTTTGTAGGGATAGATCAGGTGGTAGGATATTGTCGTTTAAATAGGCATAGATTTTTCAATAAATTGGGGAATCTTGGATCACCAGATGACATACGATTAACGAGTCAAGATCATCATAAGAAGAATAAGATAACGGTTCTACTAAGAACTCAAAATGAGTTTGTGTGTTTTCCATATCGAGCAAGGAAACAATCATTGCCAGGACATCTACAGATTTGTTGTCTTGTCGAGGAATCTACTCAAATGTGATCACTGTGAAATATTGTTTGAAGTCATCTGCCATCTGCTTGTATGGTAATAATTTATCAACTTTGGTTTGATATTCATCATTAACTTGATTAATGATCAATTGGGAGTCTCTGAAGACTTGCAACTCTATCACTTTCCATTGTACTACCAAATTGATTCCTATGAGTAAAGCTTCATATTCAACCATGTTGTTAGTACAAGGGAATAATAACTTGTAAGTTATTGTGCATCCTTGTGGTGTAACAAAGAATACCCCTTCCCCCGAGCCATTTTGAGTAAATGAACCATCAAAATATAATTTCCAGGACTGTGTTGATATTTGCATGACTTTGGCATCTGGAAGTTCAACATGTATTAGTTTTTCTATTGATAGTGGAGCATTTGCGAATTGATATGCTATCACTTGTCCCTTTATGGCTTTTTGATCCACATACTCAATGTCAAATTCACCTAGTACCATAACTCACTTTGCTAGTCTTCCTTTTAATGTTGATTTACTAAGCAAATACTTCAAAGGATCTATCTTTTTTATTAGTGTGACTTTGTGGGATAACATGTAGTGTCGCAACTTTTGTGATTCAAAGACCATTGACATACATGCTCTTTTAGTTGATGAAGAGTTAAGATCATATCCCACTAAAGTGTGAATGATATAATAAATAGCCTTTTCTCTTCCTTCATGGTCTTGTTGTGCCAATAAGGCTCCCAAAGAACTTTCAGTCACTGATATGTATAACAAGAGTGGTTACCATGTATAGGTGAAATCAAAGTTGGTGTATTTGTCAAACACTATTTGATCTTGGCAAAATCTTCTTCGCACATGGCATCCTAGTGAAATGGCACATTCTTATGTAGTGGGTGCACAAGAGGATGACTTCTATCAACCAACTATGAGATGAACCTCCTGATGGATTGCAATCTTCCTTGTAATGATCTTAATTGACTTATGATTTTTGGTGGTGGTATTTCCATAATTTCCTTGACTTTATCAAGATCTACTTATATTCCTTTTGTAGAAACTATATATCCCAATACTTTTCCAAATGTTACACTGAGTACACATTTCTTGGGATTTAATCTGACATTGTCCTTTTCCAGTCTGGTGAATATCTTGTCCAATATTTGTAAATGATCTTGCTTGGTTTTTTATTTTCTTAGGATATCATCTACATAGTCTTCCATTATGGTATGCATCATGTCACAAAATATTGTAGTCATTACCCTCTGATATGTAGCACCTACATTTTTGAGACCAAAAGCCATGACATTCTAGCAATAAGTATCCCATGGACACGTGAATGCGATTTTCTATTGATCTTCTGGTACAATTTTGATTTGGTTATAACCAGAAAAAACATCCATTAACGATAGCATTTCGTGCCCAACAGTAAGATCTACAATAGTATCACAAATCATCTTTTGGACAAGCTTTGTTTAGATCTCTGAAGTCAATGCATACCCTGATAGACTTATCTAGTTTTGAAACAAAAACAATGTTTGATATACATTCTACATAATCAATTGCTCTAATAAAACCAACATCCAATAGTTTCTTTATTTTAGCTTTTACTAGAAGTGCCACATGTGGATGCATCTTTCTAAGTTTTTGTTTTACTAGTTTGACTCTTGGAGATAAATTTAAATGATGCATTATGAGATTTGGATCTAAACCTGGCATGTCAACAAATAACCATGTGAAATTGATTTTTTTGGATTTGAAAAACTGTATATTTCTTCTCTTTTTGATTCTGATAAAGATGCTACTATTTTTAGGATGCATTGAGATTCTTCAAATATGATATTAAAGGCATTGTTGGTTCAGTGTGTATTGTTGGTTGCTATCGATATAAATAATCAGGAAGAGTGTTAATCCTTTCATCTTTATATGACTTAAAGAGGTTTTCACCCTTACATACGTCTTTTATTTTTACTATTTTTGGATCTAATACAACCACTGTGTGATTTTCACGATTAGATCTATTTGATTATTTTCACAATTTTATGACTAAAAGGATTGACACTCTCACCGAAGTAAGCCATGTCATTGATTTCAATAGGAAACCCTTTCTTATGATCTCCTCATGGTATATGATCTCTGATCTCAAGATAATCTATGACCACATCATCATTATGGAAAACATCTAGTTCGAGAATAGGAGGTGAAGCCCAGTCAATAAACTCAGGATGTATTATTGGTAAAGGATCATTTGGGCCATATTCAAAGGCAGAAATGGTATTGATAGAAAATTTTTCAAGGTTTAGGAATGTATCAACAATGTCTATTTCCATACTCTCATTTGAAATGTCATGTTGTTGAAAAATCTATTTCTTCATAATCGTCATGATTAGCATAATATGGGATTAACTCTAATGAATCTAATTGTGAACTTTCTCCCTCATGGTATGAGTCACTATAAGTCCTAACAATATCAATTTTTTTCTTCAATGAGGGTATTGGAATCATCTTCATCTTCATCTTCATCAGCGTCTTCTTGCTTATCCTAGATTTGATTCATAAATTCTAGGGTGACCTTCTGTTTCCCTTTCATTTTAGATGTTTTATTTGATCTATATCCCAATCTTGTGGTATCTCTATGATATTTTGGATTTTTCAAGATGGATTGTAAGACACCTTTTCTTGGTAAGCCAAGGGGTCCACTTCCTTTTTATCCCATTCTTACTAAAATATCATATCCTTTTCCATAATGCTCAGGAGATATATGTTCATATTTGATGATCTCTTATTTCTTTTCTTTATATCGGAATTGTTCAACATTTTTGTGATTTTCTTCATCAGTTAAGGTGCCCCCACTCACAAGAGTGCTAAGAATATTAGTAGGAGGTGGTTCTGACTGTTGTTTTGTTATCGATGATCTGCTATATGATCTAGCAAACAAAAGTAATTATGTAATGCAAAAAGTTCTCCCCAAGGTATATTCTCCCATGCTTTGTTCTTTGACATCAAATCTTATATTTGAAGACTTGGAAGTAGATGTTAGAATGTATAGTCCACTGATATAATGAGGTGTGGGATGAATCAGTTATCCAACTAATATCATTATTAACAATCTTTAAAAATCTTAAGCATATGAGTAATGTAAACTAAAACCACAACAAGATACTTATACACAATAACACTAGATATGTTAACTAGGGGAACCCTTGATCAGAGGGAAAACCCTAGTGGGGATGGTACCCACAAGATGATGCACTAATATAAATATTCCTTATTAGAGGATAGACCCTGTTAGGAGTCTGTTACAACATTTAGTACATATAAGTCCTTGTTAGGAGACTTTGAATCCCTACTAGGAGATTCCAACCCTCTTAGGAGTTGTGGAAGACAACAGACCCACTACCTAAACAAATTCAAGGGAAAGACTAATGAACCCATTGTCCAAATGATCTCTATATTATTCCTTGCAGAATAATAAAATTGAAATGTACTTTCTTCCTTTGTCTTTGTCCTGTCAACTGGACTTTTGCTCCTTTAGATCTTGAAACCAAATCTTGAATCTCACATCCAATAATCCCTTGGATTGCTTATACACATTTAGTAAGTACTCTGCTCCTTTTCAAAATTTGTACGTCAACAACAATCACAATACTTGAACACTTTTTTCACACACTTTACAATCAAGGAAAACATCTTTCTTTTATACCATGATATCTTCATAATAATTCCTTGAGTCGGCCTTGAGGCTTTCCCAATTAATTAAAATAAGATAATACAAAACTTTGCACATGTGATACTAGGGCTTGCATACTCACTAACATCATCATCTGACTATCCTCTATCATTGCTTGACTACACATCATTTTATTACATCTGGGATGTAAGATAGCCAACAGTCATCAAGAACTACTTTCCCAATACTTTGTCTTTGAATTGCTCTCTGTAAATTAGGTACAACTTTCGTACGCCATCAACTTAGACTCTGTGCATTTAACCACATCATCAGGACACTATGTTGTACATGTCCATAATTGCGCATGACCAGATAATCAAACAATTGTTTGTACCATCAAGATCTTTGTTTGCTACTCTACTAGTCTTTACAGAAATAATGCTATGTTGACATCAATGACAAATATAGTCATGGATGCAACATATCAGTACTCTTCAATGCCAAAGATACTCCTCTAATGTAGTATCATCAACATTCATAGTAATAGATGCTAGATTGATAGTTTATTGATCGAGGGAAGTGTATATAACCTGATTGTATGGTATGAGATAATCTGTTGATGACTTCAAGGTGTTGCAATACTGAAAAGGATTGGGATCTCCTTTAATTGTCATCTCTTGTCCATTATGAGGGAATTTTAGACATTGATGAAATGTTAAGGGTACTTCTTGCATGGAGTGAATTTGGGGACATCTTAAGAGAATATTGTAGGTTAGTTCCATATCTAGGACTTAACAAGGTAAGTCTTTGACCATAGGGCCAACTTTGATAGATAACACAATTGATCCCTTGGATGCTCTTTCTTGGTCATCATAAGCTTTGATTGAATTTTTATTTTTAGGATCTACTACATTTTCAGAAAATCCCAGTGCAAGGATAAATTTTAAAGTACATATATTCAATCCAGCTCCTCCATCTATAAGGACTCTTATGATATTGTGACTTTGTATAAGGACTTCAATATGGAGCAGAGCATTATGAGGTTGATGAATGGAAAAGTCATCATTTTTTGTAAAGGATATAAAATGTGGTGTAGACAAATGTCCCACCATAACTTGGAATTGATTTTGGTCTAGATTGGTAGGTACTGTGGTTTTTGTTAGAGATTTTTCAAGAATTTCTCTATGGGATGTGGATAGCTATACAAGCTCTAATATGGACATTTGGGCTATTGTTTTCTTTAGTTGGTTGAAAAGGTTGTATTGTTTTGATGTTTCAGATGCAAACTTTGGTACATAGACAATTTTAGTTTGAGACGTAGACAATTTTGATGAAACACCTTGCAGTGTAACCTTCACTTGATTTCTAGTGTTAACATTAACTTGTTTGGATCCATCCTTCTCATTAAAGGTAATGACATTGGCATAGTATTGAGAAGGATCACATTCAACTAGGTTGTTAATGTACGTATAGGATGTAGTATTGTAATCGACTTGTTTGTATGTTTTGTCGTTGGAGGCATTTCCTTCATCATGATCTAGAAGTGGATCTTTGAATATGGTATGTATCTCATTTGAGGTATGTCCATCAACATTTACTTCACCACTCTCCGCTACGTCTTGTATCATGTTCTTTAATCTTTGACAGTCATTGGTTTTATGTTCTTTGCCTCTATGGAATTTGCAATAGTCATCATCATTCCACCATGATGTTTCACTTTTGGTTCATAATCTTTTACTTCAGGAAGTGTGATAAGCTTTCAAGTGATTAACTTCCTCAAAGCTAATTCAAGGATTCTCCTATAGGTGTTAATGTTTGTTTCTTGGGTATAAGAGATCTCCTCATGAAAGATCAAGATTTTTTTAGACATCTTGAGCATTTTGATTTGTTTAAGGAGTAGTAGATTTGCTTCCAAGATTTAGTATTGGTTGTGATGTTTTGACATTTCGATTATCTACCACTCCATCGCTTATGATGTTTTTGTTCTTGTTCTAATATTTGGATTTGTCATTGTTGTTCTTATTTTGATTTGAAGAACTAGCATTGTCTTTTGTGTATAGTTTGAGTTCTCCTCTTCATACCATATCTTCTTCAATTTTTACACCATTTTCTATGAGCTTTTGAAGTTTGATGGACATTGTAGTTGTACTCAATAGCTCATGTTTGGTGTAAGATTTTGTATGAGAATATCCATCTTTTCATGTTTAGGAATGATTTGTGGATATTTTGATAAGAGGTGACACCATCTTTGAAAAAAGGTGAGGAATGGTTCCCCATTCTTTTGTTTTGTGTTGCAAAGGTCTAACATGGCCACTTCATGTCTAATGTTGTAGGAATAGTGTGTTATAAACATATCAACTAACTCATTAAAAGACTTAATACTAGATGGTAACTTAGAAAACCATTCCATAGCTTGGCCTCCAAAACTTTGTGGAAATAGTATCATAAGGTAAGTTTCATCATGAGCTACTTCAATGCAAGCAACATAGAATTCTCTAACATGGTCTTGTGGATTTGTATTCCCTTTGTACTTATCAAATTTGGGAACCTTGAAATGAGAAGGGAACATAATCATTATCAAAATTTTGTTGAAAGGATATGGACATATGTCTTCGAAGGTGTATCTCTTGGATGAAGATCCAATTTGAATTTCTTGGATTTGTTGTTGAAGCATTTGGATTTGTTGTACCAAAAAGTCTAATTATAATGTATGTCCATGTGCGGTATTTCCTTGAGGGTTTAAGCTTTGAAAGTTGATACTAGGAATGTTATACCCTTGTTGATGAGATCCTTGGAATGTTGAGTTGAATTGTTGAAAAGGATTTTTCTTGACTGCGACCTTGAGAAGGAACATTTTGAGGATAACCTTGTTGTATTATGCCTTGTGGGGTCATCCCTAGTTGATAAGATCCTTGATATGTGATGTTTGGTTGTTTAGTAGGAACTTGTAATGTTATCATAGGAGGACTAGGATCTTGTTGGGTTACACCTTGTTGAGGGACACTTTGTTGGGTATAACCTTGTTGAGGAGGTCCTTACAATGTTACCATAGGAGGACTATGACCTTGTTGGGTTACACTTTGTTGATGAGTACTTTGTTGGGTATAACCTTGTTGAGGAGGTCCTTGTAATATTACAGTAGGTGGACTAGGACCTTGTTGGGTTACACCTTGTTGGGGAGTACTTTGTTGGGTATAACCTTGTTGAGCAAGTCCTTGTAATGGTAAATCTTGTTGATGACTATTTTGTTGGATTAAACCTTGGGATGTTGCACTCAATAAAGAACTTTGAGAAGAGGAACTTTTTTGAACAAGTCCTTGGGAAGGCACAATATTTTGTTGCAAAAGATCGCTTGATGGAAAATGACCTTATGAGCTTGAATCTTGTTGAAAAAGATGTTGTGAGATTAATCCTTATTAAGGAAGTTCTTGATCACTAGAGGTGTCCTTGATAGTTTACGCCTCACCTCCGAACGTACAGCTCCATATTTCCATCTCTGCCATCCCGTACAGACTCCACACCTTCCTAATGAACATCTTCTATACTGTACAAACATCACTGTACGGGTGTCTTAGTGTACGGACACTTTTCCCCCTTCACCGTACTCACAACCTGTTCACCGTACAGTCACCCAAGACACAGTACGGTCTTCCAAATTCACCGTACAACAAACTTCCCTGCACTACCGTACATTGACCCCACCCCCACTTTTCGTACGACCTCACACTCCTCTTCACCGTACGACGACTTCAATACCCATACAACCATCCTTCTAACCCTTACACCCAACGTCCATACGGTCATTTCTACTCTGGTATAGCATGGGATCTTTACAGTTAATCAAGACCACATCTCCTCTTTTAGTCCCATAAAATAGGACACATGTGAGGATACATATGATTTTTAATAATTAATTATTGGTGCAACTATGAGGTGGCACATGACTTGGACTGCTTAGGTGGACTGAAAGACTCTGTCATTTGAGTGAGTAGATAATTAAGTAATTTAAATATATTAGTTAATAACATTATTCTTAACACTTAGGATAATGTAATTGACTTAGATGAATTAGTTTAATAAATTAAATAATTTATTAATATTAATAGACGAATAATATTAATTAAATATAAAAATATTTAATTAATTATTGAATGAATTAACTTAATAAATTGAATAATTTATTAAAGTCAATAAAGTAAATATTTATTAATTATATTTAATTAATTAAGAAAAAAAGCGAACTAACTTAATAAATTAAATAATTTATTAAAGTTTAAAGTTAATAAAAGAAGTTTTATTAAAATATTAAATTAATAGCCTTGACAATTTTTAAGTGTATACAAGGAATCATAATAAAATTTCAAATATTGATTTTCCTACTAGCTTAGGTTGGATAGATCTAACCAAACACATTTGGGAATGTACTAGAATGTGTAGAAATTAGGATAAAGGATCCTTCTAGAAAGTTGTGGGCAGATATTACTCTCCCACATTGAATGCATGAATAGACTTGTAATTATAATTACCCATCTCCATCATACAAATTACATTCAGCCATATGATCAATGATAAGAGGACGACAAAATAAACACTCCAACTTATTAACTTCCAGCTGGACTTGAGCTGGTCTGCACCGGGACAGGACGGTCGGACCCACCTGCCCACCGGCACGTGTACTTAAGTTCTCTGCCACTCTGCAGACAATGTACCTCAAAAAGACACTTTAGCTGGTGAGCTGGCATTCTAGTTTACATTAATGCAGTTATTTATCTGCACAAAATTCAGTTATTAATCAGGGAATGGCCTTGCCACGTCAGACATGACAAACCCATTGGAAGATTTTTTCTTCTTCAGAAAACTGGAAATACAAGGGTTTTCAGTCTGCCTATCAAACGTATATACACTGTGTATACTTTCCGTAGCTTGGAAAACCCATTTGAAGATTAGTTTTAAAAAATGGAAATATAAGGGGTCACTCTGAACAGGGTTTTCAGACTGCGTATCAAACGTATATACACTTGGAAAACCCCTTTGAAGATTAGTTTTAAAAAATGGAAATACAAGGGGTAATTCTGAACAGGGTTTTCAGACTTCCTATCAAACGTTTATACATTGTATATACTCTCGGTTTCCCCACGAAGACAGCGATGCGGTTGACACTGGGTTAAGGTATATTAGGGGAGGAATTGATCGGATTGGATATAATTCTTTATTGGCATAGCTGCAGATCAATCTGTTTGCTAGGGTCATATGATTGGAATCAAGTTGTAATAAATAAAACTTTTTATGAGGATTTTGGTGTGGGCATCCCAAAAGTTCTAGATCATTGGGGTCTTGATCAATCGAGTCATCACCATTAGCTTTTATCATTTGGATTCATCCCAGGCGTAGAGATAAGTACAACCAATTAAGAAAGCAAAGCCTATTGAACAATAATAATCGATTAGGTTGATCCATGAGCTCTGAAATGTGCATGTTGGAGAGGACCCACTTGGGAAAGCTTGTCTGACTAGCATATGGGAGGGGTGAATTGAGCAGTTCAGACCACGCTGGTTTTGGATTTATTTGCTTATCCTTTGATGACTTGTCTGAATTTGGGGGAAAAAATCGACCGTGGCTTAGATATAAGCACGAAAATTTTATGATCTAACAAGTTACTGCTAGGAGTAGATTATTCTAGAAACTTGATGGAGATCGTAGAAGGGTCTGCAGGCGTTCGAAATTTTGCCCTCTTAGCATTTGTGCAGTCAGATCTTGATTTGAATAATGGGTTTTGGTGATTTTTTATTTTTAATTGGGTGGTTTTCTGAAGCGGTCTCACGTTTATGTCAGTTTGGCTGTTTGGCAGTCTTGTTTTTTAATCCGGAAATCTGGTTTGAACACAATGAAGAATTTATCCCTGGACACAGCTGGGCGCTGGACAGCCAGGTATTGGGTCATATTTGGAGTTTTAAGTTGAATAGGATTGTAGTCATTTGCAAGAAAAGCTTAATCATCATTTTGATTACTGGGAAAACTGTTTCTTTATATGCAACGAGGAGAGGAAATCTTGTAGATTGTGGAATCACAGGTCTTGGGTGTGCGATGATCTATTTCAATTCGCAAATCTTATAGAGCTAATCTGTCTTCATTGAAAATCCACCTTGTGGGCATTCAGGTAGTCTCACAAGTAGGGAGGAGATTTTTTTTGGGACCGTGTAGGGTTTTTGAAGAACAATGACTAAATCAATGCAAAGTGTGGCAGATGTAGTGGATGAGATCATGATATTGCACAGATCTCTTCCTCAGAGGCCTAGTTTTGAAGAATTTGAAGCCGCCATTGCTTTGGTAAAGGATGTGGAGAGAAAAGAACAGTCTCAGATAGAAATGATAATGAAGCAGCAGAAACCCCCTGACGTTCCTTTCGAATTATTTGCAGTGCTGCAGGAAATGCAGAAGAACCTTGTTTGTATGAAGAGTAACAGGGAGAAACGTGAAGCCTTAGACGTTATTGATCTAGAGCGATACCATCGCCTGTTCGATGATTGGTTGCAGAAGGCATATGGGGCGATTCAGTATGCCAATGGTAATAGTGATAGTTCAAGGGCTTCATGGATTGCACCCTCAGATGGAGTTGTGGGAAATGGAAGCGACTTCTATTTGAAAGAATATGAGGGGAAAAGGAATCAAGAGGTAGCCACTATTGTACAATACAGTAAGGATGATAGCTTTATCCAGAAACCAAAGGCGTCGCATTCACAGGAGATCATTAGAGAATCAGAAAAACCCAGAGTTACCTTGCCAAATTCCTTTGTCAAACCTTCTGCAGTGCCAGAAACAGGTTGGTTGTTCTTCCATGACATTACCAAGCATTTGCAAGTAATTTCCTCATTCTCAGTTGAGAAAAGCAATGCAGTGTGCTCTTGTTTAATAATTTTGTAATTTGCTATCTGGAAGCTTCATGGTTAAAAACTTAAAACTAATAGTAATTTTCTATGGTGCTACTGACCAATGATGGACGAGGTTAGATAATTCTGGTTACTGATTTATCTGCTAACTGGACCTTTACATAGCCATCTCCGAGCAATTTTATTAAATTGCATTGATTCCTCCAGTCAAAAATATATCAAAGCCTAAAGCCTAGGAAAGAGTCTATAACACAATTGTAACTTGTGAGCCTCTCATCTGAAAGGTCTTAGGTGCAAGTCTACTCAAGCTTAACACATAATAATAATTAATCTTAATAAATAATAATGATAATTAATCTAGACTTTATGGGATAGCTGGTGGTTAACAATTGTAACTTGTGAGCCTCTCATCTGAGAGGTCTTAGGTGCAAGTCTACTCAAGCTTAACACATAATAATAATTAATCTTAATAAATAATAATGATAATTAATCTAGACTTTATGGGATAGCTGGTGGTTAACATTCCTCACAAGACAACAAGTGCCAAGTACTTGTCAGGAGCTTGACTGTGTTTCCCTTTTTAATCAAAGCTTTCTGTGAGGTAGTTTCTCTCAATTTGTTGTGAGATTCTAATTTTGATTCATGTTATGCTTTCTGTCAACTCTTCACCGTTGGATAATTAGTTAGTTTTTCACAAATTTGTTATCATAGGTTTCTGGATTTGATTGTGTGTATTTTTACCATCAATGTTTCGGATCCATCATCAGAATTGTGGAAATTTGATATCTCTGATTATACAAATTTGCTATTCTTTTTTGATGGCTTCGTTTTGTTTAGAGAACATTAGTGACCATATGTTTTGGGTTTCTGGAAATGCGAGCTCTCTGGTGCAAATTTTTGAATGAGAAATCCCTTTTCAACCTGGATTTTAGGACAAGCTACTGCTGTGCTGCACTTTCTCTGGACTAGTGCTGTTGAGTGATAATGTACATTTAGTTGTACACACATTTGCAATTCTTTAATGACAGCTTTATTTTGTTTAGAGAATGTATATGACGGTATGATCCTAATTTTCTGTTTTCTGAAATGGTTGCCTGCCTGGTGCAAAATTCTGAAAGACAAATCTCTTTTTAGCCTGGATTCTAGGATGTGTTACTGCTGCTTCCCACTCTGTCTGGACTTCCGCTATTCAGTTGTTATCTGGCAGTCTGCAATTTGCAATTCTTTTAACGATGCTTTGTTTTGTTCAAAAACCATCTATGGCCCTAATTTTTGTGTTTTTGAAATGGTTGCCTCTTTAACTCCAAAATTCTGGATTGCAATTCATATTTCAGACTGGATTTAGGATGAACTAATACTGCTCTGCATTCTTTCTACCCTTGTGGAGATCAGTATGTGGATATTTAATTTATAACCAATTTTTATCAGCATCATCAATGAAGATGTTTTCCAGTTTAAAACTGTTGTTTGGATTACTCTCACGCTATCAAATCTGCAATCAAGCCAAGAAAACCAGGCTGTTAATCTCAATTCCGTTACGTTGTATTGTTTTGTTTTCAAGTTCTACATTTTCCTAGCAGACCTTTTTATTCATTCTTTGGGAATTAAGGTACTTAACTGATCGTGATGTATTTGGTTAAATTTACTTCTTAAGCGAATTGGATTTTTTGAAGAAAAACTACGTTTTACATATTTTTCTGCAGGGAATTTGAGCTTCTTCTAATTAATGAACATCTTTATGCTTTACGCTGTTTTAAACAGGTGACGGGGAGCAGAAATTCAACCTTATAAAAATTGCTAGCCTCATTGAAGCAACAGCCAAGAAAGGTGCAGAGAGTTTGGATCTCCAAGGAAAATTGTTAGACCAGCTTGAGTGGCTTCCTGATTCAATTGGAAAGCTCACTAGCCTTGTTCAACTCAATTTGTCTGAGAACCGAATTGTGACTCTTCCTAGTGCAATAGGAGGACTTACTAGATTGACAAAACTAGATTTGCACTCAAATAAATTGCAGAGTCTTCCCGATTCCCTTGGAGAGCTTTCTAGTCTGACTGATTTAGATTTACACGGCAACCATCTAACTAAATTGCCTGCTACTATTGGGAATATTTCCACCCTTGTAAATCTTGATGTGAGTGCAAACCATCTTTCTTCATTACCAGAGTCCATTGGCAAGCTCACAAACTTGAAAATTCTAAGTATTGGAAACAATGAGATTGAGGAACTTCCGTATACAATTGGTCAATGTTCAGCTCTAGTTGAGCTTCGAGCAGATTTTAATAACCTCAAAGCATTGCCAGAAGCAGTTGGTAAGCTTGTGTCTTTGGAGGTCCTGACATTACACTACAACAGAGTGAAGACCCTACCAACTACCATGGCTTCTTTAGCAAGCTTGAAAGAACTTGATGTTAGTTTCAACGAATTGGAGTCAGTCCCAGAAAGTCTCTGCTTTGCAACAAATCTTGTCAAATTGAACGTCGGCAGAAACTTTGCTGATTTGCGTTCTCTTCCTCGATCCATAGGTAATCTTGAAATGCTCGAGGAGTTGGATATCAGTAGTAATCAGATAAAGTTTCTTCCGGATTCTTTTGCAATGCTAAAAAGACTTCGTGTTCTTCATGTGGAGGAGATACCACTTGAATATCCTCCAATACACATAGCTGAAAAGGGAGCTCAGGTAATGCACAATTGTGATGTTCACCATGTTTGTTTGATTTCAAAAGAAATTTTGTAAAGCAAATTATATACATTTCTTAATTCACGCTGATTAAAAGCATTTTCATAGCGCAGGCTGTTGTGCAGTACATGTCTGAAGAAATTGCCAAGAGAGAGGAAAAATCACAAGCAACCAAGCCAAAAAGAAAGAGTGCTTGTTATTTTGAATGTCTTGTTACATCATTTTGGACAAAAAGAAATACATATGGGAAGGTTTGATCTTAGCTGACATAGAAGCAAGTTAAGATGAGCGGTTAGTTCTAGTTCTACAGATGCATTAAGAATGTATGAGTATATTCTTAGTTGCCAGAGTAGAAGGTATTTTGAAATTGCCCAAGTAATTTTGAATTCTTTTTTACAGGTTTAAAACAACTCCAGCAAGTTCTGGCTTGAGAAGTAGCACGGCAACATGCAAAAGTGTAGTGGAATGATATATTAAGTTCGGCTTAAATTCATAAGCCTTTTTAAAGATGAAATCTCGATTGCTATTTTCAGGCACCGCTCTGGCATGTAAGGGGATGAGCCAGAGATTGCTTGAAAGACATAGTGCATGATTTTTTATAGATTGTATAAGTCTCAGTTTGTTTCTAGATGTACTCTGTTTATATCTAAACAATTCTTTTTGATGCCCAAATGGGAGGTGTGTGGAAAATATTGTACCATGAATATGCATTTTCAGTTGGTCGTGGATAAACATTACATGGAACAAGATTTTTTAGGTTTTCCTGAAATTGTATAGCTTAAGACTGAATCACACTTGCATTTTGTTTGTACAAATAAACGAATCCATCTAGTGTTACAGATTATGATGCTTTTCTTGTTGCATCTATGTTGATTATGGTTGATGATGTTACTCATTTTTACTGAAGAGCTTAAACTGTTGTCAAGTTGTGGTGAAGGTGTTGGCCATTTACATAGGTAATCAAAGACCGCAACCTGCTGGCTATTTGTGGCCACAGCATATTATATGATTGAATAATGTTTACATTATTGTCTAGCTATTTTCCCATGTTCTTCCATGTTGTAGGTGATCGATTTTCTTTCTAGTTTACATTTAAGGCTTATTGGAGACTATTAAATTCGCCTCGCATTATTTTATGCTAGCTGGACTTTGACATTGCCTTTGACCTATTTGGCCAGTTGTTTTGATGTTATCAAGGTTGGCTTGAAGATGAAATGAACAGTCAACTAAGCAATGACGAACCTCTTTCAAGTCATACATTGAACTAGATTATGTAAAGTTCCATAAAGAGATAGAGCAACTGATGATGTAAAACCAATTATTGCCTTGCATATTTTTTGCTGTGCACAGAAACCAAGCAAGGATATTGTTAACTGGAGTTTCAAAAACATGGCGCTTTTAAAAAATGTTTGGTATCCCAATATGCTTTTAACAAATTTGTGCGGTGATTACCTTTTACATGTTAAACTCCTATCATCAAGGCCAGTGGTCAACCTGTTTGAAGCAATGGCCTGTGTCAAATTTGACATTGTAACGTGCTGATGAACTGTACAATGTAGCCCAAAAGTTTTGTAGTAATCCCAAAAGACTTAAAGGTAGGACAAGCGTAAAGAGTTTTCCAGCCATTGTATGCCATGATTGGTCGCCAAGATTAGCTTTAAGCTTGCACTACCGTGAACACTGTCCTATCCATGTCTGAGATTCGCCGGTCACCCGTACCTGTCACGAGGGTTTGGTTATATCAATACCTTCAATTTTTTTTGTCTCCAAGAAAATACTGATTATGAAAAAGGAAAGAAATGTAAAATTAGAAAATAGAAATCTTAATTTTTTAATTTTTTTTTTTCTAAATCTACACTTGAAAAGATTCCAAATTAACATAGTTGTTGATGTTTGATAGTTTCTATTGAAAATACTTGTGGGACTAAACTATTGAAGATAAATTAATTTAATAATGGTATGTAAACTATATATATATAAAATGAATAGACATGTCTCATGAAGGTTGCTCTCTATGTCTCATTCACAATTCACAATATATATGAGAGAAAGATTGTTGCCTTTGAAAAACAAATATCAAAATAGACAATGCTAATACATTTGTAACAATCTTCATAATTTCAACATGGTATCGAAGTAAGAATCCAATTGTACAAATTTAAGAAAGTGATTAATGAATTGGAACCTATGAAGAAAATCAGAGGTAGAGAACAATTTATATGATGATAGTGCTTATCTCAGAGATGGTAGTAGTATCAATCATTTAATAACAATGGTGAACATCCAACGCTCATGTTAGAAGTATTATAGAGATGAAGACCATACAATGAGGATCCTAAGACAAGTTCAGTCTCGACAGTAACAGACCATCTGATGTTTGTAGTTTATGCAAGCAATATATGGTGCTTTTAATGTTTATGGTAGTCTTCTCTAATTTTAGAACATGATAAGTGTTTGTTTTGTGTGAAAATTGTACCTGTAGCTATAAATAGGACACCTCTGTAAGTCATTAGATTTATGGTTAGTAAAATAAAAAATTTAGACAATATGCAAGAAACCAATATGAGTATGATGCACTTAGATTTTTCAAGCTTCTAATTGATTATAGATGCTATTGAAATGAAGGATTTAGTATGAATGTAATTAAATCTATCTTTTTGAATTTTTGTATGCACATATGTATGAATCTTAGATGATTGAAACAACGATGCAATTTAATCTATATGAACTCAATAATAGCAATTACTCTTCAATTGTACATAAGAAATGAAGACCCAAGGATGAGTTCGAGTCATGCACCTCCTGTTGATTCGATAAGTTAGGAGGTGGAAGCACAATTCACTTTCATAATTAACAAGTTCTATTTTTATAGAAACGATGCAAAGGTTCACTTGACTTGCCTTTTTAATTTATGCATGGTCTAGTTAACTCCTTTTTTTTGATTCCATATTTATTTTTGAACTCAACTTTAACTCTATTTTTTGAATTGTTTTTATCGATTTTAGAATTTTGGGGAAGATAATTGAATATTTATCTCATTTAATATGATTTTTTCAATTTATGAATATTTAATTCAATAATAGTTATTTTTAGAGGTTTACTTCAATTTAATCATTTTAATTCATTTTTCATGTGTAATTGGTAAATGGGTTTAATTTATGTGCTAGAACATTGAATTAAATTTATTAATTTAGGATGATTTAATTGTTAGTTATTGTCAATACTTAGGAATTAAAAGTTTTTTAATGATTGCAAGTCAAGGATTGTATGCAATTTGATACTTAGATCATAGTAATGATAGAAATAGATATTCCTTTTGGTTAGGACTTTGATGATTCTTGGTCGACGATTGAGATTAGGGCCATCTGATTTTAAGTGTTTACATTAGCCCCTCTTTGAATTGACGTATGAGCAACGCATCTTTTCAGAGAATATTTAATGTTTGAAGTATACAACAACTTGATATGGATCCATTGAAGTTGTTCTGTAAAGGTGACGAGAGATGAAATCAACTCTGAGCTAGATTGGACGAAGATTGTTCGATGATAAAGAAACTGACTCCATACTTGATTGAGTGAAGTTTAGTTGGTAGGATAGATAAACTGACTTTGAACTTGATTGAACAAAGGTCGATTGAGAAAAATAAATAATTCTGAACTTGATTAAATGAAACTCGATTGAAATAAAGAATTGGCTGTGAACTTGATGGAACAAATATCAATTGAGATAAACTAATTCAGAACTTGATTGAATGAAATTTGACTAAATGACTTTGAAAATGATTGAACAAAGGTTATTTGAGAAGATAATTGAGGCTGAACTTGATTGTACGAAGATCACCAAAGATAACCAACTTTAAACTTGATTGAACTAAAGTTGGTTAGGTATCAAATTTCAACTTGATTGAACACGAGTTGTTTGAGAAGGTAATTGCCTCCAAACTTGATTGAATGAAAATCAACTGAGATAACCAACTTTGAACTTGATTGAACTAAAGGTGATTAGGCATTGACTTTGAACTTGATTGAACAAAGGTTAATTGAGATAAATAATTGATTTTGAACTTTGATGGAGCAAAATTTGATTAATAAGACTAATTGACTCTGAACTTGATTGAATGAAGATCAACTTAAGATAAATATTAAAACATTCAATTTGATATGGATTATGATGAAACTAACATGCCCCCGGTGATAAGATTGCCCCTAGAGATGAGGAATTCCAATTTTTGAGAATAAGTTTATCAGGTTGATAGATTTGATCAATGCAACAATGCATTCATCTTGCCTCCTTGGGAGTGAAATTGAAATATGATGATCTGAAACAACTTGATAGAAGAATCAAATTCCCTAATGATTAGAAATGACAGAGTTGATTAGGTATGGTTTATAGAAGATTCAGAGCATTTAAAGCATCCCTTTGTGGTCCTATTGACCAAGTTTGACCTTGGCTAACCATAGTTGAATATTTGTATTGATGTTTGAAAATTTGATAAAACAATTTCTGATAATGCTTTCAATTTTTTTTTGTGTCCTTATGATGCTTGCGCAAGCAGTAGATTGTGTCAGTCCCAAAGAATTTGAATTACGATTTTCAATTGTTTAATAATATTAGATTTTGATTTTGATCCTAAAAAGGGACTTAGGGCCATCAAATTAGGTAGCAGGTGATTTTCATGCTAATTAGAGAACTTTGAAAAAAAGGTCAAGACCTATATAAGTCCCCAAAAGATCATTTTCAATTCATTCACTACCTTTGACTTTGTATTTTCCTTCTCTAAGTCAAAATGGTGGTCCTTGTTAACACACAAATTTGAGCTCTAGAGGTGCCATATGTAGCCCAAAGATCACTCATTTTTGGTAAGTCATTGATCCCGATCTTGTTAATGTAATGTCCCCGTTATAAAATAATTTATTAATCAAAATATTGTTAATGGGCCAATTGATTTAATTTATTTCGGACCTATTTTTGTTTTTTTTTTGTAGTTTTGTGTAATCGTTGGCTATCTTTGTACACCCTCAGAAAGTTTTCCTTGACGGGTGTTTAAGAACGACGTGTAGGTAGTCGTTAGGTA
This sequence comes from Cupressus sempervirens, assembly GCA_028749045.1. Classification (NCBI taxonomy): domain Eukaryota; kingdom Viridiplantae; phylum Streptophyta; class Pinopsida; order Cupressales; family Cupressaceae; genus Cupressus; species Cupressus sempervirens. Next base: position 519,866,454 of record CM053790.1, read on the forward strand.
TGCATTTTGGATTATTTCTTTTACTATGAATTCTTGTTGGAGTTATGGATTTATTTACCATTTTGGAAGTGAAAGATCTTCTCTATTTGGCTCGTGCGATTTCGGTGGGATCCAACCCTCACCCTATTCTGTTGTTGCATGTAATACTTCGCTGGGATTTAGCAAATTAGAGCACCATCTTTTGGCAAATATTAATTGAATGTTTATGTGTTCATTTTCATTCTTGTTTGGGTTCACACAGCTGCATTCACAACTACACAACAATACAACCCTCTAGAATCTATCGTACGAGCTCATAAACATACCATACAATTGCTCATCCTCCCACCATATGACTTGTACCATATGACCTCTCCCTTGTTTGTACCTTCTCAATCTAGTGTTCGTACAACATCCCCACCTAGTCATATTGCTCTAGTAATACTGTACTGCCCCCACAGTAGCTCCACCTGAGTGCCATTTTCAGTATCTAAAGGAGAAAGATTGTTTCCAGTAAAGTCATAGGGAATGGGAACATTACAGTGGTATCAGAGCTTCAATCCTGCCAGCCTGTGGATAGTCAATAAGAGTGTATAGTTGGAAGAGAATAAGAACCCATTTCGTTGATAGAATGGCTGTAGAACCGGAACCCACAATTGCCGATCTCGTGGCACTATTGAGAGGACTTGCAAGGAATTAGGCACAAATCAATGACACTTAGTGTCTCATGGAAGAAACTCTCAAAAAGTTGGCAGACAATAAAATATTTGGTGAAGAAAATGCTCATAGCGCGGACTTGTGTTGGGTAAAGCAAACCCTCATGCAACACACTATCGACCTTCCATGCCATCTTTTACCCCACAGACGAAGACACCACGGAGGAAAACAACTGACCTTTGAAGAAATGAAAGAACAATTGAGAGAAGACTAGAAGAACGCAAATTTGGAGGAAGACATATACTACAAAGATTACATAGATCTAATGAGTTATTTGAGAGGCAAAAATTGAGGATATTTTAACGATGATCGCAGAAGGAAGTTGAGTAAAGTAAATTTGTCTCCATTTGACGGATCCGGATCCATATCTGCACAAACGTGGGTAATGAATGCCGATACTTACTTCCAGCTTAATGCTACACTAGAAGAAGAAGCAATTAAATTTGTGGTAATACACTTGGAGGGAGTTGTGCATGAATAGTGTCATCACGACACCATCACATGGGGGCATGATCAAATAAATACCTATGCAGAATTCATTGAGAGATTGATAGATTGACTTGATAATAAAGATCTAGAACTCAATTTCAAAGATTTGGCACAATTGAGGCAAACTGGATCGATTGACCAGTACATTGTGGAATTTTAGAAACTCTTTGTTTTGGTCATGAACATTTTTGAAAGAAGACGAACAATGCTCTTTATGGATGGACTGACAAAACCATTGAAGGGTTGAGTAAAAGGGTTCAATCCCACCACCTTGTCAGAGGCCATTAAGAAGGCAAGGAGTATGGTATCATCCTCATGAAGTTACACACATTCCAAATCACTAGTGTTTCTAAGGGACAAAGATAACAAACCTCCACCAAGAAAGCCATCGTTGGACAAAGCTACCAGACAAGAGCTCCGAAGGAAGAAACTATGTTTCAATTGCAAGGGACCATGGGAACCTGGGAAAAGATGCCTCGGGAAAGGAAAAATCCACTACATTCAGGTCATGTCCAATGATGAGGATGAATAGGAAGATATACCCTTCGAAGACAACCAATCCCACGTGGACATCAAAATTGTTATGGTGATGCTTGATAGCGGAGCCACTCTAAACTTCAATAACTCATCTCTAGTGAAGCAAAGAGGTCTACCTACGAAGACACACGTAGGATTCCAAGATAAGGTTGTCGAAGGGACTCTTCTACCCTGCACACACCTTGTTCCTTAGCTAAGCATCATAATGGCGAATTACAATGACCAAGGATTTCTTCATAGTAGATCTTGATGATATGGAGGTTATTCTGGGCATATAGTGGATGGAGACAATTGATGAATACACTTCGAGCTTCAAATAGATGGAATTCACTTTTGTTGTCAATGGAAAGAAGGTTGTTCTCCACAAAATGGAAAATGAGGGTTTGAAGGAAGTTTCTACACATTAGATGCAATTTTTCAATGTGATGACATTGCTTGGGCTACACACTATTTTGTCTCGGCAAAACCTATAAAAGGGCAACAAACACCTCCCTAGGATGATGATCTCCAGAATGTTTTGAGTGATCATGATAATTTTTTTATAGACATTCCTCTTGGCATACCACCTCATTGAGGGTTTGAACATACTATCGAGTTGAAAGCAAGAGCCAAGCCAGTCATAACCACACCCTACCACCATCCCAATAAATTCAAAAACAGGATCGAAAAAATGATTTAGGAACTACTGGAGAAAGGATAGATCCATCCCAATTCTAGCCCTTTTGTGTCATCAGTGGTATTGGTTAAAAAGAAGGATAGGACGATGCACATGTGTGTGGACTACCGTGAATTGAACAAAAAAATATAAAAAATAGACACCCCATTCCAAGGATAGATGAGTTTTTGGATGAATTACATGGTGTAGTCTATTTTTCAAAAATAGATCTCCATTCTAGATACCATCAGATCCGCATGAGGGAAGAAGACATGGAAAAGATGACCTTTCATTATCATCGCGAGTACTATGGTTTCCTGGTCATGCTATTTGGATTAATGAATGCACCCGCTACATTCTAATCATGCATGATCACATCTTCAAAAAATAATTGTGTAAGTACTTACTAGTATTTTTTGATGATATTCTTATTTATAGCAGGACATGGAAAGAGCACCTAAAGCATCTAGATGAAGTCCTAAGGATCATGGAGGATCAGTCCTTGTTCACTAACCGATCCAAGTCTGAATTCAGTATGATAGAAATATTTTACTTGGGGCATGTTGTCAGTAAATATGGAGTTCAAGTTCATCAAGCGAAGATCCAGGCTATCCTTAATTGACCTCCCCCAATATCACTCATGGAGTTGCGAGGATTTTTTGGACTGTGTAGTTATTACTGGAAGTTTGTAAAAAGATTCTCTTAGCTCAATGAACCATTAACAGATCTGACAAGAAAGGGCTCATTCTAGTGGAATGAAAAAGTGCAACTCAGTTTTGATAAGCTGAAAGAAGCAATGAGCACTTGTCCCATACTTGCATTACCTGATTTCATTCAACCGTTCATTCTGGAGTGTGATGCATCTGGAGAAGGCATTGATGTGGTACTGATGCAAGATAAACACCCCATAGCCTATGAGAGTAGGAAGCTTACACAAACATAACACTTATATTCCATTTATGACAAAGAGATTTTGGCCATCATACATACACTAATCGAGTTTTGACAATATCTAGTGGGTGCTAAGTTTGTCATTCGTACATATCACAATAGTTTGAGATATTTTCTAGAGCAACAAGACTTGAACAAGAGGCAACAAAAATGGGTAAGCAAGGTTCAAGATTTTGATTTTGACATTGAATATGTGAAAGGAAAGAACAATGTGGTTGCATATGCCTTCTCTAGGAAACCTGCCATTTGCTTACTGACCCATATTTTAGCTGATTGGAAAGCACATTTGTTGGTAGAATATTCCAAAAACACATTTTCCTATGAGGTAATGGATGGAAACACCTAGGATGATCAGTACAAAGTGGTGGATGACATCATTTACTATAAGAATAGGATATATTTAGTGCCAGAGTCTGAATTGAAGCAAAAAATCTTGAAGGAGGCACATGACTCACCCCTGGTAAGACACCTGGGCTTCCTCAAAACTTACAGACATCTCAAGGAGAGGTTTTCATGGAAATGTCTTAAAGGAGATGTATTGCAATATGTAAGACAGGGTGTAATCTGCCAGCAAAACAAATCCAAACATACTCTATCTGCCGGGTTACTACAACCTTTGCTAATTCCAAAATAGAAGTAGGAAAGTATCTTGATGGGTTTTATTATTGGACTTCCCAAGGTAAATAGAAAGGATTGTATCTTTGTGGTGGTTGACAGAATGACGAAGTACACACATTTATTTGCCATTCCCTCAAATTTTTAGGCCACACAGGTAGTCAATCTATTTTTTAGAGAAGTCTTTTGTCTACATGGGTTACCCTGAAATATTGACAGTGATTGGGATGGGCGATTTATAAGTATCTTCCAGACATAACTGTTTTAGTTCGCAAGAACAAAATTGTTTCCCAGTACTAGTTACCACCCTCAAACAGATAGATAAATGGAAATTGTAAACAAGTGGCTCGAAGGTTACCTTCAAAATTATGTTTCAACACAACGGGCGTGGGTTAAATGGATGCGCCTAGGGGAATATTGTTACAATACCACTTACCACATGTCCATCGGGATGACACCTTTCAAAGCATTATACATGTACAAACCCCTTTCCTTCATTGACATAGTTCTAGGTGATAGCCACACACCAAGGGCGAGGGACTGGCTTCAAGAGGAACATGACATCTTGAGATGCTTAAAGAAAAACTTACAATGGGCATATAATCAACAAAAGATGTACGTTGATAGACACCGAATCGAGAGAAGTTTCAAAGCGGGAGACTTGGTCTATCTTAGACTTCAACCATACTGACAATCCTCATTGAAGGAAAAGGGGAAAGAAAAATATAAGCCATGATTTTATGACCCTTATTGGGTAGTTTTCTGCATCGATGAAGTTTCCCATGTGTTGGAACTTCTAGAGGGGAGCCGTATTCATAACATTTTTCATGTTTCCTATCTTAAGAAAGCTATAGGATAGAACATCATGGTAGTTGTAGACCTTTCGCTGCTCAATGAAGAAAGAAAGCTCATTTTGGAACCGAACAAGATCATTGAATTGTGTGAGAAGACCCTATGGAACCACACGGTGAAGGAATATTTGGTACATTGGAAATATTTGCTATTGGACAGCACGGTGTGAGAGGGTGGGTACATTCTACAACATCTGACATTGCATTTTCTTGAGGACAAGAAAAATTTGGGACAGGAGGACTGTAATGTCCCTATTATAAAATAATTTATTAATCAAACTATTGTTAATGGGCCAATTGATTTAATTTATCTTAGACCCCTTTTTCTTTTGTCTCTATAGTTTTGTGTAGCCGTCAGCTATCTTTGTACACCCTCAAAAAGATTTCCCCGATGGGTATTTAAGCACACCTGTAGGTAGTTGTTAGGTTTGCAATTTGGATTATTTCTTTTACTACAAATTCTTGTTAGAGTTCTGGATTCATTCGCCATTTCAGAATTGAAAGATCTTCCCTATTTGGATCATGTGATTTTAGTGGGATTTAACCCTCACTATTCCGTTGTTGCATGTAATACTTTGCTCGGATTTGGCAAATCGGAGCACCATCTTATGAGAAATATTAATTGAATGTTTCTATGTTTATTTTCATTCTTGTTTGGGTTTTATCTTGATTGTATTGAGCGAAATCATCTTCCACAATCACACAAATGCATTCGCAACTACAAAACTATACGACCCTTTGGAATCTACCATATGACCTCATAAACATACCATACAACCTTATCCCACAACCATCTAAACACCCTACTGTACAACCTTCTCAACACCCTTTCATACGAACATATGCAATCTAATACATTACGACCATCTGTTGCTCATCCTCTCACTGTATAGCCTAATGCTGTATGAACATCTGCTACTCATCCTCCCACCGTATGGCATGTACCGTACAACCTCTCCCTTATTTGTACCTCCTCAATTTGGTGTTTCTACAACATCCCCACCTAGCCATACTACTCCAATAATACCGTACTGCCCCCCACAATAGCTCCACCTGAGTACCATTTTCAGTATCTGACGGAGAAAGATTGTTTCTATTGAAGCCATAGGGAATAGGAACATTATAGTAGATATAAAATTTGTGCATTTTTTTATTGAAATTTTCATAGTTTTTATACATTTTTCTTGCTATTTTTGTTTCTTCGCATGGACAAGGTCTTTACTCATCTCGATTGGTGAAATATCTTGTGCAACTCTTCTCCATCAACATGTTTTGTTGCCTAGGAATCCCTTAAGTCTCGCCTCATGCTCACCCACATCTCGTTCGAAGAACCACAGAACATGTATTCTTCTTGCATCACCCTATAAGCATTTTAACATAATAACGAATACTTGCATAGGAACCCATGTATTCTCACACAATAATCGTTAACAATTTTTTTGTTCTATTTTATTTCACTAAAACATAGAGAAATTTTCTTGAGCTTAGAGTCAAATTTTCTCTATTTTCCTCATACAGATGTCTTTGCTTTCTTGTTTAGTACACATGTACATGATTGTTGGATCATTTTTCATTGCTTTGATATCCTTTTATGGATTGATTACAGATACGTGTTCTATTTTCCTTTTGGCAGGTTGAGCTTTTAGATGTGGCTTTTCATTTGATTTATCCCCTGACCTTGGGTCTCATTCAACAACTATCTAATATAAGAGATAACTCATATATATATTCTTTCTTTATCTCATCTCCATGATATACCCAACATTCAGGTGAGTAATGGTGTTTTGATTGCACTAGTGGAGAATTTTTATAGCGAAATGAACACCTTCCACTTCCCCCTCGGCAAGATGATAGTGACCCCCAAGGATATGTATCAAATTTTGAGGATTCCTTTCCATGGTCCACACATTGAGTTTGATTCCTAGCCTTGACCAGGCATTGAGGCATTGAGATGTGTCTTTGTAGATGATCTTATATTAGAAAGAGCCATTCCTTGGGATGAGTTGGTGTAGGGACATACTCATACTCATCCTCTACTTGTTGTACTTGCTAGATTCCTAATGTCTGATAGAGGGAAACATGATTTGGCATGTGGGTGAGGTATGATGTTAGAGAGGATGATGATGTAACTAGCAATATTTGGATGGAGCCAGTGCATGCTAGTGCATATGTATCACAAGATACATGAGGTGGTATATTGTTGTGCAAAAAACATGGAAGCATGAGCTATAGTATTGTAGATATGGGTGTAAGAGCACCTTCCCATTTCTAGGTCGATCTTTGATGATTAGTGACTGTCAGACCATATTTATATCCAATAATACAACAATGAGATTGTCCATCCTTGGTTGGGTAAAGACTATTTATTGGAGGAGATAGTTGGACTACTTGATGTAAATTATATGGAGGCCATGGAGAGTTATTAAGGCCTAAGGAGATGCTTGATCTCAGTTGGGGTATATGTTGGTATCATGACCACTACTTGGTCTTTCAATGCAACAGATTGAGAAGTTCCCTCTCACACATTTATGGAGATAGTTTGGTAGGATGCAAGACATCTTAGAGGAATACTGTGCATACACTCGCTTCACCAATGAGGTGAAGAAGTGGTGGGGACCTAGATTGGATGTAGTGCAGGCTACAGATGATGTTAGGAGATTGACATTATCTAGATGAGAGTATCTCCAAAATGTGGGAGATGCAAGGGTTACACCATAGTATACAAAGCACTTTGCTATACACCCCTTCCCATGATTTATAGATCATGTGGGGAGAATAACACAGATTGAGTAGGAAAAGGCACCTCCTCTGAGGGAGAAGAGACTAGTACAACAAATGAAAGTTGGCCCTGTGCTCATTCCGTTTTAAAAAGTGAGACAAGATCCTTGGTCTAGTAGCATAGACCACCAGTACACAGGTCACATGGAGAGTTTGACACTTTGGGTGTAGTGGGTGGGGATGTACGAAGGCAATGAGTTGAGGAGATACAACAAAAACATGCACATGAGGAGTTGGGTGATGATGAGATGAGGGATCAGGGACCTCAGGAGTAGGTTGTAGATGATCCCCTAATATAGGCTCATGAGGTGATCAAAGGTCTAAGAAGCATGTTGATGTAGGGGCATATGAGGTTCTTGAAGATTTGTGCATTTTTCATTAAGTTTCTGTGTTAACCTGTAGTGTTAATTGAGTTGTAGCATTAACTGAGTTGTAGTGTTAACCAACAATGTTAACCGAGTTGTAATGTTATTCAACAGTGTTAATTGAGTTGGTAGTGTTAATCGAGTGCCTATAATAATCAAGTTTTTCTTCATGTGCCAAGTGAACCTGATAGTTGTTGATACTTAGAAGTGGTTTTCTGATGCTTGGTCATGTCTTGGTTTTGGCTTTGCCCAAGTTGTCTATGTTTGGTTTCTAGTGTGAGTTGACCTTGGCATTTAATTTGGTTGTATGTATTTAATTTTTATTATAACCTGAATTGTGGCTTAAATATGTATTTAATGTAAGGGTTTATTTAATTTTTAATCTTGCTAGGCTGACTTGTGGCTTAGTTGGGTATAAGTAGGGGGTCTTGTGGAGTATTGAGTTATTATTGAGTGTGAGATCAAGCATGGAGAAGATGGAGTAGCTAAGTGAGTGAAGTTCTCCTAAGTGTGTGGACAGAGCACCGAATGTGAGGCAGTTTACACTTGGATCTTGGGGGAAAATTTTGAGAAGAGCTAGTAGCCGAGGCTTAGGAAACAAGAAAATTTCTTGGTGGGCTTGTGAGCACAAGTTTAGATCTTCCTTGGAGGTTTCTACTAAAGTGTGGATCTAGACTAGCTAGGATTTGGGTTGGATCTTGAGGGATCTTGTAGAACCATTTTTGTAATTGCTATTATATTTGGCCAAAACCCAAAAGGCCTTACAACTGGGAAGATTGCATGTAAACAATTTATTTTAAGAATAAATTGTTGTAATTGGTATAAGATCTTTCATTTTTGTATTGTTTCCGCTATGTGGTTATTTGTTGGGGGCTTGGAAATCTCCTTTAGAAATTCTCCTGCTTTGCACTGCATTAGATGGTATTAGAGCACAGTTCCTAAGCCTATAGAGAGATCACCAAAGTTGAGGCAATTTTCAATAGGACCTTAAGTTGGAGAAGTTGATATGTGAAGATCTTGATCTATTTAATATTGTGGTGGATTATTCTTTCTGGAGTCTTAGATATATTAGTTGTGAGGTGGCAGATCATGGTTATGACTTACAATTGCAGATGACTTGCAGATGGACCGATGGTTGCAAAGATGGAAGGTTAGATCTAGTTGATTTTTTGCTGAGGGTTTGTGAAGATCTTGGAAGATGTCTATGAAAAGATTGGACCCTGGGATGATTGCAAATCTCCATGATGTGGTGGAGATGATAATTCCAAAGATGTCTACTCAGTTTGAAGCTAGATTGACTGATTGAGTTAAGGAAGGGATGGTTGAGTTTCATAGATATTTGTGGAGCTATAATCTATTAATACAAAAGAGATTTGTCTGGCCAGTTAGAAGACTTGCTCGAGAGAGAAGATAACATAGCAATATCGAGATGGAAGAGGTTGGTTTTGTTGATCAATCTGTGTAGTTTGGAGTTTGATGCAAAACCTATAGAGTAACTTGTGGTTGTTTATGAAAAAGTTCCTAACCTTGTTGATGCTGGGATGGAGGTTGGTTTTCATGATTAGTTGGTTGAGTCTGACATAGAAATTGTAGAGCACTTGGTTGTGGATGATTTGATTGCTGTGGGTGATCTTATTATGAGCAATGAGATTGTTGTTGTTGGGAGTTTGGCATTTCCATGTAATGCTGCTAATTTGAATTTGGTTTTGGATCTACATGGTACTACAAATCTATATGTTCTTGATTTACTAATGTTTGACATGAATGATGATTTACCTATGAAGCATTATGCTCAGTTTGTTCCTAGGAGTGAGCATGCTGATTGGGTTGTTGAGATTCAGGAGATTCTAGTATTTGCATGGACGCTACAGGTGTGGGTGATTTACAGATTTGTTCTTTTGTCTGTATGGATTGGCAAGTGGATGATTTACATATTTGTTCTTTTCTCTATATGGATTGGCAAGCCTTGGGTGAAGATGAAGTGGAAGTATGGTTTTTGTGAAGGAACAAAGTGTGGGACACACTTTTCATTGTACCCTGGGAATCTGATGTAGGGGCATCTGAGGTTCTTGAAGATTTTGGCATCTTTCACTGAGTTTTTATGTTAACCTATAGTGTTAATTGAGTTGCAGTGTTAACTCACTCACAATGTTAGCCTGTAGTGTTAACCAAGTTATAGTCTTAATCTTCAATGTTAACCAAGTTGCATTATTAACCTGTAGTGTTAACCAAGTTGCTGTGTCAACCTGTAGTGTTAATTGAGTTGCAGTGTTAATCAACAATGTTAATTGAGTTGGTAGTGTTAACCGAGTTGTAGTGTTAACTGAGTTCTAGTGTTAACTGAGTGCCTATATTAACCAAGTTTTCCTTCATGTGCCGAGTGAATCTAATAGTTGTTGATACTTGAAAGTGGTTTTCTGATGCTCGATCATGTCTTGGTTCCAGCTTTGCCTGAGTTGTCTATGTTTGGTTTCTAGTGTGAGCCAACCTTGGCATTTAATTTGGTTGTATGTATTTAATTTTTGTTGTAAGCCAACTTGTGGCTTAAATATGTATTTAATGTAAGGGTTTATTTAATTTTTAATCTTGCTAGGACGACTTGTGGCTTAGTTGGGTATAAGTAGGGGGTCTTGTGGAGTATTGAATCATTATTGAGTGTGGGATCCAACATGGAGAAGATGGAGTAGCTGAGTGAGAGAATTTCTCCTAAGTGTGTGGACACAACACCGAATGTGAAGAAGTTTACACTTGGATTTTGGTAAATTTTTGAGAAGGGCTAGTAGCTGAGGCTTGAGAAATAAGAAGATTGCTTGGTGGGCTTGCGAGCACAAGTTTAGATCTTCCTTGGAGGTTTTTACTAAAGTGTGGATTTGGACTAGCTAGGTTTGGGTTGGATTGTGAGGGATCTTGTAGAATTGTTTTTGTAATTGCTATTGTATTTTTCCAAAACTTGGAAGGCCTTACAACTAGGTGCATTACATGTAAACAATTATTTTATGAATAAAGTGTTGTAATTGGTATCATATATTTCATTGTTGTATTGTTCCCATTATGTGGTTATTTGCTGGGGGCTTGGACATCTCCTTTGGGGATTCCCCTGCCTTACATTGCATGACATATTGAGGGCATCCCAGAGATAGGTAGCTAATTCTAGTTATAGTTAGCTATCCATGACACTCAAATAGGAGAGAGGGACAACCAGATAGAAAAGTTGAGGAGTCATATTATAAAGTGAGTGAGATGAGAGTACACATTTGACATCTCATATAACATATTATTATGTGATGTATGCATCAACTATCCCTATTTAGAAATACATCATTAGATTCTTTGGTTATTCACAAGCCTCTAAGGGTGATGTTCCTCCAACATGTGAAGATATTTCACTGCCTCCTCTACCTCTTGATGCCAAGGGAGAGGGCTATAGTTAGAGCCTTCTTTTCATCTATTCATTATGTTCTTTTTGTTCATATTATGTACATTATCTTTCCATTTTGACGAAGAGCATCATGTCGAATTTTGTATCATTTTGAGACCTTGATATCGATAATGCTATGATTAGTACTCATTTTTGACATTTTGATTGTATCACCCCCTTTAGACATTTAATGATATATATGAGCATTACAACTATGGATTTGATCTTATTGCATGTGTCATAATATTGATATGTTTATGTGAGATGCTTCTGTATGATGTTTTCACTTAGATATCATGCTATGTATGAATGCGTTTTATCTTTCTCGATGATTTATGATGGTTATAACATGGTATTTCTAGATGATTCTCTTTGATATGATATGTATGGATTATGCAATAATTTTTATGATCTTTCATATGCAATAAATGACATGATGTAATGCAAATGTTCATGATGTTCTATGGTATGCATATGCATATATGAATGTTTTTAAATGAGTATGGATTGTGTGATGTTACTAGATGTATGTACGTATGAGGGAGGAAATGTGAATCAAGGATACAAGACCTAAGTTTATCACATAACCTTCACACAAAGACAAGTACATAATATAGGAGATAAGATAAGGAAAATAATTCTTTCAATCCCAATTCTAGAGAGCTAGCTCTAGAAAGATCAATGCTAATTGAATGAACAAGGAGCACTAATGCAAACTAGATCTAGGAAGAATAGAGGAAAGATATCCAATTCCTTAAAACCCCTCGGTGTATGCATGTGTAATGAAAGATAGATATATGTAGATATGCTGAAAAGACAAAGGAGGAAAAGAAACACACCTTTGAAATCTATTTTGTGCTTTTTGTCTATACCAAAATGAGTTGAAGTTGTCAGATCCAAGCTTGAAACTACGCAATAGATGAAACTTATAAATATTTTGGTAAATAGTTAGGGGAAAATGGATCATTAGGGGTGAAATAGAATCTTCAGGGGTCTAGTGCACCGTTGATGATGGTGTGCAATGCTAATTCTAATTTCACAGTTTTGAAGAGAGCTAAAAAAGGTACTTTGATCTGCAACCTGTTAGTCGATTCAATATCTACAATCTATAATAAAAAAATACTTTTGTTGTTGATGGGGAATTTCCCTTGGTCAAACCCTAGTTTATGAATTAACCTTGAATTGAAATAATTGAAATAACATGTAAAGTAAATGTACAAATTCACCTAACAAAAGATCGATCTCTTGAATGGAATGCAATGTGCTTGCTTCACCAATGGATTTGGACCAAGAAGATGAAGATGAAAGGATGTAGAGGATGTAAAAAGGGATCTTGGATGGATTGAAGAATATATTGAAGATAAAATCTTTCAATTTCTTGAATTCTTGAGTCCTTGAACTTCAATAGAGGAATGCTTAAAGACTTGAAACCCAAACACTTAAATGCTTAAGAGCAAGAGCTTGATAATGCATTATTGTTATGATTGTGGATGCTAGGATATAAAAATGTAGAAAATGGAAGGGTTTACATAGATCTTGAAATTAACTAACTTTCATAGGAAAACTAACCTATAATTTGTTAGAAAGTAAAGTCCATAACTATGGGTTGGGGGGCTCACTAAACTAGTTATCCAATTAAAAAAATATTATTAACCTTATTAAATATGAAACATGTAATCAACACAAAAACATAACCACACACAATAATGCTAGATTTGTTAACTAGGGAAACCCTTGATCAGAGGGAAAACCCTGGTGGGGATGGTACCCATAAAATAATGTACTAATATAAATGTTCCTTGTAAGAGGATGAACTCTGTTAGGAGTCAATGAAATAAATTTAGTACATATCAGTCCATGTTAGGGTACTTTGAATGCCTATGAGGAGATTCCAACCCTGTTAGGAGTTGTGCCAACCTTGTTAGGAGTTGTGAAAGGAAGAAGGACCCACTGTCCAAATAGCTTGAGGGGAAAGACCACCAAACTCACTGTCCAACCAAACTTAACAGTATTCCTTTTAGAATAATACCAAATCATAAACTGCCCACTATCATTATCTACCAAATATAGTCACTTCACTCTTATATTACACCTCTGCTGTACCAAAGACTTATTTGATCCCAATACCAGATTTGTGCATACTTGCATCACATAAAATTGTTGGTTTAAAGAATAATTTTGACAGCTGAGTGTCAATACACTTAACCATTTTTCATTATTCAAGTGCCGAGTAATATCAAGTGCCAAGTTATTCAAGTGCCGAGTGATATCAAGTGCCGAGTTATTCAAGTGCCGAGTAACATAAGGTGCCGAGTGATATAGTTTTGTTTAGGTGCCGAGCTATCCAGGAAACAACATGTGCCGAGCATCGGTAATGCTTTAGGAGCCGAGTAACTCAGGATATCAGCATAAGAGTTTGTAATTACACAAACTATGATGTAAACCATTTTTTTGGCTGACATAAGGTAAATCTCGAAAGATCTAGAGATAAGAATGAATCTTTTACATTTTATATGCAATCTACATGCAGCCAATTGGAAAATTGGAAAGGCATGCAACCAATCAGCAAAAAGGGAAGTATTGAGCGAGAAATTGAGATTCAATGTGGATCGTAGATCCATATCTAACCCTAAGTCTTTGAAATCTTTTTAAGAAAGACAAAAAGATTCATTGTAATAATGATGAGAGAAGGAGAATAGTGTTAAGGGAAAAACATAATGGAATTCAGTGAATGAAGACATAGAGAGTAAGAACAACAATTCAATATTCAGTTGATCAGAATAAAGCAAAGGAGACGAACAAAAATTAGATCTCAGAGGATCAAAATCAGAGAGAGAGCCAGAACAAGTGCCTGCATTCAGCAATCAAGGATTGCAAACTATCAGGTTTATAATACCTAATACTCTCTTACCATTGTATTAGAAAGGAAATCCTATGTAGATAGGTTGGCTTAATAGCTATTTGTAGATCCTTATCAAAAGGTGATTAAATCCTTTAACAGGGTGACACTTCATGTTAAGTGTTTGTAAATCCTCCAACCAGGTCACTATTGACACAGTGTAAAGCCTTTAACAGGGCAGACCATCAGAAGTGGTTGAACAATATTATTGCAGTGAATTTTTGTGGGTATCATCCCCACCCCAGTTTTACCTTCTTATTTTTGGAGGGTTTCTGGGTTACCAAATTCTAGTGTTATGTGTTGATGATGCATGTCTTAGTTTCATATTTTTATGATGTATTTACATGCATGCAATTTACTTTCAGATAAAATTTTTATTGGATAAAGTGTAATACTTTTGATTCACCCCCCCTCTCTCATCAGTATTCTTTCCATATTTGAATATTCCAACAAAAATCTCTTAGATCACTTACCCAATTGTAATTCATAATTGACACTTACAATTCACACATAGATCCTTAATGACAAGGATTTTTTTTCCCTTTATACAAAGTCCTTAGATTAATAACTAAGTCAGACTTAAGGATTTCTCAATTTACAACTACAAATATGACTTCATTAAGATAATGCAATACACGTTGCAATATATATTTTCACAATTACATAACACTGTTAGCTCATAGTCTTTAGGAATCTTTACACATGCAACCTTAAACTTTGTATGATCAAGCACACTATCATCGAGATGTTTTCTACCTCTATCCAACTACACTGCACCATATTCTATCTCTATTAGGAGATATAAACTAATTACCATAAATTGCTTCTCAAGAATTCTGTCTATATACTATCTTAAGTAAATCTCGAATAACTATCACCAATCTTTGAATTTCTACATGCACACTTAACCATGTCATCATGACATTCTATAGAATATGTCCTCAACCACACTCATCCTCATCTTCAATCCTTGAACCTCACAATATCAATCTTTGTCTGCTATTCTGTTAATTTTTGCAAAATAACTAGTATGTTGACTTCAACGATAAAAATAATCATGAATGCAACATACAGCCATGCTAACAATTTCCCCAATGCTTCATCAAAGATATGATACTCCCCCATAGGAATATAATCAACATTCATGCTAACAATCTCCCCCTTTGGCATTGATGACAACATAGATGGAAAACATCTAAGCTCCATGAATACCAAACACATAACTCTACTACTGTACTCTTTCTTTTTAAATCCTCTTCATCAATCAAATTTGAATTTTAGGAACAAATCTTCATTAGTGGGCTGCTGTTCCCCCATTGGCATCAATATTTTCTTCATTGAATGTTTTTCATGTACAACTTCTCTCCCATTGACATTAATGACAAAGATGTCATTATGCCAATTCTGCTGCAAAAAATAATTCAATAAGCTCAAGTATCGAAAGATATTATTAAGTACCATGTACCAAGGGTCCTTCATGACTAGTTTCAATCACTTATACTCCCCCATAGAGGAAGCATCCAACATCTAGTCCAGATAAATAATATTGCTTTGTACTAGTGGACTGATGCAATTTCTGCATGAACTACTCAAAAGTAGGTAGGTGCATGACCCCAAGAATACATCTCAAATACTCAAATGTGTCCTTCAGAAAGGGCTTTATAAAAATGTCAGCTATCTACTCCTTTGTACTGATATACTCTAATCTGATCTCCTTCTTCACTATTCTTGTGTTATCAAAATGTATGATAACAAGTTCCGTAAACTCAACTCCAATGCCCTTCAACATTTGATTCATCCATATGATCTAATTGCAATTATTTTCTTCTTCTACATATTCTTCTTCTATAGTGCTCTATAAAATACATCTTGTTTCTTGCTTAGCCAAGAAACCAATCTTCCTCCTAAGAAAAATGCTCCCCCACTTGTACATTTTCTGTCATCCATACTACCTATCCAATGCACATCAATATATGTACATAAGATAAAGTCATTTGATTTATCATACCATTACCCAAAACCAAGTGTACCTTTCAAACATATGAAAATCCTCTTTACTCCTGTATAATGTGGTTCTTTAGGATCAACTTGAAATCTTGTAACAATGCCAACTATATTAGCTATATCTAGTCTTATGTGAGTCAAATATTACAAACCTCCAATCATATATATGTACTTCTACTCAATAGTAGGACTCTCATCTTTACTAAATAACTTATGACCAGTTACCATGGTGTACTAACATGTTTACAAATTTTCAAACCAAATCATTTCAACAATTCTTTCAAATACTTAGTTTGTAATAAGAAAATACCATTACTATTCTAGACAATCTGTAAACCCAATAAATATTTCACCTCACTAATCATACTCATCTCAAATTTCATCTTCATTTTACCAAAAAATTCTTGACTTTCTTTATCATCGCCTCCAAATATTACGTCATCCACTAACACCTCAACAATAAGTAAACCATTCTCAATTTCCTTCAAATATAGGTTACTATTTGCAGTACCTTTAGCAAATCCTAATTTTGCCAAATATTTATCGAACTTCACATTCCAAGCTCTAGGTGCTTGTTTCAATCCATGTAATGCTTTCTTCAACTTACAGACCATGTCTCCTTATTTTGTCAAAGCAAACCCTTCAAAATTCTCAATGTAATCTTCTTCAAGTTCTCCATTCACAAATTTTGATTTGACATCCATATGATACACTTTGAATTTCTTATTAGCCAAATATGCCAGAAAGATTCTAACTACATCTATTCTAGTAATAGGTGCAAATATTTCCTCATCATCAATACCTTCTTTCCATGACCATCCTTTACATACCAATATTTTTTTATTTCTCACAACCTCACCTTGTTCATTCATCTTATTTATGAAATCCCATTTAGTTCCTATAACATTCTTGTCTTTAGGTCTAGGAACCGATTCCCATGTATCATTCTTCTCAATATGATCTAGCTCTTCTCTCATAGCTTGAATCCAAAAGTCATCGTACTAGCCTCATATTCACTTTTAGGCTCTACTTTAGAAATCAAACATAGTTCTTCTCTCTGTACCTTGTTTCTTGTCATCACTCCTTTTTTCTTGCTACCAACAATCTGATCAGTAGAAATTTCTTTATGAAATTCTTATTAGGAGTCATTGTCTCAACTTTGAATTCAGCTCTAGGTTCACTCCTTGGTTCTTCTCTCTATTCCAAAATTTGTATGTCATTACACAAATCTATGTTAGTCTCATAGAAAAACTCAACATTCTCTTGGTTAGCCTTTGTATTAGTCTCTTTATCAGAATAATAATCAAGTATCATTTCTTGAATTCCAAACTTTTCATCAACTCTAACATTTGTGTTCTCAATAATAGTCTTAGTTCTTTAATTAAAATATTTGTATTCTTTTATTTTTAATGAATAACCAAGAAACATACCTACATCACTTCTTGCATCAAACTTCCCAATGTCATCTTCTCTCTTAATGTAACACTTACTTCCAAAAATTGTGAAATACTTAACTAAGGGTGCATGTCCAAACCAAAGCTCATAAGGGGTCTCAACAATACCTTGTTTGATATGTACTCTATTCATTTTATATACTATTGTATTGACTACTTCTCTCTAAAACATCTTTGAGACATTATTCTCAAAAAACATAGCTCTTGCTGCCTTTGTTACCAATCTTTTTCTCCTTCCTACTATAGCATTTTGCTAAGATGTCTTAGGTTCTTAAAGTTGTATTTTAATGCCATTTTCTTCACAAAAAATATTAAACTCATTTGAAGTAAATTCTCCACCTCTACCATATCTTAAGCACTTAACCTTTAATCCAAACTCATTTTCAACTCCATTCTTAAAAACCTTAAACTTCTCAAATGCTTTAGATTTCTCTCTAAGAAATGATACACACATCATCCTAGTAAAATAATCAATAAGAATCATGAATTATCTTTCACCATAGAATGATCTTGTCTTTGTAGGACTAGTCGAGGCTTTGTGTACTATCTCCAACTTTGTTGATGTAGTAAAATTCTTTCTTGGAAAATAACTTTTCTTCTGCTTTTTCATAACACATTCCTTACATACCAAGTTAGTAGGATTTATAATTTCAACAAGTGTAATGCTAAATTTCACAATATTATCAAAATTTATATGACAAAACCTTTTGTGCCATAACCAGCTATTATCAACTTTAGAAACTAGTCATGTCATCTCTATAAGATTTGTTGATCTCTACACCTATGTTTCCTATTAGTATGAAAAAACTTAGTCATTTACTAGGAAAGGTTGGATGATCATCACTGCGATTGAGTCATCTGTTAAAGGCCAAGTGCATAAGGACTTGTTTATTTTTCCAAGAAAGTCAGAGATTGCTGAGCACCCTAGTTGAGAATGAGCACATATATAAGCCAAACTTAAATAGTTGAGAACGAGTAAATTGTAAGACATTTTTTTGAGTCAACACAAAGGATCATGTGTGTAGAAGTTGAGTGCCAACATGAATCTTAGTTATGATCGAGCATTAAAACATTCAAATGCTAAAAAACTAGTTTTGTCATATGAGTTTGTAATCACATAGACAACTATATAAATCATTTTGGCTAACTTCTATACAAAATTTCATGATTGCAGAGATAGTTAAGATGGGGTTTACACATCTTTACTTAAGGTATTGTTCACAAAGAAAGTAGATCAACCAATCAAAAAATAAGAAGGGAAACAACAAAAGGGATGAATTGTGAACTGTTGATTATTATCCAAAACTTTCAAAAATTATCTATTTAATGAGGGTTCTAACCTTAGGATCATAATCATGTGAAGGAATGAGGAAGGAGGGATCAATAATGAATGGGTGAATGCACAAGTGAAGGAGCAAGCAAGGACTAAATAGAGAAAGTAAGACTAAGTCTAAAAGTAGATAAGATAGAGAAATCTAAGAAGTTAAGGAAAAAACAAAGATACAAGATTAAGAGATCAGGTTGAGACATTGAACAGAGGAAATCCAAAATCATCTTTTCGAGAAAACCAAGGGTAAGGTACTAAATTCATTTTAATAGATTAAGTTAGGGAAAATATCTTAACAAATCTATTTAGAATCTTCTAACATAGTCCTTACTTGGTTGTAAACTTGTAAAATCCTTTAGTAGTGTAAGACCTAATAGTCTTAAAGCTTTTAACAAGCAGACCCTTCATCGGGTAGATCATCTATTATGACTAATATTGTAACCCTGATATGTTAAATATATTGTTGCAAAAATGAAGATTTGTGGATTTCATCCTCACCCTAGTTTTACCTTCACATTGAAGTGTTTATGGCTAACCAAATAATTTGTGTTATGTGTTGAAGCTTTTCATGGATGATATGTTCTAATTTTATTTCAGCATTACAATTTTGATGTTAGATATGAGATGAATTAGGTGTGAAATTAATAATTTTTGTTTGCAAGTAAAAGTTGAAGATCTTGATTCACCCCTCCCTCTTAGTATGTTGTTTCCCATTAAATCCTTCCAAAAATTGGTATCAAAGCTTAGTTATCTTGGAAGAAGTCTAACATCTTGAGTGGATCAGATCTTGGAAATGGAGGAATACATGATGGGAAAAATCATTGAGAACCAGATGATTTAAATCTAAATGATATTGCAAAAATTTGAAGGGGCAAGAAAAGACTTAAGAAAATCCTTCAGATAAAGGAAAGAAATGGCAATTCAGCAAATGACACACTATACAAGGAAATTGATATAGAAGGACTACTTGACAGTAGAAAAACTAGTGACAGTGATGAAGCAATAGTAGAACTACTAGAGAAGAACATTGTTATGAGAAAAGAGGTAAAAGGACTCAAGAGAGAAAAGAAAACCCAATTAGTAAGACTATGTGAAGTGATAAAGAAAAAGAAGAAAGCAGAAGAAGAAAAAATCATGGCTGAATAAGATAAACGACAAGTGACAACCAGACTTGAAGAAAGATCATCTAAAGTACATAAGCTCACAAATAATTAGTTGGATATGATGAATTAGTTGATAATTGCAACTCAAGAAGTAAACATGAAAGACATGGAGATCACAAGTTTAAGGTCACAAAATGAGCAACTAAAAAATGAGTTGAATACTAAAAAGAAGTTTTTGGAAAGACTGAACAAACCAAGTGAAGCTGTCAAATACTTTGAAAAAATGATGACATCACCAAGATCATGAAGAGATACTTCTAGACTAGGTTACAACAAGCATCTTTTATCTACCGCAAAAGGATACTCATCAAAGAATGGAGAACAAAGAAATGAAAAATCAAAAGGCAAACTCACATGTCATCATTATGGAAAACTTGGACATACAACCAACTTCTACAAAAGTAAGTATTGGGGCTCAAAATCCCATTTGTGACTTGAGTACCATTCCAAGCTTTTGACCCCTATGAGCACATTTTAATGCATGTGTATTCGGTTGTCCTTTTGAGGCATAAGAGGTGTTTAATGTTTCTAATACCTTGAATTTAGTATATCCACTCATCTCATGAAGATAAACTATCATTCCGAGTCATTCTATGAAGTTTTATCTTGAGCAATGTCTAAATCTTCATTTTTGCCTGTCAAACAACGACAGGCAGCCTAGCTTGCATTTGAATATCTCATATCTAGTAATGTTTCATAATTCACTACTTTGGAAGTATTTAGTATGCATATCAAAGAGCCCATATTTCAGATTTCAAGTCTTTTTGACATGTTTTGACATGGTTTTGAATCCCTCAAACTCAATTGTTTAGTGTTGTCATGCTGATGCAAATTGTTCAAAATTCTGGGAGGCTCTGTTAGACTTGTTATAACTTTGACCTAGTGGACTGAAATGAGATAATTCATTTTGCATTGCATTTTCAAGGTTAGAGACTCGTTATGTTTATGATTTGAGCTTATGATAAATCTGTTTGATCAGTTTTCAAAGATGATTCCATATGCAATTTGTAAAATTATACTGGTGTCAAGAAGTACAGATTGATCAGTACCTTTGTTTGGGATGTCATAACTTTGAACCCATAATAGGTGAGATCAAATGGATTGTACTGTTGTGCTCTACTCTAAAAATTCTTTAAGTGTGCCAGTTTGCAAGTTTTGACGAATTGGTCTACACACTTTCTTAGGACCATTCCATTTGCAAAAATCACATTTTTGCCTTTGTTCACAGTTCTACAAATCTAAGTAGCCCACTTTGAACACTTTCCAAATGCGCCCAATTATTTTTCATGAGCCCAAATCCCAAATCTATATTCTCCTCATGACAGTGAACTAATGCTCCAATTTTCATGCCCTCAAGTGTCAGTTTGACCTATTTTTAAAGCCAAAATTGAATGTGATTTATGGTTTTCTAACGTATTTGCTTGCAGGCAGTTTCGAGAAGGCAACTTTGACGGTCAATATCTTTTTACCCAGAGGTCATCATGAGATGAAATATGATAGGATGCAAGAATGTGGAGCAAAGAATCAACATGTCTGATTCTAGAGCTTAGTCAGGAGTTTTGGTTAGTTTTTAAGGCCACTTGGAGGACCCCTTGGCAAAAAATTGACAGTTGGCAAGAAAGAGTGGAATGAGTTTTAAAATGTGCAACCAATGATTGGGTTTTGTTTTCAATGACTGTAATAGGTTTAGTGGATCGATTTGAAGGGTCAGGTATTTCAGTTTGAATTTTTCTTAGCTAGACCCACTTTAGGGCTCGATTAACCTCATCAGAAGGATGAGAAATGAAAGCCATTTATCTTTTTCTTAGAATACATAGGCCACAATCCATGTCATTTGTGTTTAATTTCAGTGATAAAAATAATTGTAGTTCAAGTGGAGATATGCATCTATAGTGTACTAAAATCATAGAGGTGAAGGGACATGATATTAAATTGCCTTGATTTTTGCAACAAATTTAGTGGTCCATGTGAGTTTGAAGGTAAAAAATGTTGGGCCCATTTGCCGTTGCACCAAAAGCCATGACTATTAGTGAACATGGAACACCACATAATTAACCACCTGTGGGCAGGGGAGCGCATCGCATCACCCAACAATCTCCCCCTCGACGCGCATACCAGGTGCTTACACGGGTCGGGAAGGCACCGGGGAGATTTGAACCCATGACCAAGCCAAAACCAGGCGATGCCCCGAACCCCACTATTTATGAAGTATGTACAGTACTTTCCTGATCAGTCACCACAATCTAACAATCTCCCACTTGGGGACTGATCAGGCTCCACACTAAACAACAAAAAATCAGTGGAGTAAAGATTAGAAATTCTCAAGTCCACTCCCAAGGCTAGATTGCAGATGTAAGTTTTAAATAAATTAGCGCATGGGTTTGAATTTTTAAAGTGTGTGCTTGATGATCTATGTCTCACCTCCAGCTCGGGCATAGAAAGATTGGTTGGTGAATAAAATTGAGCACATGGAGGGAAGGATTCAGATTCATTAGTGGGTGTAAGTGACATGAAGCCTGTGTGGAGGTTGACACACTATGCACACATTTTAGTGTGTTGAAGAGCATATACGAATGCACCGAAGGCGCAATATCTATTTGACAGAATGTCCAGATCCAACAAGCTTGGCATTCATTACAATATCCACAATCCATAAACATAGAGATTAGTGGTAGATGCAAAGATCATAGATATAGCATGATAACTATTTGACATCCTAGTGGATCAACACAACCATAGGAAAAGTGTGTGTACTGTTTGAATAAATTCTTCATCTTCAATTCGTGCCTAGAGGAGATTATCATAATCAAGCTAATATTCTCACTTCTACAGAATGAAGCTGTCATTGATGCATATTTAGAAGGTTTAGAATCTTGTGAAGCTAAGGATCTTTCAAAAGTTATGAGTGTTGCTTCCTTCCTTGTAAGTCGCATTGAAAAATTGGAACTGAGTTTGCACTTTTACTTCAAGGAAAGGTTGTAACAAGCTGCTCTTTCTTACAAACTATGTCAGGAAAAGTTCTCTAGTTGTCGATGGGAGGTTCTTGAAAAGAGAGGAGCTAGAAAGCAAAGAGTTTTGTGGGCCTTAACAAGTGTGAAAAATCCAACATATCTAGATACACTCTATGTGAATCCTCTTATTAGCCCTGACAATGTCACAACAACTGATGAAATTGCACCAGGCATTTCTAGACCATGCTACGATTTCTAGAACCATTGATGAAAATTTTGAGGAAGCATGTGAGAGGGAGGAGTGCTTGGAGGTTTTGAACAATTGGTACTCTGCAACAAGAGGCTAGCTTTCTATGCGTGGGTATTTATATCTATGATTCACTTCTAGGCCAATTTTTTTCTAAAAATTGATGGCTCTAGACCTCTCAAGTCCTTTCCCCATCCATCACTACCAGACACTACTACATTTGACATCATTTTTCTACCAAAATTTTTGACCATCAACTAAAAAAGTTTAGTTTGGTTGAAATGTAAAAGGCAATTTTTTTTTTTTTTAAATAAGCCTCGTGTTGGTCGAAAAGGGGGGCTTAGATGTAAAAAATAAAAACATTTCATGTTTGTTGTTTTTCGTGTGCATGGGATGTTTTGTTGTTTTTTGTTTTTCACATGCATGGGATGTTTTGTTGGAGTTTGATACTTGATGTGCCATCACCAGATAAAAAACTAGATGCCCTGGTTCTTCCCTAGCTTGCTCACGGTTGGAGTTGGAAACTTGATATTTTTAAAAGGAGGTGATCGATCTTTTGGAAGTTTAGATTTGGAAATAGCAAGGTCGAATGCATAAGGTAGAGTTTCAATTGTTTTCTCCTTAGATTCGTTTCCTTTACATATTCCAAAAGAAATTTCTTATTCTTTCATCTCTTCATTATCATTTGTTCCATGATTGTATTCAATGCAGTTGTATAACTTGTACATGGCTGCTTCTTTTCAATCCAAGGAATCATTATGTCCAATTCTCTTCCATCAGTTTGATGGGCATTTTTTCCCCTTGTTCTTTCTTATCTTTTGAACTTGGTAGCAAGAGCAAGGGACCCATTCTTCACTTTCCTCATATGGTATTGCTTGGCCAGTGATGCCCTCTCCTCAATGAATTCTATGATATTTCATGCTTGAGAATATGCCTCCCTCCGAACAATCCTTAATGGACTTTGCATGACTTGGTACAATGTTCTCTTCTATGCTAGTTTCCCAATGTCAAAAGTTAAAATTAATCTCTTTTATATATCAGGTTTGGACTTCATTCTTAGAAGCATCAATTCTAATTTTTGGCAGTTTTGTAGAACATCTTTTGTGGACATAATTTACTCCTTACCTACATTGCAAACAAAAAAGAAGGAAACATCTATTTTGCTAGTTTTGCTATCTTAAAACTATTTTAATCCTTTTAAAGCCTTTATATCATATCTGTACATTTCTTGATCACATGGCTACATACATCATCGTGAAATATGGAAAAAATAAATAAATATTTTTTTTTGATAATAATTATAGACTACAAAAAGCCATATTTTGGGCATAAAAAGGGCATTGACATTTGACACAAATTAAGCCTTCTTAGCTTGCCATGCCATTTGCAAAACCTTCAACAAGTTATGTTCCCTATGAACCATTGATCATAGATATGCTCAGTTCCTTCATTAACAACTAGGTAGTATTTTTTGTCATGTCAAATTATGTGATGTTTAATTAGTACCAATCTTGAAACAATTGCAAGAGTAGTGGTTTACAAGAGCTCATCTCTTGTGATTAAAAATAGTCCACCTAGCACTCATGGCATTCATGTGATCCTCATACATTCAAAGCATTTGAGATTTATTTGGTGTTGTTGCAAGAGCAGTACAAATTTTTTTGCATCTGTAGAAAAGAAAGCATGGAGAGTGTGAAGGAGAAAATGCTATAGGTCTAGGAGCTCAAAATGCTGTCAATAAAAAAATTCTAGGTGCCCATTGTTTAAAATTTTATGGAAGGTTTCTCAAGGCTTAAAAACCATGTTTGAATGCTTCAAGTGGGCTAGAGTTTGGTAGGATATACTCGAAGCAGAGGAATTTGTCATGGAGTTGACAGCAATAGCATTGGATGTTTTGGATAATCTACACTCCCCATTGGATAGCCTTTGACATGTGTGTAATATGTGCAACCCAAAATCATGTTATATAAAAAATTTATATATAAATCAGTAAATTGATTAATTAATATAATATTCTTGTAATCCTATAAAGATATATAGGAGGGATGTGAAATATATATCCTCCTATTAGTTTATTCATTATTGTATTTACATATAAATTGTTATATATAAATATATATAGGAATATCAAATTATATATTATATTGTATAGCAAATCCAACTAGAGTAATTTTGGGATTGTTTTGCCATATTGACAAAACCAATTTTTGTAAACTAGCAAATCACCACAGAGTAGCTAGATGTTTTGTGACAAAAACCTAGAAAATATAGTTGCATTTATATAGGATGAAGGTTTATTAAAATATGAATTTAAAGAGGGAAATATGTAATGGATATAACAGTCCAAGAGATTTGACCATCTGGAGATGAATACAATAAAGAACTGGGGGATAGTAGATTAGATAATATAATAACATTACAACATAGTGCACATGAATAAGAAAGGAAATTAGGAAACTAATGGAATTCTCATCATTCTAGCTTCATCATCACCTTTACCATATATTTTCCTCAACAATATTCCCAAATGAAAACATTAAAAAAAATCTAATTTCTTGTGGCTTGTATCAGATCAGAATGTCAGCATCGCAGTGAGAAAATGTGGTTATCTAGATACAAGAAGAAAACTAGGATAAGATTGTAAGAGCACGATGGCACACTGGGCTGCCTCTATGTTTGATCTTTTTGATTCTCAAATGGTTCATGGTGATCTTGTTGGCATTTTTGCAATGATCACTACTACATTTAACCTTATTTTTCTACTGCAACTATGTTTCTTTTTCTCTGCTTCATTTTACTAAACATTCCCTATCAACAAAATATAGATTGTGTTTCAATATTAAAATGTATGAGGGTATGTGAAGACTTTTCCTGTTATCCACAGAAACTGATTGAGAAGCACATGAAGTTTTGACAACTCATGAACCCTTGTGATGTAGAGGATAGGGTGATGGACCCAAGTAAAAACCCAAAATGAGCAAGATTGTAGGAGTGTTCCTAGTGACCCTTCTAGGTCCTGATAGGCAAGTTCCACAACCAGTCAACTCTAGGATGTTTTAGGGTCTCAATAGGTTTGTTATAGTCTATCTAACATGTTCCCATCAACACCTTTTAGTTTCCATACCCTGCAAGCCAACATGCATAACTCACCTAAATGTTGTCAATGGAAAATTGTAACTTCTATAACAACAGCTAGACAAAATGGTGGATATCTTTTGATTTTCACAAATGACATAGTTTCAAATACCCTTTATCTTCATTCAAAACATATGTAAAGCTTGGATGGGCTTCCTTTGGCAAGTATCAAAGATTCTTCACAATGACCCTGTTTCAAAAATGAAGCAATAGTGCATTTTCAAAGCAACATATAGAAGTACTCAATGTATGGACTTCAAAACTTGCATATGTTTCTAAAATGTCTTTAATTAGACAAATCCACACTCAATTCCACTCTATGGGTTTCCTAACCCCAAAATCCCCAATTCATCTATTCAAAACCCTTGTTTCTAGGGTATCACCAATCTCCCATGTGCCAAGGTTTCTTTGACTAATTCAAACTGCAGACATCTATGTTTTATCACCATAAACATGAATCAACTCTCAAATTCTGCCCTCCTTAAGGCAAATCTCTCTCCATATGACTGTCTCCTCCAAATAACCCTTATTTTCACCCTTTTTGTGTATGGTGGCCACCAAATACTTAAGTTAGTGGTTCATTACAGAGTTAGAAGCATTCATACAAGTTAGAAACCTACCATTCCATGAAGAATTAGACAACATTTCATGGAATGTCCTTGATTGTTTGAAAAAAACTTCAAAATTGTTAACGAACTGCCAGCTATAGCCAGAAATCTATGAATTTGAACAAACAACTTACAAATTTGGATTCAAATCTTGGTCTAAGACATCAAGAAATGTCTGAGAATATAATACAATGCATTCCAATTCAAAAGATGTGCAAGAAACTCAAAAATCCTTCAAATTGCTATTAAAACCAAGCACTTTTATTCAGTTTTTTCTGAGACAGTCTGTACAATCATATATTTATAGTTTCAGGAGATAGTTAACAACCCCTTTAACTGACTCCAACTCCTTTCACTTCCTATTCCTTCATAAAATTTAAACTATGTAATTTCCCTCCAAAATTCCCATCTAACCATTATATTCAAGATTTGAATTTTTTAAAGCAATAAACTATGTTTTTAAGGGACTTATTGAATGTTTTAATTTATTTAAGGACTTGAGATGATTATGACATCATACTAGACCCTATCACATGAATCCTCTACCTTAGACAACCTCTAGATCCTATTCCATGCCTAATTACAACTTTTCAATATGAAAGTCTTTCAAGACATTATACAATATTATGACTCTTTATGCTTTCAAAGGCCATGATTGGTTGCAAAATGGACCAATTGATACCATGAGATTCTCCATGTCCTCTGTGATGTCCTGGACCCTCAAGGTACCTATGATGAGCATATGATGCCCTTGCATCACCTTGCCTCCTCAACTAGTTTTATTTTCAGGTAACAGGTAACAAAATTTCTTTCATTCATTTTCTTATATGTTTTAGCTTAACTTACTTAATGTTCTTAGGATTATTTTGTGTTAAATCTTATTGATACACAATCATTTGGATTGGAATGCTTAGGACTCTGGCTATAATTCTAAAGAGGAATTATTGGAGCTTTCTTTCCTGCCTTGAAATCATTCCACCTTTAGCTCTCGACATTGATGTAGAGACTTGGGTGGACTTTCAGTTATTCACAATAAGAGGGACTTTCCTAGTGTTCTCATAACACAATCAAGCTTCTTCATAGGATCACTCTCCTTGATCCAATCAACTCCAAACCTTATCAGAGTGCATGTACCATTCTCTTGTGCCACCATAGGCTCTACATCTTAGAAATCATCCCATGTCCCTCAAATGGATTCACCAAGCAATCTTGTTCAACAACCATCAAATGCCCACAATGCCTCAATAGGCTCCAACCTTGACTTCACTTCAACTAGGTATTTCTATCACCTTCACACATCTCAAACAACTTCAACTAACCTTTTTCCAAGGTTACCAAATGCTCATCTTATTATCTGATACCAAAAACCCACTACAAGCCCTTCACTAGGCCTATTTCCCAATTAGCCTTGCCTAATCAGTTTTTCACACTTTTCTCTCACTTTTCCCAAAAGTCTCAGAAAACTAAGACCATATCCAGATACCATTTTGGATTCTACACAACATACTTCAAGTGCTCATGCTACTGCCTTGGACCAAATGCCCAAACCAACACTGCTGCCCCACAATTAACCCTCTTTTAGCCCTTCTATTACAAAGCAACCACTAACATATCTCATCTCACAAACCATCTAACCTCAAACAGAGTTGTCTTGTCATCCAAAACAAAGGATTTTAAAATTCATAGGAGATTCCATCAAGTTTTACAAACCCAACCAACAAACCCTCCTTCCTAGGTGCCTAAACCAAGGGTTTTACCAAACTCACCTTTCCATACATTTCCTGATCCTTCAAATGGGTCCAACACCTTCATATAGACCTAACATGACCTTCCTTGTCATAAAATATAATCCTCCTTCAGATGGAACCTCTAGACCTATGACTGTCCCAACACCTAGTAACACCTCTAGACCTATGATTCCCACAAAATATTTATCAACACTTACCTTGTTGCTTGTAACAAAATGATGCATTCATCTACAAGCATTTGAACCCTCCAAATATAATATTCCTTTATAAACTCTAAGTTAAACACTAAATCCATTTGAGTTTAGAGATCTTGATCTCTAATTTCTTTTCCAAAATCACCCTTCAAGGTGGAACTCTCCAATATGCTCTTCTTATATGCTTATGGAATTGTTTTGGATGTTCCAAAGAATTTCAACATCCAACCTTTATAGACGTTTGAGTTCTAAATTCATTTCCCTTGATGTTAGGCCCAAATGGTCTAAGGATTAAGTTTTTTAAAATTGTACAACCACCATGAGGCCAAACTTGCATAAGCTAATTGATTTCTAATTAAGTGAAATTTGATTTCTTCTTTTGACCCTTAGGCCAACCCACTTAGGCCTATTTTTCAACAAATTTCAATTGCAATTATTTCATGGATGAAATTGTAATGATCTTAGGCTCATGAGTTTTTGAGATTTACCCATCTTTTGAGCTCACATGTTCTTGATTGAAGATTGCATTAATATGTTTCAATTTTTCATTTATCTTCATTAGTTGATGCATTAATCACATTAGTCATTGCTATCAGGATTGGTCATGGCATGCTCTTGTTAGCACCTAAGTAACTTTCACCTTGTGACATCTCTTTGAGGCATTTTGCAAATAACTAAGATACATTGTCTATAAATCCACATTTTGCAAACATCTAGGCCTTCTAGAAATTATAGGATCATTTTAGTTACATTTGAAAACATTAATCAACAATTTCCATATGTGCAGATATAAACATTAACTACAACATGTTCAATTTATTTGCAGGTATATTTTCCTGTGAAGGAAGACCACGCTTGACAATATGAACACTAACAAAATAATGAGACAATGGCTGCATTGTAGGCTCAGTTTCGAAGAAAACCTAATAAATGTGATTGTCCTTGCAAAAAGTGTAAGGGCTTAAAGAATCAAAGAATTCTAATCACAACAGCCTAGAGTCATTGTAGGCAATATGGTCATGTTGAAGGGGGCCATGATTTTCATCCATTGCTGAATGTGGATTTCCTTCTAGAGGAACATGGAGGTGTGAATATCCAAGCTGAGGATAACACTCCCATGGAAGAAGATGATAATGTGCTAGAGGACATGATTGAAGAAGATGGTATTGGGGCAGGTGATGAAGAAGCTCACAATGATGGTACTAGCAAATTTGATAATGATGATGAAGATGGTCTTGATATACCTTTACTTGAGAAGGCACACGAGCCCTCATACGAAGGCTCCCAAAAAACTCTACTCTCGGCTATAGTGTTGTTGGTGAACTTAAAGGTTATGAATGGTATATCCAATGTAGCAATGTCAGGTATGCTAAGGTATGTCATTTTTGTCATCTTCAGTGTTAGCATACAATTACTATTCATTATATTAACAATGTATATTTGTTGTTGTAGGTTGATTAGTGAGTTTTTGTTACCACCATCAAACATTTTGCCTCATTTGTACCGAGAATTATCTAACATTATGGATCAGATTGGAATGAAGTATCAGACAATACATGCATGTCCCAATGATCACATTCTATATCTTAAACAACATTAATTTGCAGCAAAATGCCCTAATTGTCATGTTAGTAGATATCGGTTGATCAAATAACAAAAAAAGTTCCGCACAAAGTTCTTCGGTACATTCCCATTATTCCATGTCTTCAACGATTATTCAGGTGTGCTAGCTTGGCACAATTTATGGATTACCATGCATGCAATAGAAGTCAAGATGAAATTATATGAATGCCTGTCGATGGTTATGCATTTAAAGGTATAGAAGAAACATGGTCACACTTTAAAGAAGAACCTCATAATCTGAAGCTTTCATTGGTGGCGGACAATGTCAATTGATATGGAGATATGAGATCTGTTTACTCAGTGTGACCTATTTTTGTTATTAACAATAACATTCCTCCTTGGATGTCCATAAAGAGGGAGCACATAATGTTGTTAATGATTCTGCTAGGTTTTAATTTTTATTTTATAGTTATCTAAATTAATTTATAAATAGTGCATGAAAATGGTTATAATAATTACGTAATGTTTATGTTCATTCAATTGCTAGGTAAATACCAAGTTAAAGATATGAACGTGTATATTGAGCCCCTAATTGACGAGTTGTTGAAGTTATGGAATGGCACCACTATGTATGATATCTCTAGACTGATAGGACATCGACAATTTTAATTCTATGCAATGCTTGTATGTACAATACATGATGCCCCTAGGCTAACTCATTTTTGCGGGTATCTTATATTGTTAAGATCACATATTTTTGGTCTGTTATAGTACTTACAAATTACTATTGAATACTTAAGTTGCACATGATAATTGTACATGATCCAATTATACATGATCTTTTAGGTCTTCAAACAAAGGTAAAATTTGCATGTCCAGTTTGTGGTCCGAAGATGAAATGTCATCATTCGAGAAGTTTAAGAAAGTAGGTGTTTGATGAGTTTAGAAACTTTCTCCACAATAATTACAGGTATTAAATTGCCAAAAAACATCTTTTCAATGGGAAAGAAGAGACATCATCAAGGCCACGAAGAATGACACCTCATTTATGGAAGTTGGAATACGATCAACTAAATCGTTGAGGTAATGTCCAATTTGTCATCTGAAGTTTAAAATTTGTATTTTGATATTTTTTTATATTTACTAATATTGTACTTGATGCTCGTGAAGGTCGTCAAGGCATCAATGACCAACTTCCTAGAGGAATGAAAAGTTATCCTACTCAATTTAGTAGGTTACCATACTACAAGGATCTCCCAATTGCACATTTGTTTGATGCTAGGCATATTAGAAAGAATGTAATAGAGACACTATGGAAAATGTTGGATGGAAGGCATGATAGAGAACAAATTGCCAAAATTTGTACTGACATTCATGAATCCAATCATGCACTAAAATTTTTCATTGAATCAAATAGCAATGGAGACCTCATAAATACAAGTGCCCTTCCTTGGTTATTAACGGAGCAACAAAGTGATGCATTAAAAGAAGTCATAAAAAAAGAAAAATTTCCAATGGGATTTGTTGCAAATATAATCACTCTTCTATCAAAGAAAGGTGATTTTGGGCTAGGGTTGAAAACATATGATTGGCATACCTTCCTCAAGGTAAGTCATATTCTCTATTTACAGTATATTTGTAAGATTGAATGTAGTACCAATTGCATTATTTAATAATATATTGAAATGATCATTTTTTAATGATTGTAGTTTTTCCTACCTCTATCCCTTCCACAACAGTTTGACAACAGTATTAAACAAGTCATATATGATCTTGGAAAATACATGAGGTTAGAAGTGTTTTTTCTTAAATTTGTAGCTTTTTATCTGAAATCTATTGTATAATTTTATTTGTATAATTTTATTTGAAATCTCCTTTATGTGTTTTTTCATGTTGAATCTCTTTTAGGTGGTTATCATCTAAAAAAATTGATAAAAAAGATATAAAATATTGGAAGAGAAAAAATCCACAGCTTATGTGTGAAATGCAAAAGTGTTTACCTCCAACATTTTTCAATGCTCAAGAACACTACCTCATACATCAAGTTGAGGAGATTGAATTGTGTGGACTTGTACAAGCTAGATCAATGTGGATGGTTGAGAGGCACTTGAAATTTATGAAGGGCTTGGTTCGACAAAGAGTACATCCTAAGAGTTCTATGATAGAGGGATATATGATATACCAGACCATGGTGTATATTAGTGAGTATCTTCCAAAGTTTGTAGTAGATATCCATGTAGATCACATTTGGGATCCCAACTATAATGACAAATTCAAAGGGGAGTACCTGATAGGGAAAGGTAGATTGAGGAGGGTGAGAGGTAATTATAAGTTTTTTTTTGTAATTTAATAATTCTTATCCATCATCAATATATATAAGTTGTTTCTAACTGGTGTAATTGTCTTCTTTATAGTTGGTCGTGAGTGGGATGCACTACACTTGTATATTGCAAACAATCTTGATTGGATGATAGTATGGATTGAACAGTCTCAAAAAAATGGTCGCTCATTAACATGGGATGGTGTTGTATCATTGGTTAAAGAAGCTCATCGTAATGGAGATCCCAATGTTACACCAATGATACTTGATCTAATATATGGCTTAAGAGATACAAAGGTATGCATAAGATTACTAATCATGAGAGATAAGTTTAATATCAACTCATAGATCAATGAGAAGATACTTGACATGTTTAAATAATTGCAGGTCAAACACCACAAATCTATGTACTACCATGGCTATAAATTTTGCACAAAAAAGTTAGATGAAACAAAGAAAATGTGTGATTCTGGGATAAGTGCTGTCTTTGCGGTCACCAATATTTCATCTAGAACTGATATACATCCTCAACAATCTAAAAATTGATACTATGACATTTTGGATGATATACTTGAGTGCGACTTTAATTCATTCAAAATACTTCTAGTTTTCATCAAATGGTTAGGGTTACGACTGAATCAAAATGATCTTGATAGGACTATTATTGAACATGATAATGGATTTACTATGATTAATACAAGGTCATTTGAGCCAGTCGGAGATGAGCCCTATGTTCTTCCAAGCCAATGCAAGCAAGTATTTTACTTTGGTGTTCCACACAAACTAGTTGGTCATTTTTTGTTAGACATGACCCAAGAGGAAGGCTGGTAAAGTATAATGTGATCGAAGAAGAAGATATTGAAGAAGCACAAGAGAAAGTAAATGATTATCACGAATGACAGTTACCCAGTGATGAAGAAGAAGATGGTGATGATTTTGGTCATGGTAACAATAATGGTGATAATGATGATGGTGATGCTGATGACAATCATGATCATGGTGATGAAGATGGTGATGATCATGGCGATGATGGTCATGATGATGATAGTGATCAAGATGATGATGATGGTGATGAAGATGGTGGTGGTGACGATGACAATCAAAGTAATAAGTACAATGATGGTGATGATGATGATGATGATGATGATGATGATGACATGGATGAAGATCATGATGATTAATGAAATGTCTCGGTAGGATAAATGTCAGCTATGATGGGGTCTTGTATGACCAAATTTTTCTTTCCAAACCATATGTGCACATATAAACATTAAGTAGAATATGTCAAATATTTTTTTAGATATAAACATTAGTTACACTAAATTTTTAACTTAAGACAAATGATTTACATATATAATCTACTTTATTATTAATTTTTTTTGGTAAGTCTATTACTTTAATTTCGCTGCTGATTTCTAAGACTTACTAATTTTTTTCACGGGGTGATATGGATGCACCATCTTAGACACCTTCAATAGAGGTAAACATTAATTATTGTAAATTTTAATGTTAATATAGAAACAAATGTCATATTATTATGTTCTTTTCTTTATGGATTTGGAGTTATTTTGATAAAATTATATCGATATTTGATGTCACAAATGATAGGAAAAAACTAGAATGATCGCTGATCAAATGCGATCTGAAATATGGGCGTCATATCTACATGAAATTTCCCTTAGTACTAACTTAGTATTCATCACCCAACAAATTAAGCAAAGATACACTGCTGAACTTGTTAACATTATCATCGAGGGTGACAGAAGTGAGGAGAAAGAGGCATTGAAAATAGAATTGGACCGTAGAATCCAATCGTTGAAGGTAAGCAGTAATTCGACTAAAGCAGTAATAGAAATTCAATAGATATTAATATTTTATAGTATCTTATGGATCATGATCTCTAATTTTATGTTTTCTTGTATAGACATATGTGCCAGTTGCGACATCACATGGTGAACATGGTGAGGGTTGTTGCGCAAAACCTTCGTGTAAGTAACACTTTGTTTTGATAAACATTATAACACTTACCTTTTTTTGTGTGGATGTTTCTCGCTAGTATCCCATTTGATCTTTATCCATTGCAAATGTCTTTGCTAACAATATTCTATTCTTTAGCTCATGATGAAGTGCAGACTCCTTCTGTTGGCGGTCCAGTATTGCCTAGTGCATTGTTGGCAACAAGGACCATGCAAACATCCTTGTCTATGCCCACTAGAACTGGTAAAACCTTGTTTTTCTATATTTTGTAATGTGCTATTTGTAATGTATTTCTACAAGTTGATGAATAATAAAGTAGCATATCAATGCTTAAATGATATCTATAGAAGCCTGCATACACACAAACACATGCATACACACACCACACATACATACATATATATATATATACCCACACATAGAGAGACATGGAGATAGGCAGGGAGGTAGACCAACATAGAGCAGTACTAGAATTGTCATTTAATTGTCATGATGTTTTAGTTGATAGACCAATAGAGAGTAGTACTACTGAAGCTGATCCATTTCTTGGAGTAGTTCGTGTGATTAGTACTAGTTTGTATGAAGGGACATTATTGCTGAATAAGAAAACTATGTTTTCGTTAAAAGAACGAAAGTTTCCAGGTGCTTTAAAATTGTTATTATTTAAAGTTTAAATTTAGCTTACTTTTACATTACTCATTTTGGACTGATAAAACCTTTATGTTTTTGTAGGTAATAATGCTTTTTTTGAACATCTTTTTCATATGACATTGAGACTATTTGAACCCACCATACGTAAAAGGTACGTAGTTTCATATCATTCCTACATAATTTTTCTTTTCTTCCATTTATTGTTATATATTAAAGTTATTGATCTAACAATCTATTTGTTTTTAAAAAGGTGGAATGTACAAGCTATGGAATTAAAAAATTAGCTAAATGAATCTTTTGAGGAGAAATTTGGGAAAAACATTTTTGACACTGGCCTACTTCTGAAAAGAGCAACAAAGCATATAAAGACTACGAGGGATCAATATAGAAGGGCTCTTAAGGATAACCCAAAGTACGACCATCCTCCTATGATTCCATCGATCGAGTGGAATGAAATAATAGAAGATGCAAAGGAGAAAAGGCTATGTGAAGATAGAGATAATGAAGCAGCATAGGGCAAAAAGAGGTATGCCATTATAGTATTGAGTACATTGTAATCATGCACTAATTATTGATATTTGTAAATATATAATCTAAGATGTTTGAAATTGTTCATAGATTGCAGGACACATTTGTGGCTACACAAGCGAGAGTAGAAAAGGTTGGCCAACACAAACTTGGCTTTGGTGGCCATATGAATCTCCAATCTCGACTTGTAAGTAGAGCAATGAAATTTCATTTTTTTAAAAATATAATGTTGCAAACAGTTTTGTTTAATGAAACCATACATGGAAAATTGACGTTATCAAGCAAAAAATACAAGGCATAGAATTCAATGTGGAGGTCACAGATGAAGATAGAAAAATTACCTTGAAGGAAGGCTATAAAGTTGTGGCTGCACGCCTATGCGAAGAATATGTAAGCCTTGCCCAAGAATCCAGTGCACCAAATGATATCTCATAGGTAAATTAGTCAGATGAAAAGTAAATGAAATTGAATAGTTGAGAAGATTCTTTTTTGGTATTAGTTTTAAACATAAATTGACAACATAACAATGTGCATAACATTTTACTGCAGCCTTCATATCCTACCATAGAACTTGCTCATGACGAAGGCCATGATGTGCATTATAGTGGTGGAGGTATTAATTTTCTATTAGAAATTAATTATGCAATTATGACTACAATTTAACATCTTCAATTGCAATTTGATGTGTATCCTTTTTTTGAATATTTCAAAGCATGTTGAACATCATGCTGAAGGAGTGGACCATGTTCCAAGTGTTCAACATGTTGACACAATGGTGGATCAGAATGTTAATATACATGATGTGGTATTGTTAGGTAAGAAAAATGCATGTTATGTTGTATTCGTACTTAATTATAGACTTGTAATAGTTAGAAAAAGAAAAAGAGTATGCCAATTTATCCCATTCACTTTTTCTTGCAACAGAGCCCCCTTTAGTGCAGCAACCTCCTGCTCCTCCAAAGAGAAGGAGCCATCATAATTTGATATTACATGTTCCAGAAGAGGAGGAGAATGATGTAGATATGGATGCTCCTATGAGCGCTTTTCTTAAGAGAGCTTAGAAAAACAAAAAAAAGAAATGATGTTTTAAAAATCTTCTTTGATAAACCTTGTTGGATAATGAAAGAACTTTGTTTTAAGTAATTATGTATGAATGATGCATATTAATATAGATTTTTATTTTATGTTAATGAATATTGTTATGTGTTAATGAAGTCTTGATTAGTATTGTGTATTAATGAATTTTATATGGTATTAATGAATGTTATGTGATTGTATTGATTAAATGTTATAGTTCATAAATGAATGAATGAATGAATGAAGTATGTAAGTAGATGATAATGGGTACTTTAGATTGATGTTAGGGGGAGGGGGGTGAGGCCAGATGAGCTTCCACCTTCACATGGTTGGCCTTGTTAAGTAGAGAATATTATAGTATTCTTGAAACCAAGTGAAGCTGAAATTAAGGACCCTTTTTCATTATGTTCAAGAGGGTCAGACAAGCTAAGGACCCTTTTCATTTTAGTCTAAAAAGTAAGTGTATTCTATTACAACAAGATGTATCTTTATTTTCCTATCATATTGATGTCCTCACCAGAATCCAAGGAACTTTAGGAAGTTTATATGTTAACAAATTCCACGTCTCTGACCCATCAAGAATCTAAGGAACTTTAGGAATTTTATAGGTTAACAAATTCCATGTCTCTAGCCCATCAAGAATCCAAGGAACTTTAGAAAGGCTAGAGGCTAATTGACTTCTCTCCTCTATCCATTCTCTATAATAGTCATTACCAAAATGGAAAAATATAAAGAACAGATCCCAAATTTAAGCATTAGAAAATCGGACCCTTCTCTAGCCCTGGAATCTCACTTATATAATGTGAGATGCAACAAGCTACAGGCTAAGAGAAACTGATAGGTGTCCTTTTAGGGAGATAATTACATACACCTATCACAAAATTACAAAAATATGGATAACAGAAGATGCCTAGATCAAACATTCCTTTTAGTGGGTCTGCTTCTGTTACATTCTCTATTATTGTTGATTTGGTAACTATTCTAATCCCTGTTTGTATGCAACTGCCAAGCTAACTAATGATGAAGTTTGTTATGATGATTGCAAGTTAGTCTCCACCTATGGGCTTTCACCATCTTTATCCTACACGGTGGGAATAACTTCTACTTTTCCCTCTTCTTTGGTTGTATCCGTGTCCTATGGGCCTAGGTCTGCAACTAAAAGTGACTGATCATTCTTGTCTTATTCTCCCTTTTGGCCTTGTGTAGTGATGGTGTCAATGATTTGGATCTCATCACCCTGCACCTCATCACTATTAGTTTCTATTTCCTCAAATTGTTCACCAGGAGCTATTTCTACCATCCACTTGTCAAATAGTGTGTCATCTAGCCAATTGAATTGCAAAATATCACTCTGCCTCTTGAGCAAATACTTAGCCTCATTATCAATGGTAACAAAATTCTGTTTCAAAGAATCAAAGAATATTTGGGCTTTCACTATTTCTTCAGTTGTTGTGGCCCACCATGCATGCCCTATTTCATTGATAACTTGATTCATTCTTAAAAAAAATAAATCATCAAGCTCCTTAGCTCATTCATCTTTGCTTTTCAAATTATTTTTCTTATCTAGGGCACAAGGAAACAAACTAAACTTTTGGCTCTTGTACTTATCTAAGTAGCCAACTATTATTCTTTGCAAATGAATTCTCTTATTGTCAAAGTCAGTAAGATCAGAAACAATATCAAAAGTTTTCTTGATTTGATCACAATTTTTTTTTATAATAGAATAACACAAAAATGTCACCTCTTTCCTCCTTCTTACTCACTTATTTACAATAGGCTTCAAAGCCCCATCACTTTCTTTCATTTCGTCCTAGATACTGATCACCCTAGCCAACTGATCATAAACTAGTGGCCATTCAATTTTATCCCCCAAATATGTAAAGGCATTTCTTAATATTTCTTCATATTTCACATTAAATTCCACATGTAAGGCCCATAGTTTATTCTTTTATTCTTCAAAGTCCTCAGCAGTATAATATTCTTTCCTTTGGGGTGTATCTGGTACCTCTATGAAGGGAGTGGATTTAAAAGGTTCAACTGGGGGGTGAGGGTATGTTATTCTTGGTCTTGTGGACATCCCCATTAGCTTATTCTCAAGCTCAATTCTCCTTTTTACCTCTTTATTGTAGGCATCCACAACTGCCTCATACTTGCTCTATAGCTGAATCATTTCCTTTTCCTCCCTCTCTATAGTAGCCAAGGCAAATTGAGAGTAATCTACATTCATGTGAGCTACTTGGACATGTGAGGTATTGACAACTCTCCTCACAATAATACTCCCTATTAGTCTTGAATCATCATGCTATGATGGAGTAGCCCCAGATCCTCTTCTCAATGACCACATGACAAGAGCAACTTGGTCATTACTAAATGCAGTTCCCAAGAATTCTTTTTTATTTGGATCTTGCAATCCCAAATTATTTGACATAGAATTGAAAATCAAGGCATCAACAATGTCCCAATTGGGCAATAATAAAATATTTATAGCCTTTACCATCTGTCTCCCTTCTTCAAGGGTTATATTCTAGAGCTCTTGAATCATTTATTCCTTTATTTGATTTTGAATGGAGGCTTCATCCATTTCTGGATGGTCTATTTTCATATTCTTACATCTTTTCTCAAAATTGTGCATGTTTGCCCTCCAAGAAAACTGATGGAAAGCCCTAGACTTTACAAAACTATCATTAGACAAAAATTGTTGACTAGCTTGTTCCAAAATAGGATCCAATTCCATTCCCTTGAAATCTGCTACAGTCAACTCAAAACTTGGCATAGGAGGCTCCTAGGGGTTCCCTTCATCAATCTCTGCTTGGGTAACAAAAACTCCCACTTGTGATCCAATTTGTTCAATCTGCTCATTAGTGAGCCGCTCCTCCTCAATTCTCATAGGGGTTTGGGAAGGTGAGAAACCCTCATCTTGAGATTCCCGTTCCCTTATTATCCTTCTACTCTTAGGAGAAGGTTTAGGAGGCCTTTCCTCAAAAACAACACTAGTAGATGCAACTATCTATTTTCCTTTATTCACCATGAGCCTTTGATTATGAATGATAGTATATCTTGGCTTCCTTTGAACAATTAATGGACCTATCCCTATATTAGGAGTGAAGCCCAATCTCCTCATTATTTCCTTGGCTTTATCTGGAAAAGAATTAATGAAATATTTCTTTTTCTCATTCATTACCTCCATTATTT
Organism: Cupressus sempervirens; assembly: GCA_028749045.1. Lineage (NCBI taxonomy): Eukaryota > Viridiplantae > Streptophyta > Pinopsida > Cupressales > Cupressaceae > Cupressus > Cupressus sempervirens. The sequence continues at coordinate 519,906,847 of CM053790.1, forward strand.
TAGGGAATGTATTCATAAGATTATTAACTTTATCTGTAGTAGTTACAACATTACTAAGAGGACTGTAATCTTCATCAAAACAATTAATAAAATTCAAAACTTTTGATTAGACTATCCATTTTTCTTTCTTTTTCTCTTGCTCTTGCAGAGAGTACTCATTCCTTATTACATCTTTAGGGAAATAAAACTCATGCTCAATTGGATGAAGCTTGATCCTATGCCTAAGTGCTAGATTAAAGAAACCCTTTGCATCACAAAAATGAGGGTGAGATACAACCATCTTATACTGGTCCAAAAATTTGTAAAGAGAAACCCATCCTTCCTTGGTTATCAAAAATTGGTGGACTACTATGCAAGTGGGAAAAATTGATCCCGTCCCTCTTTTGTGCAAAAAAGCTTCTTCTACTCCTCCCAACTTTCACAAGAATTCAGCTACTCCTACTTTTAAGGGTACCTGGTAAGGTAGTACATGGGGTGTCCCTTTGAATCCATAAATTCTGATAACAATTGAAACTAAATATGGGATGACATCTCCCCAATTATGTGAAACCTTCAAATTATGGGGTTTATCCATAGGCCTAACAAGATGCATTAGTGCCTTAGGGATCCTGGGATTGTTACTTAATATGAGGCTCCTCAATTTGGAGGAAAATTACCTGTCAAATCTAACAAAACTAGCATTTTCTGGTTCCCCAGTCATATTTGCACGCCATAACTAAACTGGCAATGCTTCTCCTTCTTGTTCTCTATTTGAAACCATTTCTTTACCAAAGCACGTAACCCCCTTAAATAGAAACATGTGCATTAGTAGAGAGAAATGGCCCCAAGCCTTTTCCACCTTTCCCTTAGCAATCCCAACCAATCCACTGTGAATCTCATCGGCCAAGTAAGAAGAAAAATAAAAAATTATTTCCATGCTGAAAGAGGATATTTAAGTAATCATATACATGAAACTCACAAGAATAAAATCTTCTTCACCCTCTCCAAAAACTCTGCACAGGGTCCTATATATCTCTACTGCCTTGGCATTGAAGCATGTTTTCTTGAAAGGTTCTTTAGAGGATGATGTTATTGCTGGTAGGGTTCCAATTTTGCCAATGTGGGCCTTCAGTGCACCTTGTCTAACTATATCCTTCTTAGACATATACTCTTTTTCTAAATCTGTCAAATTAATGGGCACATGATACCTAGTGAGAGGTCCCAAAAAAAAAACTTCCCTAATCTCTTCTAGACTGATGGTGATTAGAATTTCACCATATACTCTTCTCACTACCCTAGTGGCTTGATCAAAATTCTTTGCTAGGGCCTCAAGGAGATCATAATCCATAAAAACACTGGGGACTACTAGCTTTCCTAGATCGAAATTCCATATATTGGCATGTTGAGCAAACCGTTTTCTCTTTGCAAACCATTTCTTAAACAAATTTAAACCAGTTTGTGAGGTATGAACATCCCAAACCCAATTACCCTTATCAAACAATCCATTTTCTATCCTCAACTTAGGGTTTAATGAGGCCAACTTCTTAACTTGTACTGTTTCAACAATAGACTCAAGAAGTAACTCAAGCAGATCATCATGTACATTTCTATCCAAATAATTTTCCTAACCTAAAAATCCCTTCTTCGAAGGCATCTTGGATTATGCTTTGTAGTACTGAAAAAACTTACAGAGATGACAGTGTAACTACTTACTTGAATTCAACTCTCATTCTCTCTGTATTTCTGCAATTTCTACATGAACTAGTTGTTTGACAATCTTGCCAATTTCAACACGGTCTTCTTAGTAATTACTTCTACTAAGAAAGGCTCAAAATCTTTGTTCACGTAAGGTGGAAATGAGAAAATCTTTTGTATTATACTCTATTTTTCCTCACACACGAAGATTTCATGTCTAATTAATACACAGAGTGGCACCACCTTTTGTGTTTAAATCTGTGCCGTCAATCTTTGAAAATCTTATGATCAAGGGAAACAAAAAAAAGACAACTTGGCATTCCACTTGACAAGTTGGCCAGTCAATCCAATGAAAACTGACCACATACATAGCTCTGTCCTAGATGGAATTTTTGTCTGGACGCACTGGCAATTGAGGATACATGTCGACAGGTTGCTACTTCGCTATACATAAAGAACGAGCACCTTGCCATAGCGAAGTACTGACAGCCATTGATTTGATCTTTGATCTTGTGGATGACATATTACAACATTGCTTTGAAGAATAGTGGTGGGCCCTTATTCTCTACCTCGCTATACATATCCTCTGATCTATTCTTAATGGTGAGATAACGACGACCATTGATTTGAGACCAAACCAAAGGTAGAGAAATTGCATAAAGTACCTTGAAGAGGGGTGGGTCCCATACTCGCTATGTCACATTGAGTAAACAACTTGCAACTTTCCATAGAAAGATAGGGAGGTCTGTTGATTCTAGTTTGATTTGACAATCAGAATCCCTAATATGCTTTATGAATGGGGTGTGGGTCCGGGGCACTGGTGATGTAGGAAAATCTGCACAGCTGGAAACAAGCCAAACCTTTCTTAAATCTTAGTCACCTTTCCACATTTCTTGAGGTCCCACCATGTGTTCATTTCATGGCGTCTCACTATGTCGCTAATGACGAGATGCTAAATTTTTTTGATAGCGAGGTAGCGAGCTTTGATGATTTAAACAAAACTTGATGTCGGAAGAATAAAAACCAATCAATCACCATTGCCTTTATTAACTGCTTCTGACAATAGCAGTTATTAGTCATCATGCCACTTGGACAAAGTATGGTTATTGGGAAACTTTAAGGTCACCGTGCTCTTTGATTTCATGACTACTTGTTATTTCGCTAATGGTGGAATGCTTTTTTTTTTTTGATAGCAAGGTAGCAAGGCATCCAATTTTTTTTGTTCTTGTGTCGTTTGATGGCTATCTTTTACTGGGTCCCTTTTCCTGCCTAATAGTATTAACATGGTGCATGCAACTAAATTTTTGGTTGCAACACAAATTCTTGACCACCGTCCCTTTATTTTACAGTCCCGTTGTTTTAGAATTTTTGGTGCTTGCTACTTCACTATGCATAAAAAGTGCACATCTTTTTATAGCGAGATAGCGATAACTATGGATCTTTTCAAATGGAACGGTGGGGAACATGAGAGAAAAGGCTACCCGAGGGGTGCAAAATAAAAGGAAAATAGAATATTCACCCAAGTTCCCTTTTCAAAAGATTTTGTGCCCAAAATTTTTAAAAGGACTAAGACATAGGGTTTTAACAAAAATTTTCAAAGGCTAACAAATGGATGATTAAATCAAAAACCCTAGTCACCACTAATGGATTCCAACTTGCTTTTTATACCTGGACAAAGGAAATTTTGTCATGCAAAAAATCATATTAACACAAGTATAATGTTATTTTGTGTCTAGGCACAACATGCCCTTTTCCTTAAAGAGACTCATCCTCAAAGCTAGTAAAAGTCAAAATGCTGAGTAACACTTTTAATATACAACTTCACAAATGTATAAAATGGGGCTTTTTTCTTAAAATATTGGCTCACATGAATGTTTTGCCACAATTTTTGAAGTCTTTGCAAATACTTCATAATTGAGTACTAGATCATCTATTGCAATCACTTTTACTTCACCTTCCAAAATCAAATTGTTATCTTTAGCATCAATTTTGCCTCTTCGGTAGCAATCCTTCCAAGTTTTAATATTACTATACATTATACATTTGTTATTCAGTTTCGCTTCTAATTTACTATTTTCCAACCTCTTGCAGACTTGCCTAGGAAGACACCACAGATCCTTTGTACTACCCCACCAAGGAACACTCAAAACATAGGGTCAAACATGCATGAAAAACTGAAATGTCCCTTTTTTGATTTTACATGATATTTCCAACCTTTAATCAGATCTTTAAGATCAAACAACTAATATCACAAAGATCCTCCAAATTTCTCAAGAAACCCCAAATCGGGTATGCCAGAAATTGTGCCAAAAGCTTCACAGCTTCACCAATTATTAATAAATCTGAAAGTGGAAATTTTTACAAAAATTTCAGCAGCATAACAACCTACAAAATGAAATTTCTAGATCCGTATAACCTTTACACAACAGTTCTCAAATGTAGGACAAAAACTATGCTCATCGGGCTCCCGAAATTAACACAAAAATGCCCGGAAACACCACACAACACTAATAAACTATCTCAGAAGTTTAATCATGTCCCAATACATATATTCAGCTCTATTTAAATAGCTTAAAGTCTGAAATACAGCAGCAACCAAAACTGATATGAAATGCTCAACTGAAAACACCAAACTCATGCAAAAAACACACCCAAAAACCCACAAATCTACACTGTTCAGCACAAAGGCAAACTCTGTATGAGCATGCACATGGAATGGCTTCAAACTCCCATCCTTAGCCTTCCTGGAAACCTATAAACTCCCATTCTTGGGTCTCCCTGGAAACCTGCAAACTCCCGTTCTTGGGTCTCCTTCTCCACAGGTTTGGCAGCCTCTGAAGAATAACAAAGAATGAGCAAAAATCAAGTTCTCCCATCAGCCCAAAATGCCTCCAAACCCCTTAAAAGAGGGCATAACTGTAACTCATGTCCAAGAGAGGTTAATGAAACATATTTTAATAATAATTTTCATTTATTAGTCCAACGGTTTTCAAAGATTAACCCCCTTTTTCCGAAACTTCACTTTCTTGGGCCTGCCTGCCTTAGCAAAGATTATTATTTTTTAATTATTTGAAAAGGGGACATGACAAGTCCTCCCCTCCCAAAAATTGCTTGTCCTCAAGCAATGGTTGAACAATAAACCAATCAATCCACCTGGATCCCAAATGTAGTCATGAACTATACTACTACCAATTAACACAGGCTCCTGCAATATCCTCTGCAATATGACCAAGAGGAATCCATAATCAAACTGACAATTATAGCTCAACCAAACTCTGAAATCACCACTACCACAATCAAAAACCCATGAGGCACAAACTCTTAGAACATCAGAACCCAAGCAAAGTGGACAAATCAAACTACCAACACAGTAAATACCATCAACGCATCCCACTGGCCTATACGGAATGCACAATCCAACTCTGCAACAATGGTGAATGCTCTCGAATGAAACTATACCAAGTATGGAGAATCCACACACTGTACAACTCCTACAGTCAACACAACTTTGCAAATCACCGGCCACTATCTCATAACCATAACTACCATGCACCCCTGATGGTGAAAATCCATCACAAGATAAATAGCAAGAATTGGAACCCAAACCAAATCTTCCTGCCATCAACTCCTCAACACAAGGATCAAATGCTAACTAATGTACATACCTTGCAATATAATGTTGATAAAAAAAACCAACCTTAGTCAACAACTTACCATGAACAAGTGATACAACCCACTGTGACTGATCACTAGTTAAGTTAGGAGATGTCATAGCCAAAGGAGTAGAATCGATAACAACACCCGCTGAAGCATCACTCTGAAACTCCTGCTCTAAGTCATGTATTATCAAGCTGTCAACTGTAGAACCTATTGCCATGTCATGCCCATCACAACTCTCATCTTGAGGCATCAAATTGTCCCATAACTGATGATAAGCACTAGGAACCAAAGTACATCTCTGTATCATTATCTCATCAACATGGTCATCAAAGGTAAATTGATGAGCATACCTCACAGTATAATGCCGATAGAATGCACCAATCTTAGTCAGTGGCTCAGACTGTAATCTAGATGAAACTAACTGCAATTGATCATTAACCATGTTGGAACTAACTACTACCTCCGAAGATATCACCAAGGGAGTAGTGTTACTAGTAGGAACCATGCCAACTGCCGACTCACCAACATCACACATGATCTTTGATAAATCTCTAGTCTCTGTGCCATCAATACTAGAGGCCACCACCATGTCAGGCATACATCAATCTGCTACAACACCCAACTCAACTGAACCTAACTCTAGTGGGAATGAACCTGATATTCCAATGTTAGTATCAAGAATGGGTGCATCCCCATCTCCACTATCTCTGACAATCTCGGCCATGGACATCCTCGGATCACCAAACACCACTGCTTGTGACTGTATAGAATCAGGTGAAGACTGTAGTCGCTCTAACTCCATGGTCACCTTAGCCAAATGAAACTGTGACTCCTTGAAAGCCAACTGTGTACTCTCAAGAATCTCAAAAGTCACCACAAGCTACTCAGTAAGCTCACTCACCTCATCTTCCTTGGCCAACAATGCATCATATGCTGTACTGCCCCACTTCATAAGATAATCTCTGTCGGCTACCAACTGCATATAATCCTGTCTCAGAATCTGGATAGCCTCCCATAAAGAGTGGAACTCTGTCAAGGAAAGATAACTGCCTCCCTGCTCATCACTAGTAGGAGAACCCCATCCATAAACTGCTAACAACTGACGAGCAGCATCGAAATGCTGGCAAGTGATAGCAATGTCTTGGTCACTAACTCTCAACTGATTAGACACATGATGGCACTGGCTTGACTGTCTCCTACAAACCTCCTCTGATGCACTGTCTAAAGGAGTATCCTCAAAGTTACTAGTCTCTAGAGTATTACCATCCATATCCTGTGAATCAAATCTAAAACTCATATCAACATACGAAGTATCAAAAACATTAGCATTGCTGTCCAACTCCTCTATACCCAAGGAAACTAAGTCTTCAAAATTGCCCACTGCATCCTCCTGGATGTCATCAATGCCAATATGATCCTGGGACTCATCTATACACACTGCCAAATATGAAATATCATCAACACATTCTAGCAAGTATGGTCGATTGGATATATGAACAAAGCCCAACATCGGTGTATAAAAACTAATACCAACATTGGACAAGCTGCTAGCACAAGAAAAGACAACACTGTGCAATCTGCTAATCAAATCCATGATAGCACCCAAACAAACACTGCTACCAAAAAGTGTTAAAGATCTCCTGTCAACTGAATCCCAAATGCCAATATAACAATCTTGAGTCCATATCTGTAAACTAGAATCAGCTGGTAACTCAAGCAAAATCCTCACTTGAGTAATATGACCAATACCAACTAACTCCACATACCTATCATGATGAGATAATGAATTCAAAATACTATCTTCACTCACCTTCAGCTGGCGGGATAAATCATGTGAAGTACTACCTGCCTCAACCTCATGTGATGAAGCATCTAGCTGTGCCTGGTACTCTTTCTCAGAAAAGTCATGAATGCTCAATGTTTTCTCATCTCTACCAGGTATCTCACCATCCTGCACAACAACATCCTCATAATCATCATCTGAACCCACTACACTGTAGTCACTACCTGTTGTAACTATACCATCCTGAATACCTGTGGCATCACCCTTTGACAACCTGTAAACAATTGTCTCAATTTGAGTATCAAGTTGACTATTACTATCAATCTGTGTAATATCCTTTCCCACCACCTCCTATGGCAGAGTAGAATCTGAGACCTCTACCTGGCTATCAGCTAGTTTCTCAAACTTCTCATGCAAGTTCTTGGGAATTGTGTCATCTGTCCTGTGAGAAAATTTGCCAAATAGAAATCCAGTCAACTTATCCACCTTAGCTGGATCAGATAACATGTCATTCATTATATGATGGTGCTCAACCAACTGTTTAGACATGTCATGGCTTATTTTCATAAGTTTATCTCGAATGTCTAAATAACCATCCTTTCTACTATTTTGACTCTGGCTATCAATTGTCCAAGATTGTTCCCTCTGAGACTCTGTACTATACCTGTCCATTCTGGATAAAGTAGAGTGTAACCCCAATAGGATATAACTTCTTCAAACACCAAGAAATAACATGCAAATGATTAGAAGTAGCATGAAACCATAGATTTGGACATGCAACTGATTAGAAGCAACATGCAACCACCAAATTATGACATGCAAGATCTGGGTAGTTGTCAAAACTAACATGCAAGATCTGGGTACTTGTCAAAACTGAAGTGCAAACTTCTACAACCACCAAATTCACCAAGAACTAACATGAAAATGATTAGAAGTAGCATGCAACCATAAATTTTGACATGCATCTGATTAGAAGCAACGTGCAATCATAAATTATGACATGCAAGATTTGGGTAGTTCTCAAAACTGAAATGCAAGATCTGGGTAGTTGTCAAAACTGACCTGCAAACTTCTACAAACCCTCAGGCTGGCAAGATCATGGCTTTGATACCAATGAAATGTCCATTTTTTGATTTTACATGATATTTCCAACCTTTAATCAGATCTTTAAGATCAAACAACTAATATCACAAAGATCCTCCAAATTTCTCAAGAAACCCCAAATCGGGTATGCCAGAAATTGTGCCAAAAGCTTCACAGCTTCACCAATTATTAATAAATCTGAAAGTGGAAATTTTTACAGAAATTTCAGCAGCATAACAGCCTACAAAATGAAATTTCCATATCCGTATAACCTTTACACAACAGTTCTTAAATGTAGGACAAAAACTATGCTCATCGGGCTCCCGAAATTAACACAAAAATGCCCGGAAACACCACACAACACTAATAAACTATCTCAAAAGTTTAATCACGTCCCAATACATATATTCAGCTCTATTTTAACAGCTTAAAGTCTGAAATACAGCAGCAACCAAAACTGATATGAAATGCTCAACTGAAAACACCAAACTCATGCAAAAAACACACCCAAAAACCCACAAATCTACACTGTTCAGCACAAAGGCAAACTCTGTATGACCATGCACATGGAATGGCTTCAAACTCCCATCCTTAGCCTTCCTAGAAACCTGCAAACTCCCATTCTTGGGTCTCCCTGGAAACCTGCAAACTCCCGTTCTTGGGTCTCCTTCTCCACAGGTTTGGCAGCCTCTGAAGAATAACAAAGAATGAGCAAAAATCAAGTTCTCCCATCAGCCCAAAATGCCTCCAAACCCCTTAAAAGAGGGCATAACTGTAACTCATGTCCAAGAGAGGTTAATGAAACATATTTTAATAATAATTTTCATTTATTAGTCCAACGGTTTCCAAAGATTAACCCCCTTTTTCCGAAACTTCACTTTCTTGGGCCTGCCTGCCTTAGCAAAGATTATTATTTTTTAATTATTTGAAAAGGGGACATGACAAAAACTATTTTCTTTTCTTTTAAATGGGAGATTTTTTTTTTTCTTTAATTAGGATTGTTGTTTGGAGATTGCAGTGTGGAAGAGTGTGCTCATTACTTGGAGACAATCAAAACATAAAAGAACAAGCTAGCTGACAATATTCTGGAGCATACTGACAATGACTATCTATGATGAATATTCTTCATATCTCTGTTGAATAAAAGTTGTGCACTGTTCATGTAGATTCAAAACTTAGAAATATTCATTTCTTTTAGCTAGGAATAATAAAGATAAAATGATTGAAAGAAGAAATAGATTTTGAAGAACCTCTTTAAATGAATATAAGACATTTGTGTTAAATTGTTTTGTGTTTTGAATAATTTGTATTGTATTTTTGAATGATCAATGGAAAAGCTTTCTTATATCTGCATCCTTGAGTGAGGAGTGCCATTGTATGGGACATGTCTTGTGTCCCTTCATTTCCTTTGCTAATCACACCTTTCCGTTACAAGTCTTCTAACAATAAGATCAATTAGTATAAAATTTTTTAATAATGAAGATTGTATCCCTTCATGATCATTTCTAGATGCACCTTTTCCTTATTAGATTTGCATCCTTTCATTCAATAATTAATCAGCCTTTAGTTATTGATTATAATATTCTCCTTATTGGATGCCAATAGTAATAATCTCACTAGTCAGTGTGCATGAGCTAGTATAATAATATGGTTTATTGGTTCAATAAATCTCAAAGTTTGTCATTTTTTTACTTAATCATTATCATAACATATTGTTGTTCCTCCATATCAGTATCGGTTATGAGTGCTGTATGCTTATTATTGCTTAGTCATATGTTGATTGATGTCCTCTTGATTATTTATGTTTATTGATACAACTTCTCCTAATTTGTGTATCATCCTGTTACATAGTAATCATGGACCATCATTGGATATACATATGATCATTGATCAATTATCACTTGGTTTTTGGTCTTCATAGTAGCTATCATACTTATCGGCACTTGGGAACCAAAATACCCATTATAGATTCCTCATTTTCTATTCTGTATCACTCCATATTTATTTAGTAATCAGTTCATTAACCAAATCACTTCTTCTCATTATGTTGATGTGTATTGACTGCTCTTTAACTTCTTCCATGTATGATGCAAATTGATAGCTTAGCTACTAGTGAAAATGGTTCTAAATTATGATTTATCCATAGTTGTGATTCTCTAATATGATGATTTATCCATAGTTGTGATTTATTTTGATGGTATCCATAGACCATTCTGTTGGTTTGATTTTTTACATATTTATTTTTCTTAGAATCATGGTGAAAAAATTAGATGTGAGTTCTTTTGTTAGGTCCTAGGGTTTTAGATTTTGGTCTCGAATTTTTGATATCTTTTAAAATATATGTAAAACCCTAGGTCTTTCCTTTTAAATATTATTTTGGGAAAAATTCTTAACAACAACTAAATATTCTTTCCCACCTATGTCAAGGTCATTGTTGAGTCCTTTTGAAAAATCTTATCCCACCGTTGGATCTTGTTAGAATTAATAGATGTCGCGTACTTGTTATAAAAAGTTGCGAGGTTGATTCCTATAGCGATGTAGCGACCATCAGAGAACTATGTCCTGGTGCTAAAAAATGAAGTCTGGCGCTGAAAAAGGTGTGTTAATATCAAGACATTATGATCATGTGCTATGTCCCAGGATTGTCAGTATTAAAGAAGGCTTTAGTGAATTGGCCTAGGATTGTCAATATCAAAAAAGGATGCATGAGGAGGAATTTGCAAATGGTGTCACCAGAATTGAAGTTTCTCTAGTGACTCACTAAGTCACTATTGAAAAATCTATGTGACCTGCCGGTAGCGACATGGCGAGTGCTCAAATTTTAAAGGAAGCGGCAATTTGTTTTAAAAACTAATGTGATCATGAAAATTCCCATGCAAGTTCATAAATATGTGTGACCACCTTCTCTAACACTAGTATTAATTTATGAATTTTTAATCAATGTGTTTTTGTTCTCCATCACCAGAGTTTTGACACTGCTAGAAGTTGCTATCTCGCTTGCTGGGAAGTTCGTGTTTTCATCGATAGCAAGGTAGCAACTAGTCGCAGGGTTGTGATGTAATGGAAATTTTAAAAGAGATGGGCCCTGAAAAAGTGATTCATTAAAAATGAGTTGTGTAGATTAAATGACATGGTGGCATCCTACTTAGCATTTAGAGGCTAGAAGTTTTGACTCCGCCGGAGCTCGCTATGTCACTACCGAGAAGTTTATGTTTTTTGCCGGTATCGAGGTAGTGAAATGCCTAAAAATGAGAAACACAGTAGAGTCAAGGAAAAATGATGTCATTTGAAATTAAATAATATATATGTGTGCCAACATGTTAAGCTAGCTCAACAAAAAAAGTATCTTGGACCCACTCCCCATGCATAGAATATGTAAATGATTCTAAATCATCAGATCAAGCATAAATCGAAGATACTCACTAACTTTCTATGGAAAGATATGTAAAAGTTATGTATAGTGAGGTAGTGAGTGAGGGAGCCACCATTGTTCTCTTAAGGGTTGTATCAAATGTCTTCCACAGGATCAAAGTAAAATCAATAGTTATCACTAGCTCGCTGTAGAAAGGTGCTTGAAAGTTATGTATAGCGAGGTAGCGAGTTGATGACACGTGTCCTTAGTCATCCATGGGCCCATTTTGAAATGCCAGCATTAGAGGAAAGGTACAAATGGAGTTATTTTATTGGGTTGACCGCCAACGTGTTAAGAGGAAATGTGAGTAAGTCCAATTTTCATTTCGTGATTGTAGGAGTTTTCGAAGATCAACGACACAAATTTAAAAGGAAGTATGGTGCCACTCTATTTCTCTATTTTGTGCATTTATGATGAATGAAAGCTTCACATGTGAGAAAAATAGAGTACAATACATGAGATTTCATCACTTCCAGTTTCACTCAAACAAAGATTTCATATTTTCTGAGCACAAGATCCTGTTGATTGTATTGTGTTAAGCCTGGTAAAGATGTGAGGCAATTTCTTATCTGTTCAAAGAACAATTACAGAGGTTCAGAGAAGAAAAAGTCTGGCAAGTTAGGTAATTATTCACATACAATCTCTGTAGAATTCTAGTTCCTATTATTACGATCAAGATGCCTCCTAAGAAAGCATTTTCTGGGAAAATTAATTATATGGATAGAAATGTCCATGATGATTTGCTAGAATTACTCCCAGAATCCACCATCGAGCCTGCACAAATCAAAAGGTTAATTTCCTTAAACCTTAGGCTTAAGATTGCTGATGGCCTATATGACAAGGGGAACTGGGTTAGGGATGCAACAACTATGCAAACTGGTCTTGTCTTGTTTAAAAAGTGGTTTTTAGAGAGGAATTTGTTTGCCTCACATGTTAACGTCTATAATTTTGATTTGGGAGAGCTAGTAGTCCCAAGTGTTTTCATGGATTATGATTTTCTTGAAGCCATTGCCAAGAATTATGACCAAGCTGTTAGGGTGGTAAGAAGAAATGATGGTGTGCCTCTGATCTCGATTAGTCCTGAAGAAATTAGAGAGGTTTTTCACCTAGAACCATTGTCAGATTACCATGTGCCAATAAATTTTCCAGAACTAGAAAATGAATACAAAGCAAAGAAGGATGTGATTAGGGGAGGTGCACTAAGGGCACACATTGGTACAATAGGAAATCTATCGGTAATTACCGCAACCTCTATGGAACCTTTTAAGAAGAGTCTTTTCACTTCTCGGGCTGTAGAAATATACAGAACCCTGTGCCGTATTTTTGGTGAGGATGAGTAGGATTTCATGCCCATTGGCATTATGTGTATGATGGTTTAGATTGCTTCTTTCACTGTACATGTTATCTTTGATTTTTCCTCCTTTTTGGCTGAGGAAATTCATATTGGTTTAGTTGGAATTGCTAAGGGCAAAGTGGAGAAAACTTTTGGCCACTATTCTCTATTGATGCATATGTTCTTGTTCAAGGGGGTGACATATTTTGGTAATGAGATGGAATTGAACATATAAGAGAATGGGGAAGCACTGCCAGTCTAGTTCTAGAGTGCAAATATGACCTGGGATGCAAATAATGCCAATTTTGTTAGATTTGATAGGTATTTTGCTTCTATTTTGAGATGTCTCATATTAAGAGACAATCCCAGAATCCCTAAGGTATTAATGGACCTCCTTATACCTATGGAAAAACCCCATAACTTGAAAGTTTCACATAATTGGGGAGTTATCATTCCTTACCCAGTTTCTATAGTTTTTAGAATCTATGGTTTTAAAGGGAGTCCTCATGTCTTGCCTTACCAAGTACCTTTGGAGGTAGGAATGGCTGAAGTTTTGTGGTAGTTAGGAGGAGTAGAAGAAATGTTTCTATTGAAAAGGCAACTAGGGTCAATTTTCTCTACTTGTACAATGGCCCATCAGTTTGTGATTACTAAAGGGGGTTGGCTCTTTTTGCATAAAATTTTGGATCAGTATATGATGGTTGTCTCCCATCCCTATTTTTGTGATTCTGAGGAATTTTTTAATCAGAGCTTGAGGCATAGAATTAAGCTGGGATAGGTCAAGCATGATTCATATTATCCAGAGGACATTATAAGGAATGAATTCTCATTGCAGGAGTAGGAAACTAAAAAAGAAAAATGGAGAGTTTATTCCCGGGTCCTAGAATTCATTCATTATTTTGATTAGAGATATAGTCCTTTAGATAATGTTAATACAAAGGCTGACAGAATAAATAAGCTCATGAATAACTTCCCTGAAATAATGGAAGCTATGAATGAGAAGAATTTTTTTTTTATTGATTCTTATCCTGATAAGGCCAGAGAAGTCATGAGGTGGTTAGCTTTCACTCCTAATATAGGAGCTGGTCAAATAATTGTACAAAAGAAGCCTGGTTACACTATAATTCAAAATAAAAGGGCTCCTATAGATAAGGGCAAGCAGATAATGGGATCCACAAGTACAACCCAAGAGGAGAGACCTGATGAACCTAGTCCCAAGAGGTAGAAGGTAATGAAAGAAGAGAGGCCTAAAATTGAGGAATATTCACCCACTCAATCCCCTTTGAGGATTGGAGAAGAACAACTCACTGGTGAGCAGATTGAACAGATGGGATCACAGGGAGGTATTTTTATTACTCAAGTGGAATTAGATAAGGGCAACCCTCCAGAACCTCCCCTCCCAAGTTTGGATCTAATAGTAGTAGATTATAGAGGTAGGGAATTGGACCCTATGTTAGAATAGGCAAGTCATCAATTTTTGGTTGATGATAGTTTCGTGAGATCTCGGGCTTTACAACAGTTTGCATGGAGGGTAAACATGGATATTTTGGAAGAGAGATGCAAAAGATTAAAAATAGAGCATCCAAAAATTGATGAAGATTCCATCCAGAAACAAACTAAAGAAGAAATGATGAAAGAATTTCAAAAGATAAGCCCTGAGGAGGGGAGGAAAATGGTGAAGGAATCTAACATTTTATTGTTACCAAATTGGGATATTGTTGATGCCTTAGTTTTCAGTTTTGTTTCAAATAAATTGAATTTGCAAGATCACAATGAAAAGGATTTTAGGGGCATTGCATTTGTTGAGGATCAAGCTGCATTGGTCAGTTGGTCATTAACAAGAGGATCTAGAGCCACACCATCAAAATTAGATGAGTCTGGATTGATGGGAAACACAATTGTAAGGGTTGTTGATACTTCACATGTGCAGGCAGCACACTGGAATGTGGATTCATCCAAATTTCTTTTGGCTACTGCTAGGAAGGAGGAACAGGCTATGTTCAAATTATAGATATGAAACAATTCTTGAGGCCTATAATAAGGAGGTAAAAAGGAGAATTGAGCTTGAAGACAAGCTAATGAGGAAGTCTAACAAGCCAAGAATAACATACCCCCATCCTCCAGTGGAACCTTTTAAATCCACCCACCTTGTAGAAATACCAAACACACCTCAAAGGCCAGAATATTACACAGCTGAAGATTTTGAAGAAGAGAAAAGCAAGCTACGGGCCTTACATGTAGAGTTAAATATGCAATATGAGGATAAGCTTAGAAAGGCCCTAATGTATTTAGTAGATAAAATAGAATGGTCATTGTTTGATGATTAGTTGGCAAGAGTAACAAGTATATGGGAGGAACTAAAAACCCATGATGAAAACCTCAAGCCTATTGTTAATAAGTGGGGAAAAAGGGAGAAAGAAATCACCCTTTTATGTTATTCAATTATAAGGTCTTCTCACGACCATATTGAAAAAATGTATGATGTTGCTAATGACCTGTCAGATTTTGATAACAGGAGAACTACTCTGCAACTAAAAATTGTTTCTTATTTAAGCAAGTACAAGAATCAGAAATTTGATTTGTTTCCTTGTGCCTTGGATAGAAAAAGTAAATTGAAAAATAAAGATGCATGGAGTAAAGAACTAGATGTCCTATTCTGCATAAGGATAAATAAAGTTCTAAATGAAAAGGGACATGCCTGGTGGGCCATCACGATAGAGGAATTGGTTAAAGTCCAGTTATTTTTTGATTCTTTGAGACAAGAATTTATTGGTCTCGAAAATGAGGCTAACTATATATTAAAGAAGCAAGATGATATCCTACAATTTAGCTGGCCCGATGATGCACAGTTTAACATGTGGATGGCATATATTACTTCTGATGAGTAGTTAGAAGAAGGTGGTACAGATGATGATGAAGAACTAAAAGCTGAGGTGCAGATCATTGACACATCAACACTAGATCTAATAGAAGAAGGTGAAAAAGTAATATTTCCTGTTCAAGGTGAAAGCAGTGAAAATCCACAAGAAAAAAATGATTTGAGGCACCATAGGATAACCCTTTGTTGGATAGTTTGGTAGCCACGTATTCTAAAGATCCAGAATAGCAGGGGACAAATCAAAAGTTGACGATTTGCAATAGTAATAGAAACTGGCCTACCCAAAGAATTTTTGATGTGCTATGCATTCTGTTATGCTTGTTTTTGTCTCTTATGATGTTTTGTTTCTTGCTTGGAAGGACCTTTTGTCAATCACAATTTCCCTTTGCTTGTTGCAACTCATGTCTATAATTTTCAAGGCAATGTGATGGTCTGAAAACTTGTATAATTTTTGTGTTTCTCAAGAAAAGTACAGATAGTTGGTCCAATAGTATGTAATTGTTTTGAGTTTGCTTCCACTTGTACTCTCTGGTAATATTGAAATGATAGAATCAACAAGATATTTTGGGCTTTTCTTTGAATTCTATTGGTTATTGTATTAGTCATTTAAAAGGATAATACAAAGGGGTATTAACACTATATTTGTGTCACCAATTTTTGTCTCCATTTTATGAGTTTGTTTACTTTGAAGTCACTTAAATAAGGTTTAATTGGCTGAATGCAGTGTGGATGGGTTGTATGCTAGTTTTATTGTTGCTTATAATTCAAGGAATTATGGAAATGCTTCAGTGAATCAGTAGGGTTTGTGAGCTTATAAAAGGGATATTTCATAAGAAGGGAAATGGGTGATTACAATTGATTTATTCATTTGTAAGTTATTTGAATTAGATCTCTCGCTAATAGTCAATTTTCTGCCCAATGGATAAGGCACTGGTCACATGAGTTAGAAATGGGCAAGGGTGAATTTTACTGCTACATATCAAATCACTTTTAAAAAATTCAAAATTATTTCATTCCATTTTGTTTAAAGTTACAAATGCTAGTTACCACTCATTTGCATATAGTTTTCAGAGTCTTAGATAGCCACTAATTCTAGGAATACTTGTAAACTAATAGGAGATTTATAACCAGATCTGCTTATAGGGGATGCATATAGATTTGAGAAGCTTTTAGTGAAAAATAATAAACTATGTATGTGCCTAAGGATAAAACATGAGAATCAGAATGAAACTAAGATAATTTCATACCACAGTTTGCATTAGAATCATCCCTAGGTATACCCACCTTGGTTTAGCAGAGCCTAAAGAGTAGAAAACCATTTTTGGTTTTGCTGAAGTTGGGTCAAAGTGGTTTATTCATGTAATTGCTACTAGGAATTGGCTAATCCTTAGATTGTGTGAGTAATTTCACTGTGATATTGAGCATTTTGTTGCTCAGTAGTTTCAAACACCAACACATTCAATTGAACTATGTATTTGTTGTAGCCTTCCTCTAGGAGGAGGATTCAATTGAACTATTCATCTAGGATTCCACATTTTGCATGCATGTCTACTAGGGTAGTTGCAACTTAAAATTTTTTTTTATCTCAATATATCTATTTTGTGAATATCCAACAACCATGGCTTTTGATGACCACATTATTGTCAGGCATCGTGTCAAACAGTTCACATGAATTATCTATGCTTCCATTTTGTAAGCATGTCTCCCAAGGAAAATGCTACTACTTCATCTACACTGTCTGACAAAATCTTGTATGCTTTGATGGATGCCTATAGCTTATCCCAAAGCTCTCATTCAATAGTTATGAGATGATCAATCAAGAGGAAACAGTTGAGAGCTTAGAGTGACACAATTTTTAGATGATCATATGAAATGAAATGGGCATGCGAGTAGAAAGAAACTAGAAAGACATTATGTATAGATGAAGGCATGAAATGGTTGGTTTTGGAGCACTCAACATAGACACTCAACATTCAGTACATCATCATTCAAGATCAAATGGGTGTGTGGGATTATATGCATAGTGAATAATAAAGGAGGGAATTGAACCCTCCTTGAGGCTCACACTTGTGGAGGTCCACTTCAGCAATGACCCTTCCTATGAAATTGCTGTTTAAAACCTTTCTAATGAGATAATGTGTTATGAGCTCTTCATCAGTGGGATGGAACATGAATCTAGGAGGTAGTTGTGCATGACCCATATCATGACTGTAACTAAAGTTAAGAGCCTCTATTATTGGATTCTCTTCCTTATTTTCCATAGCAAAGAAAATGAATATGGGTGATAGGGAAGAGAATTCAATAATAGAGGCTCTTAACTTTATTTACAGTCATGATATGGGTGATGTACAATTGCCTCCTAGATTCATGTTCCATCCCACTAATGAAGAGCTTAGAACACATTTTCTCATTAGAAAGGTTTTAGAAAACAATTTCATAGGAAGGGCCATTGCTAAAGTGGACCTCAACAAGTGTGAGCCTAAATTTTTTTTTGACCAATGCTTGGTAGAATTTGGGCCAACATGTTTGATAGTTCTCGACCAATGTTTGGTCGAGAACTACCAAGTATTGGTCAAAATTTTGACCAATGTTTGGTCGAGAACTACCAAGTGTTGGTCAAAATTTTGACCAATGTTTGGTCGAGAACTACCAAGTGTTGGTCAAAATTTTGACCAATGCTTGGCAGAACTTGGGCCAACATGTTTGATAGTTTTCGACCAATGTATTGGTCAAAATTTTGACCAACTAGTAGGTTGGTCAAAATTTTTATGAGAAAAACTTTGACCAATGGGTTGGTCAAATTTGGTCAAAAATTGGGTCAAAATTTTGAACAATTTTAGTGAAAAAATGGCCTCAAATGTACTAGTGCAAAGATAGTATTGAGACTATAGATCACTTATTTCTTCTTTACCATTTTGCATATTCTACTTGGACATATTTTATTTCTAAATTTAATGATGCAATGAAGGATAGGGAAAACTAGGGCCAATGGCACACCCAACTCTCTGAACCACCCTGCAAGAGTTAACACAATGAGAATCTAACACATAGAATCAACAACCAAAGGAGGAAGAGAAAATAATTTCATTGATTCTTCAAATATTCAACATAAATGCCTAGCTATAAGGCCTTTTGGGTTACAGCTAGATACAAAATACATTCAAATCTAAGATCCAGCTTCAAATTCACACTTTCCAGATCTACTCTCTATTCCTCTCTTAAAATTTTTCCTAGCTCTAAGCCTAAACACTCTATTTATACTAGCCAAAATGGCTTATAGATCATTCTAAAAAATAGAGAATCCACAAGTTGGCTCTTAGAAAATATTAAATAAAAATATACCTAACATTAAATTCTTGAAGAGCCACAAGTCAACTTGCATCAACAATTAAATGTCCAGAAATTGATGTCCAAGCAAAATCACAATATCTCCTAGCTCTGATTGAAATAGAACTCATGCTTCAAAATATGGGTATTATTTTAGGTCCTCTACAACTCCTTAAGTGTGAAAAGGATTATTCACCAAGAAAAAGTGTGCATCCATCCTGAAAGTCAAGCATAGAAAACTGTCATGCAAAACTGCTAGAAATCGATACTCTAGGAGAATTTCCTTATCTCCCAAATTACAAGGAATTCTAACTTGCACCTTGAATAATAGATATTAATCTAGGCCCTCTTAAATCCTTGAAGTGTGTAACATTTCATTCATTATGAAAAATTAGTTACATGTTCTGCAACAGGCACCCAAAAGCAAAAAAATGCAGTTTCAACAGAACCCAGTTTCAGTAGCAAGATAAGAACTGGAAACATGTAGGATAGCAATGCAACCCAAGATGCTCCTGCATCAGACAACTAGGGTTGGAATAAATTATTCTCTTGAATCTTTGATATGTCACAACATGAGTTGAATCCAACTCAAATTAAGAAATTCATGAAGCATCTTCCATAGGTTTGTTCTTCTACTTCACTAGATATTCATAATAATCTTTTCCCCTTGTGCTCTTACCAATTCTCTGATCTAATGCCTGTTCAACTTTTTCAATCTACTTCTTAGGATAGTCCTCTAATACAATCACTTCATCAACTAACTCATGATACTTTTATAGATCAACAACATTGAATATAGGAGATATCTCCATGTCATCAGGTAACTCAATTTCACAAGAATTTCCATTGTCAAACTTTTTCAAGATCTTACAAGGTCCAAACTACTTCATCTTTAGCTTACTGTATGTTCCAACCAAAAATATGCCTTTCTTTAGATGAACCATCACCTCCTCACCAACTTGAAAATCATGATATCTTCTAGACTGATCAACATTCTCCTTATAATTATGCTTACTTTGTTCTATCCTCAACTTCACTTCCTTATGTAAAGACTCCATAAATTCCCATGCAAGTATTGGTCAAAATTTTGACCAATGTTTGGTTGAGAACTACGAAGTATTGGTCAAAATTTTGACTAATGTTTGGTGGAGAACTACCAAGTGTTGGTCAAAATTTTGACCAATGTTTGGTCGAGAACTACCAAGCATTGGTCAAAATTTTGACCAATGCTTGGTAGAACTTGGGACAGCATGTTTGACAGTTTTCGACCAATGCATTGGTCAAAATTTTGACCAACTAGTAGGTTGGTCAAAATTTTGATGAATGGGTTGGTCAAATTTGGTAAAAAATTGGGTCAAAATTTTGACCAATTTTGGTCAAAAAATGCCCTCAAATGTACTAGTGAGAAGAGCATAAAGCTTTGATTGGTCATTGTTACCATGAATCCTCTACTTAATCCACATACTCATAACCAATTGAAGAGGGGAGAAGGTTTTCCATCTTTTGGTGTGATTTATTTGGCTGTAATTCATGCATTTTGAGCTCAAAAAGAAAAAATAGTAAGAACAGTTTATCCCACATTCTTGCCATTGGGAGATTTTATGTTTTTTAGATACCCCAAGCTTCATATGCTAATTGTCTAAAAAGCTCACCTTGTTGGACAAATGAGACAACTCACATGGGGCCTATGACCAGTCAAAGGAAGAAATTATTTGAACAAACACACCAACCAAGGAGATGACATTAGTATGATTGGACTTTAACCGAATGAATTAGAACATGACACATAGATGCAAGTGATGATGTGGTGAACAATGACATGTGGCACAATGTCGCTATGTTGCTAGTGACATGGCAGACTCAAGATCCCATAGCGACATAATGACAAACTAGCATGTGGTGGAGGTGATGATATGACATCAATGACATGTCACAGATTATGAGGTGATGATAGAGCAGTGATGTGGATAGGAGGTGCCATGTGTCATGAAATTGCTATGACATGGCAAAGTGCTGACAAGGATAGTGACATGGTGACCCGATTAGAGGTTTCCATGTGGTAGTAAGTCCAAGAAAACATGTCAAAATGAGGACCAATTTGGTGGTGTGATGTGGCACCTGGGTGGTAGAAGTACCAAAAAATTAGATGATAGGGCAGTAATCAAGCGAATCAGAATGTGACACATGTCATAGGAAAGTTAAAGCTTGTTTGACCCAGATTGGAAAGTTGGAGGGAAAAATTACAAAGGGAAAAGAAATTATTTTTTAGCTATTTCTCCTCTAAATCACATGTAGGTCATTTTAAATTATGAAAGTTATATCATATAGTTTTGACCTTAGGAAATTTTTATATATTTGCTAAAATGCAGTCTTGAAGGTGATAATAGGAACCTGGTTTTCAATTTGATCTTGTGGGCACTTATGGTAAGAAAAAATAGGACTATTATATATCATCAAAACTAGGAGAGAACAAACCTTCCATATTTGAAGTTTATTTCTACATAGGAAGCCACCTGCTTGAGCTATTCAAGGTTTTGTACCAGGTACCCATTTTTCAGTCCCATTCAGGTATTATCAATTCAGTTTTGTTTTCTGATGAAATGATGAAGTGGGTGAATGCCAGAGGCAATAAAAATTTTGTTAGGGAGTAATTTTCTCACCTTTAAGTCAATTTAGTGAATGTTTTATTAGCATTTCAGATGCATATCTGATGGTTTTTGTTAGGATAGGGTTTCTCATCAATTAGAGGAGATATTTTTAGTTTGTTACAGAATGATGATGAGATTTTTTTCTCATTTCAGTTGTAGAAAGATGAGAGATGCTTTGCAACAACAGGGAATGAAGGTTCAAATGGACACATGTTGTTTCCATATCAGATCCAGAATTTCATTCTTTTCTTATATCTTTCTCTTTCTCCTTCATTGTAAGGGCTCTAGTTTTTACTGTGAGACTAGTTGGTTGTAGTCAGTCTGTGATACCACAAGGTTGGATCCAGAACTGTATTTCAACCATTCTTCAATATTTTCTCTCATAATGAAAAAAAAGTAATAAGAATACAGATAGTTTTGATCTATTAGAAAATTTTATGATTCAATTTCATGCATCTTATTGTATTTGTTTCAAGGAAATAAAATAAAAGTGCAGTAGCAAGTTAATTTTCTATTTGAGTTTTTTCTCCTGTTCAGGCTATTTGTGATCTTTTGTGATATATGTACAAGGTGCATATTGTCTAATTTTAATATGTTTCAGATCATATATGTTGATATTGTTTTCTTCTGATTCAAGGATTCATGTAAATGCTTATTTTATCATCATAGGGTTGCAAATCTCATGAAGGGATAGGTCAAGTATGAGATTTAGAAAGATACAGATGTCTGATTCACAAGGTGAATGAATAGATTAGGAACTCTTGATGTATGGGATATGTTAATGAATTTTAGGGATGTGTATTAGGGGTTTGTGGGATTTTCCAATAGATAAGGCATTGATAAGCTATAGGATCAAAGTGTTATGCTGTTCATGTCTTGGTTTTGCTGAAATCAACATCATTAATCAAATATCAATTTCCCTTTAATGTTGAAGGAACTGAAAAATGTTGCCCTCACTTAGCTTATCAAATTTTTAGGTCATGTTATTAGCTATCTCATGTGTATGATATTTGTATAAGTACAAAATATTTAAGGGTTTTATTTACTTTATTTTAGATTTGGTGTATGCTTTGAATACCGGTACCATATGAAGAATCTATAGGTCCACCTACCTAGGTTTTGCAGAGCCTGAAGTAGATGAAGGGTCTAGCCTTATAGTTGGCTTGGTGTTTGAAAGGATATGTTGTAGATGGGAAGTAGCTGCCCCTAGATGTATTTTTTTCTCATTGGGGTAATTTGAAGCGTAACATTTCAAAACACCAATAGTAAGAATGGTATGCAAACTTATAAACCAAAGTTTATTGGCAATTTCTTCAATAGCAAGAAGGTAGGACACCAAGCACATGAATGTAGATCAAAGAAAAGTGATTCACCACAACACCTAGTTTTGAAGGACATTTCTATAATTGTCAAAAATATGGACATAAAGTTCATGAGTGCAGATTCAAGATAAAATCTAACTATACATCAAAGAAACAAACACATGTACCTAAGAAAGGCAACTCTAACAATTGGGATTACAATACATGGTATAATTATTATTATTATGAAGAATATTGATACATTGCAAAGAATTGCATTAGGACACATTTTAGAGGGAATTACAAGAAATGACTGAATGAAGAACTAATTTTTTATAGATGTCTCAAAGTTTGACATGTTAGTAGAAACTATAGAACTAGAGCTCTTGCACCAGATAATGGAAATGACAAAGGTAATGGAAAGGTTGAGGAAAAGAAAACATGGAAAGAAATAGTGGAAGCTGGAAGAAATGTATCAAGAAAAGATGAGATCACCCAATCCAATGGATTAGGTGATCACACCACAACTAAGTAAGTGAAGAGGGTATGTAGGAATTATAAATTCAATGATATATCTTACATCAGTTCCTAGCATAAATGTGCCAAATTTTATATATGCATAAGAAAATATGCATCAAGAACAAATCTATAGAGAGAAAAAGTGAGAGAGAATCAATTACAACATGAAGTATTGAGCATTAGTAATACAATATGTATTGACCAAGCATTGTAGTATAGACCAAGAACTTATGTAAATTAAGGTGATGTGTTGACTGAATGATTTGGTATTGGCCAAGAAAGGTAACAATAACTAAGTGTTTGTAGGTAAGAATGAAGACTAAGACAACTAACATACACCTACAAAATATGAACACACTGATTGCAAACTTAAATGAAAAATTGAAGGTATTTTATCAAATTTGAGCATTTATTTTTATTCACCAAGAGATTTTAGAGTTGACAAGTGATTCAAAGGTGAATACAAAAAATTTAGCGATAAAGCAAGTGAATTACAGTGAAGCATTGGCAAACTTGATAAAATCAGTAAGTGCTACTTTCAGTGCCAAGTTAATTATTTTTAGCAGTTATCAAAGAAAGTTTTTTTTTATAAACCCTAGATTGAAATGGCACCTACAAGTGAAATTTTGAAAGAGAGAAATGCTCAAATCACGAGGAAAGACCAGTGTCCTCCACCATATTTTAGAAACAATGTGAATTTTGAGGAGACTAAAGATGATTTTTGTGCGCTATCATCAATTCTACCTAGAGTTTTGGCTATTTGGGATGTGAGATCCTATTACATGTGCAAAGTAGGAGAAATTGGAGATTTTGAGATTTTGAGATCCTGTTACTTGTGCCCTAGATTTTCCTAAAGTTTTCAAAGTCGAGTGGATAAAGATTGTCCTAAGTTGTGTTCATGATACCAAGGTATAGTAGAAGGAGGACCAATCAAAATTAACAAGGCCATAATATGCCGTGTTACTGGATACTATACCTTGGATAGACCAAAGACCATAAGGAGTGCAACACAAAATGATATTGAGAAATCAACCAAAGAAAAGTGGAATGATCAAGGAATGCCAATTGATGATCCTATGACTGAATTTTCAATACAAGTGATAGCACACAAATTCTTCTAGTCTAGCAGATTGAATAGTGTGTCATGCATTGCAGTAGACCTAAGCTACAAAATTGTCAAAAAGGATCATACTTGTGATCTTGCTGAGCTGCAACTACAATAATTGACAAAAAATCTATGAGCAATAAGAAAAGCAAAGAGCACATCATGTAAGTTTGGATCTTTGTTAGTTTGTATGTTTTTCTATGTAAATAACTTTTTTCCTACAGTTGGTACATTAGTGTGGGATAGGAACAAGCTAGCTATGGAGTAGATAATTGACTTGATAAGTCAATTGGGAGATAATTTTGAAGCAATTATGGATAACTATTTTGAGGAATTCAAAAATAAAATGAGGATTCCCAAATCTATTATAGATAAATATTTTGTTGAGATATGTTTCATCGTAGAGATATATTTTTCTTATGCATAAGAAGTATGACCTAGAATTGCATGGATAAGACCAATGTATTATGAGATTAATGTTGATGAAGTCATAGCAGTAGTGAGTGCACTTTTTTCAGACGATGTTGATGCAAATGCCGAGCCATTCGACATGTATGACACAGTTAAGGATCAAATGAATGTAGAGTCAAGTGAATCCAAGGTAGACAAGAAAAGGAAGAAGAAAAGTCTCAAGGGCAAGGATGGTGAAGAAGGGGAAATATTAGAAAAAATAGCTAAAGCCGAGGAAGGAAAAGGAAAAGAGATAGTTGTTGTCGAGCCTAAGGAAACCAAGAAAAAGAAAGTGATAATTATTGATTCCAAAGTAAAAGATGATCTCAGGAAAGGCGTTTAGAAGGTTGCTACATCTTAGGAGCCTAAAAGAAGAATATTAATGAGATCATAGACAACCCAACCCTCAGCTATCAAAACAAAAGAAAATCCAACAAAGAGGAAACTTTCCATTTCACCTTAGGAGAACATTCCTTAGTGGTCAAAGATATAATTAGTTGTAGTAGAGGAGGAAGAAGATGATGAAGAAGCTGAGTTTGAGAATCTAAACAAATTTTAGATTGTGCTGAGACCAGCTCCAACAATTTTAGATAAGGTATGTCAAGAAATTATTGAACTAGTAAGCTTGACAAGATTCAAAGACATCAACTTTGATTCCTTAAATAAAGAAGATCAGAAAAAACTTGAGAAAAATCTTATAGAAATGATGATAAAATTTAAAACTACACCTATAGATTTAGGAAAAGGCATTCCAAATTTTTTTTACAATAAGGTTGATACTAAGTGAAAGTGGGCATTATCCATTGAAAGATAGATCAGGGAGACTACTTTACCATAAACAATGCTAGATTTAGGGAAGAGACATATATCTATTAACCGAAAATATGTTGTGAAGAAATTCATTTCAAAAGAAAGGGCATACAAAATTTAATGAATAAAGCTCATGAAGTTGAGCAAGAGAGCATAAATATATGGAAGGAAGCATTTGAGTTTCTTAATCCATCATCTAATAAAGGAGATAAGGAGGAAGACAAAAGAGATGGAGAAATCAAAGAAGAAGAGGATGATGCAACAAAAGTTTCAAAACTCCTGAGGAAATTAGGCAACTAGTAGAAGGATGTGAACACCAAGATGTTATCACCATTGAAGACATTCCTATTTCATCACTGCATGATCATAATTTTTTAATAGAAGAAGACCCAAAAAATGCTAAATCTGATACATCTCTACCTAGCACCAATCAAGTCTTTTTACAAATCATAGATTGTCCAAGGATTGAAAGTGCAAAGACTGATACTCTTAAGGTTACATTAGTAATTGATGATACAAGTGCTGATAAAAAAGGCAAGGCTATAATTATGTTTTCACAATTCACTTGTATGCCTATATTTGAGACTAAGGTGAAGATAACAGAAGTCAAGGGAGAAGAGTCAGAAGAAGAGGCTAACAAACCAAAAGAGAAAGAAGATACACACGCTCTTATATAGTTTCTTGTTGGAAATCTTTTAGAATAACTGGGGGGGAGGGGGGTACATCAATTATCCAAGGTCCAAATGTACAATTAAAACTTTTCATAGCTTAGTGAACCCATATCCATAAAACATTTTCATCATGCATGTATCCATTAGATTATGCAATCACTTAAACTTGTAGGTTACTATCAAATCAAATTGCAGAAATATAAACATGAAACATAATAGATTCAATGACACATTTGACACAATGATTTAATGTGGAATCCCAATTTGGGAAAAACCACTAGTAACATGCTACTCATTCTCACTCTTTTGAAGTACTGCCCTATGAAATGCCAACCCTGTTAAAGGTTTTAATACACACTGTTAAATGTGACCTGGTTAAAGGATTTCAATCATCCTATTAGGAGTGAGCTCTGTTAGAGGACTTTAGATCATTCACTTGGAATGTCACTCAGTTAAAAGATCTACAAATGATTGTTAGGTCAACCTTAATCTAAAAGATTTACCCTAGATTGATACAATGATTAGATGGTAACAATAAGGCTTGATCTGATAATAACTTACAACTCCATTTGCAGATTAGGTAGGATTCAATTAATCTACCCATCATTTCAATTCATTCCCTTCTAGAAACTTCTCCTTTCAATCCTATTTGAATTCACCTCAAAATGGTTTATCTTGAATTGTATGCTACTAGCTCATCAAGCTTATCTTCCACATGGTTCACACAATCCAAGAAATTAAACTTGTCAGCTTAGATTCATCGAATTCTCAAGCTTTCTCATAATGTTGACACTCAACATTAACTAGCTTCTGATCCTTGACACATATTGCATTTCTTGACATCTATTGTCAAAACACTTAGCATGAACTAAAGTTTACTAGTGCTTAGAATCAAATAAACTTTATTCAACTTACATTGTTTCAGTCAGCTTAAACTGAAATTGACTTTGCTCAGCTCCAATTGATTTTCTGCTTAGCTTACACTAACTTTTCTCATCACCTACTATGCAGAATGTGAAGCTTGGCAGACATACTTCATTTAACTTGTTCTTTTAAACTTATTCAATGTAACCATCCCTTGCAACCTTAAGTAGATTATCAATGCACTATAATATCACTATTTTGACTGATTCTTATACTTCTTTTCCATATCATAACTCAACCTTTCCTCTAGGTGCTATTGTTACCTCATTTGATGAAATCCTGTTCATCAATCAAATAATAAATGATAGTACTCAAATCATATAAGAAATTGTCTTATCAACAAGTAGCAGGTTTGACATCAATGACAAAACAATGATTGAAACACATTTTCATACTTGTATCAATCTATTTTCAACATTGCCAATTGCAAAACTATCAGAACTATTGACTAGAACACTTGAATAGAAGGTGACACCTACTCAAGAGGAGCAACATCATGTTTCTAGATAAATTGAGACAGGTAAATAATTACAAATATCAATCCCAAGTGACACAACCCCAAGATCTCAGATTATGACTCAATCAAAAGAGATGACAGATGAATCAGTTTAGATGAGGTAATCACTTTACCCATGTATGACTTTAATAACTTGACATTGGAGCAAATGTAGGAATTGTAAACTTTGTTGAGCCGCAAGGTAAAGCAAGAACAAATAAGGAGAGAACACAAAAAAGAAATAGGTATTACATATTGTTAAAGATATTTTTGTTGATGCATTTGGAATCACTAAATTGAATAATCAACATCAAATTTTGGATAAGTTAGTTTATATAATTGATAAGGTTCAATCAAAAGATATTGAGACCAATGAAAAATTGATGCAATGGTTTGAGAGAAAATTTAAGCACAAAGTTTTGGAGATAGTCTCCAGAGAACTTGTAAATAGACAAGTAGAGCTTTCTAATTTAGTCATGCAGTTAGAAGAAATTTTGAAGGCTATTTATTCTTTGTATATGAAGCTTTGTGATGTTGAGTTCTTCACATTGGAGAATCAATAATCTATTGATTTAATATACACTGACATGAGGGGTTTTACTGTATCATTGGGAAGAATGCAAGTTCAAGCTTATTCTCATACAATAATTTAAAATTTGGTCAGCAGAGGATAGCTGAGCTCATGATTCGAGAAAAAAAAATGAGGAGAAAAATAATCTTAATTCAATTCATGTTGCTACCATATTTGGAGATTATTTAGAAGGAAGTGTCTGTAGTGCAAAATATCTTGAAAAGAGTAACACATTTCTCAACTATTGAAAGCCTAATTGATCTAGTTGCCAAGCTAGATATTCAAATTCAAGTTTTTGAAAAAGTAAAGGAGCAATGAAATAAAGGATTTGCAGAAATTTTGGCAAGTCATCAAAAGTTTTTTGATAAGTATAAGATAGTCCTAGAAAACCCCAATCCATAAGTTATAAAAACAAGGGGAAATACTATTAAAGGGGAAAGCAAGTATAGCATAACAAGGGGAAATATAATATAACTTAGAGATAGATTCATCAGATGGAACAACACTAACAAATTTAGATTGTAGATTTGAATCATGGTCTCAGGTAGAGTATTATAGCATGGAATGATATTTCATGAAAAAAAGTTTTTGCCACTAATGTCAAAGGGGGAGGTTGTTGATCTCTACGCATAAGTTTCCTATTAGTGTCCATACACTTAGTTATTTTCTAGGAAAGGTTGGACAATAATCACTATGACTAAGTCATCTAGTAAAGGCTAAATACATAAGGACTTGTTTATTTTTTTGAGCAAGTCAATGATTGCTGAGAACCCCAGTTGAGACCGAGCATATATATAAGCCAAGCTTACATAGTTGATATTGAGTAAACTGTAAGATAATTTTTCTGAGTGAACAAAAAAGATCAAGTGTATAGAAGTCCAGTGCTAACATGAATGTTAGTTATGACCGAGCATTAGAACATTCAGATGCTGATAAAACCAATTTTGTTATACGAGTTTGTAATCACATAGACGCCTATGTAAATTATTTTGGCTGACTTCTATACAAATTTTAATGATTGTAGAGATAGTTAAGATGGAGTTTATGCCTCTTTATAGAAGGTATTGATCCCAAGGAAAAAATATCAACCAATCATAAAATCATAAGGGAAACAAAAAAAAGGGATGAATTGTGAATCATTGATTATGATCCAGAACTTTTGAATATTTTCTATTTAATGAGGGTTCTAACCCTAGGATCATAAACATGTGAAGGAATGATGAATGAATGATTAGTAATGAATGGGTGAATGCACAAGTGAAGGAGTGAACAAGGACATAATAAAGCAAGAAAGAATAAGTCTGAAAGGAGATCAAATAGAGTGATCTAAGCAGTGAAGGACAAAACATAGATATCAAATTAAGAGATTAGATTGAGACATTGAGCAAAGGAGATCCAAAATCAACTTTTAGAGGAAACTGAGGGTTAGGTACTGAATCATTTTTAACAAATTGAGTAAGGGAAAATCTCTTAATAGAGTGATCCTAACAGATCTATTTAGAATCTCCTATTCAGAGTCCTTACTTGATTATAAGTGTAAAACCCTTTAATAGGGTAAGACCTAATAGTCTTAAATATTTTAACATGGAAGACCCTTCATCGGGTAGATCATCTATTATGATCAACATTGTTACCCTAACATGTTAACTTCATTCTTGCAATAATAAATATTTGTGGGTTTTATCCCCACCCCAATTTTACCTTCACATTGAAGTGTTTTTGGGTCACCAAATCATTTTTGTTATGTGTTGAAACTTTCCATGGATGCTATGTTCTAATTTTATTTCAGCATTACAACTTTGATGTTAGATGTGAGATGAATTAGGTGTGAAATCAATAATTTGTTTTTGCAAGTAAAAGTTGAAGATTTTGATTCACCCCCTATCTCAGTATCTTTTTCCCCAATAAATCCTTCAAACATGATTCAGCTAAAAAACATTAACTCTTGATCTTCTACCAGTACTAATCATCTTACCATCTTTATCGTTGATAATACATGTCTTCTTTGTGAGCTGCACTTGATATCCCTCATCAAATAACTGTCCAACACTCAGAAGATTATGTTTAAGACCATCAACAAAATAAAAATCATCAGTGTTAGTTTTACACTCAAGAGAAATAGATCCCATTCCCTTTATGTCATGATAAGCTACATTGTTTCCAACTCTGAAAATTCCTCCATCACAATTATTGAACTTAATAAATTTATTTAAATCACTAGTCATATGATGTAAAAAACCACTATTTGTGATCAAATCAGATTTCTTATTTTTAACTTGAGATGCTAATTCTTTTTATACTCTAACTTATTTATTTTTAGGATTTTTTCCCTTAATTGTAACAAAATCTAGTTCATCACTCTCATTATCACTTTCACTCAAAAAACTTTCCACACTAGCTTTCAGATCTTCACCATATGCATAAAGACATTATCTTGGTTTCCTATGCTTGAAATTCCTCTTATAGTTCTTTACTCTCTTAGGAAACTTAGAAGCACAATGAACATATTCATTAAAAGTCCAACATTTAAAGATTTCCTTACCTTCAGGTTCTCTTCTCACAAATAGGGTAATTCTTTCTACAACTTCTATGTATTCCTTTGATCTTCCTATACTACTAGAATAATCTCTACTAGTACTCACACTCCTTGATAATGTAGGTTGAAAAATCATTGTGCTGAATGCAGTTTCAACTCAAGGTAAGTCTCCACTTTGTCTCAAACTTATCTCAGCTGATTCCAATCTTCCAAGCAGAGTTTCTCTTGTGAAATTTTTTGTGAAAGGCATAATTTGTTCAATCATCTATTGTGTGCATGGTAATCCATAAATTGTACCAAGCTAGTGCACCTAAATAATCATTCAAGACATAGAATAATGGAAATGTACCAAAGAACCTCGTGATGCACCTTTTTTGTTATTTGATTTGATCGATATCTACTAATATGAAAATCAAACATACTATTACAAATTCATATTGTTTATGATATAGAATGTGATCGCTGGGATATGCATGTATTGTTTGATACTTCATTCCAATTTGATTCATAATGGTAGATAATTCTTTGTATGAATGAGGCAGAATGTTTGATGGTCATAACAAAAAATCACCTATCAACCTAAAACAAAAAATATGAATTGTTAATATAATGAATAATAATGCTATGCTAACATTGAAGATGATAAAAATGGCATACCTTAGCATAAATGACAATTCTATATTGAATAAACCATTCATCACCTTCAAGCTCACCAACAACACTACAGTAGAGAGAAGAGTTGTTTTGGAGCCTTGGTATAGGGGCTCATGTGCCTTCTCAAGTATAGGTATATCAAGACCATCATCATCATCATTATTGGATGCACTAGTACCATGATCATGAGCATCTTCATCAGCTATGCCATTACCATCTTCTTCAATCATGTCCTTTGGCACATTATCATCTTCTTCCATGGGAGTGTTATCCTCAACTTGGATATTCACACCTCCATGTTCCTCCAGTTGGAAATCCATATTCGCCAATCAATGAAAATTATGGCCCCCTTCAACGTGACCATGTTGCCTACAATGACTCTAGGCTATTGTGATTAGAATTCCTTGATTCTTTAAGCCCTTAAATTTATGCAAGGACAATTAAATTTATCAAATTTTCTTCAAAACTAAGATCACAATCTAGCAATTGTCTCATTATTTTGTTCAGGGTTCATATTGGTAGGCATGGTCTTTCTTCATAGGAAAATATATCTGAAAAATTATTGGGCATGTTGTACTTAATGTTTATATCTGCACCTATGTTTTTGAAAGAAAAATTTGTTCACCTCACTCAAGTTCACCCATATTATGTGTCGAGAGAAATTATTCTTAGAGATGTGACCTAGGTATTAGAGGTTATTGATGATGATAAATTGATCAAACTAAAAGATAATCCTTAGCAATATTGCATTTATCTATATTTCTTGAACTCATCTCTTAGTTATGCAAGAGTAAGCAAATCTTAGTTTATTTAAAATATTAAATTCTTTCAACTTCTCTCCTATCAATTGGTGAATGTAGTTATTCATTGAGTAGTAGCAGATTATAGAATTTAGAATTTGTTTATGTGCAACCTTTCATTCTTCATCATTCTCCCAATGGAATTTGTATATTCAATGATAACATCATGCTTCAAATTAACATTATGTCCAGACTCCAGAGACTAGATCTTCATGATGCTTAGGTTGCCAATATTAAGCATGGGAAAGGATCTACACAGTTTTAGTGAGAGGATTTTATCACATCATACCTAGGTTCACCATGCTTTAACAGCTGAAGAGGCTGGCAATTTTCTTATTCTCTTCAACAATTCTAAAATGTATGTTAAATATCATAGTAACAAGTAGATACCTTCTAAACCATTAAACATGATAATATTATACATTAAGGCATGTGAAATCTATGAAAAACATATACACAATACAGTGATACCGTGACGAAGAGTTGTGCACACCTAAAGAGCACAAATTATGATGCACAAGCCTAGATCTATGACAAGTTTCAATGAAATGATTTAATCATGTAATGCCTAAGTTTACCATGTTCCAAAGAATGAAGAGGAGCACATTTTTCTTATTCTCTTTAGTAATTCTAAAATATATGTTAGGTATCATAGTTACAAGTAGATACCTACTAAACTCAAAAACATGAAAATATCATACATTATAGGCATTTTGAATCTACTGAAAGCATATACTCAATACACTAACAAATGAGCCCTGCACACCTAAAGAGCATAAGTTATAGTGTGTAAGCCTACAAAAAAGGTTAGCAAGTCCAAATACATGATTGGTTACATGGACACAACATAGCCAATATGGAACCTCTTGTGGCTGTAGCAATTGTACCAAATATCCCAATCCAAAAAAACTCTAATTTAAATCTCATACTCACCATGGGGAAAAATAATTGCTTTAACCCTAAATATTTTTGCATAGAATTTTTCTATGCAAAATTTATGTAGTTCTGCAAAACAAAAATGCTACATATATATCATTCCAACCTATAAAAATTCGTAAGCTTTGAGCAATAGGAATTTACCTCAGGTTCTTTTGATGCTAAGAAATTGTTCCTATACAGTCCAAGCATAGTCCGAACAACAAACTCCAACCGCTAAACAAACCCGCCAAACAAACTTGCCAAATGAAAAAATGATGAATACAATTTTCTTTCTTTTTCATTATGAACCCAATTTGGTCAAAATTTTGACCAACTCAAGCATAAAAAAGCCTAATTTGGTCAAAATTTTGACCAACGTGCACATAAAAACATAAAAAAGAAGAAATCATAGGCCAATATGGCCTTTGGTCAAAAAATTTGTTCAAAAAACAATGAGAAATGTACTAGTGTCAATTGGGGCCTTGGGAGTAGTTCTTGGCATCAAACTACCCCAAGTACACCCAAAATGCACCCAAGTTTGCATAGGGCACACTTGGCATAACCAAGTTCGCCCTAAGATGAACAAGTGTGCCCTCCGATGACCAAGTGTGCCCCAAGATGCTTCAGAGGCTGGAAACTCTGTGTGCATGCCCAAAACCCTAGAATGAGGTCAAAACATAGGTCAAATCAGTCCAATATGGTCAAATTTTGCCAAATTTGGTCAAACCTAGGTCAAACTTGGTAGAAAGTTGACAGATAGTTAGGCAGATGGTAAAAAACAATGTAAATGAACTTAGAATGACCCAAAATTTGGTGTGTATGTTCAAAACCTTATAAATAGATCAAAACATAGGTTGACCTAGTAAAAAATGGTCAAATGTGGTCAAAATTGGTCAAACCTAAGTCAAAATTAGTCAAACTAGGTAGAAAGCCACATAAGGTTGATAGATAGTGTATGATTATGTAGGAATGCACAATGAGATACTTTTGGTGTATCAAAGTACATGACTATGGTGGTGGTGAATGAGATGGATGTTAGAAGATAACAAAGACAAAATGAGGACTAGTTAGTATGAGGTGAGGACTTTTTCTTTCATAAAGTGCACTATATGTCAAAGGAGATTTATTTTGATAAGGCAAAGAGAATGCAACACATTGTGGCATAAAGGGCTAGAGTGTCGATGCAAGCCTTTTGTGTAAACAAGCATGATGCAGACAAATTAAATGAACTTTTCCTTCTTGAGGCATATATACATGCTCAAGATTCTCAAAGGTACATTCAATAGACAAAAAAACAAAAGATGATCTTGAAGCATCACAACCACTCTCATAGATTAGTTTATATCATTGAGTGGTATAGGAACATGATCAAAGAAAAAAAAGCAAAAATAAATCACCCATTAAACAAAATGATCCAACTGCTATTCTCATCCATTATTACTTGATTTTTAGTGTCTTTGGTTTGTTTAGACTAGTGATGTGATATATTTTATTGTTGGCTTAGTTGATAGGATCATTGTGACAAGCTAGATTGATTTGTTTGTTCATGTTGCTCAGATAATAGGTCAAGCGATGAGTGTCATTGAAGCACAGTTCTTTTAGTTTTGGCCTATGAATGTGCAAATGCTTAGGTAAAATGGGTCATTATCCAAAGTGATTATTTACAATGTTTATTGCAAATTTTTGGTGGGTTTTAGTTCAATCCTTTAACATAGTATGCATTGTAACATGAAATATTCTCTGTAAGTTTAATAGATCCCTTTCCTTTGATTTGCATGGAGCATCATTTCCAAATCTAACACTATTTCCATCATATTGAGTAAAGGAAATAAACTTACTTTACCTTTTGTCATGTGATGTGAACATCCACTGTCTATGATCCACTTGTCATTTTTGGTCATACAGGTTATTGGTGCTATTGCTTCATCTTCATCTGATTCATCTTTCATGGTTACATAGACTACATCATCATTTGCATCAAAATCTTCTTCAACAATGTAGCATCTTTTACCTTTGTCCTTGTAGTCTTTGCTATCATATTCTTTCTTGTTCTTGTACTTGTTTCCTTCTTTGAAGTTCTTCTTTTGTGTACACATTGTAGCAATATGACCTACTTCATTGTAATTAAAACAAATAATAGGTAGCTTAGCTTTGAATTTACCTTTGCCTCTATGGAATCTTCTTGCTAATAATGCTTTCAACTATTCCACATCTTCCTCATCTATGCTACTATCACTGGATGCATGTTTTCCTTTTCTACTCTTTTTCTTTGGTTTCACCTCCTCAGTGTCTTTCAACATTAGCTTGGCCTTGAAAGTAGATTCAAGGTTCTTAGGTCTGTAGTTATCAAAGTTGGACAGTTCAAATGGAGTAAGTCTTCCCACTATTCCTTCAAAGATTAGTGTTTTTCCTTGTACACACCTTAGCTCTTGGATGGTTGAAACTCTAATAGCATAGATAGGGAGTAGGGTTCTCAAGTATTTACTATTGATAGTCTCTTCTTCCAATTGACCACCCAAACTTCTTATTGCACTTACCACTTCTTTCATTCTGGAGCCATATTGAGCAGCATTTTCTCCTTCCTCCATTTTCATGTCATCAAACTTTCCTCTAAGGCTTTCTCTTTTTTCTCTTTGAACATTTTGATCTCCTCCATAGATATCTATTTAGGCTTTCTACATCTTGAATGCAGTGTCACATCCCTTGATGTCATCAAATTCAACATAGCTAAGTGCAGAGTCAATCTCCAACATTGCTTGATTGTGCTCATTCCTTTTGTTCAAATCATCTATAGAGAGGGGTCTAGTTGGATCTACATGTTCCACTCCAATTGAGGTTTTTTCATAGTCACCTATTGATCCAAGGTATAATTTCATCAAACTCTATCATGCAACAAAGTTGTCTTTGTTGAGCTTGGGAACTTCTCTCTTAGACATCTTGATCTTTTTGCTTCCAATTCCTTTAAACTAAAACAATAGATGGCTCTCATACAAATTTTTAGAAATGCTTTAGAAAAAATGAGAGGGGTTAATTAGTTATAAGGTCCAAATGTCCAATTTAAACTTTTTCAACAAGTGTAGCAAGCCCATAAAACTGTTCATTCATCCAGGCTTAAAACATTCATATTCAAAAAGTTACTATAAATCAACATGCAAGGATAACACATGAAAAGATCAACACATGACATAGTGATTTATGTGGAAACCCAATTTGGGAGAAAGCACAAGTAACATGCTACTCAATTCTCACTCTTCTGAAGTGATGCCCTATGAAAGGCCTACCCTGTTAAAGGCTACACCACATTGTTAAATGTGACCTGGTTAAAGGATTTATCCACCCTATTAGAAGTGGCCCTAGTTAGAGGACTTTAGAACATTCACTTGGAATACCATCTTGTTAAAGGATTTACAAATGGCTATTAAACCAACCTAAGTCCATAGGATTTAACCCTAATTGATACAATTGCTAGAGAGTAACAATAAGGGATTTTGACCTGACTACAATTCACA
The DNA here is from genome assembly GCA_028749045.1 of Cupressus sempervirens. Classification (NCBI taxonomy): domain Eukaryota; kingdom Viridiplantae; phylum Streptophyta; class Pinopsida; order Cupressales; family Cupressaceae; genus Cupressus; species Cupressus sempervirens. The sequence continues at coordinate 519,943,909 of CM053790.1, forward strand.
ACTTATCTTGTAGATCTTAGATCACTCTTCAGCTCATAACATTGCTTGGCTTTTAGTCTCTTCAACTTTGATAGCTTGTCCTCCTCTCAAGCTTGTTCTTCTTGAGTCTTCATGCTCAATGTACCAATACACTATTCTCTCTTTGACAACTTATCGAAGCAAAGTCTCTGTGCTCTGTTCTTCCTTCTCCTAGATGCCTTCTCCTTGACACCCTTCAACCACTTCACAATTTGGCACACCAACAACTCTTGCTTCTTGGCCTATGACTCCTTAAATAGAAGTCTAGAGATCTCTTTCCTGCTTGATTATTCCATCGTTTAATTTTGGTTTTAATGGATTAGGTAGGATGCATTGAATCTAACCCAGATCTTGTTCCTTCTAGAAACATCTTGAAGATCCTCTTGAATTTGCTCAAAAATGGTTTACATAGAATTTTTTTCCACTAGCTCATCATCCTTATCCTTTAACTAGTTCACAAAATTCAAGGTAACAACTTTTTTGGCTTAGATTTGGCGAATCTTTGACATTTCTAATAATGCAGTAGCTCAATGCTATTGAAATTTTGGTTCTCGACACATACTGTGTTACTTGGCATCAACTACATTTTACTCAAGCTTGACACCTACAATGGATTCACTCGACATCCACTAAGTTTTATGTTTTCTTGGCTCCTTCTATATCACTCAACACTTGAACTTCACTCGGTACCTAAAGTTCACTCGACACACACTAGATTTTGCATTTGCTCGACTCCAATTGAAAATTTTCTTGGCTTGAACTAAGTTGCTTGGCACTCATTGATGAACTTAGTTAAGTGTTGCAATCAACCTTGCTACAACTTATATCTCCAATGTTTCTAAGTGTAACCAACCTCTATATCTTCAACTATTTTATCAATACATCATTTAACCAATGTCTTAATTGATCCTTGTACTTCATTACAAAATCATAACTCAACCTTTCCCTTAGGTGTTCTTGTTACATCTTGTTGATTAAATCCTCTTCATCAATCAACTAAGTTAGAGTACTTGGATCTTATAAATAATTGTCATTCCTACAAATAGCAGGTTTGACATCAATGACAAAACAATGATTGAAAACATTCTTTATCAACCAACTTCCTTCTTTGCAATAATATCCCTCTTTGATCTTCAACAAGAACTCTTTTCAATTAGATTTCCAACAATCTCCCTCTTTGGCATTGATGGAAAACCAAATTTATTAACCATCAGACCAAACTTATTCAACCAAGTTCTCAAAATGCTAACTAGGTTAAAATAGTAAGTCAAATGCCAAAAAGAAAATGTTAACATCAGTTTTCACTTCTCCTTCTTTGATCTATATCTAGATTACTTTTTACTTTTTCTTCTCCCTCTTGGCTACTGTATCCTTTCTTCTTTTCTCCTCAAATGGTATAGATCGGTTTTCTTTTTATTTGTTGATCAATTTTTTGCTATTTCTCGCTTTATCCAATTGATAGTTGTAGATCAACTTTTGCTCACTTCTCCCTCTACTTCTTTATTCTTTGTCCAACTGAACATTATTGATCAATGCTATATATTTCTCTCTCTTTTTTTGTTGATTAGTTTCTATACATTTCTTCCTCTTTGACAACAATGCCAAAGACACATTACTTGAGCATCTTATAATGCAAGTATATCATTTTCTAGAACTTTCACTTTCTCCCTGTCACCTTCCTTGTGACTAATTTGGAATTTTAGTATTTTAATTACTTTAGGAAAAATCCTAAAGTAAGTATCCTCTGCATCAATTTACAATATTTCAACAATAATTTTGTTTGATGCAGGGCAGTCTTGTCACTGATTAAGTAGCCTTGGCTAGGGGTATTACCCCTAACTTACCTCTAAGATATTCAAATGCATCTTTAGGTAATGTTTTTGTGAAGATGTCAGTAATTTTTTCTTTTAAGCTAACATATTCCATCCTCACTTGCTTGTCTTCCACCAATTCTCTTGCATAGTGATACTTAATTGCAATATGCTTGGTTTTGGCATGCATTACAAGATTCTTTGATATGTTGATGGTACTTGTGTTATCAAAATAGAGTATCACAAGTTTAGTTACTTCTTCATTTATACCTTGCAACATATGTTTGATCCATACAATATTGGTGCAACTGATAGTAGCTGCAACATATTTAGCTTCTATTGTGGACTGTAAGGTGCAACTTTGCTTTTTGCTGGTCCAGGTGATTAACTTTTACCTAAGAAAAGTGATCCTCCACTAGTGCTCTTTCAATTATCAATGTTACCTCCCCAATCTACATCAGTGTAGGCTCTCAACTCAAACTTTTCACTTTTCTTGTAGTATAAACCAAAGTCATCAATTCCTTTTAGATACCTCAGTATTCTTTTTACTGCCATTAGATGATTTTCTCTTGGATTTTCAAAAATTCTTGCCACTATTCCAACTACTAATGCAATTTCTAGTCTACTATGTACAACATATTGTAATTTTCAAATCATTGATCTATAAAATGTCTGATTTACTTTAGTAGATTCATCATTCTTGGATAGCTTATGTCCTGTTACCATTGGTGTGCTGACTAGTTTTGAGTCTTCTAGACCAAATGTCTTGAGTATCTCTTTGATGTATTTGGATTGGGTCAAAAATATGCCATGCTTTAGTTTTTGTACTTACAATCCAACAAAGAATTTGATTTCTCCAAACATTGACATCTCAAACTCATGTTTCATTTGATTAGCAAAATCTTTGCATAAAGTATCTTTTCCTCCAAATATTATATCATCAACAAAGATTTCAGATATCAAAATATCTTTACCTTTTTCTTCTTTGATATGCAAGTTACTATTGTCATCTATTCTCTCAAATCCTATCTTCACAAGATATTTGTGCAGTCTCTCATACCATGCTCTAGGTGCTTGCTTTAAACCATAGAGTGCCTTATGTAGTTTGCAAACCATATCATTGTTCTTGTCATTAAAAAATCCCTCAGGTTGTTCTATGTAGACTTCCTCTTCTAGTATACCATTCAAAAAAGTAGATCTTACATCCATTTGGTAGACTTTGAAACCTTTATATGCAGCATATGCAAGTAGTGTTCTGAATCCTTCCATTCTTACAACAGGGGCAAATGTTTCCCCATAATCCAATCCTTCTTCTTGTGCATAACCTTTGCAAACTAGTCTAGCCTTGTTTCTTGTTATCTCACCATTCTCATCAAGTTTTTTTCTGAAAACCCATTTGGTACCAATTACATTCTTGTTAGCTCGTCTAGGAACTAGGGTCTAGGATTTGTTCTTTTCAAATTGGTCTATTTATTCTTTCATAGCTTTATACTAGTCATCATCTTGTAATGCATGTTTCACTATTTTGGGTTCAATCTTGCTCATTAGACATGATTCATTTCTTATTCTGTTCCTTGTCATTGGTGTGGCATCCTTGTCACCAATGATTTATTTTGGAGGGTGATGTCTCCTCACATACTTGGTTAATCTTGGCTCTATCCTTCTTTCTATGTTTGGTCCTTCAATTTTAGAGTCATTTTTCTCTTCTCCATCTAGTATTTCATCATCTATTTCATGTGTACTATTTTCAGAGTAAGACTGTACATTATTTTCATTTTGCATCTTGGCTTTTGAATGCAGCTCAACATTCACTAGTTGTGCCTCAGTTGATATTGAGATTTGTTGCTGGTTTCCAACTTGATTGGCAACATTATCTTCAGAAGTCATTCCTTCATAGAGGTTTACAACAGATCTATAATCTTTTGATTTTCTTGATTCATCAGCTTGGACTTCTGCATGCTCATCAAAATTTACATTTGCACTCTCCACAATCTTGTTAGTGTTAGTATTCAAACAGGTATATGCCTTACTTCTAGTGGAGTATCCAAGGAATATGCCTTCATCACTCTTTGCCTCAAAATTGCCATTTCTAGTATCTTTAAGAATATAACATTTACAACCTCATAATTTGAAATGTTTTACATTAGGTGAGTGACCATACCATAATTCAAAAGGTGTTGCATTCATACCTTTCTTGACTTGGACTCTATTTAGGGTGTAAATATCCACACTTACAACTTCTCTCTAGTACTTTATAGCAACATTTTTCTCCATCATCAACGTTCTGGCATAGTCTATCACTGATCTATTCCTTCTTTCAGCAATTCCATTCTGTGGTGGAGTTCTTGGTGCTGATGTTTGCCTTTTGATACCTTTGTCATTGCAAAATATCTCAAATTCTTTCAATGTAAACTCACTTCCTCTGTCTGACCTTAGGCACTTCAGACTTTTTCCTATTTCTTTCTCAACTCTAGCCAAATACCACTTAAATAGTTGAAAAGCATCAGATTTTTGCTTCAAGAACATGCTAGTTATCATCCTAGAGTAATCATCCATAAATAACATTATATATATGTCTCCTAGGTAGCTTTGTACTTCTATTGGTCCACATAAATCAGTATGGACTAGCTCTAGTACTTCTTTAGAAGTGTATGTTTTGCTTTTGAAACTAGATTTAGTCATCTTTCCTAGTTGACATTGTCTTCACATTGTGTTTTTAGGTCTTTTTAGTTTGGGCAAACCTCTTACTTTCTTCTTTTTGCTGATGCTAATCAAATTGTGAAAGTTAACATGACACAGTCTTTTATGCCATAGCCACATGTCATCAAGTCTAACAAAAAGATAGGTTGCATCATCCATATCTAGGTGAAACAAGTTACTCCTAGTTTTTTCACCTTTTCCTATCAGATCTCCATCATTGTCATAGATTTTGGCAACTTTGTTTCCAAATTATACTTTGCAACCTACATTGCCTAACTGTGATACACTCATCAGATTGTAGTTCAATCCTTCAACATAATATGCATTGTCACATGAAATATTCTCTATAAGTTTAATAGATCCCTTTCCTTTGATTTTTGCATGGAATATCATTTTCAAGTTTAACACTATTTCCATCACATTGAGTAAAAGAAATATACTTACTTTTATCTCCTATCATGTGATGTGAACATCCACTGTCTATGATCCACTTGTCATTTTTGTTCACATAGGTTACTATTGATGTTGCTTCATCTTCATTTGATTCATCCTTCATGGCTACATAAACTACTTCATCATTATTTTCATCAGAATCCCTTTCAACAATGTAGCATCTTTTACCTCTGTCCTTGTAGTCTGTACTACCATATTCTCTCTTGTTCTTGTACTTGTTTCCATCTTTTTAGTTCTTCTTTTGTGTACACCTTGTAGCAATATGACCTACTTCATTGCAATCTTTTTTCCAATAATGCTTCCAACTATTCGACATCTTCCTCATCTGTGTTGTTCTCATTGGATGCATGTTTTCCTTTTCTAGTCTCTTTTTTTCTTTAATTTCACCAACTTAGTGTCTTTCAACGTCAGCTTGGCCTTGAAAGAAGATTCAAGGTTCTCAGGTCTGTAGTTATCAAATTTGGATAGTTCAAATGTAGTAAGTCTTCCCACTATTCCTTCAAAGGTTAGTGTGTTTCCTTGTACACACCTTATCTCTTGGATGGTTGAAACTCTAATAGTGTAGATAGGGAACATGGTTCTCAAGTATTTTCTATTGAAAGTTTCTTCTTCCAATTGACCACCCAAACTTCTTATTGCACTTACCACTTCTTTTATTTTGGAGCCATATTGAGTAGCATTTTCTTCTTCCTCCATTTTCATGTCATCAAACTTTCCTCTGAGGCTTTCTCTTTTTTCTCTTTGAACATTCTAATCTCCTCCATAGATATCTGTTAAGGCTTTCCACATCTCGAATGTAGTGTCACATCCTTTGATGTCATCAAATTTAGTATAGTTGAGTGTAGAGGCAATCTCCAACATTGCTTGATTTTGCTCCTTGCTTTTGTTCAAATCATCTATAGAGAGGGGTCTAGTTGGATCTACATGTTCCACTCCAATTGAGGTTTTTTCATAGTCACCTATTGATCCAAGGTGCAATTTCATCAAACTCTACCATAGAAATCCTTGTCCCAATTTAGATATGCCAAAATGGGCGTACACACTAGCCTTGTTTGACTCCTTGAAGGCCTCTCCTTGTGTAATCTCCTAGGCATATGGCTTTCCATTTTGAGTCAACTTATCCAAACAATAGGATCTTTATGCAAAGTTCTTAATGAACTTCTAGAAGCACCCAATGTGTCCAAGAAGGAGTTAAGTCTGATGACATTTGTAGGGGGCTCCATATCAAGGATAAATCTCACTTTTTCTAGAATCATCTTCAATCCAATAATCTTACACAAAATAATTCTGTCACTTGGGCAATTATAATGCCAACTCTAGTTTTAGATGTTTAAGCCAAATTCGCAATATTGTGAGAGTTAGTTAGTTTTCACTGGTTATATGTTAATTTCTTTTCATATATTCCGTATTTATTCTGCACATACTTGCATGATATCAATATAGCATTGTGTCTTCTGTAGCTTTGAAACACTATCCAGATCATCATAATTAAGAGTTTCAATGTCTACCATCTCATCATCAACATCTTCTACCTCCTCCCCTCCATCATCATTCTCATGGTCCTACAAATACATAGCTTAAGTAAGAACATTTGAAACTTCATATCAAGCACTGAAATAATTTCAAGCTTTCATGAAAGAAATGAAAATAAATCATGACCTTGTGTTGATGTCTAGAAAATAAGTAGACATTTAGTATTTACTAGTTTATCTTAAAAAAACTTATAAATGTTGAACTAGACTTACACTAACTGGCATATCATTGTCGGGCAAGTTGTATTGTAAAGTAATATCTTGAAGTCCTCTTCCTATTGTGAGTGCTAATTATGGGCCTCTAAATCCACACATACTTCAACATGATTTTTACATGTTAGGAACATCCCAAAATGAACATGGGATTGTCTATTTAGTATGACCCAACAAAGTGATTTGCTGCCTTCTAACTAGATGAGGTTCTACTTTTCACTCACAAAATTGAGAGATCAACAACCAGACCAAACTAGTATGAAGGATTTGAAAAAAATGCAAATGCAATCTAATCTATATTTTTTGATGTTTTCCAAATGAAAAGATACATAGATTAATCTAAATGGAAATGAAACTAATCTAAGAAAAATTGAAAGTAAGAACTAGATGAATGAATTTTAATCTAAATAATGAAAATATGAGAAGAACTAGATGAATGAATTTTAATTTGATACTATTCATGTGCATTCATTAAAATGAGAAGAAGAAAGTTTCTTATATAGAATCTTGGAATTCGATCAACCGTTGAGATCAAACTGAATGAATGTTTGAGATTTGAAGAAGATTTAGTTAGAATAGAAAGTTTCTTTATGAAAAGGAAGTTAATTGATTGCTTATGAGTGGAATAAGGAGTTAACTAGTTTAATTCCTTTTCTAATTTTAGTCCACTCAATATTTCCAATTTTGAACTTAAGAGAGAATATTGGAGAAGATACTTGATTTAAGAAAATTAAATATGACCTCATAATTGAATAGTCTAATTAATTGAATAATTAGAATGAGGGTGTTTAATTAAATCAAATATAATTAATTCCTAATGTGTATTAGCTAAAGAGGTGAATTTAATTTAATGAAAGTACTAGGACTTGTAATTAAATTAATAGGTTTAATTTAGCTAATTCAATTAATATTTAGGAATTAAGTAAAGCAAGTGATTAATACAGATTAATGATTTTTTGCATTTGACACTTAGGTTGAGTAGAGGTTATCAAAATCAGAATTTCCTAGTACAATAGGACTTTAACTAAGATTGATAAACCAAAATTGGTTCAACATACCAATGTGATAATTTAGGGGTATTACATTTGCCCTTCTTTGAATGAATATGTGAGTAGCACATTGATTCAATGAAATCAGAAGTCTAAGAATATAGACCAAGAGCTGATATTGGCTCTGAGATTGATGACATAGAGACCAATTGATGATATTTTAAAGGTTATCTCCAGGATGAAGCTTAGACTTAAGGAATCTAGATAGAACACCTAGATATCGATATGAAAGAGCAAAGATTATCAAACTTCATAGAATTGTTCCCATAGCAAGACTCAATTCTCAAGAGTTAGGGTTAGATTACCCTGATACCTTTCATTAGAAGAGGATAGGATTAATCACGATTCATAGAATTATCCCCAAAATGAGGCTTAATCCGTAGGAGTCAAGGTTAGATTACCTCGATACATATCCATTAAATAGTGATTGAAAGTGAGAGTTTAGAATTATCTCCAGAATAGAGCTTAATCCTATAGAGTCCAGATAGAACACTTGGATACTAGTCCTTAAAAAGATAATAATAGCTAATCATGAGTCATAGAATCATTCCCATAACGAGGCTTAATCCTCAGGAGTGAGGGTTAGAATGTCCCAATACTTGTCCATTGAACTATGACAAGGATTGTTATAAGGTTGATCAATTGAATAGAATATGATGCAAGATTAGGAGGAACAAATATGCCCCAAGTGATGAGATGCCCCTAGCAATTAGGACATAATGTTCGGATTAAGTTGAAGCCATTTTTGAAAGATTCAATGATGTAATCATCGTACCCCCTCAGGAAGGAAATTGAAAGATGACACACCAGAATATTGATCCAGAGTAGTAGATTGGAAGATATTGAAATGATCAAAAATTTAGAAGAATGTAGAATAGATTAGAAGAGCATGAAGAAAATTTTGACTTGATTTAGAGTGATTTTGAGGTTCATTTGACTAAGTTTGACCTTGGTTGACCAAAGTTGACTTTTGATGAAAAAGTTGAGAATTTTGAGAAAATATTGATATGATAAGATGTTGAGATGCATATTGCATCAAAAAGATGGATTGTATAAGCATTCGATTCTGTCGGTCCCAAAAGTTTAAAGTGTGTGTTTCACTTGTTTAGGTCTGTCAGATTTTGATTTTGATCCCAAAAATGAGTTCAAAGCAGCCAAATTAGCTATTGAGACAATTTTTTATGTCAATCAGAGCACTTTTAAAAATTAGGTCAAAACCTATATAAGGGCCCAAAAGTTTATTTTCAATTCATTTGTGAATTTTGTCTTTTGTGAAGAAAAGAGCTCTAAGGCAAAAATGGTCATCCCAGCGTAGAGTCATCATTTTGAGCTTTCCAGGCGACAGAGCCGACCGATGAACTATGGACCTCTAGTGAGTAATCAAATATCTTCCTTTGTATCAAAGATTTTACACATTTTGACCATTTTTATTATTTTTTGAGTTTTCTAAAATTTTGCTGTCGACGTCCTCACATAAGAACCTGATTTCTAGTGCAACCTGCTAGGTAACCTCACAGGAGGAAGTGCCACTAGGGAATTTTTTTGTGTGGTGTGCATGGTTTCCTCACATGGGAGGTACCCATCTCTCATTTGAGGGACCCTAAATGAGTCAATTTTTTCTCTTAACATTTAAAGTTTACCCACATAAAGTTGCTTTCTCACTTGGCTTACTAGGTTTTCTTGAGTGAGGAAGTCCTTCCTTCGCGTGAGAATCTGCATCTGCATGCGAGATTGTGAAATCTTGTGGGAGATTTTGGCTTTTTTAAATTTTTAATTTAACAAAAAAATATTAATTTTTCCATTGTTTCACATTTTCATCAATCATTGTTGCATATATTTAGTATGTTGTAGCCCATTTATGGATAGTACAATTTTTTAGATAGCAAATATTGATCATATTTGGTATTTGCATGTTTACAGCTTGTGTTTCCAGATGTTTCCTTTAGATCACATTATCTAGCCATAGGAGCACTAATTAGACAACTAGATACTAGTGTGCAGGCACATATTGGCACTCTTAGATTATCACATCTATGTGATATCCCCAATTTGTGGTAAATCATAGACTATGAACAAAATTTGTTGAGAATTTCCATTCGGAGATGAACACATTCCATTTTCTACTGGGAGAGATGAGCATCACATTGAAGGATATCTACAAGATACTTTGGATCCTATTTTACAGACATCAAATAGAGTATGATATTTAGCTGAGACTGGGTACATTAGCAGTGAGGGCCATTTTTTAGGATGAGATCATTATGGGTTGAGTCATTCCTTGGGAGGAGTTGATTCATCTCTATGGTGATAGACATAGATTGAGAATAGTTCTTGGAGTATTCTTGAGTTGTTTCCTGATGCCTGCTAGAGGCCAACACATATTAGAGTGTGGTTGGGGGTAGATGTTGTAGAGGATGCTGGAGTAGCCAACACATTTTAGATGGGGCTAGTGTATGCTGGCCCACATTTATCATGAGATGCATGAGGTGGTTTATTGAGAGAAGAAGAGCATGGCGACAAGTATTTATGGTATAGGTCTAGGCATGGGAGCACTTGTCAATTACTAGAGCCATCTGTACAGATATGAGATAGCTTGAGGAGCCTTACATTTGTAGGTATTGAGGCCAGATGACCCATACTACTTTGCGTAAGAGTGAGATGTGGAGATCTCATCTAGATGACATGGGGTCATTGATATGACAACCATGGAGAGAGATAAAGGATTGGGATGACATGTGAGCATAGCTTATATACATATTTGCCTCTCAGCTATTGATTGGTTGCTTGATCCAGGTGATTGGGAGATTTCCACTGACACACATTTAGTAACAGTATGGTAGGCCAGAAGACATCTCATAGGAGTATTTCACATACACCCTCTTTACGGAGGTGGAGAAGGGGTGGTTAGTTAGACTAGACCCTGGGAGGTCTATGATTGGTGTGCACTCTATTACTATGACTCAGTGGGATTACATTCGATAGTTTCAGATGGGGGGATGACTTTGAAATATAAGGAGCATTTTGTGAGTCATGCATTTCCTTGACTTACAGACCTAGTGGGGATGATAGTACCTATACAACCAGTGCAGGAATCTCAGTAGCCACAATAACAGGGACCTAGAAAATGTACCTCATAGGTACATATCCCTCTACATTATATGAGAGCAGATCCAGGTCCTAGTGGGAGTGGGATGGGGAAGAGATGTCCTCGAGGTGAGATGGGGACTTTAGGTGCTATTGGAGGAGATGCATAGAGACTGTGTGTTGATAACAAGCCTCCACATTAGCTAGAGTAGGATATGGATGATGAGGAGATGTAAGACCAGCCTACCCCAAAGCCACCAAGAAGAGAGGCTCAGACACAGACCCAAAATGCTCTGAGGAGAGATAGGGAGAGATTGAGGGCAAAACAATAACAACTAAGTGAGATGCAGATCCAGTTGAAAGTTCATGATATGTGATTAGGTGACTAAGAGTGAGAGATCCATGAGTTGTGGGAGTAGTTAGAGTAGCAAGAAGATGAGGCTTGACTACAAGGTGCCAGAGCAACCTACTACTATGCATGATATATCATAGTAGTACTTGAGGTTGTAGAGAAGATGCCTATATTTTTAGAGTATGCTAGAGCATCAGATAGAGTATGTCGACTAGTGACAGAAGATGCTCCTCCTCCTCCTTCACCTGAGGATGAGGGAGAAGGAAACAATTAGCTTTCTCTCTTCCATATTACCTTTTGAGGATGTATGTTTGATGTCTCAACATCATTTTTTATCATTTTGAGATCGACACTGCTCAAGTAGCATGTATTTTTATATTGATGTACACTTGATTCCATTGGAGAGATTTGTATATATGAGATTTTTTGATTTGAGTACCTTTGCATGTGTGACTTTTTCTCTTATACTTTGTCATACATGAGATATTAATGCTATGATTGTGATAAATGCAAATTAATATGAAGTATGAATGTAGTGTAGATGAGATGAATATGGAAATATGTATATGAAATACAAAATATGAATGAACTAACATCTCATGTGGGTTTCAAGTTTGTTGTTAATGAAAGGCATCCCATGAAAGTCAAAAGGACAAACCAAGGAGATAAATGCTTGTATAGTCATGAAGAAACATGATACTTTTGAATTAAACAAGAACCTCTCATGTTGAAAGATGCAAGTAAAGTAGTGATCAAAATGTGCTCTTATGCAAGTGGAGTATGAAATGCAACCCTATGCTAGATGTATCCCTAGGTTTGGTTATTGAACTCATAAAATTATCATCATGAAGTGTTTAGTTAGACCCATAAATGTCATACAATTCACATTGACATTGCAATCATGAGAATATGAATATGACATGTGTCTTAGTCTTGTCAGGATTAAGGCACACGAAGCTAGAATGACTAGAAATTTTGTCCCTTTTAATGTAACAAGCTATCATAAGCATTAAAGAATAAACACTAGGATGACCAAGATTTTTCTTGTGTGAAAACACGCTAGACACACTAGAGATCCTTCTTATGCTAAGTATTTAGTAAAGATTCTATCCGCAATGACCCTTGCATTCGTAACCTGAGACAAAACTCTATTAAGTATACTCACAGTGACCCACATGTTCACTTAGAAGGATGAGTATTAGTATGTACTATAACATAGATAATTCACTCAAACAAGCAAGGAGAAGAACCAACCTCACTGAAGTATCCATATAAAATGAGTAAAGGTACACAAAACCATCCAATACAAGATAGAGGCTCTTATAGTGGACACCCCTTTTATATGGATGCTTTAGATCATTGGAACTAAACCAACAGATAGAAAGAAAAGAAAAGATCCTACCCCCAGTCCTCACTTCTCTAGTCAAAATAGACATCCTCAAGTTGCTCAAAGGGAAATGATATAGCAAAAAAAATCTTAACATAACACAAACCATGTCAATGTTTCCATTTCAATGTCAGTGTTATAGGATTGACATCAAGTGTCGATGTTCAGAACATATGTTAAATAAATCTCTTTAGTAGGAGGATGAAAATAGAAAGACTCAGTTAGGACAACTAGTGATTGACATTAGAGAGAAGTTTTCATTGAGAAGAATCTCAGTAGGAAACTAAGCGATAGTAGACAGATGTAGTTAGAACAATTGGTGACTGACATGAAAGAGATCTTCCTTGAGATCAATCTCGATGGTAAAGCAAGAAAAAGTAGATAGACACTATTAGAACAACTGGTGACTGAAGCTTAAGAGATCTTCTTCTAGAGGAATCTCTGTAGTGAAGCAAGCAACAATAGATAGAAGCAATTAGAATAATTAGTGACTAAAGCTTAAGAGATCTTGTTCGAGAGGAATCTCTATAGTGAAGAAAGAAAAAGTGAATAGATATAGTTAGAACAACTAGTAACTAAATCTTAAGAGATCTTGTTCAACACTACATGGTGTTGCCCCAAGACTATGACTAGATTCAATCTATGGATGCATGAGCGAAAGTAGTGAACTAAAACAAGAAATAAACTATACAAGAGCTAGAAGATGTGCCACAAGATGTAGCATTTGAAACAAGAGGCACCTATTTACCAATTTTTCACATTCTTGGAAGAGATTTTATTTTTGCTACCATCATGCTTGTTTTCTAGGTTTTCATCAATGACACATTTCTTGTTTTTCAATTTTTTTTATATTTTTGAACTTTTCACTTTTTTTGTATTACCAAGGTGCCTATTTCTAGGTTTTCACCAAGATAATTGTTTTTTCAAGACATTTAAGTATGTACAAAGAGCTTTTGAAAGAATTTCAATTCTAGAATTGCTTCATATGGAGAGTGTTGATCGACTCTTTGAGTAATTCTCCCTGAGTTGTTGAAAGTTGATAAACACCAGATCCAAACACTATAGTAACTATGTATAGACCAAGCCAGTTAGGTTGAAACTTCCATTTCTATATTCATTGTTGTTGATTATTAGGGTTTTCCCTTAGAACAAGGTCACCCACTTGGAATTCACCTGGTTTGACTTTCTTGTTGTAGCTTTTGATAAGCTAGAGATGATCACACACCACTTGTCGACATTCATCTAGCAATTCTAGCTCTTGAAGCTAAGATATTTTTTATTCATCATCATTAATGATGCCTTTCATAGAGATTCTCAAAGTAGGAATCTCAACCTCAATAGGAAGCACAACATCCACTCCATATACCAAAGCAAAGGGTGTTGTTCCTGTTGGAATTCTGATGCTAGTTCTGTACGACCGTAAAGATGGATTAAGTTAAAGGTGCTAGTCCCTTCTAGATTTTTTGAATGTGTGATGTAAGATCTTAAGGATTACCTTGTTGGATGCTTCTGCTTGGCCATTACCTTATGGGTAATAAATAGAAGACCAATGCTGCATGATTCTAAACTTTGAGTACAACTCTTTAAGATACTTGTTTTTAAACTGTGCCCCATTGTTAGTAATGATGGAGGATGGTACACCACACTTGCATATGATATAATTTAGAATGAAAAATGCAACAGTTTTTCCATTTTCCTCAGAAAGAGAGACTGCTTCCACCCATTTGGTAAAGTAGTATGTAGCTATGATAATGAACTTGCATCCATTGGAAGAAGACAAATGAATTTGACCCACTAGATCAAAGACCCACTGTTGGAATGTCCAAAGTGTGATAAATGTAATTAGCTCCCTAGCTAGAGCATGAATTAGATTCCCATGGAGTTGGAATTATTTGTAGAAATTGACATATTTAATTTCCTCTTGCTCCATAGTTGGCCAATAGTAACCAACTCTTATAAGTTTATGTACTAGTATCAAGCCATTAGAGAGAGATCTACAAATACCTTCGTGTACATCAATTAATGCATGTTTGGACTCATTAGATTCTAGACACCCAAGTAGTGTTCCATAAAGACCTCTCCTAAAAAATTCATTAGCAATAATAACATAGCATGATGCACTATGGATTAGGTGACATTTTTCATTCCAGATTAGATTGCTTAGAATTATTTCATCACATAGTTAAGAGTAGATATGATGGTAGCAAGACAAGTCATGTCCTACAATAGAAAAAATCATTTTAGATTCAAGTAAATTATAAGAAGGTTAGAGTAACATCTCCACAAGGAATTTGTGTCAAAAATCATTCTTAGGCATCTGTAGTATGGAAGTGAGAGTAGCCATTGCATCGACCACCTTGTTGTCTGCCTAAGGAATTTGTTGAAAAGTGACACGAGCAAAGTATTTTTTTTAAAATCATCCACCATTCATTTATAAGGTATCAAATTCTCATCCTTTATTTGATAAACATCATTGACCTGATTGATTACCAACTATGAATTATCAAAGATATTCAATTCATCTACCCTCTATTCAATTACAATCTTCATTCGTTGATTAAGGCTTCATATTCTACAATATTATTTGTACAAGGAAATATAATCTTGTACACCTTAGGAAATGAATACTTCTATGGTGTTATGAATAAGAGCAAAGCATTGGATCCTTGTTGTGTGAAGGAACCATCAAAGAACATCACCCAGGTTTGATGTGTTAACATTAAGATAGATTTATTAGGGAATTCAATATTTAGTGGTAGAAGACTATGCATTGGTGCTTTTGCTAATTGATAAACAATTGCCTATCCTTTGATAGCCTCTCTTTCAACATATGTCATATCAAACTCACTTAATATCATGACCCATTTAGTGGATCAATATTGGCAACCAGTCATGTAATGTGAGCAAGCATGTAATGTCTCAACTTTTGAGAAACAAAGATGACCGCCAAGCAAGCTTTTTCAATAATGCTATAGTTCATTTCATAAGAAATCAATTTGTAATTGAGATAATAGATATCTACTCCTTGTTATCATTTTCCTCCTCAGCTAGAAATATACCAAGAGATGACTCTATTTCTGAGATATACAAAATGAGAGGCTTCCCATAAATAGGACGCATCATGATCGATTGGTTAGCAAGATATTGTTTTATCTAGTGTTAAACCTTGATCACAATATTTTCTCTAGTCATATTTTACACCTTTATGTAGAGTCTTAGTAAAAGGCTATGACCTATCAACCAACTATGAAATGAATCTACAAATGGATTGAAGTCTTCCTTGCAACCCCCTCATTTGACTTATATTACAAGGTGGAGGCATTTCCATGATTGCTTGAACTTTTTCTGGGTCCACCTCGATTCCTTTTGTAGAGACAATATAGCCAAGTAACTTCCCAGAGGTTACACCAAATGCACATTTCTTGGGATTTAACCTGAGACTGAATTTCTCCATATGATCTAGGATTGGTCCCAAATCTTGAAGATGAGTGTTGTGCTATGTACTCTTGACCAAGGTGTCATCGACATAGTCCTCCATCATCTTATGCATCATATCATGGAATATTTTTGTAACTACCCTTTAATAAGTATCAACAATTTTTTTAAGACCAAATTGCATGACATTCCAACAAAAGGCACCCCATGCACAAGTGAAAGCAATTTTCTCATGGTCTTTCGGTGCAATTTTAATTTGATTATAACTAGAAAAACTATCCATGAGTGAGTACATTTCATATCCCGCTATCATGTCCACTATCATATCAATATTGGGGAGTGGAAAGTCATCCTTTGGACATGCTAAGTTTAGATCTTGAAAATGTGTACAAACTTGGATAGACTTGTCATGTTTGGAGACTGGAACAATGTTTGAGATCCATTCAGCATAATCAGTTGTATGAATGAAACCAACTTTTAGAAGCTTTTCGAGTTCAACTTTAACAAGTAGTACCACATGAGGATGCATTTTCCTGAGGTTCTGTTTGACCATTTTTACCTCTAGTGCAATTGATAAATGATGCATTATGAGGTTAGGATCTAAGTCTAGCATATCTAAGTAGGTCCATGCAAAATTAATATTTTTTTCTTGAAAGGAGGCAATAAATTCATATTTTTCTTCTACAAATAAAGATTATGCAATGCGTATAATGTGAGGATATTCTATTGTTCCCAAGTTGATTAGCTGTGTTGGCTCTATCAACACTAATGATCTCTCTTGAAAATGACTATGTAGTGCATCGAATATCTCATCCTTAGGTGCCCCAAAGAGGTTTTTACATTTGGATACATCTTTTTTTTTACCATTTTGGGTTTTGATACTGCCACAATGTGGTTTTCACCATTGGACCTTTTATTTCTTTTTCTTTTAATTGTGTAACTTAGATATTTTATATCAATTTCAGTCATATTGATACTCCTATTCACTGGTGGAGGATGTTATTGGTTCAACAATTTTTAAATAGAAGGCAAGAGCATAATCATTGTAGAATATAGGGACTTCACTGGATGTATTGGAATTCCAGTCTATGAGCTTAGGATAAGTGAGTGAGAGAGATGTGGAGGGTTCAATGGTGTTCATGGTATATTCATCAAATTCTTGGACAAGTAATTTGAGACCTAAAGTAATTTCATTCAAAGGTGTTTTCAAATGCCTTTGAGTTCTAACAATATTAATTAAAGACTCACTGACACTAGTATGATGGGACTTATCTGAATGAACCCTAGATTGTTCACCTATTTCAAGCTGATTTTCATATACATGAACTTGATCTACATCCTTGTCTTAAGTTTCCTTTGAGAGAGAATCAAATTTGTACTCTTGAGAATCTGTGCAATGATGATGGTCCGCCTCACAATAGGTGTGTGATGATAATGCTCAAGGCCTTACTTAGGAATAGTATATTCAATCTAAGGATTATTCTCCCTCCATGAGGTGCATTTAATTTTTCAACCTAGAGACATACTTGAAATGGTTGGCACAATATGTGCACTAGGCTTCTTCAAGAGTCATTACACTTAGGCTACAGGAAAGTAAAATGCAAGGAAAGATCCTACACTAGTGCTGCAGGAAACTAACACATTTAACTCTTCACTAAAATAAATGATGGAAATGCAATTAAATACTAACCTATATTCCAACTTAGACTGTTCACTTTAACTATTCTTACGGATACGATAGGAACACTCATAAAGTATGATTCTGTAGGAAGAAACTTACAACTTCTACTTGAAATACTGAAAATGTTGAAAGTAAATCTACACTACTCTAATCTAATCCACCTCCCAAGTGGGTCCCCTTGGTCAGCTTCTACTAATATACTAACATAGAATGTAAACCAAGGATTATTTCATTATGTTTCAAAATTCCTTACATGAGAACAATACAAAAAAATTGTGAAAACAATTCACCACGAGAGTCAACAATTTCTTTTCATAAACTTTTTCCAACCACTAAAACTATTGATCCAATCCCTATAAATAGAGGATCGACACTTATTCTAAAATAGGAAAGAAAATAAGCTAACTACAAATATACCAAAGAAAAATAAGGAAATATAATAGTCCATGTTACGAAAAATAAAGTTTGAATAACCAAGTCAACACAATAGTAAATGTAGAGGGAATATAGAAACTTTCATCCATGCATTCATGAAATAATGGCTCCTCCTTTGTAGCAACCGTGTCTTTTGATATTGTTATGGTTCTTCCATCATGACTAGACTTTAATGTTCCTCCTTGAATGCTGTTGACCATCTCCAACTCCTTCCCTATCAAGTTAGTTATGATGCATAAATATTTGTAAACAAGCATAATCAAATTAAATCCAAATATTAGAACACACATTCTAATGGTTATATGAAATACTGCATTGTATGTATAATATTGGAAAAATATGACATACTATCTACCCATAGGTTAATGGTTCTATTTGGAATTAATAATAGGTTTAGCTAAACATGGGTTCACAAATATCTTGGCAATATTAAAATAGAGTATTTTAAAATTATCATAAAATAGAGGCAATAATTAGCCTCATCATCTGCCCCATGATAATTTTGATGCTTGTCCTCAAGCATTGCACCTTCTAGTCATTGATCTAAAATCTCTGTAATGCCCCATCAAGGGATCCAAAGAATCAACCTAGTATTTCACTAAGTTTGGTAGCATTTTAAAAAAAAAAGTAATTACCACTTACAACTTATGCACAATAACAGAAGCAATAGAAATGTCCCTCTAAAGAGTAAACTTAACATATACAACAGATTACATTCTTTAAGATCCCCTTAACGTGAATTACTTACATGAATCCATCTAGTACAACATCCACATGAAATAATATGATAAGTCCAATGTTCAATTATTACATATCCAACTGCTCATTCATCCACTGTACATGTCACAGGGTATGAAGGCTTAAAAGAATATACACATGCAGAATAAAGTACATCATCCTATTCTAACCATGATACATCACATGATACATCATCATAAAAGCTGTCTACATCTATCAGAAAGATCAAATAAATAAACTAAGTGCATGGTTCCTCCCAACTGTTAATAGCATCATTAGACCATCGTGGATCCTAGCCATCCCTCCGTGCGTAACATTCCAAGCATCGAAGAGATCATCGATATTATCATAGTAGGAATGTCACTCCTAAACATCTTACTAACATAAAAAGTAAAGCATAAGATATCATCATCTAAGATATGCTAATCATCAATGAAAGGATACATATCCACCATCACAAAGGATGCATTATCCACAAAGTCTCAACGAATCTCAAATGATAAGAGTGGAAAATACACTACCACCCGACTGCATGGTACCTAAGTGGTCCACTCCCACCGTGCTGAGGAGATAATCTCAAGTCCCAAAATAGATTATCAAAACCACATAGCACATGACTCTAAAGTCCAGGAATCCTAAAAGTATACTAACTCAAAGGTTCCAAACACAAAATAGACATCTACTTCCCAGAGGCACACAATGACATGTAGGAACCTACTATGCAAGCGGGAAAGTGTCATCGCATTTATCTCGTACAAGTTACCCTGGTAGTTAGCTAAACTCCATGGGTCCATATAGATCTCATGCGGCCACTACTATCCTTTCATACTGACAAGGCATACTATGGAATGCAAGGTCGCAACCATGCGTTCTCTCTACTCCCATCCTAGCCTATACAAGCACTCAAGGCATGGGCAAGAACCAAAACTCTTATCTTTTTAGGTTCATTCAGTTAGTATTAAGTGTGTGAATGTTATCACTTATTAACCAACTTACAATGAGTTACCTTGGCAGCCTCTTAGGGCCTCGGCCCCCATTGCAAGCCACTTCCCGACACTACATGCAGATATCCTACCCTAATGCTCATGGTATCATAATCATAAAGAAAGTCCACAAAATCACCATAATAAGGAATCAACAAATATCCATGATTAAAAATCATTAAATATGCATAAAAGCATCAAATCACCATGAGCAACATCCATAGAAAATCATGAACACAACAACTCTCTATTGGCAACTGAAGTATCACTGATAATCAAAATATCCATTGGTTCTCAATAACCAAAATATATCTCAAAATCATACTGATCGAAGACTCCAAAATGGTTGAGTCAAAACATGTCACATCATGACATCATCAATAATAAATCCACATATTAGTCCCATCATGGTGACTAGAATATATCCAAGGATAACTGATCGATGACCAGAATAATGGTTAAGTCAAGGGTTCCAGACATAAGAAATCTCAACTATAACAATCAGTATTCACAACCAATTCATAGAGCATTCCATCACATAATCATGGTTGGGTTTATAAAGATCGAGATTAAAACATCATCAAGACATCACATTCACATAACCCCCAAGCCTCTAGTAGACATCCTATACCGGTCAACACTAGTCAACCCATAACCCCAAACATTAGCATGATGAATACACAATGTAAACACATGTTTTTGGTTTGCTAAGTTTTCAAAATTGAATTCATATGCATAATCTCAATTTTTGTATACCAAGAACATTTTCCTACGTTTTTCCATGTATTATTTTTTTTTGGATGGATTAAAAGTTCCCTCTAAACTTTAGTTTCCCAATTATAACATTTAAAAGATGTTTCCACTAACTAAACTTTCATATGCTTCATTTATCTTATGATCTTAAACTATTAATTCCTTAACTATAAAATTACAAAACTATTCATCATTAAAAAGAGATGAATTTATAAATCTTTTATTAACAACTTTAAATCTTTTAATATATATATATATTACATATATACATATATATATTTATATTTAAACATATACATACGTACATATATAATATAATAATATATATTTTTTGCATTTTATAAAATACGAAACCGAATTTTATTAAATCCGATTCATAAAGGAAATCGAATTAACAAGGTTTCCTTAGACCAGAGCCGAATCGATGTACCGTCGGCTGTCACTATGGCGACCATTGCCGCGGGTACCCTGCGACCAATGCAGTCGCGGGTACATTGCGCAGAAGGTACCGTGCGCCCCATAAATACATGGGTACAGGGTGCAACTTTCACCCCCACCCAATATGCATAAGTTTTTATGAAATCAAACAATCACAGCGCGATTCAACAAGTTGTGATTCTGCCATAATAAGGATACCATTATATAAATACATATCATATATATATATATATGTATATATATATATATATGTATATATATATATATATATGTAACAAGGTTTATGTATATATATGTATATATATATATATATATATATATATATATATATATATATATATATATATATATATATATATATATATATATATATATATAAAATATACAGAATCTCAGATTGTTTATAAAATTACAAGCTTTCATTATCAGAACCTCTCTATGAACTTGTTCTCTTAAGAATTTCTCTGATGACTAATTCTAATGGATTTGTCCATGAATTTGCAACCCTAGTCCATATTATTTTCATATCTAAACATATAGAATTCTTAAATAAAACTTAATTGCCCCAAATTGAAAATGCACAATGAAGACATATGGAAAATACGAAGAAGACAGGGAAAAGCAAGATGCAGAAGTATCATAATGAAATCACAAGAATCTACCCGGATTCTGATGCTAAACTCGCTTATCCTCAGACAACCCGTAGAGCAAGCTTCCCTTCTTCAGAATTTTCCCGAATCCTCCAATGCCTCAACTATTCTCCATGCTAACCATACTATCCACGCTATGTCCCCGCTCTCTCTCCAAGCTATTAAGGAATGCTCGAATATAAAGAGCTTTCGGATAACCCTAGAATGCTTCTAGAATCAGCTGGAAGATATCGCCAACTAAGCATGGACCTATTTCCAGCCTTTTAGATAAGCCCTAGGGTTGTAGACACCATGTGCTTAATTGATGCACTAACCCCCGTGTTGATGTCACATGAAAAATAGGGAACTGCATTATTTCCCATGCAAACTTATAACTCCAATAACTTTTAAATTAATTTTCATTTAAATATTTATAACTCCCACTTTAATCTTCATACTTTTATTTAAATAATTTTTTAATTTTTTAAAATTTTTTTTTATAACTTTTATTATTAATATTTGTTTATTAATTAATTAATATTTTATAATTTATTATTTATTTTAATTTCTAATTTTCTTTTAATTTAATTCTCCTTTAATTAATAATAAAAATATCAAAATCATGATATTTAATCTCTCAAATAATTAATTTGGTTAATTAAATCTATTTATTAAAACTTAGTTAATAGAAAATTCACCATGGACCTTCATGATAAAATATGAAAACCCATCATAGAACAATTCATACCAAATCAGTCTAAAAGATTAAAAATCACAAAATATGTCATCCAACACATTCAGTGGGTACTCAACTCAGATACTTGTCCTAACTCACTAGGACAAATGGTTTTAGGGTTTGGGATTTGGACTTGAGAATTTATCTCCCCTCTCTTATCATTGAGATAGTATAATAGGGTACGCTCATCCTGGCAATTCAGGGAAGTCGATACCCGGTACCTGCAACCTGCAAAAAAAGCCATGCATGTACATACAAAATATATATAGTGCTAAGCTAAACAGGCAATGGCAGGAAGTGGTGCATCGTGTAGATCCCGACTAAGCAGGTGACTACGACTCCCTTCCTTAACCACATCAGAAATGCCATACAATAAGAAAACACGCACACCATACACATGCAAGTATGGGGTAAGTATCCATAATAAAGCACATAAGATAAACAACCATCTAACTAATCATCAGTAGTAACTGAAAACAATATAGTGATCATCATACATACATCAAATATATAGTCTAAATGATCTCATCACATGATAACTGAATCCATAATATAATGTCTGATAGTGTCAAAACAATACCACTAATCCATCTATATAAACTAGTCCACCAAAGTCTGATAACAATAGCAATAATATGTCTAGAGAAGATGTGAACGAGGGTAGGCACTACAATCTCCACTTTCAGTCCTCCCTCTCTTGCTACTTTTGAAGGTGTAGTAGAATCCTCATGTTCTCTCCATGATTGTTCTAAGAATTTTGTAAACCATGTTCGCTTGTAGGGAACTAGGCCATTTTTCAAACAAGTCAACTGATGCATTATTGGGGTTTTTTCATCTTTATAGCCTAGAGTATCTTGTTGGCCTACTGGGGAATAATTTTGGCTTTCATTCACCTCAACCCTACATTCCTCTTTAGGGCTTTGAGGAATGTCCAAAACTTTTGGTTGATTGGGGGAATCATTTGGGACAACTTGTACTAGAGATTCTTCATTGGATGATTTGGGAAGAGTAGACTGAGTTTCTACTGATACTTTAGAAGTTTGTTCTTTCATTTCAAAAATTCTTCACATAGGGGTCTCCTTAAGTACCAAAACTTTCTTCCTACCACCTCTTTTCAGTGTCTTTTCTATAGGAGTGACTGTTGCAAGACCCATCTTTGTTTTCTTTAGCTTTGAGATTGTGGGGTTTTGTTTTTCTACTACTAAAGCTGAGGTTTCTTCTTGCACTTTCCTTTTCCTCTTTGCTCAGGTAGAGGTAGGTACATTTCTCTTTTGAGTAGGTAAATGCACATTTTCTTTCACATTTTCAGTTTCAACATCTTGGGTGCTTTCATCAATAGTTGCATCAATATTGATTGCATTTTCTTCACTGGGCTGCTCATTAGGGGTAGCTAGAGGTTGCAAGGTTTTACACTAGAAAAATTTGGCCCATGACATGGGAGAGGCATCCCTAAGAGATCTCTCTATAAGAAATTTGATTAGGGCATGATGAGTAACAGAGTTGTCCTTCCCTTTTTGGGTTTCCTTAGCACTGATACATAACATATTGTACAAGAAATTGGGAACATTCACTAGAAAATTATGCCTTATATAACTAAGCAACTTAAAATGATGTGCATGCAAACATGAAAATCTTCCTTCATAGGTAAAATACCTAATAATGTGTATGACCAACTCATTGTATGGTGGCAAAAGAGACATTCTTTTGCAACCCTACTTGGTTATATCCAATGGAGGGTTAGTTGATATGAAAAACTAGACCCTAGCTGGTGTTGCATCATGTGCATTAGGGTAGTGTTCTCCTACAGTTGGTAACCCAGTTACTTCTACTATCCATTCTTCTTTGGTAACAACTATAAACCCCCATACCATTCTCCTTCCTCAAATGTACATATAAATTCAGTGGTTGCTTCATCATCAAACTCTGTTAGTTTTAGAAAATACCCTAACCAACCACATGAATTAAATCTTCTCATTGCCTCCACATTTGAAAGTAAAACACTATGCTCTACTAGTTCTCATCATTGCAATTTTCCTCCCATTTATGCTTTGTCAATTTTAGACTCTACTCTACTTGCACTATTACCTTCTTCCCTCTATAAATTTAGGCTTTCTTTTGAAAATCACAAACCTTTTCACATTTCACATTCTTTTATGCTAATTTCCATCATGAACAATATGTCATGAGTAATAATAATGTGGGTTTAATGAAAATAAATCATAGATACATGAAAATCTTCCCAAAATTGAATTCATGTCACATCATAATTGAATTGGGGTCATAACATAGCCTGGCAGTAAGGAATTATTCAGGAATAAGAGTACAACACATTACACTTATATACTATGGTGATAGGGTTTTAAAGAGGATCTATAGATTTGAAGATCTATAATAAATAAATAAATATGTCATTGGGAATTAGTAACCTTCCTTTCCCCCTATGAAACATGGACAAGTGTCCTCACTTGTCATAATCGACATAGGGTATGGAACTGGTATAATGCTGCAATAATATATATAAGGCAGTAATAGATATAACCAACAAAATCTATGTTCTAGAAATGAATAAAATTTGGAAATGCTTATACCTTCTTAATTGATCATTGTATGTGTCAAAAGGTGGCAAGAGTTGGAGGTCAACAGTGACAACATATGTTAGTGAATGCATTGTGTTATTGAAAATATTGCAAAATGATGGCATGGAAGATGGGTGGATGGAAGAAAGAAATGAGATGGGTTGAAAAAGAAGAAATTAGAATGTGAACTTTATGTGGACATAAAGTGTTGATTATGGGCATGCTTGAAGGAGTTATTAATGAAGAGTTGTAGGTAGGAGGTCAACACCTTCTACTGTAGGAAGTGTGTCAGTTGGGAAATTTTGAAGTTGGAACTGCTGGCGAAACTCCTCTTTGGTCTATGGTTTGTGATAGAGGCATGACCTATGACTGTTTACAAGAAATTTGAAGTGGACAAGATCAATAGTTATCAGTTGGATTGCTCCATTGTCAAAAACATACTGAATTTCATAAGGCCCTAGCCATTGAGTTTGCAACTTCCTTGGATTCTCTTTGAAATGAGAATCGTATAGAAGGGCCCAATCTCCCACTTGGAATTGTTTATTATTGATATACACATAATGCCACTTCTTTCCTGACTACTGAATGATCTTCATTCTTTCTAATGTTGTCTTTCTCATTTCATCTAGCGAGTTCAAGTGGAGAAGTCTCTCTTGTTGTGTAGCAAGAAGACTTATGTTCAATTCCAAAGCAATGCATAGGGTTTTATGTTCAAATTCAATAGGAAACATTTTTTCTTTACCATAGACAAGTTCAAATGGAGTGAATCTAGTTATTGTCTTCCATGTGGTCTAGTATGCCCAAACCGCTTCAGTTAATTTGATGTTCCAATCTTTCTTGTGTATGTGCACTGTCTTAGTCAAAATGGCTTTAGTTTCTCTATTGGTGACCTCTGCTTGTCCATTTTCTTGAGGGTGATAGGGACTGGATTTATGGTGCCTTATGCTATATTCTTTCATAACCTCGGTGATCAAATTTGATGTAAATTGGGCTCCTTGCTCTGTGACAAGTTCTCTAGAAACTACATAATGGGTGAATATTTCTTCATATAAGAATTTAGCTACTTTCTCATCTCTTGCATTTTTCATTTCCTGAACTTCCATCCACTTGGTTACATAATCTGTGCATACTAAGATGTAGGATTTGCCACTTGATGGTGGGTTAATTGGACCTACGAAGTCCATACCCCATTTATTAAAAAGTGTTACTACAATCTGTGGATTGAGTGGCATCTCATCGGTTTTAGTTGGGTGGCCCATCCTTTAGCATTTGTCACAATTTTTTGTACAAGTTACTGCATCCTTATGTAATGTTGGCCAATAATATTTAGTAGTAAGTACCTTTTGTGATGTCCTCTTTCCTACAAAACGGCCTCCACATGGTTTATCATGACAAACATGTAGTATGTCATATATTTCATCCTCTCTAATACATCTCCTCATGATTTGATCTGGTTCAATATAGAAGAGATTGTTATCTATCCATGAATAATGAAAACTCTTCTATGCTAACTTCCTTTTATCTTTGTGAGAAAAGTGTGGGGGTATTTTATTTGAAGCTAGATAGTTTGCTATGTCTACATACCATGGTGTATGAGTTGCTATGTGGAATAGGTGCTCATCTAGAAAGGTATCTTCAATGGGAGTTGGATCTCCATCAACAATGTGCAGTCCAAAAAAAAATCAACAGCTATGTTAGACTTGCCTAGCTTATCAATAATGGTAATATCAAACTCCTATAACAACAAGAGCCTTCTTACCAATCTACCAGTTACAATAGGTTTTTTCATCAAGTACCTTATAGCTGAGTGGTTAGTATGAACAAAAATAGGATATCTAGTTACATAATGTCTAAATGTGTTCAATGCATAGACTACAACTAAAAGTTCTTTTTTAGTTAATTTTTAATTCAATTCAGGTCCATGAAGGCTTTTGCTAATATAGTAGATGGCATTTTCAAGATTAGTAGGCTTTTGTCCTAATACATCACCTACAACATAGTCTGATGCATCCGTATGAATACGAAATGGAATTGACCAATTAGGTCCTTTTAAAACTAGTGCTGTAGTGAGGAGTTTCTTAAGTTGTAGGAAGGCTTCATTACATTTGGGTGTCCAAATGAATTCAACTTCCTTAGTCAACAATGTCTACAAAGGACTAGCTATTTTACTGAAATCTTTTATGAAATACCTATAATAGCTAGCATGACCTAAAAAGGATCTTATGTCCTTTGATTTTGTAGGTATGGGCAATGTTAGGATTACCTCCATCTTAGCCAGATCCACTTGTATTCATGCAGCTGATATGAAATGACCAAGTACCACTCCTTCCTGCATGAGCATGTAACATTTCTCACTATTAAGTGATAGATTATGTTCTTTGCATCAGACAAGAACTTTTTCAAGATTCATGAAGGCTTCTTTAAAGGTGACTCCAAATATTGTGAAATAATCCATATATATTTCCATGCAATCATGTGATAAATGAACAAAATGCTGATGACATCTCTTTGAAAGGTTGCTAGGGCATTACACAGGCCAAATGGTAGGACATAATATGGAAAAGTACCCCATGGGCATGCAAATGTGGTTTTATCTTGATCTTCAGGAGCTACACTTATCTGATTATGAAAATTGTACCCATCTAGGAAAGAAAAATATTTCTTACCAGCCAGAGTGTCTAGAACTTGATCAATGAAGGGTAAAGGAAAGTGATCCTTTTTGGTTTCCTTATTCAACTCTTTATAATCTACACAAATTCACCATTTCTCTCCCTTTTTAGGCACTATGACCATAGGAAAAACCCATCTACTATCAGATATAGGGTATATAAAACCAACATCAAGCAACTTTTGCAGTTCAATTTTAACTATTTCTCTGAGGCCTGGATTAATCCTTCTTTGGGATTGACGGAGTGGAAAATACCCTTCATTGATGTATATTCTATGAGTGCATAATGTAGGACTTAATCCTTTCATATCCCAGCCCATAGTCCCATGCAAAATCCTTTTCATGATTTTGAAGAAGATTTGTTAACTATTTCATCTATGTGGAAGGCAATTTGGGATTGACATGGAGATTATGACTCTTTGACAACTCAACGGTAGTTGTGAGATCAACTATAGCAGCTTCAGAGATTGGACTTGTATCTAGTTCACATGGTAAAAGCTGATGGATAACATTTGGCTCCATGGGCAAAAAAAAAATCTGATTACATTCCTCATATGTAGTTAATTCTAACATAGAACTGTCAGATACATCTTTTTCTACCACACAAGTATTATTAAGAATACTTTGAATTACTGAATCCTCTTCCTATAGCTTCAGAAAAGACTATCTATGTAACATCATGAGCTATTATATAGAGTTTAACTCTTCTTCTCCATCCCCTAAATTTGGCCATACATATGTACTTAAATCTGGCTGTGGTTGTGCTAGAGGATATAAATCAAATTTCTTTGTTTCCTGTGCATCTGATATGGTCATACTTCCTGATCTACAACTTATATTTGCATCAGTTGTAGCTAGCCATGGTCATCCTGAGATGATAGGGTAACCAAATAAATTAACTTTTGGGGATAGACTCATGAAATTTGTAGGGTACTCTAGAGAGTCTAGGGTTACTACTATATCTTCTATCATCCCATTAGGAGTGATAATAGAACTATCTGTAAGCTACCAAATTGTTGGGGTAGCTCTTAGCCCTTCTATATTCAACTTTTTCACAGTATCTTTAGTCATAATATTTATAGCAGCATCAAGATCAATCAAAGCATTTGTAAAAAACTGACCATTTATAATCACATTCACAACTGGACTTCCTAGATCAAAATATTTAAGAATGACCAATTTTCCTAACATAATATCAACCAATTGTCCTACAACATGGACTGTGGTTGGGTCCTTTCTCTTTCTCCTAGGTTTTTTTTAAATAGGCTTCTCTAATGACTTTTCCATAAATAGGAACATCTTTAATAGCTTAGAATAAAGGAATTTGGACATGCATGTTCTTTAGCTAATAAATGGTATCAAAGGATTGTTCCTCTATTTGTGTAGGTTTGTGTGGTATGAGTTTAGCTAGTTCAATTGGTTGGGTCAACCATTTGTGGTTGAGAAGTTACAAATTTTGATGCTATAGTAGTATCTAGTATTTCAATTATGAAAGGTGGTTTAGGTGTTGTTAGGGTTGTACTAGATCTCAAATGTATATATGCAACTTTTAGAGCATAAATAGGTATTGCTAAACATTAGCAGAGTACATGGTTTGTTGTGGTTTCTGGTTATTTTGTTTTGTCTAAGGTTGTGTAGGTAATTGAGTCTACTTTTGAGGTCTAGAACTTTTAGGTGGTGGCATTGGTGCAACTTGTTGGGCTGGAGGTGGTAATTGTGGATTACTAGTATTTTGGTTAGGCCATTGCTGAGGTCCTCTCCATTGGTTTGTAGACTACCAATTCCCTTAGGGTGGTTGCCATTTGTTTTGTTGATTTTTCTATTGATTATTTTGTTGGTTAGACGAGTGATTGTTTTGCTGGTTTGGCTAGGAAGGTTGGGAATTTTGAGGCCATTGAGACTATTGTGGATTATTTTTCCAAGAATTATTCCAATTGGGTTGACTATATTGTGGAGGACCTTGGGTACTATGATTTTTCCATTGATTACCATATAGATTTGAATTTTGTAAAGGGTCTTGAGGCATACCTTGATGTTGGGCACATGGATGGTGTTGAGCAATGAAGAATACTTTCTCATCCTCTCCATCTATCTTGATGTACTTAGTTGGAAGATGCTGATTCTCCACACTAGTGACTAATTTGCATTGGCAATCTTTCTTCTACTTTCAGCAGTGTGGACAATACTCATCTAGTTTCACCTCAGCTTTTGCATGCTTCTTCTTTGCAATCATTGTGTTGAGATGTGTAGCAACATCATTTATGATGTCCTACTTAAAATTTGAGAGTAGATTAGATATCTCAAGCTTTGAAATACCCTGACTGATTCCTTTAGTGAGTGTTGTTCGGTGTCCTCTTCCTTTATTTATAGTTGATCTTGAGTAGTTAAGACAACTTTTCTTGAGGCCATCCCAAGAATATTGATATACACCACCACCAGCCATTAGGTGTAGTGCTTCTAGACAATTATCATTCACTCCTCTCAAGAAGACTAGACTTTGTGAATCCTCCACCAATACATATTGAGGGTTCTTCTACAATGTATACAAGAAATATGAAACATAGTCTTCCAATGTTTCATCCTCCTTTTGTGATCTTCTAAAGATATCATTTCCTCTTGAATCATTTTCCTTCCAATACTCTTTGTATTTATCTAGAAATAGAGTTATCATTTAATCCCAAGTACCTGTTACATTGGCTCTTAAACCCATGAACCATCGTAAAGCTTATTCTTTCAGTGTTGCTAGAGACAACTTGAGCTTATGGGCATCAGTGTTATAGTCAAAGCTATGACAGAGTATGTCAAACTCAAATAAGAAATTATTAGGATCTTCAGTTGCAAGGCCTTATAACTTCAAAAGAGTAGCTACAGGTATATTTTTGAGATTAACATTGGTTATGAGGCTTGGGAGAGGAAATGGAAAAGTAGGTTGTGCCATTATTAGAGGTATTTGATTATGGGGTTGCTGCTAAAAAGGAACAGTTGGTATTGGATTATTAACAACAGGTGGATTTGGAGTAGAACTTCCAAGAAAATTGGCCAAAATTTCAGCAAAAGGTTGAATACCACTGGTGTTCAAGTGTGACGCTCTAGAGGAAGATTTTGTAGGAAAAATAGGGCTTGCATCCTCAAAAGCCAACTCAACGTCTTCTTCAATTTCTTCCTTCAAATTAATAGACTCCCATGGAAGAAATATATCATATTCATCTCATTATCTTCCTCTTTGATGCATGCAATTGAATTCTTCACACTTGTGAAGAAACTTTTAGGATGACAACTCTCTAAAGAAAAAAACTTAACTAAAAAACTATGACCCAAAAATGTTCCTAGCTTGACACCATCCCCGAAAGTGGCACCAAAAATGATGATGGTCCACCTTAGAATAGGTGTATGATAATCATGCTCAAGGCCTTACTTAGGAATAGTATATTCAATCTAAGGATTATTCTCCCTACCATGAGGTGGATTTAATTTGTCAACTCAGGGATGTATACTTGAAATGGTCAACACAATATGTGCACTAGGCTTCTTAAAGTGTCATTACACTTATGCTATAGGAAAGTAAAATGCAAGGAAAGAACCTACACTAGTGCTGTAGGAAACTAACACATTTAACTCTTCATTGAAATAAATGCTAGAAATGCAATTAAATGCTAACCTATATGCCAACTTAGACCATTCACTATAACTAGTCTTACAGATACTATAGGAACACTCATAAAGTATGATGTTGTAGGAAGAAACTTACAACTTCTACTTGAAATATTAAAATTTTTGGAAGTAAATCTACACTACTCTAATCTAATCCACCTTCCAAGTGGCCCCCCTTGGTCAACTTCTACTAATCTACCAACACAGAATGTAAACCAAGGATCATTTCATTATGTTTCGAAATTCCTTACATGAGAACAATACATAAAAATTGTGAAAAAAATTCACAGCGAGAGTCAATAGTTTCTTTTCATAAACTTTTTCCAACCACTAAAACTATCGATGAAATCTCTATAAATAGAGGATTGACACTTATTCTAAAACAAGAAAGAAAAAAAACTAACTACAAATCTACCAAAGAAAAGGAAGGAAACATAATAGTTCATGGTACAAACAATAAAGTTTGAATAACCAAGTCAAGACAATAGTAAACATAGAGAGAATATAGCAAATTTCATCCCTGTATTCATGAAATAATGGCTCCTCCTTTTTTTTGGCCGTGTCTTTTGATACTGTTATGGTTCTTCCATCATGACTAGAATTTAGTGTTCCTCCTTGAATTTTGTCGACCATGTCCAGCTCCTTCCCTATCAAGTTAGTTATGATGCATAAATATTTGCAAACAAGCATAATCAAATTAAATCCAAATATTAGAACACACATTCTAATGGTTATATGAAATACTGCATTATATGTATAATATTTGCAAAATGTGACATACTATTTACCCATAGGTTAATGGTTCTATTTGGACTTAATCATAGGTTTAGCTAAACATAGGTTCAAAAATGTCTTGGCAATATTAAAATAGAGTATTTTAAAATTATCATAAAATAGAGGCAATAATTAGCCTCATCATGCTACATGGAGTTAGACTATAGAATTCTCCAATAGTGATTGGATCCCATTCTCCACTTTCATTATCATCTTGATTTTTATAAAGTTATTCAACAACTACAATATGACTTGAATCTCCTTATTCCTATTGAATACGAGGAGTATTATTAGTGTTTTCAAAAGATTCAGTGTCAACATCCATAGTAGTAACACGTGGTACAAAATCATCTAGTTCTGCAAAGTAACTTAGCAAGATCTAAAGGAATCAAATAAGGAAAAGTATCCTCATCATCAAGTTGTCCTCATAATTATCTGACTTAGTTTGTGACTCATTTTCAAACAAACTTTAATATTCTAGTATGAATTTACTAATCCCTAGATGAAAGTGAATCTTCTTGAAACCTAGGCTTGTTGTATCTCGAGATCTTTTAGATATTTCTTTGATAGGATCAATCAAGCCATTATTGTTACATACAATTGGACCATTTCCTTTATAACCAAAGCATTTCATTAGCTTAAGATCTAGACCATCCTTTTTGGGAGTAATCTCATGAGACTATTCCATGAGATTAGTTGGAATGTCCTCTTTATATGACCATGCAGTGATGGTTTTGTTTTGATCTTCCTCTTCTAGAGGTATAGTAGCTTTGACAAAGGCACCATTGATTTTTTTTTGAGGTTATAGCACAAAAGGTTTCTTCTCTTCAAATGGTCTCCCATAATGACGAGGAGACTCAGGAAGAAATGTCAAAGATAGAACAGGTTCAATGTTATACTCACCCATCCTTGTCTTTGTTAGCTTGAGTGTCTTCTCCATTTATTTCAGCTTATCGACATGATGATACATAGACTCTCTATTTGTAGGTACAAATATTTTAACATATTTTAGCATGTTACAAGTGTAACTAGTATTAGCAGGTATAGTAACTTTAGAGCCTTGGAATGGAAACTTGATGCATTGATGGTACATTGAAGGCACAAATTACATTTCATGTATCCATGGCCTCTGTAACAAGATATTGTATGCTAATGGAACTTCAAGGAATTGACAAGTAATGTCTCTTTCCACTAGACCAAGTTGAAGTGGTAACACAACAAGACCTAGGGATTATGCTTGACTTCATCATATGCCGTGATGGTTATTATGCAAGAAGGATCAATAGACTCTTTAGAATAACCCAACTGTTTGAGAAAATTAGTAGAATAGATGTTTAGATCAGCTCCATTGTTGATGAGCATGTGATATATATGTTTTTGATGT
The DNA here is from genome assembly GCA_028749045.1 of Cupressus sempervirens. Taxonomy (NCBI): domain Eukaryota; kingdom Viridiplantae; phylum Streptophyta; class Pinopsida; order Cupressales; family Cupressaceae; genus Cupressus; species Cupressus sempervirens. The sequence goes on from CM053790.1 coordinate 519,977,389, forward strand.
ATCATAACTTCAATATGAAATGGTTGGTTATAAGGATGACTCAATAAATTATCGTCCTCTTCAAAAAAGGACAAATAGTGAGGTGAGGTCAAGTGACCCACCACTGATTGAAACCTATCAAGATCAAGATCTTGAGGTATGTTTGCCTCATTGAGGGCTTTATCAAGAATCTACCTATGAGTAGGTGAGATTTTAAGTAATTCAAAGATTTTTATTTGAGTGTTTTTCTATTGCAATTAGTTAAGGATACTATAGCTGGTAACTATGGAGGATGTTGCAATTTTTGTACCTCTACCACATGGACCAGTAATAGGTTTTTCTTTATGTTGATCTACCTCAAGAGTAGAAGGTATGGGGCCTTTAAGTACTATCTGGCACAAGAATGTGTAACAACATTGGCACAAGACTATGACTATTCTTTATCAGTTGTAAGAGATGTAACACCTCTTAAGATAGATGGTGTTTTTAGTTCTGTATTGTCATATAATAGGTTTTTCTTTATGTTGATCTACCTCAAGAGTAGAAGGTATGGGGCCTTTAAGTACTATCTTGGCACGAGAATGTGTAACAACATTGGCACAAGACTATGACTATTCTTTATCAGTTGTAAGAGATGTAGCACCTCTTAAGATTAATGGTGTTTTTAGTTATGTATGTTCAAACTCCAAGGGTTCAATCATTTTTATCACATTATCATCATTGGTGTATGTATAATTGACCTTGTTATTGGTTTTCTGTTTAGATTTTTCTCCTTTTTCATAATGTGGAAATGGCTCTTTAAAAGCTTTGTGGTTTGAATTCTTATTATGTCCATCCACAATGATTTCACCATCATCAATTAAGTCCTGAACTTTATGACATAGGTTGATACAATTATTTGTTTTGTGACCCTTGTTCTAATAGTATTTGCAAAATGAATTCTCATTCCACCATGTGGGTCATGACTGTGGATCATAAGGATGAGTATTATCCAATGGAATAATTAAATAATTTTGAAAAAAGGTTTTATAGACTGCATCTAGAGGCTCATCAAGAGGTGTGTACTCTCATTTTTGTCATGTAACCCAAGATGAGTTCTTTTTTTTGTTCCCAAATGTCTTGTTATCGAGAGTAGATTTATCAATAGTTTTAGATGCATTGATATTGTCTATGAGATTGAAAGTGGTTTGAGAAAGTTTGGGAGTGATCTTATCAACTACTCCATCATGTACTACCTCTCAACTCTTGTTTACATACTTGGATTTATCATTACTAGAGGTAGATCCTTGCTTAATGGCCTTTTGAAGGGTTATTTAACCCTTTTTGACCATAAACTCCTTTACTTATATAGCTTGTGTAATCATATCTTCAAAGGTGCATGGACCTTGAAGTTGTATCCTATACCCAAAATTGGGCAAAAGATTATCCATGAAGATATTAAATTTTTCTGTTTCAAGATTTTTTTATGAATATTTGGTATACAACTATTGCCACCTTTGATGAAATGCGAGGAAAGGTTGTCCAATATTTTTTTTAAGGTTACACAAATCATATATGTTGACTAAATGTTGTATATTGTGTGAGTATAGCTAAATAAACATATTAGTGATCCCATCAAATATTTTAATACCACTAGGTAACCTTGAAAATCATTCCATGGCTTAACCACCTAGCCTCTATGGGAATAAACACATAAGATACATTTGATTGTGCAAGAATTCCATAGAAAAAGCACCAAATTTCCTCAAATGATCTTTGGGGATCAGATATTATTCCTAAGTATTTGTCGTATTTGGGTAACTCAACTCCTCTTGGAAAAGGAAGCATATTCAAATCGTTGTAGAAAGGAAATGGAAAAATGGTGTCTAAAGTGTATGTTTTCATTGGTTTATCCTTGTCATGCATCATTTAGGCCAGATGTTCTTACATAGCCTAAAGTTGTTTTTGTAACTTGGATGTTTTAGTTTGTTCTTCTTATGTGACAATTGTTTCAATATTAAAATGTTGAGGTAGTTTTTCTCCTTCTTGAGCAAGCTTGAGAAAATATTTCTCTTTCTCATCATGGAGAAAGATCTCCATCATTTTCTGAAAGTTTTTATCCTTACAACATTTCTCTATGTCTTCTAGGGGTATCTCTTTAGTATTACCATACTCATTAGTGTATTTGTAAGGTTCTTTCCCCCTTTCATTTCTTTGATAGTCTTGTTGATATTGTCTCATACTATGGTCTCTTGTTTCTTGATCTGGATCATCCATTTTAGGAGTGTAGAAGGTTTCAATATGTGTCAGTTGCCTAGGTGTTGGGAACAAAAATTCAGGTATTCCATTCAAAGATGTAGGTGTTCTATCAATTTCTGGATGTTCTTGATATAATGGATTCCTAGTTTGCTGGAAGTTTATAGAAAATATTCTTCAAGCACTAGGTGGAATAAAAGGTGAAAGAGATCATTAGGACCCTTCACTAAATTTGAAATGTATGTAAACTTGGGAGTGGCCTCTACGACAATTTCCACCTCTAGCTCTATCGCGTCATGGTCTATAGGGAGTAAACAAGTTTCCACTCTTTGTGACAACAGTCATAGATAATGACTTAAAACAATGTTTGAAAAAGGATCACACTAGAACATTGTCTCAAAATGAGTAAGTGTGTTGTATATCTAGGTATGCATAGCATGAGAAATGGCTAGAGCAACTGATAGTTTTGACTATCATGACACAAGGTATAACAAACACAAGAGAGAAAAATAGAACAAACAAGTAAGGCAACAAGTTCATGTGCAAATAACAAGTGATCAACTAAGCATGAAATCAGAGTTTGACATTGTTGTAGACAAAGAAATGACTAAATTTTTTTAGACACAGATAAGATTTGGATCAAGTTTTGATGAGGGATCTTAGAATAGTTCACTATTTTTGAAGAAATTTGGATAGACTCATATAAGGAAATGACTTTCAAATGAGGACATATAGACAGTCAAGGAAAGAAATACCTCTAGGAAAGTAATTTTAACAATTTTAGGAGTAAAGCTCATGTGAAGATTCACATAGAACCATGTGAGGAAGTATAATGAACTAGGCAAGAATTTGGAACAACAATTTTGCAAGTGTTTGCTTGTGTGAAAATGTGGACAAAGTTGCATAAGGAAAGATCAAACTAAGAAAAAAGATAGGTTTTGACTCAAAATTTTAGTATTTTGGTATAATTTTGCATGAGGATTCTTTGCTTCCCATGTGAGGAAATACAAAGAGCCATGCGAGGAAGCGCAAACTGAAAATTGTAAAAGCATTTTATTGCACAAAGTTTTGAAGAACTGTAGGTGAGGAAAGGACAAAACTAATAAGTTCAGACTATATGTGAAGAGATTTCGAATGATTTTGGTATTTTCTAAAAAAAGGACTGATATTATTTGTAAGTTTTAGGTATATATGGGCACCATTCTCATATTTTGGACATCATGTTGGTATGTAAGTAAATAATTGTTTTCAGACAAGGGATGCAAATAGTAGTTGTAAACAATCCGACCGAGGACAAAGAAACTTGGAAGGATAGGGGAGTTTTGACCTTTTTTTCTTTGGATGATGTGGACAATTTGCAGACATGGAAAAGCCACTCTTTTATCCCTATAACCTAAAATGGTAGATTCGGAAGAATCTTTGTCTAATAACTTATGTGTACGTGTTCACCTCACATAGTTGTGTCACCCTACTAGAGGGTGCCTATGTTTTTGGTGTATTCCAAGGGCTAAATAACATATATGCTCAATGAGAACCCTTTTGGCAGGGATCAAGGGTGTATACCACCTTCCAACATCTAGGTACATGCCTATGGTGAGGATCTACAGGAGAGATTTTTCCCCCCTCCTTGTACAAAGATTATGCCTCCTTTCAGAGGTGAACTAGGTAGCCATTTTCTAAAAAGATTTTACTTGGTTTCCATTCACATTAATCCCTAGTGGCTTCACAAACAAAGTTTGGGCTAATAGCCCACACCAACATATATAAGTGCACACACTTGACTAGCAAGCCAGGAGGCGACACTGCCTAGTGCAATAGATAGAGCCTCTTCCTAATATGCTATATCAGAATAAAGAAGAGGAAATTAACATGAATTTGGAGTCTTTCATGCTATAAATATTTTTTATTGGAGTGATTTTGAATCATTGGTGAAAGGTGTGTGCTCACTTGGGTCATTCCTAGAGGTTGGATCACTTTGGAAAGCCCTCTAAAGGTTGACTTAGACTATAGCTTGGATTCAAGAGTCAAAGTTTATAATTTTCCCAAAGGGAAAAGCGAATAATCCTCTACCTCATCGTCTTACCCAAACACACAGAACATGTTCATAACTAAGTTAGTTTATAATTCCCAATGTGTCTTTTTCCAAGATTTTGATTTTCCTAAAAGGAAGTCATCATCTCTTCATAAAAAGCTTTGCTTGGGAGAACAACTAACTTTCTTGCCTCCCTTTGGTACTATCTTCCAAAGGTGTCTAGGTTTCTGATTTACTCTTGTGCATCACTTCCAAGTAGTAAAGAGCATACTCCCCTATTCCTTTGTCTAGAATCCTATGAAGTTCACAAGCCCTTCTAAAGTGTGTGTGTAAGAAAGCATTACAATAGACAAATTATTTGAGTAGGTTTGAATATATTCTTTGACAAGAGAATCTTTGACAGAACGTCCTACAATCAAACCATCACTACTATTTGTATGTTCATGATAATGTATCTTCAAAAAACAATCTACACACCACTACTAGGCTATTTCAAAAATCAGAAATAAAAAACAAATGCTTCAGAAACAAGTGTCAGATCAATCAACATTATGAAAAACTGAATTTGAAAATTTCAATCTGCCTTTACTGGTGTTGAGTTTCACGTGAGCTTCTACATAGTCCCACATGAGAATGTGTTGTGTACCACATGATAAATTGCTTTCTGCATGCAAGGATACACTTTTTCACACGAGAAAGTACATAACTATAGGCAATAATTCAATTTCTTCACATAAGGATCAATCTTATCGTGTGAGAATTGGCTGAATTGTATGGATATAAATGGTAGAATGTTTAAAAATGATTAAAAGTTGAGGCTAGAAAATTGTTTTTTTGGCGCCATGGTGGGTGCTAGAAATGTGAGTTCTAATTATGGGCCTCTAAATCCACACACACTTCAATATGATCTTTACATGTCAAAAACATCCCAAAATAAACATAGGATTGCCCATTCGATATGACCCAACAAAGCAATATGTTTCTTTCTAACTAGATGGGGTTTTGCTATTTACTCTCAGAATTGAGAGATCAACAACTAGACCAAGGTAGTACAAAGGATTTGAAAGCAATACAAATGCAATCTAATCTATATTTATTGATGTTTTTCAAATGTAAAGATACATAGATTAATCGAAATGGAAGTGAAACTAATCTAAGAATAATTGAAAGTAAGAACTAGATGAATGCATTTTAATCTAAATAATGAACATATGAGAGAAAGATTAAATTCGAATGCAAGATATTTGAGTAATCAAATTGACAATAATTTGATACTATTCATGTGCATTCTCCAAAATAAGATGAAGAAGGCTTCTTATATAGAATCCTAGAATTTGATCAATCGTTGAGATCAAATTGAATGAATGGCTGATATTTGAAGAAGATTTAGTCAGAATAGAAAGTTTCTTTATGAAAAGGAAGTTAAGTAATTTCTTTTGAGTGGAATAAGGAGTTATTCGATTTAATTCCACTTAATGTTTCCAATTCTGAACTGAAGAGAGAATATTGGAGAAGATATTTGATTTAAGAAAATTAAATATGACCTTATAATTGAATAGTCTAATTAATTGAATAATTAAATTCAATAATTAGAATGAGTGTGTTTAATTAAATCAAATACATTTAATTCCTAATGTGTATTAGCTAAAGAGGTGAATTTAATTTAATGAAAGTACTAGGACTTGTAATTAACTTAATTAAATTAATAAGTCTAATTTAGATAATTCAATTAATAATTAGGAATTAAGTAAAGCAAGTGATTAATATAGATTAATGATTTTCTACATTTGACAGTTACATCGAGTAGAGATTATCAAAATCAGAATCTCCTAGTACAATAGGATTTTAAGTAAGATTGATAAACTGAAATTGGTTCAGTATACCAATGGGCCAATTTAGGGGTATTACACTTGTCACCTGCATCTTCTATCCAGTCAAAAATCACAATTCCCTAAAACATCAATTCATCATTCCCTAAATATCTCATACCAAAATGTATTGTTCCCTTCAATTGTAATAACTCATTGTATCTACCTTGATAATTAATAACCCATTTTATCTACCTAAAAATATTTTCTCAAAATGTATATCTAGTAAAGTATATTTGCTTCATATTTGCAGTAGAAAGATTGATTTCTGGGTGAATATGGAAGACTTATAGGCTTATACCCAGCCATACAAATCCATCGCTTGCTAGAAGGCCTTTCTAGTAGGACATAGATTTTAAGAAGCATGTAGTTCATACTTCAACTATTTGAATGAAGTTGCAACATATTAATGGATGGAATTGAATAAGTATTGTATGCTTGGTATTATTCAATTCAATGCTGATAAGTTTGATAGGAATTTATTGAGTTTGGTAATTGCATAAGATACATCATTGTAAACCAAAAGTTGACCTTTTTCCTGTCATTTCATTACGTAAGCAATTTTGTTGCATTCTAACATTATTGTAGTGGATTCAAACCACAAGGGTTCTAATTTATTTCACCCCATTGCAAAAGATGTTAGAAGGATAGGTTATGATGGATGGTCACTAAGAGCTAAGAAGTCCAATTTGCTTGTTGCCCAAGCAGGACAACACTTGTAAGAGGTGAAGGAAAAATGCTATCAACCCAATCATCTACAATAATGGTGGTAGTATGTACCAAAATTTGAAAACAACAATCTTTTGTAATAATGGTGCATAATACATGCCAAGATTTGAATTCAATAAATAATAATATTCTTAAGCATTTTGAGTATATTTATAAGCAATTTACATGGATAAAATGTCTATGATTATGTCATGATTACTATCATAGCTAAACTAAAGATGAGAATGTAAAAGAGACTTCTATTTTATCACACAACATGCTTAGAACATGAAAAATTTAAACATAAATCATACTAGATTAAATGAAATTGTATGTAGCAATTATGCTTTGGAAATAAAATGGTAGTGACAAAGAAGTTTCAAAATTTAAAGCAAGTTTTAAGTATGCTAAAGCATGGCATCATATGTCTAAGTTGCATCAAAGTTATTTGAAGATGAATCTATTGATGATTAAAATAGACTTACAAGATCGGAGAAAAGTGGATGTATTGAAGACAAACTCATTTTGATAGTAGGTCTATCCATGTTCTTTACAACAAACATAAGGGCATGTTCTTGAGGCAGAACCTAGATATATCATAGAATTGTCTTCAGATATGCGATCTCATAGAAAAGCACCATTAAATCCTTAATAGGATGGTCATCATGCCCATTATCAAAGTCGGCAATAGTCACCATGTCATCTTTTCTTATATCCTCAAACTTAAGGCACATTCATTCAATCCATTTCCATCATTCATTTGTGTCAAGGGATAAGTATTTGTAGATTATCAGGCTTAATAATGAAAAATGGCTGCCCAACAAGTCTTAAAAAGATGTTTTATCTTTGGGCCACCCACATCATGAGAACACCTCAGACCATAACAACACTAAGCTTGTTTTCATCTTTCCAAATTCAATATCATTATTCCTCCACCCTTTATTTTCTATTTCATAGAAGTCAAAATTTCAAGCAATATTGAAAAAGTGAGAAGCAAAAAGAAATAGAAAATAAAGAAAACCGAAAGCCTCAACTATTGAAAAGGATAAAAATCACAATGTTCAAATTCAGACATTTATAGTTTTGAATCGATCTATGAACAAAAAAATTGACCTTTCATTCAAGAACATAACATAATACATGTGTAGATCTCCATCCCAAGTTACCCACTTGATCACAATTCCTCAATCCACAAGGAAGATTCATCCTATGTTCTATTTCAGTCACATGTAAGATTGGGGAAGTAATCTAATCAAAGTTTGAGAAAATTAGTGATAGATCTAGGTTTCAAAGTGAGCTTTTGAAGGTACTTTAATGGCTGAAAGCTCTACCAATTTGTGGGCTTTTGATAGGGATTTTGATCGGCCCTTCAACAAACCAAACATTCATGATGTTTTGGGTGGATGATTAGGTGACATTTTGTGTTTGAAACATCTGGATAAAAAATCCCATTTTTATTTTTCATTTACATGTTTTCAATCAAAATTATTAATCTACTGATCATCGGGACTATTAACTATGAAATAATATTGATTTTACTAAATTAGATGATCTCGAATGTATACTGGTCAAGCTATCAGATGTATCCAAACTCAAATTCTTGTGCTGATTAAAGTAACTGATCTATAATGTGGATTTAATGGTTTTATGTGCTATTTTTTTTGAATAGTGGCTGATGTAATGTTATGGAGGTGAAAGAATATATCCATAGGCATTGAGTAGCAACAACCTAGATATTGTTATTATGGATGGATTTTTCGGAGATTGATTTGATATCTAAATTGTTCAAGACCATTTAAAGGAAAAAAAAAAGCTCTAATGACTACTATTTCTGATCTAGGTATATAACAGTTATTATTACATGTAAATAATATGATAGGATGGGTGCCAAGGAACAAGAAGCACAAGTAGTCAATGTACTTGTTCCACCATTGAAGATGAAATGGAAAACAATGCATGGACTATTTGAGGTGATGAAATGGAAAGATTTGTGGCTTAAATAACTATTTTTAAGAAATGGATTTCACTTGGCAATCTCAAATCATGTAATTTTGACTTATGAAAGATAATATTCATGCCTTGTCATCCATTATGAAATTGAAAATTGAAAGTTATTCAATAATGTACAATACACAAGATCCTACAATGCAAAATTGATTGTTGAATTGCATTAACAAGGGAACAATAAATTAAAAAAGAATTGTGAAAGAGAGTGAAAGAAGACAAAGATCAGATCCTCTCCATCACAAATAATAACCTAAAATTGCACAAAATTTTATGTCTGGTCTTAAACTAGCATTATTTTGTTGTACATTATCTATCATTCCTAACAAAAATATAAAAAATCTGATAGTTTAAATTTTTTTTGACATTACAATAAAGATAAGATCACACTAGCCTAAAATAAATAAGAAATATACTTTATGATAGTAAAAATGATTTAACAGAAAATAAATCCAATTGCAAAGTAACAAAACTTGATATATTCAACTACAATCTGAACATGATAAATCTAATAGAAACCTATAATATTTTAAATGTTTACTGACAGAAGAGTGCCATAGCAACACTTAGATTTCATTATTTCAGGAAATAATGGAAATGCAATGAGAGAAAAGTGCATGAACAAAACCTAACTAGGGCATGGGCAAAACCTAATTAGGGCATGGATACACAACATATCCCATGATAATTGAATATTCCTGCCAATTCATTCACCTCCCCATTATCTAAATCAATATGAATGATAGGTTTGATATAACTTTAAGGGTTGTGGTTATTTATCCATATATAATCCACTCCAACGTAAGTCATATCACCTTCCTCAACAAATTGGGGTGGTACATGAATAATTTCATATTTAGATCCCTACTACATCCCATGCTCGTCAAATTCATAAAAATCAAAGTATGTGGATGTGGTGGGAGTTTAGATCCACTACAAATAATTATCATTCTACCTTTGAATATAACAAGTTTCAAGATATTATATCTTACACCTCGCTTCCCTAAAGAGTAATGAAACTTGTCATTTTCATTCAGATTCTACATACTAGCATTTCCCTCACATTCACAAAAATAGTTATGAAATTTAATTGTTGAAAAATGCATGGACTATTTGAGGTGAGGGCAAGGGAAAAAAATTCTTGAGCTACAATTAGAAAGGTCAAGAAGGAAAAGCACAAGCAATCTATCAAATTTTCCTTTCTTTGCTAATGAAAACAATGACGGTGACTCCAATTGCATACAGTCATGGGATTTTCCACTATTTGTAGAGTTGAATCATATTAATATAGAATTAGGGTGTTTTGGTGTTTTGTCTATTGAGGAAGTTAGACCCTTCATAAGATGAATTTCTCACAATAAATGAGTTGAATCTTCAATAATTTGAATTGTGAAAAAACCAAACTCTGCCTACAAAATTCTAGTTGTTTGACAAGCTAAAGTACATTTTGTAGAATTCTTATCATTATTACTAAGGTGGAAGAGTTGCATAAAATACTGTATGAGATCAAGTATGCAACAACTATAATCATAACCACTCTATGAGAATAATAGACAATAACAATGCATACAAGAAAGACTAATATAGGAGGTCATATCCTGCATGATAGCATCAATAATTTTCTTGAATTCCTCAAACTACAATAAGGAATAGATGAAGTTATAAGGTCAAGGAAGATGATATATATTTAACAAGAATTATGTATATGAGAACTACAAATATAAATAGCAACAAAAAATCTTGGAAGAATATTTCTTGTGCTACACCACTATTGTCCATCCATGTGATGTACAGATCCAATACTATCTCTACAACACCTTCCTAGTGAATGTATACTTCAAATGTACACTATTAATTCATTTATTCAATATTTAGAAATATATATCAAAATTTATTATATACTCACCAATAATTAAAGATCAACATATTTTGAACTCCTCGAAGAATCTACAAATCTATAGCCTCAAATCCCTAGCTACTATTTGCCCTAAAATAAACGAAAAATCTCAAATGTGATTTAAAGAATGATTAAATCAATGTAACAAATAGAATGTATAATGCAATATTTGATGGAATTCACAAGTGGGAAGTATACTTCTGAGAGGGGGGGCGAGGGGGGGTGAATCAAAAGTACCAAACTTTATGCTATAAAAAATTTAATTGAAATCAATACATGCATGTAACATTTCTAATTAACATGAAATTAAAGGCATGCATGAAAATAGACAACAAAATATTTGATCACCCAAAAACCCTCCAAAATGAGAAGGTAAAACTAGGATGGGGATGACACCCACAACTTATTACTGCAATAATATATAACTTGACAAAGTTACAAAGTTTCACCATTAGTAATGGTCTGCCCTGTGAGAGGCCTGCCCTATTAAAGGCTTCAACACCCTATTAAAAGTGTACCTTTCTAAAGGATTTACAAAAAATTCACATGGAATGTCACCCTGTTAAAGGATTTACGAAATGGCTATTAAACCAACCTATCTTCATAGGATTTTCATTCTCCTAATACAATAGCTACAAAGTATAGTAGAATGTTTGACCTGATTACTTGCAATCGACAAATGCTAATTTTAGATCCTTGTTTTGTCTTATCTGATCCTCACTAATCTAGTATGAAACTAATGTGATCTTGATTCACTATTTTGCTAACTGATTTTGGAATGCTATCCTTCTTCTAAGTCATTTCACCCCTTTCACTTCCTTCAAACTTCGCTAGTATTCTCTCCTTGCATGCATTCTCTTCTTTCATACTCTCTCATACATTATTGAAATATGGGGTTTCAACCTCTTTAAAAAGGTTTCATGACTTAGGATTAGGTATGAATCTATAACTGAGATTCATCCATCTTTCCCGCTCAAATCTTTCCATTTTTCTGATTGGTTACATGTTGTTTGCACAGGGAATGAAATATATTCAATCTTATATTTTAATCCTTCAAGATTTATCATGTGTCAGCTCAAAAATTGTTTACATCTTAGTTTGTGTGGGCACAAAATCTTATGTTGATTCTATGTTACTTGACACTTACTAATTACTGATGCTCAACACATATAGAAATCATGTCTTGCTTGGCACATGTACTGTCTCGGCATCTGAATTACTCGACACTTGTTGAATTTTTGGCTCGGCACATATTGTAACTCGATATCTATATTATACTAGGCATTAACTTAGAAAATTTCTTAAGTGTGTTGACACTCAATTGTCAAAACCAATCTGAGACCAACAATCTCCCCCTTTGACATGAGTGTCAAAAACACTTAATAGTACATGATGAATCTAATCTCTTCGAGTATAATATACATTATGTTCAACATATATAAAAAACTTTCAAAATTGTTCAAAATTTTGTGAAGGATTTTATACCTCAAAATTTGTAACTCCCTCTAAGTTGATGTGCCTTTGTTGTATCCAAAACTTCTCACGCTAAATTTGTTTCATGTTGATTCTGATATGCCTTGCCTTGTCATTCTTTCTATATCTACCCTATTCTATATGCTCTATTCTAACTCCCCCTCTCACACATCTTCCCTTGTAGTTATAATTTCCTTTTGGCTTTTCTATTTATCCCCCTCAAAATTTATCTCCCCAAAATTTTATCTACCCCTTTCTGACACTTATGTCAAAGGGTTCTATACATTAACTGAATATTTTTCCAAAAATGATTTATTCAACTCCATTACTATCCTTAGAGCAACATCCCAAATTTCTAGTGCAATCTCTAGTGATTTAAGTTAGATGGTTAACTCTGCTGCAAAGTGAACTAGGCCTTCTAATGTAGAAAGATTAGTGTTTTTCTTTAAAATATTTTCAGCATAGGCCAGTTCTTTCTACAAAATTTCCATGTGTGGGTTATGGAAGATTGTATCTATATCAATTTGGCCTTTGTATTTGCCTCATATGTTGTTAACATAGCTAGTTCCTTCTTAGTGTGAAGCGTAGTGGTAAACTGCTTCTCACTCTGAGCTGGATCTTTGGGCAGTTGCATGCTTGATATTTTTAGGTTTCTCTCCAAGCTCATTATCCTTTGGCTAGTTTCCTATGTGAAAATTCATCGATCACACAATTTTTACAATGAGAATATGTTCTCAAGTACTGTCTTCACCTTTTCAATCTTCTTGGCCAATTCTACCTATGATAGTGCTATCTCACTTGATACTCTTTCATTCACCTTTGTTTGGAACTTCTTTTTTGACCATTCTAACAATTTGGCATTTGTATTCACATCTTCATTCTGCACCTGGTCCACTATATTGGATAGTTATTCCATGATTGGCTTAGTTTCATCAGGTGCCTACAAGCTAAATGCATCTAGAATTCATTTATCTAATCAATGTTCATGGTTGCATAGTCATACTTAGGAATGACTATTTCTTCATCTAGTGTAGGGCCTCCATATTGAAGTACCCTTGCAACCTTTGTAGAGCTCAAGCCTGGTGCAGATACTTGTAGCGGCTTGGCAACAGTGCTCAATTTCTGAAGAATTGTTGGAGTCCCTATTGTAGGAAAATTTACCAATGTTTCTATTGCCTCTTGCTCCTTCTCCTTAGGACTTTCCTTGTCCTCTCAAGATCTTTCCTTATCAATTACTATGATCTATAGGGCTACACTTTGTACTTGTGTTGTAGAGATAGATGTATCTATCTGTCTTGTCTTCTCCCTTGTAGGCTCTTTTTCCTCTGTACTCTGTGTCTTTTGTTCAATCATCAAGACTTGAACTATGGAGTCAACTTTTGTAGATGTGTCTACTACTATTTTCACTGTTGGTTGTCCTCTTGTGGTTGTAGGGATGTGAGAAGAAGGTTCTTGTGGAATCACCTTATCCCTTGTTATATTTGCTACAGCCTTTTGTAGTTCTTCCACACTGACCAAAATTGGATTTGTACAAAATTGTGCTTGCAATATAGTTTGGTCAAGAATCTTTTTGAGACCCTCTACAGTTAATGGATTGATGTTCTGACCAAAGTTGTTAGGGACATCCTTTATAGTTATTGTATCTACAGGTGTGGTGGTATCATGTGGAGGGCTCAAGGGTGGTAGTTGTATGTCTTGCACACTCTATTCTTGTTGTTGTTCCTTAAAAATTGCCACTTTATCTATCCTTTGTTGTGTCTCCTCCATTGTGTTTTCCCTTGACTCTTTCTCTACTTACTCCTCCTTGTCATTCTCTTCTTCTTCATTATCTTTATCTTTAAGGGGCTCCTCTTCTTCTAGTTTTACTATTGTCAATCCATATATTAACTTCCATATCTTTCTTGATTTATTCACAACATCTTCAATGTTATTCGGAAGAATTTTGAAGGCTCTATACTTGGGATAGAATTTAGTTCCATGCTTTTTGCTTGCCTTAGTGATCCGACCTTTCGTTAGCTCAGGCATTACCCTAGCTAAGGTAGATTCTCTTATTTCTTTCTCCATGCTAAGGTTGTAATGCCATTTATTTTCTATAATTGAATACAATTTTTTTGGTATTGAGTTGTCAAGTTCAAGTGGAGTTGTCTTGAACTTGGACATCATGGTGTAGACAGATTCTCCCACCATGTTTTGCTCTTCTCTACTCAACTTGCCAAAATCAACACTTCTCAAGCTAGTCAAGTTAGCATTATCCTTAATATTATTTCAAATATTCTCTAAATTAGATTTAGATGCATCACTTAACACTTTGTATTGGCTTATGTCCTCTAACTTGGTCTCCTCTTCATCAAAGTTAGGTTCAGAAACATATTTTCTTCTCAACTTTTTCTTTTTTGGCTCTTGTTTCTTTGTTTCCTTCTTCTTCTCTTTTTCTTGTTCTTTGTCTTGCTGAGTGGTTGTCCTAGTGCTTGCTCTTGTTGATGGCTTGGAAGGGCTTGGCTCAGCAACTTTCTTGGGCTTTGTAGCTAGTTTGGTGGTAGCTTTTCTTTTCTTTGGCTGAGGTTTAGTAGGTGCTTCCTTGGCTTCCTCTTCCTTGACACCTTCTTCTATGTCTTCTCCCATGTCTTCTGTCAAGGCAAGTGGGCCTTGATCCTACTCTCCTTCTTCCTCATCTTCTTCACCTTCTACAATGCCTTCACCAAATCTAGCCTTTAGCTTCTTCACTAGTCTATATTTCTTTTTCAAAACTAATGCTATCTTCAGTTCCATATCCACTTTGGATCTGACAACATCATTAGTGCCAAAGGGTTCAACACTTTTATCTACATCCTCTGCAAGTAAAGCTGTTATTTCCATTGAAGCTTCATTAATATTGATTTCGTAGCCAAGTGGCCTTAGCCATCTAACTCTTGGCATTACAGCTTGAATATATGTATAATCAATGTCAACTAGGAATCATATGTCATTGATGTGCTTGTCAACTAAGGAAACATGTATCCTAAGCCTCTGTTTCATACTCTTCCTAAAGTATTCAAAATAGCTTGTCAAAATTGTTTCAAAATTTGACCCCATCTACTCTATGTATTCATTGATATGTATAGTAGCTGATCTATTTGCTTTCTAGCCTATCTTGCCAAAAGAAGGGAATTCATTCTGAACATAAAAGCATATACACATCAAAATTGATCCAAATTTGCATTAGGCACTCTTGGATATCCTTATTGCTAACAAATTCTCCATGATTTGTTGTAATTGCAGTTCAGCTAGATCATATGTGTTATCTTTTTTGATAATTTTGTATCCTAATAACAAATTCTACAAGTGGATCATTGATTGTGTCAATTGTCATCCCTCTTTTATTCCACTTTTCCCCAGTGTTCATCTCTATGGCTTCTTTTGAATCACTTCTTAAGGTTTTAGGTCAATCTAGGGTTGGATACCTTGTGACTCAGTTAATGATTCTCTTGGTTATCTTTACTAGTCCTCCTTCTAACCATAAGTATCATGAATTCTGCTTAGAACAAGTCTGATCCATTCCACTTTAAAGACAGTAGAGAAATCTATGGCATAGGTAAGTCCCATTTTCTCAACTATGTTGTATTCTTTCTTCAACACTCCATTATCACATAGTTTATTATATGCTTCCCTAATCTCCATGTCTCCTATCCCACCTACTTTGCAATTATAGCATTTTCAAATGTTTTAAACCATGACTACTTTAGGGGGAATGATGAATAGGGCACCAACTAGATCATTCTTGTAGGCTACCTCAGGGATTGGTTTGAATTCTAGCTGTTTTACATCCCTACTAACTAGTTGAACTTCGAACAACTCTTTATCTTTGGGATTTCTAAAGTTAGATGCCAATTTTACAAACTAGGGTTTAATGAATTCAAACACTGCATAGCTCAACACTCAAATAAATACCTTTAGATCAATGAAATTACTTTGGATTTCTACTCAAATTTGTTTGAATGTTTTGTCCTCACTTGAAATCGCTTCTTTTCTCTGATCATTCTTTGTTCTGCATTTAAATGATGAAAAATGGTCAAAAAATCAAACAAATACCCTTCAATACCTAGCATTAAATGCTTAGTGCTTATATAGCTTTTAACTTAGCTTGTAAGCATTTTTCTATGTGACTTGGCATCAATGTAATTTTCCTTTCACTCGACAATTGAAGGATTTTCCCTTACTTGGCATCAACTAGCAGAGTTTTACTTGATAACAACTAATCACTCAGATTCCACTAGTTCTGTCCAAGAACTCAGCATATACTATAATTTTTCTTGGCAAAAATATGTAAGCTTTTGAGGATAAACTTGCATCTTTATTCATGCTATTTATATCCTTTTTAGTATTGACTTCTCTTGGAATTGATGTATGATAAAGCATTGTATATCAGTTCCTCATACTGTCTTTTGCTTAGTTGGATGAAGTGTGACCACTTGACCTTTTAGGTGAAGTGATCCCTCCATTGGATGTGCTACTTCCATCTCTTTTCTTCTATATCTTATTCATCTCTCCTCTGATGTGTCCAACATCAACTTTCCCTTTTCCTTTGTTGAACTTAGAGTTAGATGCCTTTGTCCTTGTTGGGCAGTACTTGTTGATGTGACCAATCTTCAAACAACTAAAGCATGTAGTTTGGCTAAGCCATCTACTATAACTTCCACTAAAATGTGTTCTTATGCAATTTTTAGGGATGTTTCTATACTCTTCATAGTAGTGACAATTATGTCTTGTGTTGTAATCCCAATCATAGAAATTTGCATGGCTACTTCCCTTGTTTGATGACCATGTGGGCTTAGATCTTCATTCAAAAGCTTTGTGTCCATGCTTCTTGCAATTTTAGTAGTGACCTTCAAATCTTGGTGTCTTGATGGTTCTAGTCCTACAGTCATGTGCTTGATGACATTGCCTGTTGCACTTGTGATAGTGACCCATGTTTTTAGGTTTGTCATGCTGATTGGAATTCTTGATCCTACACACATTAGAGGTATGTCACTTCTTATCACAAAAATGACAAGTGAGTTATGTGTTCTTACCTTTGTCACTTCTTTCTTCTGCAATCTTAGATGACTCTCCTTCTTCAGTGTTGGTGTAACCTAGTCCTGAAGTGTCATTACTGGATCTTGGTGACTTTAGTAGCTATTCAAAGTACTTGATGGCTTCATTAGGTTTTTTGAAGCTTTCTAAAATTTCTTTTTCTCTTCTCAAGTCATTTTGCATCTTCAATGTGGAGATCTCAATATCCTTTACATTCAGTTCATGATGGACATTCATCAATTGGCTTAGGGTGTCTAGTTGCATGATGGAAAATCTTGCAAGTTCAATTGACTTTTCCTCCAATCTATTAGCAAGGTTTCTCTTGTCATATTCTATCATAGCTTTATCTTCAATGGCTCTCTTCTTCTACTCAGTCACTTCACAAAGCATCATGGCTTGTGATTCTTGTTCAATCTTGAGAGTTTTGATGTCTTCTACTTGAGCTCTATTTTTCTCCATTAGGTCTACAACTACTACATCAAAATCCTTGGAATCTCCATTGGAAAACACTTTTGAGGTGTCAATCTCCTTGTACTATGCATCATTCTCAGCTATGGCAACTTCTTTTCTTCTCTTTAGGATTTTTCCTCATTTCTTCCCTAGCTTCTTCTAGAGAATATAGGATGAGATGTATTTCAATCTCTTGATTCTCTATAATCTTCCCAAGCTTGTAGGCTTCCATTTCTAGATCTTTTCTTCAAGCTACGAGACTTCTCCTTGTAAGAACTTGGCTTTGATACCAATTGATGGAATTCACAAGTGGGAAGTATACTTCTAAGAGGGGGGGGTGAGGGGGGGGGGGTGAATCAAACTTTATGCTATAGAACTTTTAACTAAAATCAATACATGCATGTAACATTTCTAATTAACATGAAAGTAAAGGCATGTATTAAAATAGACAACACAATATTTGATCACCCAAAAACCCTTCAAAATGAGAAGTTAAAATTGGGGTGGGGATGACACCCACAACTTATTATTGCAACAATATGTAACTTGTCAAGGTTACAAATTTTCACCATTAGCAATGGTCTGACCTGTGAAAGGTCTACCCTATTAAAGGCTTCAAAACCCTATTAAAAGTGTACCTTTCTAAAGGATTTACAAAACATTCACATGGAATGTCACCATGTTAAAGGATTTACAAAGTGGTTGTTAAACCAACCTATCTTTATAGGATTTTCATTCTCCTAATACAATAGCTACAAAATATAGTAGAATTTTTGACCTGATTACTTGCAATCTACAAATGCTAATTTTAGATCCTTGTTTTGTCCAATCTGATCCTCATTGATTTGGTATGAAACTGATGTGATCTTGATTCACTATTCTGTTAATTGATTCTGGAATGCTATCCTTCTTCTAAGTCATTTCACCCCTTTCACTTCCTTCAAAATTCACTAGTATTCTCTCCTTGCATGCATTCTCTCCACGCATACTCTCTCATACATTACTGAATTATGGGGTTTTGACCTCCTTAAAAAGGTTTCATGAGTTAGGGTTAGGTATGAATCTACAACTGAGATTCATCTATCTTTCCTGCTGAAGTCTTTCCATTTTTCGAATTGGTTGCATGTTGTTTGCATAGGGAATGAAATAGATTTGATCTTATCATTTAATCCTTCAAGATTTATCATGTGTTAGCTCAAAAATGGTTTACATCTTAGTTTGTGAGGGCACAAATTCTAATGCTAATTTTGTGTTACTTGGCACTTACTGATTATTGATGCTCATCACATATAGAAATTCTCTCTTGCTTGACACCTATAGTTTACTCGACACATATACTAGCTTGGCATCTAAATGACTCAACACTTGTTGAATTTCTAGGTCGGCACATATTGTAACTTGACATTAACTTAGAAAATTTCTTAAGTGTGTTGACACTCAATTTTCCAAACCAATTTGAGACCAACAATATTGATATTCATAAATTTTTATTGTATTGTATTCATAAAATTGTATTGATATTCAATATATGATTCTGCAACTTATGTTGGTGTATTGTATTCGTAGATGTCTAGAGCCAAGTATACCTGCCAGCAAAAAAGTGAGCATTAAAGAAAGTTGGTATACATATGAATTAAAGTATAGAAATGTAGTTAACAAAAACTACAAAAATTATCTGATCAAGGTTGATTGTTGTTGCAATTCTTAGTAGGGGAGAAGTAACATGATCTAGATAAGCAACAAGACTAAGCATTGCAACTTTCTTTACAAGGCTTGCAAGATCATTGTTTGTGAATCCAAAAAATCATGTCATGGTTCTCTGCATTATTTAGATATAGAATTTAGCTAGTTCTATGAAATTCTTTTCTAGTATATGTATATGTATAGATTGAATTCTATAAATATTCATTATCTAAGAAAAAATAATATAATGAATTAGCTTTTATATATATATATATATATATATATATATATATATATATATATATATATATATATATATATATATATATATATGTATTCTATGACATCAAACCCAATTCTCTGCATTGGTTTTTCTCAGGTAATGAAAATTTATACATCTCAATATATATATATATATATATATATATAAGAGAGAGAGAGAGAGAGAGAGAGAGAGAGAGAGAGAGAGAGAGAGAGAGAGAGAGAGAGATGTATACATTTTCATTACCTGAGAAAAACGAATGTAGAGAATTGGGTTTGATGTTATAGAATTGAAAAAATACAACATTATAGGGAAGTCATAGGCTACAAGATCATTCGAATTCCAGTCCTAGAAAGCCTGTGGTTACAACATTTTCATGGATAAATGTTTGGAAATGCATATCTAAAAGTTTTGTAATGTTTTTTATGTTTACAAATAAGTAAGAACTGCATAGAATTGTACATTTTCATATCAGTTATAGGTTCATGAACAATATAGGTAGTTGAGAGTCCTAGTTAAGTATTTAATATATTTTAAAACTTTTCTAGTACACTTTATCTTAGTTTAATACCTTTTTGGTAGGTCTAAACTTTGATTGGAGCTAGTGTTATTGCAGACTATGTATGTTCTAAACTCTGATTTCCACAATTATAACCGAATTCTTGCATATCTTTTTAAATATGAGATGTCATGTCCATGTTGCTAGTATTAAATCCTAAAAACATGCATAAAATATACCACTGTTATTACAAGTCAGTTAGTCATTAGTGTATAATGCTTAAATCAACTGAGTATTAGATATAGAAGAAACATCATGAATTGTAAGAAAACTTTCTCCTGAATCTTAGAAATTTTTAATTGTTTATAAGGGTATTAAAAAGTATTAAATCCTAAGAACATGCAAAATATATACAGTGCTATTATTAAAAGTATCAATTTTTTAAAGTTGGACAATCAAGTAGATGAGATTTTATCCCTCAAGGGCTCAAAGATTGAGAATTTGTTTTAGTAATACGAAGTTGAGATGGCATTGTAAGTGAAAGGTTAAATTTTTAATATATACACATTATCTAATTATAAAATTCAAAAAAGTGCTCGAGCATGAGTTAAAATAGTTTACCTAAATGACTATTTAACATTGTTAGCCTACAACGTGTGATGTTTAAGCCACCCACAATGGGAGAGATGTATCTAACCATTTGTATACTATCACCAGCTACAAAAAAGAAACCATAAGTCCATCTTAACCTAATTAATAAAAAATTCAGACTATTACTATCACTACCAAAGCCATAATTTATATTTCCCTATATTAAGACAATAAGATTAATAAACAAACACATATCAGTTTTCCAATATCACCAAAACTAACCAAGAACTTATACCAAAAAGAATTTAAAACCTGTAGAAAATCATTTGAATTTAGTTATAATCATGTCTAATTATAGTACCATTATATATTATCTCTTTCACCATAATTGAAGGAAAAAAAATTAAAAATGATCATATGCATACGTGGATTGTCCACAATAAATCTGATGGCACCCTAGCCATTTACAACATGAACAATAATAGTATTTCATTGGGTAGTGTCAACCAAATTGAACTTCAGAGTATCATCCCATCATTCTAGACCTATAATGAATGAAATTGATTAATTAATGAAGGTATGTTAATTTGAGCTTCACCTAATTTTCAGAAAACTTTAATATTCTCTAGTTAACAAGGCCAACCACGTGAAGGTGGAAGCTCATCTGGCCTCATTCCCTCACCCTAACATCAATATAAATTCCCCATTATCATCTAATTACATACTTCATTCATTCATTCATCCATTTATGAACTATAACATTCAATCAACATAGTCACATAACATTCACTGATATGATATAAAATTCATTAATACCCAATACTAATCAAGACTTCATTAACACATAACAATATTCATTGACATGACATAAAAATCAATATCAATATGTAACATTCATACATAATTACTTAAAACAACATTCTTTCATTTTACAATAGCCTAGAAAGAGTAGCTAAGAAGAGATGGATCTCACATTCATTCATTATCACATGAAGTAAAAAATAATTATTAGCATCCATAAAACAATCTCATAATGTCCAAAGCTAACATCTAACATTAGTTCATACTTTAACATTCATTAACAATATCACATAAGCACATAACATTTAATAACATGTGGAATAAGGTATTTAAACATGCCTCAACCAATTATGATTTAATTTTGGATCACCTACCTAATTAGTTTGGAATTTAATTCTCACTGAAAATCATAAAATGTAAGAACAACTGTGCCAAAAAGAGCATAAAAAGATTATTACCGTGTATCAATCATGTTTTTTAGCTCTTTTGGCACAATCATTCTTACAATTTTTTGGTTCAATCTTGAATTGGTCAGTATATCTTTTGAAAAATTATTCTTGGACTATGAGTGAGGAAAAAGAGAAATATCAGACTTGAAAAAGATGTACATAAATGCAATTAATTTTTAAACTTACAGAGATAACCATAGAATTATAAGAAACTATTGTGGTTTCTACTATTTTAAAATTATAGTTACAAGTGATAAAGCAATATACCTTTGATTTAGAGAACAAATAATGGAAATGAAGTATTGCAGAAGGTGCAAGCTCAACTACCCCCCCATGTGGATGGCACTATTAAGTAGAGAATAGTTACATCTATCCATAAATACATACATATATACATGGTTAAGTGCTACCTAACTATGTCCAAGACGTCTGCACACTAGAGGCATACTTCGTCTACCAGGCTATCTCCATGCCTGTATCTACTAGATCAAGACCTTTGAACTACTCATGCTAAAAAATATGTAGTTCTAATTTCTAATTGATTTGATGTAGTTGTATTCCTATAACCACTGGTGAGCTTTACTCACCTAATACAACTCTTCACTATCATACACCCACTTAGGTGGATTAGGCAGTTTTCTATAATTACAATATTGTAATACCCTAGTGCAACCTTTGTGTTGTAGTTTATAGCTTAAGTAAGGCTAACCTATATATGTCCTATCTCACTCCTTATGTAGTTATGTTTAAAAGCTTGTGACAATAGCCATGGCCATGCTACTTGTTGAGTGGTTTTTTAAAAAATTTTCTGCTGTGCCAAGATCTCTCCATTTATATACATACATACATACATATACAAATTTATATACATATACATATGTATATATATATTTATATACATACATACATACAGACATATACAAAGATCACAAAGGCATGCAAAGATCACAAGGGAAAGACAATGAAATGCATTGATCACAATGACACAATAATAAAATCATAGATCTCCACAATCCACAAGATCTCTCTCTCTCTCTCTCTCTCTCTATATATATATATATATATATACACACACACACACACACACACACACACACACACACACACACACACACACATACCACACACACACACACACACATACATACATACATATATATACATACATAATATATATACATACATACATATTTACACACATACATACATACATCTACATATGCAATTTTATCACCTTGGAAAACTATATTTGATCCTACTAGCTAGGAACAACTGATTGTTCATTTTATTGCACCTAATCTGATGATAGTTTTACATAAATTTTTAATCAACCTAGCCAATTAGTAACTAGACCAATTTAACTAGGTTATGACTTGTTTCTTTCTAAAAAAAATTGCCATGATATGTTTTTCTTTCTTGCCCATTTTTCGTGGTCTGCATTATTTTTGTGCGAGATCTTGAGCTAAGTCAGTTAGCACGGGTTGAGTGAGTTTTATTGTTTTATTATTTGGATTTTGGAATATAGGCTTTGTTTTATCATTGGCTTTGTTCAAGTCTTGATTTAAGTACCAAATACATATGCATCAAAAATACTTTAGGCAGTACCTAAGTTAAATGAACTGATCTAAAAATAATGATAAAGACTGAGGAATTTGTGTCATCATTATTTCATAAGTCAAGTGAATTCATCAATAAATCATATTTGTAAAAAGTGTGTGAAGGATAGAAGTAATAAACTATTAGTACATCATGGGACATGGAGTATATATGGGAAAATATTTCACCCCGTGTATGTAATAGTTCAAAATATTTCTACCAAGTTGAATTGTGCCTAGAATCAATGCTAATTCTACTTGTGTGCCTAGCCTCATTAGTTATTGCTCTAGTTCTCTTTAACCACTAGTTGGACTATAAAATGCATGTTCTTTTGGGGTAAAGTACCACAGTGGCTGCAAGTTCTCATGGTATGAAGTTAGGGAAGATTGAAAAGTTTTCTTTGTTGTTTTAGGTTGACGTCTTGTAGTTTGACACCATACCCATGCTCTTTATAATGGAGTTGTATGAGAGTCTATAAGACACTTGCTACTGCATGAAGAGTAAAAGGTATCAACATTCAAGAAATGTGAAAAAGGCTTGTGTATAAGCTACATGGTGTTTGGAGGGTTGAAATAATTCATGGATTTTGAAGAATCCATTGAAAGAGTTGGGAAGCTGAGATAATGGAGGTTTGAAGTAGTTTCTTAAAATAGCAATGAAACCCTCATTAAAGCTAGGGTTTTAAGGTTTAGTGATCTCCACAGTGGCTAGGTGACCAAAAGTTAGAATTTTGGATACTCTTGATAAGGTAAATGTGTAGGCAAGTTCATTTGTCCAAGTTCTTTGAGGGTTTTGTGAGTTTGTGGGTTGAGTGTGTCTTTAGGCCTATTAGCCTAGATTAGAGCCTACAATTTGAATGCCTTAATGAATAGTTGAAAACCTAAGATTAAAAGTTTAGTAGAGCTCAATATTGGGTATCTGAATCCTCATTTAGTTTTGGTAGTTGTTTTGAAAGATTTTGATTTCTTGCTTAAAAACCCTAAGATAAGGCTACAAGGAAGAGCCCTCATTAGGTTAGTTTGTTAGGAGTGGTGTTTGGAGCCTACTAAGGTGTATGGAACCTTAAGAATGTTTGAAAACACTTTGTTTATGGTTAGTTAAGCCCTTGGAAGCAGTTTGGGTTTGTGATGCAAAGTCCTCCACTATCACCCTAAGTAGGCCTAACTCAACTCGAGGATTCAACAAGTAACTTGGAATCAAGCCAAGGAAATAGTCCTACTCAAATATAAAATGGAGTTTTTTGACTTTTTAAGTCACTCCCACAACCATTATACACTAGTTCACCTTCCCACTTCCTTGTTCCAATCTCTTATTTCACCAAGTCCATTATAGGCCACCTAATGTACTTGGTGCCTCCAATACACCAAAACTCAAACCATACTTCACACCCTAATCCTAACACCTTAGATCATCTTAAAATGGTGAATTTTCCATGTTATAGCTCCCCATTCACTCCTATCCACTCATCCTTCACCATTCTTCCACTATAGCCCTTCTAGACCTGCTTTGTAGCCCTTCCAACATTGAAATCAACATTTTTCTCCCAAAATTCTAAAACAAAATAGAGATTTTTTAACACTTTCAAGTACCATTTTTGAATTTATTAAATTCCTAACAATATCAAGCTCTCACTCTTTGACTGGTGAACACTTCTTTCACCTTCTAACTCTTCAATTAGGCCTTATTAGCCCTCTCTTAACAAATAAAGTACTAAAGGGTCTTATTACTAGACCTCTTAACCCAAATATAGAGTTAATAGGTTATTATAGTCAAATGATTTTCCACTTTCTAGGATGAGTCACTATGTTTTAACATTTCAACTACAAAACCCTTCATTCTAGGTGTACTAACCTGGGTTTTTCTCAACTAAGCACCTCTAAGCACTTCTAGATCCCCTTAGTGGATCCAACACCATCCCCTAATAATATCATGACCCTCCAATGCATAATAAGTGGCCCTCCAATGGAAAAAAATTCCAGACCATGAGTGGTCCCAATTCAAGTGACCCTTCACTATATTTTACTCAACTTATCCCTATTCCTCAACAACTGGTATCCTTACCTAAAGTCAAAATATAATATAATATACAAAATTTATTATTTGAATCTCCCAAAAAACCTTAGTTAGCATAGTGGTGGGAGTTCCTTACATTTTATGGAGGTTTCAAAGCTTACTTTGCTCACTATGCCCTTAACCAGTCACTGGTTCTACACTAGTCTAATCCTCTGTGTTGTCAACTATAAAAAAAAAGTAATAGAAAAATGAAAAAGTAAAATATTAAACTAATAAATATATATACATCCACCCAAATCAAATATCACACTCAAACTATTCATTGTTGTCTGGACTGTACCCACATGCAATAGCTTCTAGATTTCTAGAACACTAAACTTTTATTGTTCAAAATTGATTCAAATTCATGTCATTACATATAAATATTGATCTTTCCTTTCCAATCACATTGATTTCTATTAAATATCCCCTAAATCTTCTAAATATTGAGTAACTACTTTCTAATTGTCTCTGTACTAGTCTAAATTGACTATTACTAACTAAAACAAGTAATTTGTCGTTAAATTGACAATAAAAGTTGTCCACTTGAAAACACACCATTCCAAGACATCTAAAAAAATTCTCAAAGGTTTAAGGACAATTTTTAAAACCAAACTAACTCATAAACTCTTACTACTAACCCCTACTAACTCTAATTAATCCTTTTTAGGCTCATATGGTCAATTTAGGCATTTTACAACTTATTGCACTCTTAGTGCTTTTAACACCAATTAGAGGCTTTAATAGCCTTATTACATCATTTAAAACCATTATTTATCATTTCCCAATCCACTAACCTAGGATCAACCCATAATCTATTCCTAGTGACCCTAGGTACCTTTTAGGCTTATTGATGCCTTTAAGGCTTACAATTAAGATTGGCCTACAATATGATCCACATATGATCAAAACCACATTACATGACCATGATTGGTCTCATTACATGTGTTAATGAACTTTTAAGGCTTTTTGGATTTTACTCCTCCCAAGGATCCATCAGTGATCCTGATTCTCCCCATGATTCATGCGTATGACCTTGGTGCTCCTGCACCAGTGTAGAGTTTGTGAAAAATCTTGAAGGGTGTAAGTTAGTGGAGGTGCTGTGTGGTGAGAGGGTAATTGTTTATGTTTGTGAAGATCTAGGTAGGGACACTAGGAATAGGTGAGTGTGGCATGAGAAGGCCACTAACCTAATCTCTAGCCTTGTGAGTCCTTAGGGACTGATGGTGATATGCTTGGTAAAGCTTGGAAGAAGCTAAGAGGAAGAGTTGTAAGAAGAACAAGTAGCTTACATATCTACTTGCATAATTTTTTTTAGGATGTTAAAATATATTGAGTTTAAGGATTTAGTGCACCTATACACCACTAAAGGAGCAAGGGCTATAGAGGCACCAAAAATATCAACCATACCAAGGGGGCGTACTTAGTTTTTTTCCCAAAACTTGACAAAAAACAATATAAAGAAAATGTTTTTCATGGTTGGATAGCCACTACTCCATCAAAGGATAAGGAAATAAAGTTATGTGATGGTTGTGGTATGTGGCATGTGTGGGATGTTTCTCTTTATTATTTTTAGAAAGAAGAGCCTTTATAATTTATTTTAATTTTTGCCTAGTGTAGGGTATGACTGACGGTTGTGAGGAGGGAGCCATGTAATCAAACTTCTCTCTCATCATCCTTAAGTGACAATTATGTTTTCTCAATCAAATTTTAATAAAATGCTCGATAGGGGTATTCAAATTGGATGAGACATTATTCTAGGAGATTTCCAACATCATTCCAATTAAGGAGTTCATGCACTTAGAGTACCATTGTAGATTATACATTGATATTATAAAATTAGGGGCCAAGAAGATCTCTAAAATTATGAAAATTTGGTAGTAAAAATTATATATGAAGAGGTAATTTTTCATCTCTACAATCAAATCCATAACAATGAAGTGTCATGTATATTTAATACTTGTGCCAGTCATCATGTATATCTCCTATTGTTCTCCAACTATTTGCAATCTTAGGGCCCCAACTTGTAGGGTTATAATTGTAGGGTTATAATCCTCACTCCATGCAATGACCTAATGAAAAACTTGCCCTTTATTTAGTATTTCTTCTTTCTTGAGTGAAATCATTTTTTCATAGTGGGTAAAATGGTAGTACAATTCTCAACTTTAGATATTGTTTTAGACTTGTCACTTTTCTCCTATTGTTTAGTTTATCCTGTCAAGTCTTCTAGAGTGTACTTAGCAAAAAATGCTTTGTTACAAATTACAAATGTCAAGAAATTTAAAATATTCATCTAGATACTCATCAATCCATTTATAATCCAATTTTTTAATAGAAACAGTAAATCCATAATGAAGGACCTCAAATCCTCATGTGTTGCATATAAAAATTCCATGACTTCTTCAATCCATTCCAAATTTATAAATCCTTTTGGCTTCATCAATTAGAGGTACTTTAATATATCTATTAAAGAGGTATCAAAAGCCTTCAATGACTACATGTTCCTTGAGATAAATCTCTCTATGCATTTTTGCATGATAATCCTTGGAGGATTTTCAAAGAGTTTCAATAAATCAACTACGAGCTATCACTATATCATTAGACAATATGCAAGCAATAATGGGTATTTCTAGAGTGGTACTTTTTCTAGAACATGCAACTAGAAAAGTAATACACTAGTGAATATGTGTGTAGAATTATTTTAAGTTAAAAATAGAGTAGGCATATGATCCATTTGAAAAAATTCTTCATATTAAAGGGCATCTCATGGGACACATAGTTGTAGCATGTAATGATAAGTGGGTTACTTATGCAGGCCCTAGCAGATGGAATGGTATGTTCAAATATGCAATGATTTTAGGATAATATAATACTATAATTTACAACATTTAATTTATTTTTATATTAATACATGTTCTTCAATTGATGAATCAGGGTCTGACATGTTAGAGGTTGGGAATGGAAACATGACCAGAAAGGAATATCGACCGCATGATGCACATACCTCCCACAAGTACAAGTAATAGCTCTTGTAATCCTCGTTAAACCTTGCTCTAACATGTATGAGCAATGAGTATTTAGCTCCCATATTTTTAAATCCCTAGCCCACACTAGATTCTTAGCGCCAATAGCTTGATTAGTACTGGAAATTCCTTTAGGGCCTTGATTTTAGACTCTCTCCCTCTACATGAAGACTGCTTACAATTGGTTGAGTAACTCAACTAGTGGGGGAGGAAGGAAGGCCTAGCTTGTCATTGTCATTTTAATGGTTTAGATTGTTGAGTGATAGAAAGGGTTTCCATCGATGAATGATAAACACAATATTCTCATCGCTAATAGCCCCAATAGTGCACAGAGATGAAAATGTGAAATAAAAAAGTAACAAAAAAGTATTTTGATTTTTTTATTTGAACCCAAGTTGGTTAAAATTTTGACCAACTTGGGAAACCCTAAGTTGGTCAAAATTTCAACCAACTCAGGCGTAAAAATAAAAACAAGGTATTGAACAACTCTCTACTCGAGTTGGTAAAAAATTTGGGTCAAAATTTGACCTATAATGTACTAGTGTGTTATAGGACAAATTTAAGCACTGGTGATATGTAGAAGGCACCCCTTTTATAGCCTAAATCCAAGGACATCCTAGTATCATGTTACAACTCATGTCAATATCTATGACTTGGAAAAATGTGTTCTTAGTGGTCGGACAAACTCTGACAGGTAATATGATAACACCCTTGGAGAAACATTCACCATCATCATTGGCCTTTATTGTGATTCTATGAGAAAGATTCACATCTTCTTCAAAGTAACCAAGACCCTTGATAATGTTAAGGGTATCTATTTTTTGTCTTTCTCCACCATCTATCAAGACACATGTGATGTTGATGTTATAGATAAAGACTTAAAGATGAAGGGGGTCATTGTGGTTAGGTTTTTCCTTAGGAACATCTCAAGGTGAAAATGTGATAAGTTGCGATGTAGATAGGTTCCCAATCATCGCTTGGAACTAGAAAACTTCAATGTTATCAAGTATTACTGATTCTTTTTTGGATTGGTCAAGGATCTTGTAATGTTGGGGTGATGCACACAACAAATCTAGGATGGATATTTGCATAGGGGTTTTTCCAAGCTAGTCAACAAGGTTGTAATCTAAAGAAGTAGGATCAATATGTCTACTAGGAGTTGTGGGTCTAGTAAGGCTATAGGTCTAGCTAAGGCTTTAGATCTAGCTAGGTCTCTACGTAAGGTAATCTGAGTGCATAATATGGTGATAGAATAATGAGGGTCTTCAGTGTTTAAGGTGAATGCGGATATTCAAGAGTTAGACTCATTGAAATAATTGATGGTGTAGTCATATCTAGTATGTGTGTAATTTACATTGGGCTATGAGATTGAGTTTGAACTAGAGGTTTTTACTTTGTCATGATTCCAAAAAGGATCTTTGAAAATAGTATGATCAGAATTGGGTGCTAGTAGTGAAGGGTCTACAATAATCACACCATCATTGATAAGGTCTTCAATTTCATGTTTAAGTTGGAAACATGAAGTCGTCTTCTATCCTTTGGTATGGTGGTAATCATAGATTTTTTTTCATCCCACCTAGAGGGTTTATTTTATTGTTCATCCTTGACTGAGGGTAATTGCAAGAACTACTTATTGCTAAGTAATTTTTGAAGTGCAGTTTTGAGTGGTATCTCTAGGGGTGTAAATTTCCTGTCTTTATTTCTGGTGTGTCTTCATGGCCTGTCCTATGTCAAGGCCTCAATTTTATGTTGTTGAGGTGGAATTTGGTTAAGAGTTTGTGAGTTTTTAAGGTTTTCACCTTTAAGTGTCATTCGAGGTTGTGTGGTGTTGATCCTTCTTACTTCTACAATACCATCATTAATTACATTCTTATTCTTGGAGAAAATTTTTCCTTGTTATTAGATTAGTTTGCATTGGTATTTTCCTTGTTTATTTTGAGGATACCCTTATGAATGAGGGAATCTTCAATGTTGGATCCCTCTTTTATTAACATAGAAATGGTGCTTGGACTTTTGATCTTAAGTTTTAAATGCATAGATTAACTTGATGTTCTTCGACAATATCCAGTGAGCATTGACTAACAAGGTTTCTCCAATGTAATAAGAATGTTTTTGATTAGGTAAAATAGGTTTTACAAGGATCCTGAAACCCAAAGTTTTACAGCAAAAAGAGCTGAATAAAACAGTCTAAAAAAACAAAAATTGCCTCAAAAGGCTAGAGACAAAATAAGGCCCGAAGCCAGTGACCAAAGGCCAGAGAGGAAGGGACAGGTGAGCAAGCTAGTGATCATCTATGTGCATGGCTTGCAAGATTTTTCTAGCATCATTGTCCTTTTGACTAGCCTCACCCTCCTGAATCCTAGTAGGAGTGTTCATCTAGTTCCCTTGATTTGCTTGGTTGCTAGCCTCTTTCTGAAGAACATCTCGATTGAATCTTTGCTCTGTGTTCTACTCCGCATCCCTTTCAAGGCCAGTGGTAGTCAGATAGTCCCCCAGATTGACAATGTTCTCATTCAAGGTGTGAAAGGTGTCCACTATATATTTGGTGATTATCTGGTGGACAGAATCCAGCCTTTGGACCTTCTGCTCAAGCTGGGTGAGCCTGTCATCATGATGGTCTCTGGAGACCTAACCTCTGTCTTTCTCCTGGCTACCAACCTGGTCATTTCTTCCTTTGGCATCTTGGTCCTTGTCATTTCCCTGGTTGTTGGGTTGGTTGCTCCTATCCTTTAGAGCCTCAATTTATTGAAAAAGCCACTTGATGGACTAAAAGTTGTCAATCAGACTATTCTTTGCATTGTTCAGGAAGTTGAAGCCAATTTCACACACATT
This sequence comes from Cupressus sempervirens, assembly GCA_028749045.1. Lineage (NCBI taxonomy): Eukaryota > Viridiplantae > Streptophyta > Pinopsida > Cupressales > Cupressaceae > Cupressus > Cupressus sempervirens. The sequence continues at coordinate 520,008,872 of CM053790.1, forward strand.
GTCAGAGAGAACCAAAAGAATAGGGTCAATGAGCTCGTCATACTAGGTGCTTTTGTCAAGGTCCTCTAGCACCTGGATTTTGGTAGGTTCTCTAATGTAATAAGAATGTTATAAATGGTTCTCCCATATTTTGTTTCATTGAGCATAGATCAGATAGTGTCACCTCATTTGTTATGTTGAAGGTGAAGTGGGATATGAATTCGTTTGCTAATCATGAAAAAGATTTTACATTACCAAGAAGTTTGGAGTACCATTCAAGTATCGGCCCACTGAGATAACAAGGGAATAGTCTCATAAGATATGTGGGCTCATCACTGATCTCAGTACATGAGGTACAATTTTTTTTGATGTGATCAATTGGGTTTCCTTTTCCTCGATACTTTTTGAATCTTGGTGCCTCGAAATGTTTTAGGAATGAAGATATATAAAAACTTTTGTCAAAGGGTTGAGGACATAAATCCTTTTCTGTGTATAGATCTTGTTTCTTTCAGACTCCCAATGGCTCAACTTGTTTGGAATTTTTTTTGAATTGGTGTAGTAAATCCTCATTAGGGTGTTGAGTGGTAGTCATTTCTTCAATTCTTTTATGTCTCTGAATAGATATTTTTCTATAACGAGAACTATGTCTACTCATTTCTAATATTTCTATATTTGAAGACTTGGGTGATGTATCACTAGGTGGTGGAGGTATGTTGGCACCTTGAAGACAAAATAGTCCTTGTTGTGGTACCTGTTGTGGCATTGATTGCAATTTTTGTATTGTTGTACCATGTATTGTTAGTTTGTGGTGACTAATCAGGGAAGTTCTATACATACTCCATAATATTTTATCGATAATTTTGGGTTGACATATTGTAATTAATTATAACCCTAAATCGGAAAAAATACTTGTATAAAAGGGATTAGGGTTAGGAATTTTTCCATAAGGTGTGATGCAAAAATTACTTCTTGCGGCACTATTGAGCTGTAAGAAATTATGGATTGTAATCAAGTTGTAATCACTAGATTGTAATAATATTGGACTTTTTATTTGGTGGACATAGCCTAGGGTTTGGGTGAACCATGTTAAATCCTAGTGTCTTGTGTTCTCTTCTGTGTGATTTGTTATTTTTTGATATTGTTTATATTTGCATGTAAGTTTTATTTCTATTTGAGGTTAATCCTAACATGTATTGTGGTTTTTGTTGAGATACCTCTGTTGGTTGAATGTAAGGCCATGTATGTGGCTGATGTTGTAGAGGTATCTATTTAGTTTGTTGTGGAACATGTTGTAGTTGCAACAATTGTTGATAGGAAATTTATTGCTCTAATTATTTTTTTAATTCCAACTATTACTTTAGTTACTCTTGTTGTTTAGAAAACATTATTTATTTTTGTTGATATGTTGTTTTTGGAATTTTTGTTGACATATTGTGTGTAACTCAAATGGATTTATACTAAGTTGTGTGTTAGGGATGTTTGGTCCTTGTACCACTTGAGGTTTTTGTTGTTGTTGTTGTGGATGTTGATATGCTACATGTATGTTAAGTGGATTTTGATTTGGTTGTGTGTTAGCAACATTGGGTTCATGCAACACTTGATTTTGTTGTTGTATTGGAAGTTGATTATGTCTTTTAGAGGTGATTATTATGTTGGGATCTTTGTTTTCATACATTTTGTGGTTGGGTGCTTCACCTTGGGACATCATATTGATTTGGCAATGGGCCATATTCCTTTGGAAAATTGGTGAAATATTGATAAGACTCTTCCTTTGTGTTTTGATAGGGGTTTTTGCAATAAGTGTTGATGCTTCACATGGCATACTCATAGCGGGCTCCATAGCATTTGATGCCATAGAAGTTGGTAAAGTTAGGAGCAAGGGTCCACTTTGTTGATGTTCCTCCAAAGGAGGTATGTTGGGAATCCCTATGGTGCAAGTCCCCTTAGGCACTTCTTATTGTTGTATCATTTGATTTAGTTCAATTCTTAATGTCCTTTTGGGATATTTTGAAAGAGTCTTATTTCTATTGGTTGATGGAGGTTCATTGAATATGGGATTGCTATTTATGTGTTCAAAGGTACCTTGGAGAATCTCAATGGTTGATTCTTTATGAGGTCTCCTAGGTATGACCTTTGTGGTTGAATGTTCTAAAGGTTGTTTCCCCTTGTCCAAGTCTAAATTAATCATAGGTTGTATGTTTTCAAATGTGAGGTTTTCTTGACATTTAGACTTAGGTAATTCCAAATTGGGATTAAATTTGACAATTTCTTGGGCCACCAAGAGTTTAAGCTCTTTCAAAAAGTCTTATCTTGACAAGCCCTAGCTATTTCTTCATTAGTGATGCCATAACCTATGTCAGAATCATCACTTAGGTGTAAAGTACCTTGTTTTATGTTTGAAGGATTAAAGATACTTGTGTTAGGTTTTTTGAATTCAAATGAGTGGTTTTGTTCATCTTCAGGAGTTATAGGTACACTTCCACATTTGGGTGGTATAGGTACAAATATGGGTTTGAAATTGGGACTCCATTGAACCATTCCATGTGTAGGGTAAGTGTTAAGAGGGAAATTCATGTTGTTGAGGGTTGGTTGTCTCGAGGGCTTTTGTTTGGTGGATACATGTGTAGAGGGTCTACGAGTAAGGTTTTTGAAGCTTCGGCTTGATTCATGTCAAATGTTTGTTGAGGTTTCTTGGTCTTCTTTTGTCTTGGATACACTTTTGGTTGTGTTTGTACTTCAAAAAACAAGGGTTGATACAAGTCTTCATCTCTAGGTTGATTGTATCCTTGTGAGTGCTGACATGATATGTAAGGATGCAAATGCAACCAAGAAATCTTGAAATGGACTCTTTTCCTCCCAAGTGTACACCTAAACTACCAACTACACTATGACAATACCAAGTGCACCCTTGGGGTGTGCACTTGGTAACCACAAGGGTGCAGTTTGTAAAAGAGGTGTTTTGGCTGACAAAAATGCAAGGTATGAATGATCTAAGTGTTCTTACAGGTTTTCTAGGGCTTAGAGATGCAATGAAAGGTGTGAGAATGCAATTTATGGTTTTGGAAGCTAAGGTGAACTTCCTAGTTACCAAATGCACTTTGAAACTACCAACTATGCTATGAAACTACCAAGTCCACACCTAAGGTGTGCAGTTGGTAATGCATGGGTGTAGTTAGTAAAATATGCCAACACTTTATAATTTGGAAAAGGTATGCGAGATATAATATTTTTTTGTATTTTTAGGGGTTTAGGTGTGTTATTAAAGCTATGAAAGTGCAAGATGACCTGGAGTTATGATATGCAAGATCTAAATGACCTATGGGAATGGTGCACTAATACAAATACAAGTAACACTTTGGACTTTGACTAAGGGATATGAAAATGACTATGAGCTATGCAAAATACAAATTGTGTTGGACCTTAGACTTGAAAATGATGTTAAAGGTTGATGTATGCAACTTGATATTGGATTATGAAAGGGGTTATGCTAGGGTTGATAATGAAATTTAGGATATTCAAGATAGGGACATGAGATCAAAAAAAGTGTTAGGTTTGAAAAATAATTTGAACAAGTTGATTGTTGGATTTTCTTGTGGGATTTTGATACTTGGAGGAAATGTTATGGTTTTGGACTATGTGAGTTGAAGTAATTATGAAACTAGGGTTAAGAAAAATGATGTTTAGGGAGGCTAAGGGCATGATAATGCTATGAAAAAGTGTATGCAAGGTTTTCAATTTAGGATAAATATTTGGAAAGTATTAATCTAAGATTTTTTACCTTATGAAGATGGCCTTCAAGGATCTTGACCAAGAGAGACAAAAATTTAAAAGATCAAGTTGATAAAAATGACAAGGTCAAATCCATTAAGAAATAGATAGAGTTTTCCCCAAGAAAATGAAAAGAAAAGATGACAAAAAGATTGTGGTCAAGATCCATCATCCATCGACATAAGGAGATACTCTAGGACTCATACTTTTACTAAGTTCAAAGAAGTTTAGGTTCAAAATGAGGTTTAGATGGGATAAAAAGTAGGGCTATTTGAATTGGATATACAAGATGCAAGGATCCTAGGATGCAAAATGATGTTTAGGGTGCAAAATGATGTTCAGGGTTATGATTAGAGTGAGGAGATATGAAGACATCTGTAGGTAATTCTAGGGACTCAAAATGTAGTATGGAAGCCAAAATTAGTTTTTTTTAAAACCAAGTACTCTTAGAAAGAACCAAATGTTCTTTGATAGAGCCAACTGTACCTAGGATGCACTTTGGGCTAGTTTGAGCATATTTGGGAAGCTGGGTTGGAGGTTTACTGATTTTGGACTTGGTGACTATCAGCCTATTATGTCAAGGGGTAGTTGACTAGGGATGATGTTATGATTAGATTGGAGATGTAAATGAGAATTAGGATGTGATAAATGAAGCCCCAATATATTCATAAGGAGGGTTAGGACACACAAGAATAATGTTCAGGACATGATTAGAATGAGGATCTATACATGCATCTGGTGGTAATTCTAGGGTCCCAAAATGCCATCTAGAAGTCAAAATTGGTTGTTTTGGAAACTACTTGCACTCAGATAGAGCCAATTGCACTTAGGGTGTAGTTGGGGCCAGTTAGAGCATAGATGGTAGTTTCAAAGAACAGTTGGTAAAGTTGGCTAAAACTTAGGTGATTGTCTACTTGGTGACTTTCGAACTGTTATGCCATAGAGTGAGTTGATAGGGGATAATGTTATGATCAGAATGAAGATGAAAATGGGAGTTAGGACATGATAAATGATGACTAAGATGTACAAAATGAGGGTTAAAACATGCAAGAATAGAAGTTGGGGGATGCAAGATGAAGATTAAGAGTTGAAAGGTAAGGACTAGATGATGCAAAATGAAGCCTAAGGGATGCACTATGAAAGATAAGGGATGCTCTATGATGACTAAAAGGTGAAAAATAAGGACTAAGGGATGAAAGTATGAGGATCCAAAGATGGAAAATGCAAGGGTATTCTATTCAAAGATGAATTCTAAATCATGCCAAGGACTCATAAGGTTACAAGTCTCCATGTTTAAAAGATCTCAAGTATTTGACAAATAGTTTGCAATGTTTTGGAAAGATATTTGTAATGTTATGACAATGTTTGCAAGTGTCCAAGGTTCAAATCTATTTGGTATGAGTTTGAAAATTTGGCTTTATCTTGATTAATGATATTCAAACACACAAGACATAATAAAAAATAGTATTTTTTGTTAAACTTAATAGACACATCAAAACCGAGGATTTAAGACTATATACACTAAATTCCCACTTGAACTAAAGTTCAATCGCACTTATCTAGAGAAAAAAATCTAAGTTCTTGGAACCATAGGCTCCCCCTTACAATGCACTCACTTCTCAGGGCTACCAAGATCCACTTCCCAAGGGTCATCACTTCCCAAGGGACTGTTGCCTCTACTAAGCACCACAAGAATGTGGGATGTCTTCATGGGCATGGGTGACCCCCTGAGCTAGTGCATAGAAAGGGTTTTGGCCACTAAGACAAGGTTTTCAGTTAGAGCACTCTATTCGGCAAGTGAATGATAAACTTCCTCAAAATGTCTCCTAGCCCTAAGAATTGGGATTTGATGCACCACAAGGGTACTGGAGGAGATCTATCATGCAAAAATACCATCAATAGGGCAATTACCATATTGAGTCTATTATAGCAGCTAGAGTGTAGACCTAGCATTGGCCTATTACCACTTTGAGTTTGATTCTTGAGATTGAGTGTTGGTTCTAAGATAGGCGTCTCTAAAGAAATTGCACAAATTTCTCTTACAACCAAGATCCATGAATGACAAGGGGAGGGATATGTCCATGCAACTCCTAGGGTTCTAGACAATGCAAAGACACCAAATAGAATAAAAATTTCATTTTATAGCACCAAACAAAGTGTTCGCTAATCTAAGAAAAACCACACACAATTTTAACAAGCACATAGGTCTTCATCAATGTCCTACATCAAATAATTATTAGTTTTCAATGGGTAAGTCCTCTCCCAATGAATGCCACATGCTGCAAATAGATCATCAATAACACAAAAACCTCTATTCTAGGTCCTAGAATCAAAATGAAACCCTAGATGCAAATTATGACTGAAATATGACCTTTCTGTGAACCAAATTCCTTCTAACTATACAAATTGTGCCATAGAAGACTAGAAACACTCAGGAGGTCCCCAAGTGTGTTCATACAGTGTCAGCTATGCTCATGGTGTAGTTGGGGCTAGTTAGAGAATAGTTGGTAGTTTCATAGTGCAATTGGGAAGCTAGGGTCAGACTAGGGTAAAATGGGGTCATAATGATACCCACAACATGCAAAATTGAAAGCTAGACTACCAAGTGCAATCTAACAGAACCAAGTACACCCCTGGTGCACTTGGGGCCTAGAAGGGTGTAGTTGTTAGTTTTGGAGCACATCTAGTCAAGTGAGAACAACAAACATAGGCTATACTGACTCTTAGGCCCCTAAATTAGCTTCTTAAGACCCCCAAGTGCGCCTTGACAGAGCCAAGTGCACACCTAGGACAAAGAGATATAAAAAATGCAAAAATAAAAGACAAAAACTTGTTACTGGGCCTCCTAATTAGACTAGGTGTGATAAAAATGATCAAACAAGAATTAAACTCCTTCAAATGAGCTCCTTCCTTGCACCTACAAGCACAAAATAAAGAAAACCCAAGTTAGTAAGCATGATCTTCATGTCGGGTTCACCAATTGTAGAACTAGATAATGGGTTAAAACCTAGCATACTATGAGAAACCAAAAAAATTAATCAAAATACACAAAACCCATCTAATCTACCATGAAAACTAATTGAAATAAATTAAGTAAACATAAGCAAAACCTCCTCTTCAATTGTAGCTCCCATGTCCATCTTTCTTCTCCATTTTGATGTAGCTCCAATTTCCTATAGTACACACAATTGAAAGAAAAAGGCTATGATGAGATGATGCTATTGAGAGTACTAGAAGTGTGGTTCAAGCCTAATGAGTTTGAAGAGATTAAAAAATGAGAGCAAGATGGCTCAATTTATAAGCAAAGTGCAAGATGTGAGACATGAATGAGAGGATGGAAACTTGTCAATTTGAATGCAACTTGGCTTGATATTCCTTAGAATATCTATGACAATATGACACAAGATGCCAAATGTAGGATTCTACGATGCATGAAAGTCAACATGGCTAAAAGTGGAGGAGAATCTATTATGTGCATATGACATCTCAAAACCACTTGTAGACAAGGATCTATGATGAAGGTGGCTTATTATAGTCATGCACTAAAATATGTGAAATATGATACATATTGACCAAGTGTAAAGGGATAATCTATAACATATGATGTCCATGTGTCAAGACTAGGTGGAATATTTGAATTAAAAATTCATAATTGTACATAAATGAGAATTACTAAAAATGAAAATTAGCAGTTGAAAAAAAGGACTTAGGAAATTGAGAATTCCCATAGTTTGCAAAGATGAATCAATTAATTAATAAATATTAATTAATTGAGAATGTTGGTTAGCAAGAATAATTAGTAATGCGGGATGAAAATAATTGAAATGACATAGGGATAGATTATGGGTTAACTACTCCTATAGGGTAAATTAGTAAATGATTTTCCAATTTTATTTGATAAATGTGATATTATCCTACGATGAAATGTGATGATTATGAAGATCAACTAAGATGAGAGCAGATCAAACCCATGATCAAATTGATCAAGTGACTATGGTTGGTAACATGCCAAGGACACATGACATGGATTAAGGAAATGTAAAATTTAATGGACATTGTAAAGGCCATCGGATTGAAATTAATTGATAACATTGATCATAATAACATCAAAAAACATTGTCAATGTTATTAAATTTATAGGATAATACCATGATCTGACATTGAGGGACTCAACATGCCAATGATCAAATGATAAAGATGATAGATTTGACCTAGCACTGAGGGCCATGATAGTTCTAAAGTTAGATTTGATAGGTTGTTAAGGCACTAAGGGACATGATAATGCCTAAGGTTGGACAATTGATGATGGATTTAAGACATTTGACATGTTTTGGGTCGATTAGGGTTGATTTGGGACAATTTGGGGTTGATTTAGGATGATTTTGGTTTGATTAAAAATGATTTTGATGATATTGAAATGGTTTTGGGATGATTGAATGAGATTTTGATGATGTTGAAATGATTTGGAGTCGATCCTGTAAAGTTTGGATAAAATAGGAACCTATTCTGAAATGATCTACAATTTATTTGAAAGGGGGTGTGGAATGATGAAGGATATTGTCAAAATATGCTCGAATGATAATCAATTTGGCCAAAAGATTAGAATTAGTGAAATGAGAAAATGGGATGTGTTAGTATGAAAATGTGATTAAACAGTAGACATGAACCATCTTTTAGTGTCTACACCTATCACTTGCCACCATAAATTAAAAATTCCAATCAACAACTATATCTTCTATTGAAAAATTTCTATCAGAAAGTTACAATGTGATATTAAATTCTTTGAAAATTCCTTGTCTGAACACTCCTAGATTAGTCTCTATAGTCTGAAAAATATTTGCGCTTGTTCAGGTTGTTAACGTATTGTTTGATGCAATTTACTTTCCTACTTTAGTGGTTGGAATGCACATTTTTTTTCTCAATTTTACTGATTTATATGCACATAGTTTTCCCAATTTTACTTCTTTTACTACTAACTGAATGCTTCATCATGATTATTAACACACATTGTAATGTAAATGCCTTTCTACTCTATGTTTCACCCTACTTATTCCCTATTGTCATATGCTTAATGTACACTTTCATAAAGTTCAATACAATTAATTTTTCCAATTTTGTAGCTTCAAATGCACATTGTTTTCCAATTTTACTACTTTGACTACTTACGATCTATGCTTACTAAATTCTTTACAGTTATGCTTAACATATTTTCAAAAGTAGTATTCGTTTTTATAACTTATTGTAGTTTTCTAATTTTCATTTAGTATATTAAAAAATTAATGTTGTCAATGAGTACATTATACCTTTGGGGTTTCATTAGGTATATTAGTACATTGAAAACTAACTCTATCTAGTGCACAATTACTTATATGATGTAATATTCACTGATGAAATGTACTTATCAATATACTCAAGTTATTTGATGCCTTCATATTGAAGGTTATTATGTATTTATGCAAGCTTTCCACTCTCACGTCTCACATCACAAAAATAGTTTAATAATTTAATCAATGAGTACATTATGAAACTAGGAATGCATTTTGCACAATTAGTTTAATAATATTGTCAATGAGTACATTACAAAACTAACTCCTCATAATGCACATAGAGTTACAATCTCATATTTTTGCACAATCATTCATGGAATATTTTTAATTATAAAATATACATGTCAATCTATAGAAGTTATTTGATTCCTTCATATTTATAATTATTATGTATTAGTTTTGTTATGTTGTCAATCAGTACATTATAAAACTAGCTTTGCATTTTTCACAATTAGTTTTAAGATGCATTCTATTATTTATATGTACATCTCAATCTACTTGTGTTCTTGTAAGTGTACTATCAGATTTCACATTTTTGTCTTATTTTTAAAATGTTCTCAATGAATACTCAATGATTCCCTATTCATTTATATAATGTTGTCAATGAGTACTTTACGTAACTAATTGTGCATTCTGCATAATATTTTAGGTGATGTATTGACTGATGAAATGTACTTGAATAAATTCACGTTGTGCACAAATAGATATATGATGTATTTGCATTGTTTTTAATGAGTACATTACAAAACTAACTCTAAATAGTGTACAAATATATTTCTTATGTAATGAGTGAATTCATGTACTTGTCAATCTAGTTAAGTTGTGATTATTGTACTCTTTGATTTCACATATTTTTTATGTTTTATAATTTAATAAAATAATACAAATGGTTACTATTTTTTACTTTGTTTTAGTTGGTCTTTATGGACAAAAAATTGGTACTTAATGTCAAGTTTCTTACTAGGAATCATTGGATCACCAATGCTCTAGATTATTTATCATACAAGATGAAGATATAAAGGATATTATTCTCTATCTTGTGCAACAGAATGAAGTTGACCCCATCTATAGGATGAGGTCATCTATGAGCTTGTATTTTCTTTCGTTATTCATGTTACTAGTGAAATTAACTAGTGTTGGACTTATCCACCCAAGTTGAGGTTCCATCAAATCAGAATTTTTGTGATGAGGATGTTAATAATCTTAATCTTGACAACATCATTGGAAAACTAGGTAATTTTTTTATTTTGAAAAAGAGGGTTCTCAAGACCTTCTGATGGATGCATAGGAGATGTTCATAAGTTAATATTGGAGGGATGACTATGGTTACTTGGCAATCTTCAATGCTGAGAGTAAACATTTTTTTACACCATTTGTGAAAATAGTGATTGTGGACCACTTCTATGGAGTATCCCATTTGTCATTTAAAAAAAAATCCATAGACTTATTTATGGGCATATTTTCCTACTTAAAAATTAATTGTAGATCATTTTGTAGTGTTTTTTGAAGGAATATCTAATTGTATTGTACTTATGGTTTTCTTTCTGCTCATGGCTGACATGTGTAAGTTAGTATTGTAATGTATTCAATTCATATATAACAAAACTAAGACAAGATTTTGTTGGAATTACAATAGGACAGGTAAACTTCTGAGGGTGGGGGGGGGGGGGGAATGAATCAGTAGTTTAAACTTGGACCCATAAAACTTTCACCAAACATCCATCTCATACATTCAATGAGTAAATTGAAATAACATGTAAAGCATTTACATCTAAAACATGTTTAAAAAAAAGCAATCACACACATATGACACCAGATATGATTACCCGAAAACCCTCCAATGAGAAGGTAAAACTATGGTGGGGATGACACCCACAAATATTCACTAGTATAGTAATAAAGTGTATCCAATGAAGGTTACAATGTTTTGACCATGAAACATGATCTACCCTACAAAAGGTTTGCCCTATTAAAGGCTTACAAAGATTGTTAAGTCTCACCTTGTTAGATGGTTTCAAAACCCTGTTAGAAGTGTGCCTTGCAAAAGGACTTTAAATCACAATTAAGTAAGCACCTTGTTAGAGGATTTCATAAAGCCTGTTAGGACTACTTTGTTAAGAGATTTTGATTGAAATCACTTGTTAAAATGTCTCAGCTTTGATCATGTGGTTAGCACTTGCTTGCTTGATAACATATCACCTTTAAACTAATGTCTTCTTGATCCTTCTTGATCAAATGTCACTTTTTTGTATCCTTTTCCTTTCCTCTGTCTTGCTCTAACTAATTCTACAATGCAATCTCACTTAATAACTCTTAAGCCACCATGAATGCTCTGTTTGTGCATGCAAACTACTCTCTTTTTTCTTGAAACTCCTTACACACATGCTAGAGAGTTTAGGGTTTGTCCTCCTTAAGAAGACTTAGGTGACTTAGGGTTAGGTATGAATCTATGACTGAGATTCATAAATTTTTCCGCTTAATCCTTCCCATTTTCTAATTGGCTGCATTTGATTGCATTATGAGTCCAACTAGAGATTTTTCCTTATCTCCAAATTAAATAAATTTACCTTTAAGTCAGCTAAAAAATGGTTTACATAGTTATTTGTGCCATTAAAAACAAATTTCAAAACTATCTAATTCGACATCTGAAGTCTCTGATGCTCGGCATACACTAATCTTTTTGCTATGAATTGGCATCTGTATTGCTCAACATTCACTATTTACTCAACTCCTGTGTCATTTGACATACACTATATTTTTAGCACTTGAGTGACTCAACACCTAAGTGGCTCGACACTCACTATGACTCAGCATGGTCTAATATATACATGTTATGCTCAGTATGTACTACTTGTTCAGTATGAACTAAGTAAATAACTTAAATGTGTTGACACTCACTTGTCAAAACCAATCTGAGATAAAAAAAAATCCCCCTTTGACACAAGTGTCAAAAACACTTGCATATACATTAATATCCTTAATCTCATGAGCATAACATATCTCTAACTCATCTTATATACAAGACTACAAAATTTCAAAATTTTGCAATAACTTGGATACCTCAAAATCTAATAACTCCCTCTAAGTTGATATGTTTGTTCTATATCCAATTTTGTGTACTCCTTTTGAGTAAATATGCCTCAACTGACACTCTTTAACTTCATGTTGTTTTTTGATACTCTTTGATTTGATACTTCTTGTATTGTGATGCTTCTCCCTCTTTGCTTGATCTCCCCCATTTCTCACTCTCCTCATATCTCCTTCAAAAGTATTTCTTTTAATAACTCCCCCTTTATTATATCCCTCCCCCTTTTTGAAACTTATGCCAATGGGCTATACACTTATTGTGTGTTTGTCCATAAAAGATTTATGGACATCCAATATCATCTTGAGAGTTGCATCCCAGTTCTCACATGCTACATCCAATGACTTGACTTGGATAGCTAGTTTGACAACAAGGTGGACTAGACCATCTAAGGTAGAAATATTTTGGTCTTTCTTCATTAGGGTTTCAATATAGACTAGTTCTTGTAATACTTCAAAATTGGCTCATTGCCATGATACCAATTCTGGTCTATTTCTGACCAATCCTAAAGTCCTATTTCATTAGGCAAATTCTTATTCAACTAATCACTACTTGACTTAATTTTCAGATGCAGAAAACCCTAATTTGCATTCATCATGCTTATTATTTAATTCCTATAGTATTTACTCATATTAGTCACATTAAAACTATTGATTAATATTTAATTTAATTACTAAGTATTTATACTTTAATTAAATTAAATTATATTCTAAGGCTAATGTACTATGGAATTAAATTTATTTAATTTAATAAATGTGGCTATTTTAATTAATTAAATGAAATTATTTAATTAAATGGAGAACTTACTTCTAATCAATTAAACAAATTTATTTAATTAAATAAGAAAAGTGTCTCCAATTAATTAAATAGAATTATTTAATTAAATAGAAAAGGTAATTATGAGAGCATATCTCATTTTATTAAATTAAATATCTCATCAAAATCTATCTTTAGTTCAAAAAAGGAAATTCTCAGTTCACTGCTGATCAAACTAGAAGTGACCCAGATCACTTCCTTTTACACTAAAATCTATCTGAGTTGATTGACTCTTACACTCAGATCTGAGTTAGTTAACTCCCTTTAATTTGGGAATCTTCCTTTATGACTGAACTTCACCTTTAATCCTAACCATTGATTGAAATCGATATCAACCGTTGATGGATTCCAAGAAAGTCTATTTAAGAGACCCTCATCTCTTCATTTTGGAAGGAGGTTGAATGAGAATTTGCATCGAATTTTTGTTGGATTATGCATTCATTTGTGCTCATTATTTTCATAAGATATAAATTTTCTAGTTTAATCTCATTTAGCATAATATGCATACATTTTAGCATAGTTTTCTTTTAGATGTTCTTAGATTAAACATGCATACTCCATTCTAGATTAATCTGCATTCTCATATAGATTACTCACATTTTCTTTTAAATCCTTTGTTCGTAGAGGGTCTGGTTACTTAACACCTCAAATATGAGGATATCTAACAAGCAAAATCCATTTAGATAGAAGGCAATAGGTCACCTTGCCTGCTAATTTTTGGATGAACAATCCAATGTTCATTCTGGGATGAATCTACAAATAAGGACCATGTTGAAGTGTGTGTGTTAGCATAGGCCACATTTTCACATATACATTTCTGGCGCCCACCGTGGGGCCGAGAAAATCAATTTCTCTAGCCTTCTCTTTATTTTTAAATTAATTTTTGAGCTTTTTGTTCGTATAGTTTTGTACAGATTCAGGGATCTTCATCCGAGACATTCCATTTTCATGCGAGGATACTGAATCTTTGGGTGAGACATTCCATTTTCACGCTAGGATATTGAATCTTCGCATGAAGAATCTTTTCAATTCCTACGAGAAAGTGCCTGAGTGCACGAGTCTTTGCACGACACCTTATTTCTTTGCGTAGACCTATAAAATATTTTGCACGACCCTCACACAATTTTGGTGAGACAGTGAAAGATTTCGTGCGGGTGCATGATATCGCACGGGTCTATACATAATTTCACGCGAGTCTGTGCAAGATCTCGCACAGGTCCTGGAAGATTTCATGTAAAATTTAGCAACAACAATACAGAAGATAGTTTTCTTTCCAATTTTCAATTTTATGAATTTTGAGTTTTGATGTTTTCATAAGTTTTAACATTTTCTAAGCTTTTTTATGGGTATAAAAAAGAACAAAATAAGTTAAATTTCATTTTCCCATAGTTAAGCTTTCGTTTTCACTAACATGTTTTCTCTGAAGCATCTTCATTTCAATTTTTCTAATTTTCCACAGCCTAACAATTATTTGCAGGACATTTGACAAAGAATCCTTTAAACAAACTCTCAAAACATGTACTAACAATTTTCTTATAGGACACTGTCAAAGATATGTTTGTCAAAGACCAAATTTCAAACCCACAAAACATTATGTCTTCTTTTCTTGCTTTCCAAATTAGATTAATTAGGGGCTTGTGAGCTTCCTAGGGTGCAAGACAGAAGAATAGGGTATTATGCTCTTCACCACTTGGAGGTCATGACCAATGGTGAATCAAAAACCTAGACACTTCTAAAAGATGGCATTTTGAAGAAGGCAAGCAGCTTAGTGGTTCTCCAGTACTTGTTCTCTTCTATTATAAGATGGTGATTTTCTTTTAAGGGAATCCAAATCTTTAAGGAAGAATAAGTCTAGATTGATTAAGCTAAGTTGGTAATTAGCTTGTTTTGTGTGTTTGGGCAAGAAAGTAAGGTAGAGGAGTATGCTCTTTCCCCTTGAGGGAAATTAGAAACTTTGACCCTTGTGATCAAACCACCAGTCTGAGTCAATCCTTTAGAGGGCCTGCCAGAGTGATCCAACCTTCGAGAATGACCTAAGTGAGCACACTCCTTTCGTCGAAGATTCCAACTCACTATAATAAAGAAGCTTTGTAGAGCGAAAGACTCCAAAGCCGGATTAATTTCCTCTCCTTTATTCCTAATATTGCATATCAAGGAGAGGCTCTATCTGTGCACTGGTTAGCATTGGCCCTTCGCTTGCTAAGCAAGTAGTGTACACTTTCAGATGCTGGTGTGGGCTGCTGCCCTCAACTCCACTTGCAGAGCCACTAGGGATTAATTTGAACGGAAGCCAAGTAAAAAACTCTTAGTTAGAAGCTACCCGGTTCACCTTCGAAAGGAGGCATAATCTTTGTGCAAGGAGGGGGAATAATCTCTCCTGTATAACTCACCATAGACATGCTACTGGATGTTTGAAGGTGGTGTATGTGCTCGTCCCCTACCACAAGGGCACTCATTTAGTGTATACTATTGAGTCCTTTGAATATACCAAAAACATGGGCACCCTCTAGGGGGTGACATGGCTGTGTGAGGTACACGCATGTGCATAAGATGTGGGACAAAGGTTTTGCCTTCTCTACCAATTTTATTTCTAGGGATAAAAGCATGTTTGTTATCGAGTCCTAAACATGTCCAAACTTGCTCAAACAAACTGAAAGTCAAGACTCCCCTGTCCCTCTGAGTTGCTTTGCCCTCAGTTGGATTGTATTCAACTACTGCTTGCTTCCCATGTCTTGTTGAAAACACTTGCCTTTTTCAAAACCAAATTTTGTTTAAACACTTGAAAATTAACCTTGCTATCTGTCTAAAATTTTCCAAATGAATAAACAATTTGTCCAAAACTATCTGAAATCTTCAAAGTCTTTTCAAAATCCAGTTCAGTTGTCAATTTGGTTTCTATTTTTGTGTATAGTTTGCAAACTTTTGTACAAATACTTGTTGTCCTACCACTTCTTCACGCAACTTTTGTTCTCATGCAAACAGTTGTGCATCTCCATGTGAGATCTTTATGCTATCCAAGTTAACCTTTCACTAATTCACATGGCCTAGAGCACATCCTCATGTGAAATCTTTATGCTATCTTGAGTCTTTGCATGGCTCTATGTACTTTCTCATGTGCCTTTCAGAGGATCTTCACGTGAGATCTTGAGTCTGAACTGTCAAGTTAGTTTGTTAGAGCTATTTGTGCTCTATACCAAGTCTATTTCTTGCATTAGTTTACTGCTTCTCTGTCTAAAAATAGTTCCAAATAGTGGCATCTCACTTAGCTAATGACTTACGATCCATATTTAAACTAGTATTTTCTCTCTATTATCTTGCTCTTGTCCTTTAGTTCTTGTTGTACTCTATGTCATGATAGTCATAATCTTTGGCTGTTCTAGCCTTCAAATCAGACTATTCGTACCTTAGTATACTGCACTCTTATCTTGCTTTTTTTGAGACTAAGTTCTAGTGTGGTCCTTGTCTAAGCTTTTGCTTTTTGTCATTGTCTATGACTGTGGCAACTTGACTTATGTTCTAAAACTTGGTTGTCACTACTTGAAACATAGTACATCAAAATGGCTAACAAAAAATGTGCTAAATCCAATATTCCTAGTGAGGAAGAAGGGATTCTAATTACAAACATGAAGAAACAAATTGAAATGATAGGTGCTCAACTTCAAAGACTACAAGAAGAGTAAAACAC
The DNA here is from genome assembly GCA_028749045.1 of Cupressus sempervirens. NCBI lineage: Eukaryota > Viridiplantae > Streptophyta > Pinopsida > Cupressales > Cupressaceae > Cupressus > Cupressus sempervirens. The sequence continues at coordinate 520,025,532 of CM053790.1, forward strand.
ATCATTGAAAAAATTCTCCTTCAGAGAATTTTTCCCTTTCTTCTATGACAACCAAAAATCACATTCTTGTGATCTTGAATCCAAGACATCTGAGAACACCTCACATATGCCCAAGAAATATAGGAATATCTTTGAAAAAAAACCTTGGGAACCTAAACCAAGGTGTGATTTCACACCTTTGGAAAATTTTTATGAATTAATCTTGGAAGAACTTCTTGAAGAAAAACTCATTACTTTACCTAAGCTCACTTTGGTAGGAGTTTCCTTTATGAGTAACTATTGTGTCTATCATAGACATAATTTACATAAAACTTCCCATTGTAAGAAGCTGAAAAACAAGATCCAAGATCTCTTTGACAATGGTATAATTAAAAAATCTAAGCTCTCAACTACTAAAGATTCTACTCTCAAGAAGGATCAACCTCATGAAACCATGTCTAGTAACAATTCAAACACAACTTCTACTTCCTCCAACATACATCCACCTTCTAAATTGTCCAATCTTTCCAACACATATTCACCAAAAGAACTCACTACTCCCCCAATTGACTATGTGTACCCTCAAGGACTACCTTTAAAGGAAACTCAAGCTAATCTTGACTTAGCTGCAAACCTCTCCCATACTATACAAAGAAAAGATCCAAAACCTTGATGTGTTGCTCCTCCTATTATCCCCAATCCAACTATTCCTCCAGTGTCCCTTCAAGAGCCTGTTATGGAGACTCTAGAAATATATTCAAATACAGATTTAGATACTCCCTCATCCTTGGATTTGGTTTCATGTCAAGAGGACCACTTAAATGATGAAGAAACAAGTGTTGATCAAGACCAAGATTCCTTCATCCCCTTTCAAGTCTTCCAAGACCTCGTGCCTCCATCTCGAGAGCCACATAGTCCTTCATCTCCCATGTCATGCACCTCTACTAAGAAAGATCAAGATATTCCTTCCACCATCCTTAAGGAGATTACAAAAGACCAAGAGAAGGATACTTTTCCTATGTTACTCAAAATTCCTTTTGAAGAGAAAAGTGTTCCCTTGCTCTCTTATTCTACCTCACTACATTCACCTCCAAACTATGCTCAAGCTTTAAATACTCCTATCAAAGGTATTGCTCCTATAACAGTTACTCATAAATCTATTGATGACTTTGTTCATATTGCTCACTCTAAAGATGTTGATATCCATACTCATGGTCCATTCACATCTTCTAAATCTATCCTTGGTCCCTACCCATCTAAGCTAAAACCTTCAAGTCTTCCATCCATATTGGGACCTTATGTTCCTCTATCTCCTATTCCCACTACTAGCTCATTACACATTCCTCCTACCCTACCCCAAGATCACCAAAGATACACATACTTGAACTCTTCACATCCACCTTTCAGTCTAAACCAGTCATATTGGCCTCATTCATCAATAAATCCCAAGTCCTTTGGAAGAAATTTGGATGATCAACTCAAACATAAGTGCATGAATCCATCCTCAAAAGTTCACTATGTCTCCCCTAATCGACATGTGAATGTCAAGAAGAAAAGTATGCAAAAGAGACCCTAAAGGTCCACTATTCAAAGAGCTCAACCAAAGAAAGTATGGGTTCTTAAATCTGTTATTGAAGAAATGTGTTCCAAAGCATCTAATGAAAAATCAAAAGCTATATGGATTTCCAAGTCTCTTTTGAAGGACTTGAATATTGAAAACAAATCAAAGTTGACATTCAAGCTTCCAAAGGCTTTCACTCCACCTTCTTCCTAACATCTTCCTAAAAAGGTTTCAAAGCCTTCTACTCCACCTTCCTCCGAAATTATTCCACCACCTCATACATCTAAACCTCATACTATTTCATCCATATTTCCTCCATTATTCCATCACCCTTCAAGGTGTGTGTCAATGTTGATCTTGCCCACTTTTTCTTCTCCCCTTGCGCATCCCTTTCATTACCCTATCCACTCCACCTTCTATCCTCCACCTTTTATCCTTCCATCCCATCTATCTTATCCATAGCCTAAACCTTGTCCTCCATATATCTTTTCTACTATCTCCCTCCATTACCTTATTTGCATCTTTGAGCGTACCTTGCTATGGCCTTGGCTTATCATAACTTACATTATAGGAGTGCTATCTAACTTGAGAAAGGCTTGAATTATTTCCAAAAACTCTAAAAATCCAAAAAAAAAGAAAAAAAGAAAAAAATGTGCCTTGGTGAAAACCTATAAATAGACGCCTTGGTAGAAAAAGTAAAAATAAATAAATCCATCCTATGGTGAAAACCACTTCTTGTGGCACCTTGGACAAGTACCATGATGAAAACCTGGTAAACACGTGTCATGCATAGTTCTTCCATTCATGACATCCTATCATGATCTTGCTTATCCTTCAGATGTCCTCATTTCCAAAGTCATTCACTCATAACCTCCATAACAAAAAATTTCTATCATATTCAGTTAACCCTTTGGTCTTGATCAATGAAAGAAATAAGAAAACTTAGTTCTTAGAAATCTCTTGACATGGTCATTTTCTTGGATTACTTATGTGACACCTTTCATTACAACATGAGCTTTTATTGTTATATATTTTCCCTAGCTTGGGTAACCTTGTGAAGAATTTCCTTGAGGGTAACATTCATCACTTCATACTCCATGCCTATCCATCCCCACTTATCCACCATCTTACTATTACATCTCATCCTACACCTTGCTAGACACTGGAACAAAATCAAGGTAATCCTTCTTGAGAGCTAGTAATCTCTAACAAATTTCTAAAAATTTGAAAAATCCTAAAAATTAGGAAAAGTCCTAAAAAAATTGTTACCCTGGTGAAAACCTAGCAATAGGCGCCTTGGTAATACCAACAAAAAAAGTGAAAAAAAAATACAAAAAAAAAAATCAAAAAGAGAAAAATACAAAAAAATTGAAAAAAACAAAAAAAGTGCCATTGGTGAAAACTTGGAAATAGGCATCATGGTAGCGAAAAAGAGAATCTTGCTGAGAAGGTGAAAACTTGGTAAATAGGAACCTCTTGTTCCCAATGCTCCATCTTGTAGTGCATCTTTTGGCTATTTTGTACAATCGCTTTCATGCTTTCGCTTTCCTGCTTTTCCTACTTTCTACTCATGTATCCATGAATTGAGTCTTCTCATAGCTCGAGGGCATTCCCCCTTAGTGTCACTCTTTTTGAGATTCTCCTCATAGAATCTCCTTCGTGACAGTCACTAGTGGTCCTCACTGCATCTGCCTACTGTCACTAGTGTCAATCTTTTTGAGATTCTCCTCATAGAATCTCCTTCATGATAGTCACCAATGTTCCTCACCACGTCTGCCTACTATCGCTAGTGTCACTCTTTTCAAGATTCTCCTCATAGAATCTCTTTCACAATAGTCACCAGTTGTTTCAGTTGTGTATGCCTACTATTGCTTAGGTCATGTCTCCAAATTCCTTTATGGAAGATCTCTCTTGCATCAGTCACCAGTTGGCCTGGCTATGTTTGTCTATTGTCGCTCAGTCCTTCTTAGGTTCTACATCGTGAAGATTCCTTTTTGACCTCAGTCACCAGTCGTTCTAGCTATGTCTACCTACTGTCATCACCCTACTAAAGAGATTTCTTACAAACATGTTCATGACATTGACACTTGACATCAATCCCAAAACATTGAACTCAAAAATGATTTACTCATTTGGATATGCTGAGAATTTTCTTTGTTTTCTTTATTTTTCTTTATCATATCCCCTTGAACAACTCGATGATGTCATCTTCAACTAAACAAGTAATGACTGGGGGCATGATCTTTTCTTTGCTTTCTATTTGTGGTTTAGTTCCAATAAGTTCATATATTCCTATAAGAGGGGTGTCCACTATAAGAATCTCCAACTCGTGTTAGATGGCAATGTGTACCTCGACTCCTTTTATACAAATATGCCAATAATGTTGGTTCTTCTCCTTGTTTGTTGGATTAAACTCTTCATGCTACAGTAAATATTGATACTCATCTTGCTAAGTGAACATACAGGTCACTACGAGTATATCTAGCGCACTTTTGTCTCAGGTTATGAACACAAGGGTCATTGCAGACAGAATAAAACTGAATACTTAGCATAAGAGGGATCTCCTGTGTGTTTGGTGTGCCTGTCATGCAAGCAACATTCAGGTCATCCTAGTGTTTATGCTCTGATGCTTATGTTAACTTGCTACATTAAAAGGGACAAATGTTCAGGTCATTCTGGCTTCTTGTGCGTCGAATGCTTACATTTAATCCTGACAAACCAATAATGTATGTTATATTCATATTTCCATGATTGCAATGTCAGTGGGAATTGTATGACCTACAAGCTTTGTTTTATATCTAGTGATGATTAAATATCGAGGCTTGGTAACTAGACCTAGGGTTGCATTTAATATAGTCTTGCATTACATACTTCATTTGCATAAGCACGCAATTCGATGATCATTCTATTCCTACCCTTTGTAATGAAGGATTGGGGGGCATCTCCACATGTATCAAATTCCTCCACAGCTACTCAAGCATTTGGTTCATTGATTCACGCTCCTCAATGGAATCCCTGTCACTGTCAAGCAAAAACATGCCACACTACATGAGATGTTAGTCCATACATATGCATTCTATCTAAGTACAAGATATATCTCATGTACATCAAAGTAAAACAAAACAGACAATGACATGTACACAAGAATACTCGGCTCAAGATCTTGTATATGGATATTAAAAAAATGGGTCAGTACAAAAATGGGCGCTACTCAAGTGCAATCGATCAAAAAATGATACATGTGGTGCTGGCACACCAATCGATACATAGCTAGACATCAAAATCATAGTCACCCACAGAGCATCTAACTCTATCCTGTACCCTTGCCTCTAGGAGGAGTAAGAGAAGTAGGTGGCAGAGGCGGTACTGGCATATCTGGTGTGGCAGGAGGTCGTGCACCCCTAGACTCTCGTGCATACTGAGAAAAGTGCTACACCTGGAGTCTCTCATCTGGCACCATGTTGGTATATGCAGCATAGTAATACACTGCCTGAGTTGACTGAAACTGGATCTCATCCTGTGCCAACTCTAATTTCCACTCTGCAATCTTGGTGTGCTCTCTCCAAAGATCTATATCCCGCTATCGCTCCACCAGTTGTGCATCTTGAACTGCCACTACAATCTGTAACTCTCCCAACTGTCGGGAGGCCACACAAATCCACTCTTGATACCACTGTACTGCGTCCTGTACCCTAGCTATAGGCTGATCCAGCATGTCCTCATCAAGCATCTCAAGTGGTGCCTGTGGCTGTGGTGGCACCTGCTACCCTCCTCCTCTATCCTCTACCTTGATGCCAACTGTGCCTTGTCCCACTGCCCTCGGCACTTAGGTCTAATCCCATCTAATGTGGGGGAATCTGCATCTGCAAAAACCCAGTGCTGGACCCGTGACTGCTGTTGTGGCTAAACTAATGATTGTGGCTATGGCTACTACTATTGGGGCACCTGTCTCTCTGCTTGCCCTACCATCCCCACTGGATTTGTAAAATGTGGAAATGGATGGCTATTAAAAAATGCCTGATATGCAGGTGTCATCCTGGCATCTACTACCTCTGGCAGGTAGTACCACTAAACTACAGCTAGGCTGCAGATGTCTATCATGGACTGCCCTAGGTCCATTTATGCTGGCCATCCCTGCTGAACATCCTTCTACAACCTGGCATAGGTGTAGTACTCAGCAAAAATGTCCTGTGGTCGGCCATACTACCGCCACACCCGTGATATCACAAATCTCTCAATAATTGATGTCATCCTGCTTGCCAAAGGTCAAGAACTAAACATCCATGGTAACTCTCTGGGAGCATCATCCCAGTCCTCTATCTCTCTTTAGGGTCACCATACAATGGATACTAGGTCATCAAGACGTATCCTCCACTACTCAGTCTTACCTAGGTGGGCTTCGGTAATATGCCCTCAATATCTGCAAATATAAGGTTCCATGGGCTCTCTGGCATCCTCAAAAATTGGTCTACATACAGGAAGATGCTCTTAGGCTCAGATCTACAAAACATATACTCTGACTGCCATGGTCTTCTTCTCATGGAATATGACCTTGTGCATCTCATGGAAAAGATGAGCCAGCATGCACTGACCCCACCCAAAGATCTTAGGTACCTCTAGCATCCTACAAAGAATGAAACCCCACCGACACTCCAAACCATGCTATCCTCTATCAGGACATAGGAAACAACTCAAAAATATAGCCAGCACAACTGCTAGCCTGTGTGTCAGTCCATAAGTGTGCATAAGCTCATCCTAGCTGATGGCTTGGCCCCTCGGTAGCTCTCGCCCAAATACAATAGATAGTGCCTCTGTCCCTGCTCGAGGCACTGTATCATAGACAACCTGGGCACCATGGAAAGGAATCCACAAAATCCTCCATATGTCCTCAGGATTGATGGTCATCTCACCCATCGGCAAGTGGAAGGTGTTCGTCTCTGAATGGAAACACTCAACCAATGCAGTAAGAAGGCCGTGATTCACCATTATAGTTGGAATTCGGCACAAAGAAGACAAACCCAATTAGGCAATGTGTGCTGATCAATATCATCGAGACTCCATAATAGCTCCCCATATGGTGGGAAATGTGATCTGAATGCAACATCACCAAAGACCTCCTGCATGCACAACAAGAAACAACAAAAAGAAACAATTAGTATCAAGTCAAAATGATGCATCCGAACAAATTAAAATGTAATTTTTGAGTGCAAAAATCAAATTTTTAACATGAATGTCATGGGATTTAGTGCCAAATTTGCGAAATCTCACGCGAAGTTCTCCTAGTTTCGCACAAAATCATTCTTTCTTCATTGGAAGAATCACATCATCACACGAAAAAAGAATGGCCCACATGAAAAAAAGAGCTGTCCGCTCGAGAAAAGAAATTCTCGCGTGAGAAACGAATCACCTTGTGCAAAAAATCTCATTCTTTGCACGAAACCTAATGCTTCCCATGCGAAGATCCTCCTGCCACGCATGAAGAAACAACACACCCTGTTTCTTCATGAGAAGAAAGAAGATATTCACACGAAAGTTGATAGGTCTTGCACAAAGAGAGATTGGACCCCCTAAAAATATGCTAAAATGTGCAATAAATGACATCAAAATGCATGAAAGAGAAAGTATGAAGGAAGGGAATCGATGACTCACCAGTGGTCCATAGTCTATTGGGCGGTTGTGATGTCTGGAGTGCTCAGATCGATGATGTCTCACACTAACTGCCATGTCTCTCTCAGAGCTCAAATCAATAGAAGACAAAAAGCACAAATGAATTGAAAATGACCCCTCGGGTCCTTATATAGCTGTTGACCAAATTTTTCAAAGTGCTCAGATTTGTGTGAAAATCACACCCCTGGCTAATTTGACCATTCTGAATCCATTTTTGAGATCAAATTCAAAATCTGACACACTTAAGAGCCTAAAAAATGCATTTTAAAATTTTGGGGATCGACGCAATCAAACGCTTGTACAACCCAAATCTTTTTGATACTTTGTGATTCTTGGAATCCTTTCAACTTTACATTCTCCATATCTTCAAAATCTATTTTGAAAATAGTCAAATCAAGTCAACTATACCTAAATCTGATCAACTTTTGGTCAAATTTGGTCTTTACAACTTTGCAATCATTTCAAATCAACTCTGAATCTTCTTTCGATCGTTTTGATCTCTTCTATATTCTGCTGAATCTCAAATTTTTTCTATATCTCATGATATAATGCTTCAAATCATATTTTTGGTGTGTCATCTTTTGATTTTGCTCCCAAGGGGGTAGGATGATTATATCATTGAATACTTATTTCTCGGGGCATCTCATTCCCATCTCATGTCCTCGTCACTTGGGGCATCTCATCACTTGGGGCATGTTGTTCCCTTCTATCTGGTATCTTTGCCATGTATCTTATCTTTTCATCAATTGATCAACATTATAACAACTCTTCTCAGAGTTTGATGGACAGGTATTGGGAAAGTCTAAACCCTGACTCCTAAGGATCAAGCCTCATTTTGGGGATGATTCTATGACTCATGATTGGACCTTCTTATCTTTTATCAATTTCAGGTATCTAGGTGTTCTATCTAGATCCTTGAAGGTTAAGCTCCGTTTTGGAGATAATCTTCTAAATGCTTTCAATCTTAGGTATCTAGGTGTTCTATCTGGATCCTTGAAGGTTAAGCTCCATTCTAGAGATAATCTTCTAAATGCTTTCAATCTCGGGTATCTAGGTGTTCTATCTGGATCCTTGAAGGTTAAGCTCCATTCTGGACATAATCTTCTAAATGCTTTCAATCTTAGGTATCTAGGTGTTCTATCTGGATCCTTGAAGGTTAAGCTCCGTTCTAGAGATAATCTTCTAAATGCTATCAATCTCAAGTATATCGGTGTTCTATCTAAATCCTTAAGGTTCAAACTTCGTTATGAAGAAACCTTTTAAATGCTTATCAATTTTAGGTATCTAGGCAGTCTACTTGGATTCCTTGGGATTAAGCTCTGTTCTAGAGATAATCCTTAAAAGCTTATCAATTGGTCTCCATGTCATCAACATCAAAACCAATCTCATCTTCGCATCACGCTTTCTAATTTTCTTTGAATTGAATGTGTTGCTCACACATTCATTCAAAGAGGGGAAAAATGTAATACTTCAAAATTGGCTCATTTCCATGATACCAATTCTGGTCTATTTCTGACCAATCCTAAAGTCCTATTTCATTAGGCAAATTCTTATTCGGCTACTCGCTACTTGACTTAATTGTCAGATGCAAAAAACCCTAATCTACATTCATCATGCTTATTATTTAATTCCTATAGTATTTACTCATATTGGTCACATTAAACCTATTGATTAATATTTAATTTAATTACTAAGTATTTATACTTTAATTAAATTAAATTATATCCTAAGGCTAATGTACTATGGAATTAAATTTATTTAATTTAATAAATGTGGCTATTTTAATTAATTAAATAAAATTATTTAATTAAATGGAGAAGTTACTTCTAATCAATTAAACAAAGTTATTTAATTAAATGGGAAGCCATTCTTAATTAATTAAATGAAGTTATTTAATTAAATAAGAAAAGTGTCTCCAATTAATTAAATAGAATTATTTAATTAAATAGAAAAGGTAATTATGAGAGTATATCTCATTTTATTAAATTAAATATTTCATCAAAATCTCTCTTCAGTTTAAAAAAGGAAATTCTCAGTTCACTGTTGATCAAATTAGAAGTGACCCAGATCACTTGCTTTTACACTAAAATCTATCTGAGTTGACTGACTCTTACACTCAGATCTGAGTTAGTTAACTCCCTTTAATTTGGGAATCTTCCTTTATGACTAAACTTCACCTTTAATCTTGACCGTCGATTAAAATCGATCTCAATCGTTGATGGATTCTAGGCAAGTCTATTTAAGAGACCCTCATCTCTTCATTTTGGAAGGAGGTTGAATGAGAATTTGCATCGAATTATTGCTAGATTGTGCATTCATTTGAGCTCATTATTTTCATAAGATATTCATTTTCTAGTTTAATCTCATTTAGCATAATATGCATACATTTTAGCATAGTTTTCTTTTACATGTTCTTAGATTAAACGTGCATACTCAATTCTAGATTAATTTGCATTCTCATATAGATTATTCGCATTTTCTTTTAAATCCTTTGTTCGTAGACGGTCGAGTTTCTTAACACCTAAAATCTGAGGATATCTAACAAGCAAAATCCCTTTTGATAGAAGGCAATAGGTTGCCTTACTGGTTGATTTTCGGATGAACAATCCAATGTTCATTCTGGGATGAATCCGCAAATAAGGACCATGTTGAAGTGTGTGTGTTAGCATAGGCCACATTTTTACATATATAGTTCCTTGTGTAAGATTTCCATATGGGGGGTGAGAGTTGCCTGGACACTAGTCAATTTGGCTCTTATGTTGGTCTCATCTGTTATCAATACATCTAACTAACTTTGGGTTTGAATCAATGTCCTAAAATGCTTCTCACCCTGAGCTAGATTCATAGGTAGTTTGGCACCTGATGAAGTAATTTGGCTTTCCAAGCTCAAGATGTGACTTTTGGTTTCTTGGGTGAAGAGTGAGGGATTCCACAATTTAGTGTACAATGAGAAAATATTCTCAAGTACCTTCTTCACATCCTCAACCTTTGTTGCTAGTGCAACTTGTGTTAGTGCTATATCATGTAATATTTTCTCATTCACTTTGTTTTAGAACTTCTTTTCTAACCATTCTAGTAAATTATCATTTGTATCTAGGTCTTCATTACTTACTTTCTCCACTATTTCTGTCAGCTATTCCATTAGTGGCTTGGTCTCATTAGGATTTGGTAGACTAAATGCATCTAAAAAGAAGTCTTTAATATCTTGTAGTGCCTGCTTCTACCTGTTCTCCCTTCTAAGTATTTCTTGATGCTTTTTCTTTGCTAGGGCTTGTTGTAGTATGCCCATCTGTTCTATGGTCATGGTATCATATTCATACTTTGGAAAAATGATTTCTTCATCAAGGCTTACATCTCCATACTGTATGACTTCCTATGCCTTTGATGAACTCGAGCTCAACACTAAGATCTATAATGGAGTTGCATCTGTGCTCAACTTCTAAAGAGTTTGAGTAGAAAGAATGCTAGATGCTAGTAAGGTTACTAGGGCTTGGATGGAAACTTTCTCCTTCACCTTAGATGTTAGCTTTATCCCTTTAGGGTTGCAGTGTTCTGCCAGAATGACATGTGAAACACCTTGATCTTGTGCTATAGGTACAAATAAGTCTATCTATCCTATTTTTTACTATTCTATAGTAGCAACTTGTGTTTCCACTATGCTCTTTTCTACTATATCAACCTTGGAAATTGTATCAACCTTGTTAGATGTATCTTCTAGTATTTGGACCAAAGGTTGTACATTAGTGACTGGAGGGATGATAGAAGGTGGTTCTTGTGGATTCACCTTTTCCCTTGTAGTATTAGTCACCATCTTCTATAGTTCATCCACACTTACTAGTATAGGATTATCACAAATTTTTGCCTATAATGTGGAGTAATATTCTTGGGATCTTCCTTAGTAAGGGGATTGATGTTCTGAGTTGTGACATCAGAAACATCTTCAATAGTTAGTATTTTAGTAGTCTCCCTTGGTAAATGTTGAGGACTAACACTCAGTAATTGTGTGTCTTGCACACTCTATTCTTCTAGCTACTTTGGCTCAACTATTTCCTTGTTATCTATTTGCATTTCTGCTCCTCCCTCAATAGTGTCATCATGGTAATCTTCTTCATCATCCTTCACTTCAATGGGTGCTTGCTCTCCTTCCTTGACTTTTGTCAACCCATAAGTGAGCTTGCACATCTATGTGGACTTCTTCACTACATATTCAATGTTGTTTTGCAAAATGCTAGAGGCTTTGTATTTAGGTGTAAACCTAATTGCATATTTCTTTACAACCTTAACAATTTGTGCCTTAGCAAGTTTAGGCATCACTTAGGCTAGAGATGTTTCTCTAATTTGTCTCTCCAAGTTTAGACAATAGTACCATTTTTTCTCAACTCTGTCATATAGACTCTTAGACATTGAGTTGGCAAGTTCTGATGGAGTTGTTTTGAATTTTTCCATCATGGCATATATGATTTCCTCCACTTGATTTTTCTCCACTTTACCAAGATTGTCAATATCTACATGACTAAATCTTGATAAGTATCCACTATATTCAAAATTTTCACATAAATAAGATCTAATGAAGGATTATGACTCACCACCTTAAATTGGTTGTTGTCATTTGACCCTATTTTCTCTTCATCAGACTTAGCTTGTGCTACATACTTCCTTCTTGGCCTTTTCTACAATTGACTTCCTTGCTCTGATAATTTTGTCTTTTCCTTAACCTTTTGAGCTATTTCATGTGTACTAGCCCTTGTAGTAGGTGCAACGGGCTTGAAATGAATTGACTTAGCTACCTTTTTGGCTTTTGTCACTGGTTGGACTTTAGGCTTCCTCTTCTTTGGCTTGGTAGGAGTAGGTGCTTCCTCGAATTCTTCTCCCTCAACACCTCTAGTCTTGTCCTCTTTTTGGTCTTCTCCCATACCCTAAGTTAGTGCAAGAGGTGCTTATGTCTAAGAGTCTTCTTCATCTTCATCCTCTTCTTCTTCTTCTTCTTCTTCTTCCTCCTGCTCAATACCCTCTCCAAATTTGGCCTTCAATTTCTTCACTAGCTTCTCCTTTTTCTTTATAGCTGAGGTAGTTTTCAGTTCCATGGTAATTTTTGACTTTACCATTTCATAATTTGCAAATATCTTTGCACCTTTATCTACCTCTTCTGCAAGTAATGCAGTAATAGCTGCAAAGGCTTCATGCACATTTATTTCATAACCTAAGGGTCTCAACCATCTCACCCTTGGTGTAGCAGCTTGTACAAAAATATAATCAACATCCACTAGAAAACATACATCATTATAGTGTTTCTCTATTAGTGACATTGGTATTCTGAATCTTTCCTTCATTGACTTCATGAAGTCTTCAAACTAACTTGTCATCAAAGATTCAAAATTCTCACCTAATTGCTCAATATATTCACCAATCTGTACTGCCACTAATCTATTTGTTTTCCATCTCATAATGCCAAATGAAGGGAATATGTTTTGCACATAAAAGACAAATTTACATTGTGCACTCTTTGTCTTTCTGATTGCTCCAAGGTTCTCCATCAATTGTTGCAATTGTAACTATGCAAGATCATATGTGTGATCTTTCTTGATAATTGTATATCCCACATCCATAGCTATAAATGACACACTATTTAATCTACTAGATTGATAGAACTTGTGTGATATAACCCTTACAAAAAAGTCTATCAGAGGACCAGTGATTGTATCAATTATCATACCTCTCTTGTTCCATACCACTCTAGTATTTTTCTTAATCACCTCCTTTGAATCACTTCTTAGTGTCTTAGGCTGATCTAGGGTTGGGTAACCAGTAACCCTATGGATTATCCTCTTAGTAATTTTGATAACTCTATTTTCTAGCCATAATGAACCATCATGAATTTGGCTAAGCAGTATCCTTATTCATTCTATCCTGAACACATTTAGAAAATCTAGGGCTCATGTCAATCCCTTCTTCTCTACAATTTATACTCTTCCTTCAACACACCATTATCATAGAGTTTGGCATATTCTTCCCTAATCCCTATATCACCAATGCTTCCTATCTTATAGTTATAGCATTTTCTTACATCTTGTACCATTAAAATGTCTGGTAGAATCATTGACAATGCACCAAAAGGGTCTTGCTTGTACACAATATTAGGAATAGCTTTGAAATTTGGCTACTTAACTTCATTACTCACAAATTGGACATTCAAAACCTCTTTTCCTTCTACATTCTCTGAACTCAATGCCATAATGTAAAACTAGGGTTTGTGAAATATAAATTGCGTAGCTTGGCTATTGATAAATACCTTATGAGATCTGATGAATTGGTGTAGAATCATTGCTCGAATCTTTTAAAACTAATTGGAATGGATTTCTAGATTGCCTTCTACTTTGATCACTCTTTCTTGAATTTTAAATGATAAAAAATGAGGTAAAATCAACCAAATACCCTTTGACATTCCAATCACTCAGCAACCACTATGAGCTTGACATCAACTAGCTAGTTTGTTAGCTTGACATCAACTAGAATTCCACTTGGCACATAGGAAATATTTCATGCTTGGCAGTAAGATGAAAAACTTAAAGATTTATCTTGAATTCCTAACAACATCTTGCATCTTTATTCATGCTAATTTAATATTTTCAGTACTAAATCCTTTGGAACTAATGAATGATATAACATTTGAGTATTAGTCCCACATACCTCTCGATTGCCTAGTTTGATGAGGTGTGATCACTTGACCTATTGGGTGAAGTAATCCATTCTCCATTTGATGTGATGCAATCATCTTTCTTCTTCCATGTCTTATTCATCTAATCTCTAATGTGTTCAACATCTATCTTGCCTTTGCCTTTGCTTTTATCAAACTCACCACTTTGTGTCTTTGACCTAGTTGGACAATATCTACTGATGCGACTAATCTTCAAATAGCTAAAACATGTGGTTTGACTCAACCACCTTTGGTAGTTACCTTTGAAGTGCATTTTAATACAATTCTTAAGAACATGTCCATATTCTTGATGATAATGATAGCTATACGTTGTACTATAATCCTAGTTATAAGAGTTGCCATTGTTCCTTACCTTTGCTTCTTTTTTTTGATGACCACATGGGTTTGGATCTGCATTCAAAAGCTCTATGTCTATACTTTTGACAGTTGTAGCAATAACCTTCAAATCTTTGTATTTGCATAGTTTTGGTTCTGCATTCATGTGCATGATGACCTTTCTTGTTGCACTTATGCCAGTGAACCATGCTCTTAGGCTTGACATTCTAGTTTATAGTATTGCTCCTATGCACATTAGTAGTATGTCCTTTCTTACCACAATTATTACAAGTAGGTTTAGAGTTCTTACATTTGTTGCTCCTTTCTTAAACACTTTTGGATGACTCTCCTTCTTCAGTGCTTGTGTATCCCAATCTAGATGTATCATTATTAGATCTAATGGATCTTAATAATTGTTCAAAGTATTTGATGGCTTCATTTGGTTTGTTAAAAATTTCAGCAAATTAATTTTCCCTTCTTAGGTCACTTTGTAATTGTTCATTCTACAGTTTCAATGTTGTTATCTCAATGTCCTTGACATGTAACTCATAGTTGCCATTCATCATTTGACTTAGAGTATCCAATTGCATGTTGGAAATATTGGTTAGCTTTGTTGACTTCTCTTCCAATCTATTGACCAAATTTTTTTTGTCAACCTCAATCATGTCTTTGTCTTCTATAGCTTTCTTCTTCTGTTCAGTCACCTTACATAGTAGTATAGCTTGTGATTCTTGCTCTAACTTGAGATTTTTTATTTCCTCAACTTGGGATCTTTTCTTTTCCATTATATATGCAACTACTGCATCAAATTTTTTGGAGTCTCCATTAGCAAATCACCTAGTAGTGTCCATCTCTCTGTATTGTGTGTCATTCTTCGCAATAGCAATTCCCTTCCTTCTCGTCAAATATTTCTTCAATTCTTCTCTTGCTTCATCCAGTTGATGTAGAATGAATTGTATTTCAGTTTCTTGATTCTTAATAGTCTTTCCCAAATTGGAATTACAATAGGAAAGGTAAATTTAGAAGGGGGGGGGGGGGGTGTGAATCAGTAGTTTAAACTTGTACCCATTAAACTTTCACCACACATCCATCTCATACATTCAATGAGTAAATTGAAATAACATGTAAAGCATGTACATCTAAAACATGTAAAATATATAAGCGATTACACACATATGATTACCCATAAACCCTCCAATGAGAAGGTAAAACTGGGGTGGGGATGACACCCAAAAATCTTCACTACTGCAGTAATAAAGTTTATCCAATGAAGGTTACAATGTTTTGGCCATGAAACATTATCTACCCTATGAAAGGTCTACCTTGTTAAAGGCTTACAAAGACTGTTAGGTCTCACCTTGTTAGAGGATTTCAACACCCTGTTAGAAGTGTGCCTTGCTAAAGGACTTTAACTCACAATTAAGTAAGCACCTTGTTAGAGGATTTCATACAGCCTGTTAGGACTTCTGTTAAGAGATTTTGACTGAAATCACCTATTACTTTGTGTCAAATTTGATCCTATAGTTAGAACTTGCTTGCTTGATAATAGATCACCTCTAAATTGATGTCTTCTTGATCCTTCTTAATTAGATGTCACTTTGTTGCATCCTTTTCCTTTCCTCTATTTTTCTCTAACTAATTTTGCAATGCAATCTCACTTCATAACTCTTAAGCCACCATGAATGCTCTATTTGTGCATGCAAACTACTCTCTTCACTCTTACAACTCCTTACACACATGCTAGAGAGCTTAGGGTTTTCCCTCTTTAAGAAGACTTAGGTAACTTAGGGCTAGGTATGAATTTATGGCTGAGATTCATCCATTTGGCTACATAATCCTTCCCATTTTCTAATTGGTTACATGTAAGTGAATTGGGATTCCAACTAGAGATTTGTCCTTATCTCCAAAATATCATAATTCACATTTAAGTTGGCTAAAAATTAGTTTACATAGTTGTTTGTGCCATTACAAACAAATATGTCAAAACTGTCTCACTTGGCATCTAAAATCTTTGATGCTTGAAATACACTAATCTTTCTGCTGTGACTCATCATCTGTATTTCTCAACATCGACTATTTACTCAACTCCTATGTCACTCAACATACACTATCTAGTTGGCACTTGAATGACTTGGCACCTGAGTGTATTGACATGACTTAGCATGGTCTAATATATACATGTTTTTCTCGGCATGCACTACTTGTTCGGCATGAACTAAGTAAATAACTTAATTGTGTTTTGATACTAATCAAAACCAATTTGAGATCAACACATTCTGTAGCCTTATATTGGTAATGTACTCAATGAATACCTTAGAAAACTATGATACCATATTGTTGCTTTTGTTTTTCCTATATTAAACAAATAAAATTTTACTAATGATTCACATCACTAAGTTTTGCAATGTATTCATTGAATATATTGCAAAACTAAGATAGCATTGTACATCCTTAGATTTCTAATATATTCAATGAATACCTTACAAAACTAGGAACTAGGACTACACATTATTTCATTTGTTTTTTAATATGCTCAAATAATATCTTATTTTTATTATGAACCTCTCCATTGGGTAGAAAACATGGTGAATGGGTCATTTTAATTAAAACACTTTGTCTTTTCCGTGAATCAAAAGCTCATCTTATTAGATTCATTTGAGCATCCCACTTAACCATAAATGATCCTAAACCTATTTACCTCAAAAAATTCCCATGTTCACTAAATGCCACATTACCACCCATTGTTAACTATTTTACTAAGGTGAAAAACCCTAAACTAGTTCATTTTCTTCATGTAGAAGCCACTCATAAAGCTCCCAACAATGCTTCCTATCACTTTCATCTTTTTCATTTCACTCAAGCTTATTCTTCTTCTCCATTTGAGGTGAGAAATAATGAAGTAGAAATATATCACAGTTATTTATGCATCAATTAGTCGATACATTAATATAATATGCAAACTATTTTTAAGTGTAGTCCTTTGCCAAGCTTGCATTTACTATTTCTATTATTCAGTTGACATTGACTATATGAACATGACATTGATTTTATGTACTTATCTAACTTATTATGTCACTATATATGAATTTGTGTAATTTTTGTTGACATATAGTGTATTCATTTGTCTTAGGGACTAGAGTATAACAATGAGTCACCAATGATGTAACATGATAACAAGAAAATTAGGTAGAATGATGTGACAAGTATCCATGTTTGAACATTCATAAATTTGAAGGACATAAGCTACACATAGGATCATAGGAAGACTAGTAGTACTACTAGTCTAGATCCCTAATCATAAGTAGTTATAGGCATTATGTGATTTTTTCATGCATCTTATTCAAATTTTGAATATACCAATTTGAGAAATATTTTTGAATAGGGTTTTGGCACCTAGATGTTGGTGAGTGTAAGTATATTGTACATTTAATTTTTTGGTGTGGTTCATTATCATTGGTATAAGAGGAAGAATTTAGTTGGAAAAAAAAAAAAATGTGCAATAGATAGGTAGGTTAGACACATGTGTGAACCAAAAAATGTTAAAAGTGACACAAGGCATTTACAGGGAAAGCCAAAGTAGAGACACTATATCAAGGGTTCTACAAGGTTTACATTGTATATCTATAAGGAAATTGGTGCCACTTACTAGATCACTCTTTTTTATTTCTCTTTCTACCCATTGAAACTATGTATATATTCTCTTAACTAGGTATGCTTCACTAACAAGAATTCATAAATCCTTTAACAAGGTACCTCCTACAAGAGTGAAATCCTCTTATAAGGTAGCTTTGACAAGATTTTAAAATCCTTACATAATATCATTATTTTTAACCAGATGTGTTCTTGGAAAGAACAATTATAGCCTTTAAGATGACAACCTTTTATATGCATTAAAAAATTCTTGGCTATACTACTCCCACTATAGTTCTCATCCTCATTCTAAAGATTGCCATATGTAAAATCCATGAGTCACTAATGGACACTCTCTTTTGTGAGTTTTCATGGTTCTATTTTGATGTATTTTTTATTATTTTACTATTTACGAAACTAGTTGAAAATGTATATGATAAAGTAGCTCAACTGGGTGGTTTGAAATTTTATATTGATTCACCCCCCTCATAATATTATTTTGGGACAATAATTACTATCAGATCTTAGGCCCTAATATTAAATAGTTTAATATCTTAAGGAAATATCTAATGGAAGCTTTCAAACTTAAGAAAAAACTTTATTAAGGTCTCACTACCATTAAGGGTTTGAAGGGCAAGCTAAGGGTTTCCTTAACAAAGAGAAAGAAACTATTAAAGAAACTTAGTGAAATTCAGGAGCTTATAGAATAGTTTGAAGATCATAATGGGTTAGATGAATCTAAATAATACATAATAGATCTCATGTCCAAGAATAAGAAGATGAACACAAAAAGAGAAATGTTGAAAAGGGGATGAGAGGAAAAATAACCAGAATGAGTGAAGCACAAGAGGAGAGAGGAAATATCATTTTGGCAAGAGATGAAGTTGTGGGAGACTAAAAGTATCCCTAGAGGCTAAAAAAAAGATGAAGAAAGAGTAAAGAGAAAAGATTCACATATGTTGCAAATAGAAGAAGAACACCATTATGTAAGATTGGAAAAGTGTGTCCTACTTGAGCACAACCATGACCACATGAAGTAGATTGAAATGATAACCCAAGAAAGTAAGCAAATAGCTAAACATGTACACCAACTAACTGAATATATAAAAGGTACAAATTAGAGGAATGAAAAATCAAAGAATTTTAATGAAAGAGTTAAAAAGATACACTAGAAACTCAAAGCTCAAAGAAAGAACAAGAGCATAGTATGTTTGTTGTATGAAGGTGATAATAAGACTAAGAATGGTGAATCTACTAGAATAAAAGAGTTGTATTTCAAGAAGTAAGGAAGGACTTCACCAAAAGGTAAGAAATAAAGAAAACCCACTTGCTACTATTGTGGTAAAATAGGACATATGTCTAATGTATGCTAGCATAAACAAGCATCAATAGGTATTCAATATACATTTGATGAATATTTTCATGTATGCAATTGATGTGGTCATACTGTAAACAAGTGAAAGTTTCATTTCTATGAGAAGAGAATTAATAATTATTGATACTACATCTATATATTTCTGGGATCCTTCCAAAGCCTCCACTACAACATTTCACACCAATTTTTGACGAGAGTTCATTACACAATTCGATGACAGTTCGTTGGCCATGTGATGAAACACATCATCACTAAATGAGCATCACACTTTGTGCCAAATGACTCGTTAGTCATTAGTCCAATGTCAAAAAATGTCACATAGCATACACTAGAGATGTTAGAATAGAATAATGATGAGAAAAATTTGATTGGGATTGTGTTGATGTCACATTGTCAAAAAACTCAAAACATGTATGTACTAACCCTTTTATGTATAGCATCCATGTTGGGTTTTTTGTTGGATAGTTCATAAGAAACTATCCATTATACATCAAAATTTAAATGACCTATGACTAGTACTTTCAAGGAAGCAAGATGGGGGGCAATAAAACCATAATTGATATGCATGGATAGTGGACAGAGGTGAAAACCCACAATCTCCAACACATGTGTACATGTCTATTAGAGGTGGATAGGTTTTCTAGGTTATAGACTATTGTAAATGTCCAAATTTTGACTTTTATAAGTGAGGTAATGCACCCAACAAGCCAACAAAGAACAACAACTAATAGACTAGAAGATTGCTAATCAAAGCAACTATAAACACCCTTATTCAAAAACCACCAAGAAGTTTTGACCACCAATAATTTTCTGGATAAAAAAAAATTGTTCATGGTTAAAACTCCGTGGTGGGTTTTAAATAGTGGAGTTCTTAGTTATTGTGATTAGAAGTCTTTTGGTCTTTTAGCTATTTTGATTTTATTTCTTATTGAGGGCATTACCTCACCTATAGGAGTCAAAATTTCAATGTCAACCATAGTCTATTTAGAATACCTATAGACATCTCTAACAAACATGCAAACATGTGTTGGAAATTATGTTTTAAAACTTTATTTATTGTCCATTCTTATAGATTGAGGTTTCAAGTTTCTCTAATTTTCTTCCTCAAAAGTACCATGTGTGTTTATGTGATAGAGGAAGCAAAATCACCCAAGAAAGTCCATTATTGATCTAAAATTAGCATTCACCTTCAATGGACAATGTAGTTGGTACAAAAAGTTAATCTAGAGAAAATAGGTAGTATAAAATGATAATCAAGGAAGCATATACATGCAATTCCTTTAGAATTTGAATCAAATTTGACAAAGACATGACCAATTCCTAGGGGTTGTGTTACAAGACCCTATAGTCAGTAAGAATCCTCCATAAACCATATTTCTTAAGCACAATAACATTAAGAAAAGAAAAGAAAAGAGATGATCATAACTCTCTATGTAAATTTTCATAAGACAAACGTTTCTCTCCACGCAAATTTTGATGTCTAAGAACTTAATGACAAAGAAATAGTTGCAATAATTATAAAATGCAAGATGAAAGAAAATATAAGCTATACTTACTTCACTATTCAACCTATTGAGGTTAGAGGAAGAATATTCCTAAGTTTTGATTAGAAGACAAAACTTTCCCACATTTGGCTACATTCTCAAAATGCATTCTATTAGTACTACAATAGGAAAATGAGTTCTTTTAATGGTTGATAATTTTTTTTAGTAGATTATATCATTAAAGACTAAATATGGAGTGTCATATACCTTTGGAAACAAACCATGTTGTTCTTATGATAATGAAGTTCTATAGATGTCCCTCATCATATCATTAATGCCAACCATCCATCTAATTCTAAGTGAATCTATAAAAATCTAATGGATGTCCATCAAAGGTTCCAAAAAGAATATATCAAACTATAATAGGTTCTCGTTAATGTCAAATAAACCAAAATGTATGGCCTTGATGGTGTAAGAAATGCTTCCAATGTCATGTGCTGTTGGAAAATCATCACCATGCCAGTATCCAACATTAAATAATGGTCCCAATATATCCAAATAATTGTTATCATCAAATTTCAATCCTTGACTTTTGTAACCATCAATGCAGGATACCCTCATAAAAATGATTGAAATGGAACACAAAAAGATTTTGGATGGAATACTTCTACTTTTATGATCGTCTCTACAACTTGGTGCATAGATCTATTGGAGTTCACCATTTTCAAGGATATACCAACCCATATAAATAAATTTAGTAGATTATATCATAAAAGAATAATTGTGGAGTGTTATATACCTTTAGAAATAAACTATGTTGCTCCTATGTTAGCCAATTGATTTATGATAACATCAGTTAGATACAAGAATATGTTGTTTAATGCAACTCCATGAAGTCAACTATTACATGCTAGTGGATAGTTAATAAGACATAGGAAGGGATATTCCATACTAATTTCAAAGACAATTGAGAAAAAATGGGAGGGAAAAAAGATGGGAGTGATTTTTTCCATCTTTTTAATTCATAACTCTCTAGTAAGCATCTAATAACAATAAAAATAAATAAATTATATTGAAAATATTTTATGACGTAGGATATTGTCAATTTGAAATTAAATGCAATAATGTGTTTTATAAGTTCATGATTTAGGTCTAGAAAGTATAGAATGACCCTTAAATTAGTTCGATGGAGCTGGGATATGTTCTTGTAATAAGATCAACATTTGAAAACACTTTAACATTTTAAATATGCTCTTGAAAGAGAAAAAAAACACAAACCAAATTAGTATTAAGTCAAATATAGGGATTTAGTAGAAAATGAACCCTTAAGATATTGTTTGAAGGATCCAAGGATTGAGAGTAAGTATTTCATACACTTTGTTTGGAAAAGTGAGTTGTTTGAGGTCTAAAAACTATCAATTTTTCCATTTTGAGGGTTCTGATCCAAAAAACCATGTGGTAATCTTTTGATATGTTATAATAGTGGAAAATGGGTATTTTACACTGCATTTTATTTTGGAATTTATTTGTAAATTTTGTGAGAAAGAAATTTAATTTAGTTGTTGGAGATCTAATTGGGCTACTAGGCCTAAGAGGCACGGTCGATGGTGTTTTCTTAACAATTGAGTGTGTGGGACTTTGAAACCTAGTTGGTTGGATTGAATTGACTTAATTTAGACCTTAGGAACCCTTGTGGGTCATTTAGAAAGGTAAATCCAAGTTTGAGCCATTTGGGCCTATTGAATGTATTAAGGAGCATTAGGGATAAACCTTATTTGTTTCAAACACGTGTCTCAAAATCAGTGAGTGATAAAAAAAAATGATCTAGATGTGATCATAGTTTGAGAAGGTGATTGAATTTTACATAATATACTTGAACCCTAGGAGTTACTGACCATTAATAGGTCTAATAATGAGAACGGTTGGATCTAATATATTATCAAGCTTCACTTTGTTTTAATAATAGTTTACTGTTCTCCACTTAATAGGGTCAACCATGTGAAGGTAGAAGCTCAACTACCCCCATTCCCACCAACATGACTCTAAATTCCCCATTAATATCTAACATTAATTCATATTTTTATCCATTAATAAAATATAATATGTATTCACTATCACGTGAAGTAAACATCTAACATCCAATGCTAACATCTAATATTCTTTCTTTCTTTCATAATTATCAAAATATAACATTCAGTCACTAACACATCACAATCACTAACACATAACATTCAATAACATTAGAAAACAAAAGATTCTATTGTCCAACATCATCTTCCACATAATTTTGTTTTTTATCCACCTCATCTTGTTGAACACCCCCTGGAGTTGAAATGCAAAAGGTTATGTCAAAAAAAATTAATAGAAATTAAATTTGTTGAAATAGATTAAGGATTGATCTTATACCTCTACATTTAATTCATGTCATTGATTTTCTTCTTCATCTAAGTCATCATCATGATCATCATTGTCATTGTCGTCATCTTTATCATCATCATCATCGTTGTCACCATCACCACCACCACCACCATCATCACTATATTTGTTAAAACCATCACCATGATCATGATCATGATCATTGTATTCTTCTTCATGAACATTCCCATCAAGATCATCATCTACACCATCTTCTTCTTCTTCTTCTATCACATTATACTTTACTAACATTCCACTTGGATCATGTTTAACAAGAAAAGACCAACATGGTTTATTTAGAACCTCTATGTAAAATACCTATTCACATTGGATTGAAATAACATAGGTCTCATCCCCAACTAGCTCAAATGACCTTGTATTAACCATTGTAAATCCATTTCATTTTCAATAACACCTCTATCAAGATCATTTTCATTTAGTCATAGCCTGTAACATTTGATTAAGAAGAGAACTAGTTCGAAGGAATTGAAGACACACTCAAGTATATCATCCAAAATTTCATAGTATAAATTTTGAGACTCTTGACGATGTATGCCATTTCTAGTTGAAATATTAGTCACCTCAAAAATTACAGTTATCCTAGAATAACAAGTTTTCTTCATGTCATCCAATATTTTGATAAAAAAATTATAAGCATTGCACCACATATCCTTGTAGTGTTTCAACTACAATTGTAGTGCCTACCCTCGTTCACATCTTTTCTGGACATTGTTGCTATTATTATTAGACTATGTTGGACTAGTTCTATGTTGATGGATTAGTAGTATTGTTTTGAGACTATCATACATTATGTTATGGATTTAGTGGTTATATGATGAGATCATTTAGATTTTACATTTTATGTATGCATGATGATCATTATATTGCTTTCAGTTATTGTTGATGATTAATTAGATGGTTTATTATCTCATGTGTTTTATTATGGATACTTACCCCATACTTGCATGTGTATGGTGTGCGTGTTTTCTTATTGTATGGCATTTCTGATATGGTTAAGGAAGGGAGTCATAGTCACCTGCTTAGTCGGGATCTATACGATGCACCACTTCCTACCATTGTCTGTTTAGCTTAGCATTATATATATATTGTATGTACATGCATGGTTTTTTTGCAGGTTGCAGGTACCGGGTATCGACTTCCCTGAATTGCTAGGATGAGCATACCCTATTATACTATCTCAGTGATAAGAGAAGGGAGATAAATTCTCAAGTCCAAATCCCAAACCCTTAAGCCGATTGTCCTAGTGAGGTAGGACAAGTATCTGGATATTTTACCTATCGAATGTGTCGGATGACATAATTCGTGATTTTTAACCCTTTAGACTAATTTTGTGTGAATTTCTCTATGGTGAATTTTCTATTAATTAAGTCTTAATAAATTAATTATTTGAGAAAATTAATATAAAATATCATGATATTTGATATTTTGTTTATAATTAATTAAATGAAAATTAATTAAGGAAAAAGGTATTAAATAAAAGATAATTAGAAATTAAAATTAATAATAATAAAATAATAATAAAGTAATAAATTAATAATAATAATAAAAGTTATACAAAATTAAAATGAAAGTTATAAATATTTAAATAGAAATTTAAATAAAAAGTAAATTGGAGTTATAAGCTTGCATGGGAATTAACGCACCTTTTCATTTCTTATATGTCAACAACATGGGGGTTAGTGCATCAATTAAGCACATGGTGTCTACAACCCTATGGCTCATCTAGAAGGTTGGAAAAGACCCATAATTAGTTGGTGACACCTTGTAGCTATTTTTAGAAGCATTCTAGATGTTTCCTGAGAGCTCTTGATATTCAGGCATTCCTAGAAGCTTAGACATAGCGTTGGAGAGAAATTGGAGCATTGGAGGACTCAAGAACTCTGAAAAAGGGAGGAGCTTGCTCTGTGGGTTTTCTAAGGAAGAGCGAATTAGCATCAGAATTCGGGTAGATTCTTGTGATTTTACTTATGCTATTTCCACATCTTGCATTCCCTGTCTTCTTCGTGTCTTCCATATGTCTTTTGAGGATTTTCCTATTTTAATTGTATGCATTCTCAATATGGGTAGTTAAATTTATTTGAGAATTTTATATGCATAGATTTGAAAAGAACACGGGGCTAGGGTTTAGATTCATAGTCAAACCCATTAGATTAATTAATGGAGAAAGTTTGAGATCAAGGATTATAGGAAAATTCTGAGAATTGAAATTTATATTTTGTGTATATAAATGTTTAAATTTGCATATATATATATATATATTAAAGGTTCATCTTTTATAACGATGAGTTATTTTATAATATTATAATTTAATTATAAGATTTAATTAATTGTTCTAAATTATTAAAGAAAGAATATGCAATTTAATTAATAATTTGGTGAGGGACGTTTTCAAACAAAGATTATAATTGAAAGATGGATTTTAAGGGAAACTTTTATTCATCTAAAATATTAAATGTATAAAATGTTCCTCCATTTATTCTCTAAACTTGGAAACATAAATTGTGACCTCTACATTTAAATTCAAGTTTGTAAATTTAGCAAAACCAAAACATGTGTTTGCATTGTGTATTCTTTATGCTATTGTTTTGGGTTTTTTGGTTGACTAGTGTTGGCTAGTATAGAACATCTACCAGAGGCTTGGGGGTTATGTGATTGTGATGTCATGATGATGTTTTAATCTTGATCTTTATAAACCCAACCATGGTTATGTGATGGAATGCTCTATGTATTGGTTGTAATTACTGATTGTTATAGTTGAGATTCTTATGTATGAGACACTTGACTTAACCATTTTTGGTCATCGATCAGTTATCCCTGGTTATTTTCTAGTTGCCATGATGGGACTGAAATATGGATTTATTCTTGATGATGTCATGTTGCGACATGTTTTGACTCAACCATTTTGGAGTCTTCGATCAGTATGATTGAGATATATTTTGGTTATTGAGAACCATTGGATACTTTTTGATTATCAGTGAAACTTCAGTTGCCAATAGAGAGTTGTTGTGTTCATGATTTTCTATGGATATTTGCTCATGGAGATTTGATGCTTTTATGCATATTTGATGATTTCATTATGGATTATCTTTTGTGTTTTATGATTCCATGAGCTTAGGGTAGGATATCTGCATGTAGTGTCGGGAAGTGGCTTGCAATGGGGGCCAGGGCCCTAAGAGGCATCCAGGGTAACTCATTGTAAGTTGGATTAATAAGTGATAACATTCACACTTAATACTAACTAAATGAACCTAAAAAGATAAGTGTTTTGGTTCTCGCCCATGCCTTGAGTGCTTGTATAAACTAGGATGGGAGTAGTGAGAATGCATGGTTATGACCTTGCATTCCATAGTATGCCTCATCAGTATGAGAGGATACTAGTGGCCACATGAGATCAGTATGGACCCATGGAGTTTAGCTAATTGCCAGGGTAACTTGTACGTGATAAATGTGATGACACTTTCCTGCTTGCATAGTAGGTTCCTATATGTCATTGTGTGCCTCTGGGATTAGATGTCGGATTTTGTGTCTAGAACCTTTGAGTTAGTATACTTTTAGGATTCTCGGACTTGCAAAGATTTATCCTATGTGTTTTTGATAGCCTGTTTGGGACTTGAGATTATCTCCTCAGCATGGTGGGAGTGGACCACTTAGGTACCACGCAGTCGGGTGGTAGTGTTTTTCCACTCTTATCATTTGAGATTCATTGAGACATCGTGGCTGATGCATCTTTCATGATGGTGGATATGTATCCTTTCATTGATGATTAGCATATGTTAGATGATGTTATCTTATGTTTTTATTGCATGTTAGATTACTTTCTGCATATGATATAGTATATGTTAGGAGTGACATTCCTACTATGTTAATACCGATGATCTCTTCAGTGATTTTGGAATGTTACGCACGGAGGGATGGCTAGGATCCACAATGGTCTAATGATGCTATTTACGGTTGGGAGGAACCATGCACTTAGTTTGTTATGTTTGATCTTTATGATGGATGCATATATGATGATGTAACATGGATTAGAATAGGATGATGTACCTTATTCTACATATGTATATTCTTTTGAGATTTTCATACCCTGTGACATGTACAGTGGATGATTGAGCATTTGAAATGTAATGTATAAACATTGGACTTATCATTGTTATTTCATGTGGATGTTGTACTAGATGGATTCATTAATGTTAGTTGTTAGATGTAATTCAACGTTAAGGGATCTTAAAGAATGAAATCTGTTATGTATGTTATGTTTAATTTTAGATGGACATTGCTATTGCTTCCGTTATTATGCATAAGTTATATGTGGTATTTACTTTCATGTTAAAAAAAAAAATGCTACCAATCTTAGTGAAATTCTAGGTTAATTCTTTGGACCCCTTGGCAGGGCATTACAACAATAATATGTCAAACATGTAAAAAAATTCATTGTGACTGTATAAACATATAGGTCATTGACAAATCTATACGTACCACATGACCTCTTAAGCCATATGCTAAATCAATTTTCTTTTACACAACATTGGAATCTCCATTACAATAAGATTCTTTAACCAATGAAGAAGCACCTTCACATGTTACTGTATGACTATATTGTCAACATCATTCAATCCATACCATCATCCAATCAAGATTTTTTGTAAGATAAAAATGCAATGCATCCCACTCTCGACCAACTATACAAAAAATAAATAGATGACTCATAAACAATTTATTTTGAATATTATTGTTGTGGAGTCTAATTAGTCTCCAAGTGGGAGATTGTTGTGATGTGGAGCCTAATCACACTCAGAGGTTTATTCGGCACAATTTCCCCCTAGATTATTTCTCTAGCGATTTGGGGAAAGTTCCCCCATGATAGGCTCAAGGGGCAGTGCCCCAAGTGTGCTCCTTATCATAGTACAGGGTGGGGTCAAGGGGCAATGCCCCTATCAAGGTTTTTAGGGGCAGCACCACCAAAGTAAAAAATGAATCTACTATTGTAAAATGCATTGGCTATTTTTTTCTATTGGATGACTTATTATATCCCTAATTTTGTAAGTGGAAAAGAGTATATAAAATGGCTTAGGGTTAGGGATTTCATAATGCGTGATGATATTATATCTTCTTCTAGTGGTATTGAGATGTAAGGGATTGCAAATTGTAATCACTAGATAATAATAATGTTGGACTTCTTATTGGTGGACGTAGCTTAGGGGTTGGGCGAACCACATTAAATTCTTTTATCTTGTGTTCTCGTCTGTGAGATTTATTATTTTCTAATATTGGTTATATTTTCATGTAATTATTATTTATGTCCATCATTAATCCTAATATTGAAGATTAAGAATTAATTAAATACAATTAAATATTATATTTTACCTTTCACTTTCTTCGATATTCCTTTCCCCATCAAACACTCCCCTTCAAATTGGTTAATGGGGCCGAGATGCCAAATGCGATCTATATGGTACCATTATGCAAGCTTAGGAAGATATTCATTAATGTATACCATAGTTTGGTAAACCATATATGCCTCCATCATAGAACCCCCAGGACAGAACCAAATCCTTTAGAAATGTCAAGTGCCTCTTAACCAACCACATTGACCTAGTGCATATAAGTTTGCACATTTCAATCTCTTCAACTTGGTGTATGAGGTAGTGTTCAAGTGCATTGAAAAATGTTGAAGGTGGATTTTTTTTCATTTCACACATTAGACAAGGAATTTTATTCTTCCAATATTTTATATCATTTTTATGGATTTGTTTAGATGATAAAATCCTACAAGATATTCAAAAAAGAAAAATATATAGGTACGAGAGTTTACAAAGTAAAAAAATATCACATAACAAGAAAATAAAATCACGAATATAATATATCTATACAACAAATTGAACAAATGTCACTACTTACCTTATGTATTTTCCAAGATCATATATGAATTGCTTGACATTATTGTCAAAGTGGTCTAGGAGACATATAGATAACATGTACTACAACAAGTATAAATTGATTATTTCATTATTTTCTAGCATAATGGAGTTAAAACTAGATGTAGTTTACATATATATAGTAAATACATAACAACATGAATTACCTTGATGAAGGTATGACAATCCTTCATTTTCAACCCTAGGCCAAATTCCTTTTTCTTTGATAAGAGATTGTTTATGTTTGTAGTAAATCCTATGGAAAATCACATATTTTTCATATCTTCTTTTGTAGCATTTCTTTTCTACTCCATTAATAACCAAGGAAGGGAACTTATATTGATCTGGTCTCCATAGGTATTTGATTGAATGAGATCTTTCATTGCATGAGTTTTTTCATGAATGTTAGTATAAATTTTGACAAGTTTTTCTTTGTCACATGTTCCATCCAATATTTTCCGTAATGTCTTTGTTACATTGTTTCCAATATGCATTGTATAAAACAAATGCACAACTTGTAGATCTTTGTAATGGGGAAACTTTTAAAATTGTATGGGATAAATTTTTAGTCCCTTTGGTTGAAGGTGGTCATTGATGTCTTGACGATCTTCACCATCATCGATCACATCATTAGTAAACAAAACACAATAGAAAAATGTAAATTCCAAATATAAACTATTAGGTGGAATGACACTACATTGATGATTAATTAAATTATATTCCAAATTCCATAGGTGAGGTGTCATCATTTTTGGACTTGATGTAGTCTCTTATTTTCCATTGAAAAAATATTTTTATGCACTTTGATACTTATGAATCATGTAGAGGAAGTGCATACACTCTTCAAACACCTTCTTTCCTAAATCTTTTGAATGATGAGACTTCATATTTGGACCAAAAACTAGATATGTAAATTTTGTCTTTATTGTAAGTCCTACAAGATAATTATACAATTGGATTAAATATGTTAATTTTCATAATTATAATTATCATGCACAACTAGAACACTTTTGCATAC
Source organism: Cupressus sempervirens (assembly GCA_028749045.1). NCBI lineage: Eukaryota > Viridiplantae > Streptophyta > Pinopsida > Cupressales > Cupressaceae > Cupressus > Cupressus sempervirens. The sequence goes on from CM053790.1 coordinate 520,055,627, forward strand.
CACTAAAATGTGTTAGCCCTGGGGCATCATGTATCATCCATACAAGCATTATGTGGAATTGAAATTGCACTAACCTAGAGACATCATATATAGTGACACCCTTCCATAGCTCTAGCAGTTCATCAATAAGAGGCTCAACATAAACATTCATATCTTTAAATTGGTACTTGCATAGTTAAACAAACAACAACATTACATAATTATTAGGACCATTTTATTGCAAAATTTATAATTACATGTAAATAACTATTAATTAAAAATAAATGCCTAGAACAATTTTTTCCAACATGATGTTCTCCCTCTCGATTGACATCTTTGAAGGAATTTTATTATTGATAACAAAAAAAGCCACACTAAGTAAAAAGGTCTCATCTCTCCAAATGAATTCTCACCATCTACTTCTAATGAAAGCCTAAGATTATGAGGTTCTTCTTTAAAGTGTCACCACTTTTCCTCTATATCCCTCAATTTCAAACCATCCACAAGAATTTGAATAAATCCATCTTGACTTCTATTTCCTGCATGGTAATCCTTAAATTGAGCCAACCTATTGCTCCTAAATAACTGTTGCATACGTGGAATAAATAAAAAAACCTTATGAGGCACATTTTTTTGTTATTTGATCTGTTTGATATCTACTTGTCTATCTTCTAGGGAATTCTAGTACAAATTCATGTTCTTTATGATATATAATATGATCCTTGGAACATTCATCTATTGCTTGATACTCCATTCTAATATCGTTCATAATGACAAATAATTCTCAGTATGAGCATGTAGAATATTTGATGGTGGCAACAAAAACTTACCTATCAATCTACAAAAAATATATAATTTTTTCATATAAACAATATTAACGACACATGATTCACTCTTTATTAACTATAATGAAAAATATGACATACTTTTCCATACATGACATTGCTATGTTGGATAAATCATTCATAACCTTCAAGTTCACCAATAACAATACAATACAAAGAAGAGTTGTTTGGGACCCTTCATTAAGGGTTTTCTCTACCTACTCAAGTGAAGGCATATCATAAACATAAATTTTTTCATCATGATCATCATCCGCTGTCTTGGTACTAAATGTGTCATGAGCCAATGAATTTGTACCACCATCTTAAAAAAAATGGCACATGATCATTATCTAGTTCAATGGGAACATTATCTTTAGCTTTGATATTCACACCTCCATATTCTTCCACTTCCACTTCCACATCCAAATTCTCCATATTGTGGTGGTCCATATCACATTCCCTAGGGAGGTTGACCTATTTGAAAATGATCAACAGGTCAGTGCAAGAAGTTGGGTCTCACTTTTGGCCAAAAAGTGGAAGTGTTTTTCCTGTTTTTGAATTTTTTTGTCAATTGATGTCAAAATTTGAGGTATTTAGAGATTGAATATAAAAAAAACTCCTGAAATAAAAATTTTAGCGTTTGGAATCTAGTTTTTGAATATGCAATTTATTTGTGTACCCATATGATAGATTTTTTTTTTGTATGGATCTTTAAAAACCACTTTTTCAAAATGCCTATTTCAGGACCATACCACGCTCGTGTACGAACACCATAATTTGACACAAATAAATGAATTTTCACAAATCCTTTTAAAGGGAGTTACCTAATACACCTAAGATTGATGAAAATATTTTCCCTTAAATTATTATTGAATAATTTTATTATTATTAGTTATTAATTGGCTATAAAGGTAAATTTTAAAACCTCTCATGTATAGACCACATAATTTGATCAAAATCTCACTTTTTTCAAAAAATAAATAAAATTAATGTCAAAATAATTGTATGTAGATTGATGACATATAAATTAATTTAAGAATAATTATAAAATAAAAAGTTATTAAAGTTTTAGTGAATGTCACTTTTCAACGTTTAGGAGATAGTTTTGATTAATAAATAATAAAAAAATAGAAAATAAAATAATAACACTATAAGATTTACATTTTTGAAATCAGAATAGTAAGACCTATAATGGGTTTTTGTCTCATCAAAAAATTCAATGGGAACGACTATAAAAAAAAGTACAACAATACCAGAAATTGTTGATTAAATGCCTTAGAAAAAAAAAGGATCATAAAGGCATGGCTTGGTGGGACCAAGCCTATGCCATGCCTTTCCCCAAGGCAAAACCCCATGCAAAAGTCTGGAGCCATACAAAATTCCTGCTCATGTCTCAAGAATCGGGCACCTGGTTTGTAATTCAAAAATTAGGTGCCCGACTGTTTAAAAATTGAGTGCTCAATTTTTAAGCAGTTGGGTACTCATTTCTAATGTACCTGTTGGGCTCCAAAAGCTACTCCATAAATTGAGTTTCAATGATTGAAATGATTGAATAACAGTTTCAATCTGCAACAATGAATTCTGTCATGCTTATTATGTTTTCTTGTCCTCTTATACAATTTGCAAGCTACTAATTCAAATTCAAAATTGGTGCAAACATGGGATCAAAAAAATGAAGAAAGAAGAAAGAAAAAGTTCTAACAGATGAGGAGATTGTAGCAAATAAATAGAATGAAGCACGACGTCAATGAGAGAGAAGACAGAGAATTAGAGACTTGAACAATGTTTCAAAAAAGAAAGACATTGAGGATACCATGATGGATTAAGAGTTCAAAGAAGAGAACCCAATATAAGAAAATTTAGGTGCACATTCTAATCATGCATTCAATACAGGTGTGTCTCCAAACCCTCGAATTTTCTCTTGTGATGAAATTGGTGATTGTTTAGAAGCAAGTTACGATTTAAATGATTTAGATTTTCTTCATGAGAAGTAATTGTCAAATGATCATGCACAGAACACTCCAATTGAAATGCCTGCCCCGAAAGAAATACCAAGAAAATTTGAAAATGATATTCAAATCCCAAATAACAGTGAAAATAGTAAAGTGTGTAAAAATAAAAATTGCATGAATGTAGACATAGAAACACTGACTATTGAACAAACATGTTAGGATGATAGTAAAGTGTCTGAACATAATTTTCATATTCCTAATGATGTGTTAGATAATCTTGAGGGATTGGTTTCATGGAGACAAATTAGGACACATGCTAATAGATTGTATAGACATTTTTTTTATAATAAGAAATTTGGGTTTCAATGTCAGCTAATGTTGCAACTAATTAAAATGTCTAAAATGAAAAAAGTAATGAGAAGGTTGGGAATGTATGCAAAACCCAAGAATAAAAATGAGTCTTTAAAACAAGTTGTATCCACTATTGCTAGTGCCTTTGATGTTATTGAAAAGAGAAGTCGGTCTAAAGATAAGAATGCAACACGACGAGCAATAACAACAATTTTAGTTAACAAATCAAAATCTGACAAAAGATTGATTAGCAACATAAGTGGATATCTTAATGTCAATCAGAAGACTTTAGAAAGAGCTGTAAAGAGAAGGGTTAGCTTTGAATGTGATACAAAAAATATTTTATGGACTTCTAGTTGTAGACTCTCGAGATGTGATATGAAACTTACTAGTGAAGTCAAAAGTTTGATTGAAATTTTTTGGCATAATAATACAAGAGTATCACCTAATTCAAGAGATGTTCTTAAATTGAGAATTGGGTAAAAAATACATGATCCACATCCTAAACACCTTTTGGACATGACTCAAACTGAATTGTTTAAAAAAAATTTAGATGGTAAGGTGTTAAATATTACCATTAGTCAACGATCTTTTGAAAAGTGTAAACCATGGTATGTAAAGATTAACAAGGAAAGAATCACATGTTGTTGTAAAACTCATATTCAATTTCGTTACCATTATGATGTATTTCAATCTATACGTTGTACCATGCATAGTAAAGAAATGTTGCAAGAATGTGGTATAAAAATACCACCTCAAACTATAAAATATTTCATATCAAGTTTGTTTTGTAAGCCACCTAATGATCAATACTTTCTTTTCAATGCATGTCTTTCTAGTACATGATATGTGCGACAATCTTTCTTTGTTAGATGAATGTTTGCATGAAAATGCTTTGACTACTTTTGGACAACAATTAGTTGAGGTAAAAAGATTCAAAACTATTGAATATCCATTGAAATATGGGAAGATTGGAAGAAGGTGTGATCTAGTTACAGATAAAGTTAGTTGTCATGCACTTATGGATAAGTTTAAGAGTGTGATCATACCAAAATATGTTAAACACTCTCAATATTCTAGATGGCTTGATGGAAAATTTAACATATGTAAGAATACATTTTCAATTGGTACTATACTTTTAGTTGTTGAATTTGCAGAGAACTACACGCTTGCACCGCAAGAAGAGGTACAACCACAATATTACAATTCAGTGCAAGTAACAATTTATGTTCATATAGTTTATAGGCCTACACCTGATAGTACATAGGAGGATCAAAAGATATTGAGAGAGTACCATTTTTATTTAAGTGATAATAAACTCCATTCATCTGAGTTTGTCCAATATTGTTTCAAGGTCTTTTATGAAAATTTAAAAGAGAGGCAAATTCAAATGACACAACATTGGATATGGTCAGATAATTGTACAGGACAATTCAAGAATGCTAGAATGTTCTATTGGTTGAGTAGGACACATAGGCAAACTAACATCCAACATGTGTGGAGTTTTTTTGAGGCTGGACATGGTAAAGGAGAATATGATGGTGCTGGTGCATGTGTGAAGAGAGCCCTTAGTAGAGGCCAATTAAAATTTGAGGAAAAAGCTAAATTCAAAAATGCACATGAGATTGTCAAATGGTGTAAAAAAATATTTATACACGGGATCAAGCTAGAACTCTACAATCAAATTTTTCTTCTACCTAGTTGAAGAAAATAATATCCCTTCAAGATATGACTGTGATACAATTAGTGGGTCAGCTAAATGGCATTCATTTAGGAGTATAGATTCTAACACTTGGACTATATGGACTAGGGAGCTTGCTTGTTTTTGTCAATTTTGTCTTGTAGGTGAATGGGAAGAATGTGAGAATACAGAATGGGTTGAAGATTGGCAACGAAGATCATTATCACCTACTGACACGTATTTTGAAGATGATATAGTAAATGAAGGCCAGAATGTTACTTTTGCATCATAAGACTATGATCATATTTCAGACCTCATAGAACCTGGTATGCATAATTTAATTAGATTTTTTTGTGATCTCATGCTTCAATTTATATAATTTGCATATGTAACTCATGTGATTAAAGTGTTTCTATACTTTATCTTATCTTTTAAGACATGTTTATGTTGTTATTGCACCTAGTGATAATGATAAACAAACTGAGTATTGGCTAGCTAGATGTATGGAGCCTAAGAAAAAATTGATATGTCATCAAGTAGACGATGATGGTTTTGAGTATCCAATCAAGTTTGTCGTTGTAGCTAGAACCTGGCTACGTGGATACCTAACAAGAAGAAATGGTTTGCCAACATTTGAAGACTACCAAACCGAAAAGAAGATTTTACACTATTCTCATTTGGTTGTGGCAACAAATATCAAATTAGAAAGATACAAAGGGAGACCCGCCAATAAGGTATTATGGACAATTTCAATGGATGAGAACAAGACAATCATAGATGCATTGCGAAAGAGAGAGGATGCAAATGGTACAGTGGGATGACTACATTTAAATCAAACACATGTAAGTTTTTTCATTATTGTATTATTTATATATATATATATATATATATATATATATATATATATATATATACTTATATAATTTAATTACATGTATGTTTTTGTTGTCAATACCAATTTAGAGAACTTATATACCTCTTATTCAAGTGTCAATTAAAATTTATGCAAATTTAAATGTTAAAGTGGATCGAACATCAACATCTTGTGCAATTTCACATAGTAAGTACATACAAATTACACATATATTTACATAGTTCAGATACCTTGAATATTAATTTATGTGTTTATTAACATGTGTTTTTGTTTTACATTTTTATTTTACAGGACCTCATTTGAAGAGATGTGTTGAACCAATTTTATGTTTTGAGTTCACTGAACTATAAATATATCATTGACATTGTCTTACATATATTGTGAAATATGTTGTACAAACTAATTCAAAAATGAGAGTTTACTTCTATTTGAAAGTTAAAGGTATGCACTTGATAAATTATAAATTAATTGTCAATTTAAGTAATGGCCTCCTATTTTGTTCCATTACTTTTACATTCAAGCATGTTTAAATTAATGTTTGCTTGAAGTTTCAAATTACTATTGATTGTAATATTAAAAACAAGTCACTTGCGCATGATAATTTAAAGATCATTACTCATTGTATTGATTATATGTTAGATTATTACTCATTGTATTCATTGTATTGATTATATCTTACATTACCAAACAACACATTAAGATCACTTATGATACATAGGTACGTTATCCATACATGTGTGTCTTAAGGGGACATGGGAGTCCTAATAGGTCATAATAATTTCTATACATTTTAATAATTCTTAATATGTTTACTAGCACATAATATTATTAGGTGATAATGAGTCTTACATTACCAAACAACACATTAAGATCACTTATGATACATTGTTAGGTATGTTATCCATACATGTGTGTCTTAAGGGGACATAGGAGTCCTAATAGGTCATTATGATTGTTATAGGTTATGATAGGTATTCATATGTTTACTACCACATAATAGGTCTTATTAGGTAATAATGACTCTTACATTACCAAAAAACACATTAATATCACTTATGATACATTGTTAGGTATGTTATCCATACATGTGTGTCTTAAGGGGACATGGGAGTCCTAATAGGTCATTATGTCTGTTATAGGTTATGATAGGTATTCATATGTTTACTACCACATAATAGGTCTTATTAGGTGATAATGAGTCTTACATTACCAAACAACACATTAAGATCACTTATGATACATTGTTAGGTACATTATCCATACATGTATGTCTTAAGGGGACATAGGAGTCCTAATAGGTCATTATGTATGTTATAGGTTATGATAGGTATTCATATGTTTACTATCACATAACAGGTCTTATTAGATGATAATGAGTCTTACATTACCAAACAACACATTAAGATCACTTATGATACATTGTTAGGTACATTATCAATACATTTTTTAATCTAGTAGGTCAATTTTATTTGTATGAATCTCAATGCATAAATTTGATGTGATATTTATCCAATAATGCTCTATAGATAGTTAAAATTATTGTTCATCTTGCATATATACTTACAAAATGTGTCATATGTTCATGAATAAAATATGTCAGAATAAAGAAAATGGTTTGAATATACTTAAAACATGGTGAAACATAATAATATATACTACATACACAAGCATGATAAGAAGTTGTAAAAAAATAGTACATGGTCTAACATACATCATAACATGATCTATGAAGTGAAAAAATACATGGTCTAACATACAGTTTTAACTATCCTAACACAAAGTGTATACATCATAAATAATATACATCATAAAAGCACAATCTACAGGTGCCAACAAGACCTAATCTATCTGATCGAATGTCCTCTTTACTCCACGTGAAGAAGACTCAGATGGATCATCATGTGTAATATGAGCTGTCTTGTCATGTCAGACATCCTATGAGGTAGATGGATCACCCTGTGTAACATGAGGCACGTCTCATCATGTACATGCTTAATTGAAATGGGTCTCAAAATCTAGCTTGTAAATAAATTAAATATTCACTACATAATAAAATAAATACCACATGAGATGGCTGTCCCTTAGTAACAGGAGGAGGCGCACTGTCAAAACTATCAAATGCAGTAGTGGTGAGCTCTTGCAATTTACAATACATACATTTTTTAAATTTGATTTTAGAGCATAATGAACTATACATTATGTACATAAATTACAATACTAACCTCAAATGATGATGTAGGTACCTCCATCTAGCTAAGTCCTGTGCTCTCAACAAGACTCGTGGTGATGTAGTCCTAAAATTATGGATACATAAATGTTTAGTCAAAATTAAATATACATGAATAATACAAAGTACATAATTTGTACACTAAATTTTTTATACACTATAAATTTAACATATATATATATATATATATATATATCATACCTAAGTGGTAGCCAATGCCATAGATGTGTCTATAGGTATGCTAGCACGATAATCATAAGATGGAGTCAAAAATGGACTATACCGAGGCCTGTATGGATGAGTATGATATGGCTCCTGTTCGTAAAATCAAAACACATAAAATATATATACATGTGAGTCAAAATTGTTCAGATTATAAGTTAATAATAATGTACATACATAAAAATAATACAAATTATTTGTCTTCAGTCAAAAGTTCATATCGCATGTATTTGAGGCTGTGCCTTAGTGGTAACTGGAGTAGGACTTGTACTAACATCAATTTGCAGACAATCCCTACAAAATAAAATAAAAGGAACATATGAGCACATGTTATTAAATTCAAGTTTGAATGTACATTTTTACAGTGTAATTCAAAGTGCATATCGTATAAGGGATGCCAACGTCTATAGGTCTCAGAAAAAGACTATACTACCTCCTAGGAGGAACAATATCATCCATCCTCTTTTATTTCAGAAGTATAAATTAATATAGTTAATACAATTACACATGTATGCAGAAAGTAAATAATTATGTGTACTTTATATTTATATTAAAATTAAAATTTTACCTGCTGCTCTTGACTCTCTCCAGGCTCTCCCTGCTGAGGTCAACAAATGATGACACGTCTATCTCGTCACTACCATCACCACAGGTAGCGTATACATCATCATCAAAATCTACACCCTCAGCATAATGGCCATCGTGTGCTACACCAGGATCACTTTGGGGGCCTGTGCATATGCCTCCACAGCTAGTACAAACATGTCCAAGTGGAGGAGCATGTACTGCCTGCGTCCACTGCTCTACTAAATTTCTCGAAAGGGCACTCAAATGGATAAAAGCAAATGAAACTTCTTGATGATGGTGAGGAGTAGGCACAACAGGCGCAGGAAGAGGTACAAGGGGCTCAACTTGCCTGCAGTTTCTCGTTCTATCACTCAGCTTTGCCCCAAGCCTATCCTAAGGCATCCCTCTACCAACCCCCTGAAATGCTTTCATATCAAAATCAAAATAGTTGGGTTTCAAACCCAACTCAAATTCAGCCCATAAATTCCTAAGGAAGTACATGGGCACCTCATGGTTAGCATGTGGTGGATGGTCAAATACCATCCACCACCACTCCCAAAAATGTGCTTCTATACATGGATGTGTACACCACCTAATGGAAATGCAAGGCTTCTTATCATTAATTGCTTCACCCATCTTAGGGTTTACAAAATAATATTTAAAATTCCCTTTACCTATATGCAAGTTATAAACCTCTCTGTATGATAAGCCATTAGATTTGAAGGCATGCATGCTTTCCCTCCACGATCTAAATGAATCAATGTTTGAATCAAAATGATGGATGGAGTCAATCATGCCTTGCATGCTATCTGCAAGATATAGTAGGTGAGGGGGGGGAGGATGCCTCTCACATCAGATAGCCTCTATATCACTCATGAGGTCGTTGAGGTTACGCCTCATGGTCTTGTGGAGCTCATTTGTGATGGGTGGTGGAGGTGGAGGTGGAGGGGGTGGAGGCTGGGGTATGGGAGGGGGAGGGGGTGGTAGTGGGTCCATCAAATATAATCTGGATATATGTTTAAACAAAATAAAACATAAAACATGATAAAAATACATCACAACATAAAACATGACAAAATTACTATTTAATAAAATTTAACAACTAGATCTATATAAATGCGCATATTTTTTAATTAAAATCATATCAATTAAATAAATAAAGTTAAAAACTTAAGTCAAATTAAACATTAAATATCAAAATTTAATGTATAATCATAAAATAATAGTCCAAAAAAATATGTCTAGGTTAGTTCAAGGTTTCTTTTCTTAAAACAGGAGCCACCAAGCTAATTTTACTTTCATGTACACTTATTTTGTGAAACTGGAGGATTGTATGAACTCATTATGGATTATATGTTCATCTCAGGATGAAACAAAGTTAAGATTATGACAAGGTTATGGTTTACAATTTTGTTATGTTAACGGTTTTCATGATGGCTAAGCTTAAGATTATTATAATGATTATGGTCCTTTAATGTTAGGGAACTTACCTAGGATTATGGTTTTAGTTAGAATTATATTTAGGTTTTAGATATTTATTATGGTCCTATTGTTTATAGGATATATAATAGATGGCATTAGGATGAGAGTTAAGTTTACAATTAGAATGAAATCTTAGAGATAGAATTATGATTTGATTAAAAAATATTTATGATTGTAGTTTGAATCCTAAATGTTATCCACTTTTTAATGCAATCTATAAGTGTAGATCATGTCAGGTAATGAACTAATACATGTGAACCCTATCCCTAACCATATAATAATCCTAATTCTAATCATAATCCATAATTCATTACCTTATGAAGCTTTGGCTATCCATTTTATTGCCAGAGTAATCCCTTGAACTTTCTTAAAGTTTTCATTCCAACTTACTAATCTCCTTTCTTTACGTGAACTACTCTTGGTAGCATGATTCTTCATATTTCCTTTTCCATGTGACCATAAAATGTTCCTAATAGATTTATATAGAAGGCCAAACTGATTTAAATAAAATGAGCAGGAAGAAGAGAAACTTACACCCAATATGAGGAGAGAATCTTTTAACATACTTGAATTCTACCAACCAAAGTGAGATAATTAGAGTTCCAGTTGTTGAGTTTTCCAAAGATTTTCTTGTTGATATAAAGACACATTTCATTTATATGTTAGGGTTTACTACAGATGGAATCCCTAAGTACCTAACCACTTAATTATGAAATCTCCATCCAATACCATATTTACTATACAAGGTAGGGGATTCATATTTAGCCCCAATAAGGTAGATGTAGAGACATAAATCTTACTACCCGATACAAAGAAAAGATGTCCAATTTGATCATTAAATGACTCGTGTTGCACTCTTCTAGCTTAAAAAGAATACAAATATTATCAACAAACTATAAGTTAAATACTTATTAATTATTTGGAGAGTAGATCCTCTAGCTTTTAGAGACAACTAGTTATCTCTAAGGAGATAATGTAATGAGTCAACAACAATAAAAAATAAAGAGGATGCAAGAGGACACCCTTTCATAATTGATCTAGAGAGTCCTAAAAATTATGATCTAACCCCATTAATTTATTTACTAAAACCCTGACACCAATCATAAGAGAGGACACCATCTAACATAATATTGGATGGAATCTTGGGCTTGCAACATCATCATAGTGAAACTCCATTCCACCCTTTTGTAGACATTTTCATAATCAATTACTTGAGAATGCCTACACTCTATCCTGGAAATGTTTCCCAATCCAAAGTCTTCCAATAGGTTATTAGGTTCTCCAATATGCATAAATATCCTTAACAAAATACTTTTGTGTAGGGTTAATGATCTTGGGTAGGATATCTTCTAGTCTAGAGGCTAAGACCTTGGTAATAATTTTGTATGATATGTATTTAGAAGTGTCCTATCTCTAATTTTTAATGAGATTCTTATCTCCCCTTGGGGATCAATTTTATGAGCCCTTCATTGATTATTTGACGTAGGGATTTCTCATTACTAATTTTTTGGAAGGAGGAGCTAATTTATGATAGAAATGGGTTTATCAAGGAATAATGCATCTTCATTCTAGGAATGATGGTTCTCATTTTATCCCTATCTTCTAAATCATTTTGAACTATCATCATATTCTAACCAAAAAAATTGATAGTAAAATTAGGAAAAAGATCTTACTATATATCACGAGGGGGTGGGTATTTCTTTTAATAGAATAAGGCAGTATTTTTTTATGTGGCCTTCCATTCTGTAAAGGCAATAAACATTTAGGCTACCCAAACAGGAAAATAGGAAACAAATAGGGGAATCTTCAATCTCCAAAAAAAACTTTTAGGCACTTCCAACCCAAGATAAATAGAAATTAGTCCACCCTAACATCATTATCTAGTTAGGGATTGGGGTGTTAGAGTGCTTCAATACCCTTCTAATTAGATATTACATGATGAATACTCACTTAGGATATAAAGGTTTAGGCATCTAGTGGAAAGACAAGTTATTCACTTCTTTAGATATATTCTTAGGCATCCAAGGGTGTAGTCTGGGCTCCTACTCGCACTGATGGGGACACCTCCACCTGTTGATGGTGAGGGAGGGTTACTTAATTAGATGCTTGATTCATTCAAGTCTCTTCTAATTTTTTTATGATGTATCATTTTGAAACCTTGATATTAATGTTTAATTAGTTTTAGGATTATGGTTCAATTTGGTTTGTACTATTTGATTAGGTTTACATGCTTAGGTTTCAATTAGGAAAAAAGTTAATAAATTGAATTAAGTTTTAAAGTGCTAAATTTGGTTTTAGATATAGAGTTATAGTTAGAGCTTTTAGATTAAAAACCAACATTAATTCAAAAAAGTTAGGTTTGAATTTTGTTTTAAAGTGTTGAATATATTATTGAGTTCTAGTTTAGGGTGCTTTGGTTTAGTCTTAAGGTCAACGTTTAACTCGATTCAATCTTAGGGTAACTGTTCAATTTGGTTAATGGTTGAGGAAAGGATTCAAGGTTAAATTCAAGGTTTCTACTGTTAAGTTGGGATATATAATTAGGTTTATGATCATGGTTTAATGCAATTTGGTTTGTAAGTATAATATTAATTAGTTAAGGGCCAAGGTTACCTTTCAATCTAGTTTGATATATTCAATTTGGTTTAGGGTTACCCAGGGGTTAGTTTATTTTATTGTTAAATATTAAGATATAATGCTTTGATATCACTCATATTTTGATATTTTGATTATATCACCCCTATACATGTTGATAACTTATATGCGATGAATCTTACAAATATTATTTGATCTCATTACATGTGTCATGGTAATTTTTTTTAGTTTATGTACATGAGATGCTCCTATATATGGTGTTTTTCTTTTCTTATAATAGATAGTGTTATATATATAAATTTACCTAAGTAACATTCTTGATTATCTATGATGGACATGTCATAAATGACATATCTCTATATGATTCTTTTGATATGATATGCATGGATAATATATATAATAAAAATTTAAAATCCTTCTTATGCAATAAATGATGTAATTAGATATGTACAAATGTTTTTAGATTCACATGTACATGACATGTAGATGTAGATATGATGCTCCTCTAGGCTAATTTAGTTTAAATCATAAATAAGGTTATAATTTTAGTGTTTGACATTTATAAAATTAGTACTCAAGGTAAGATAGGAAAGTTATTTAATTATTTATATATTACCCGGTGTAGGTTTTAGCAAATTAAGGTTAAGGTTAAGATGATAGTAAGGGTTATGATTAGAGTTAAATTCAATAAAAATTGACATTATAGTTAATCCTAAATGACGCCCAGCAAAGGGATCCAAAGAATTAATCAAAAGTTTTACTAAGCAAGCAATAACATACATACAATAATTTACATTTATAAAAAAAATAAGAGATTGCATTCCTTAATGAGCACATATACATTTCAGTTTTAAATAATTATAAGTACTAAAAGTAAAATAACACATCCACATGAAAGAATATTAACTACTTCAGTTCAATCCATTTAAATAATATATACATTTGTTCTGAATGCCACTTGGCAAATTAATTCGAAATGCACAATCATCCACTATACATGTCACAGGGTATGAAAGGCTGAAAGAATAAACATTTATAAAATAGTTTACATCATCCATTTTCGATCCATGAAACAAAGTACAATACAATTTATGTAAAATCATTTTAAATACTAAGTTTTTTGTTTGGATCCCTTGGCGGGCTATTATGTGATTAAGTACTTAGTTGTAAATGTTTAGAGTTTTATTGTACATAACTATATGGTTAGGTCGAGATTATATTTTAAACAATGAATTTAGGTCGAGGTTATAGTAAAACAATGAATTTAGGTCGAGGTTATATTTATTTGTAAAATTACATGTTTAAACAATGAATTTACATCTAATCTAATCATTCAACATTGTAATAAATACATAAATTAAATACATTTCAAAACATCTAAAATAATTATTTTTTAAATAAACATTTACAAAACTATATTTTAATTAACAAATACAAAAATTTAAACATCTACTCATTAACAGTGTAAATTTACAATTTTACGTATATTAAAAATGAAAAAAATAATAAATTAACATACATATTAAATTGAAAATTGAGAAAAATAAAGTAAAATAGTACAAAACATATTAAAATACCTGGTATATCGAAAATTAACAGCAACGGGGTGGTCGGTAGGGCTGAAAATCAGGCTCTCATATGCGTCTCTAATCGGGCTCCCATTTTTGAGGTCATGAAAATGACTTCAAAAATGCCAAAAAAGGGGGTTAACTAAAGTCTTCCAAATTGGGTACCCGATTTTTAAAATTAATCAAGCACCTGATATTTGAGCACCTCGGGCACCCGATCCGCTTTTGAATATCGGGTACCCAATTTTTGAAATTTGGCTTGGGTGCCCGAAGCTTAATTTTAGAAATGGGTACCCAATTTTTAAAAAATTGAGTACCCATTTTTGAGAAGTACAATTTCGTAGATCTAACTTCCACAGAATTGCGACCCAACTTCTTGCGGTCACCCCAACATAAATAAACCATGATCATGATAACATGAACAACTATTAAAATGATATAATGAACAACTTATCGATGGATGATGACCGAAAACCCCTTTCATGCGGCCATGGAGGATACAATGTCTCTTAGATTTTTTAATGCTAACTCTTCTAATCTTTAGGACCTTGCAATTTTTGTAGGGACAATAACATTTTCCATCACCTTTTTGTTTGAAGTTAGACCACAATCTAGCATGTGTCTTCCTATTTTCTTCTTCTAATATATCATATGAGATGATTTGATGGGCTATCAAAACTCTAGTCTATATATGTCACAAGCTAAGAAAAATGATGTTGCAAGTACACTAGTCGTCTTATACCTACTTATATATGGAGCTTTAAATATTAGTTAAGAAATGATGTCTCACTATAATATACCAAATTGAAATACTTGAACATGGAAATATTGCAAAACAAACCAAAAACATTGAACCAAAATCACCTTAGACATGAAAAAATTGATGATTAATTTATATAAAAATAGTTTAATTCAAATAAAATTATATGTTAAGAACTATATAAAACTGAAAAAGACCAAGGGAAAGAAGAATAACATCATAATTAGACACTACAATCAGAAGTATAACATGAAATATAATTTTTTATTATGCAATAGGTTTATAAAATATTTAAGAGCTTGGATGTACAGATGCCTATGTTATCTTCATGTTGAACCAGTAAGCCAGCTAAATCACACATTTGTTAACTGACCTCATTATTGATAGTTGAATAATGTTTCTCTTTGATTCAAAAAATAAAACACAATTTAAATAAGACATTCATAAGTAAATCAAATGATAGATTGTAAAATAATGCTACTATTAACTCAAAAATATTATCAAGAGAATGATGCTCAAGAAAAGAATAATACACATAACTAAACAAAGGCTGATAGACATGATTAAAGTGTTTTCCACTAAAAGGACTTTGTCTTATATTATAGTGGAGACCAATATTTACATGGTCACAAATTTTATGAGGGAGACATAGGGTATTTCAAAGTGAGAGCCTATGTTTATGATGAGAGAGAGAGAGAGAGAGAGAGAGAGAGAGAGAGAGAGAGAGAGAGAGAGAGAGAGAGAGAGAGAGAACTGATTACTAAAATTAAAATATGTATATTTCCTAATCTAGAATCTACACTATGATTCCTAGGGATTATGATTCAAAATGTAGAAAGCTATCTCACATTTTAATCAATGTTTCATCTATCATCCTCATAGTAGATCACACTTAGTATGATTTGAAACTTGGATTAGAATATTAAGACAATCTAATCTAGAAATAAAATAAAAAATTTATATTTTTTGAAGTAAGAAATCTCATATCATTAACCTTGGATAAACTTTGTTATAGACAAAAATCTATAATCAAACAAACATATATGTGAATGATGGTATTATATTTCTAGAAACATAAGTAGCACCAAACAAGTTGTTTGATGTGTTTTCCTTGGACCAAATAAGGTCACGTGGACCAACAATTAAGCCCATGAGTCAATGCTAGTCAAAGACTCTAAGGGGAAGGCCACTCTTTAATAAATTTCATCAACATTTGGAATTATTCCTCTATAGTAATCATCATTTAACACTTATGAGATGATCAAATGAGAGGAAAAATATGAGAGCTTAGATTGACAAAATTTTCATATGATTGTATGAAATTAAATGGGAGGGTTGTGAGTAGAAATGAACTAGAAGGACATTGTGTATAGATGAAGGTAACAAATGGATGATTTTGGAGTACTCGGGACAAACACTCAGCATAACTGAACATACCAAGGAAGTCTCAAGGTTAACACTTGTTGAGGTCCACTCACCAATGGCCCTTCCTATGAAACTGTTGTCTAAAACCTTTCTCGTGAGATAATGTGGTATGAGGTCTTTGCCAGTGGGATGGAACCTAAACCCATGAGGTAGTTGTGCATCACTGTTATCATGAATTGTAACCAAAGTTAAGAGCCTCCATTATTGAATTCTCTTCTCAATCTACCCATTTAGCCTTTTGCAAAATTAAATACGTGGGTTGTGGGGAGATGTTATGTTGACTTCTTATATGGGTGTTAGGAGAGGTGGGAAAATACATCAAAGATTAATACAAATAAAAGTAAGTGAATGTGTGTGTTGTCAGTAATGGCATTAAGTAAGTGAATGAAAAACTAGGTCACAAGGGAATAAAAAGGAGTTTGTGGGGCTGTAGCTAAGATTGAAAGAGGATTATTTTGATTTCCTAATTTATGTAAAGAGGAGAGAGCAAAGAGCTTGTCATCAAAATACCACATCAAATTCGTGTACAATAAGGAACTGCATTGTTCAATGCCTGGTCATTTATGACTATTTATATTCTTACCCACCATGGAAAAATCCAATCTATTTCTCATCAAATCACCTAGCTTTTTAAATGAAAAATCCACAAACTAGAATTTAAAAAAACCATAACTAGGGCCATCAAATATACTAAATCAATATATGAATGCCATGAGAATGGATTCATTGTATATTTGGGGAAGGGCATTGTGTTTGTGCTTCAACTTAGTGTTGATAGGAAGTCATCCCGAAAAAATTGGGGCAATGAATTGTGCTACTAAAATGTGACAAGAGTTATAGTATTTTTAGGGCGTAATTGATGGTGTTTTGGTACATATTTTTAGTGGTTTCAAGAAAATTGATTTTCAAATAAAATCAGATTTCAAGCTGGAAAATTTCATTTTCAAATCACATAAATCAAGTTTCAAATAATTCCATTTTAAAATCACATAAATTAGGTTTCATTCCATTTTATTTTCAAATCACAAATTTGAAGCATCACACATCCTTACATAGATGACAATGTCGATTCACATGTGAACTTGGCGCTCAAACCCCACATTGGCCGAAATGTTCCTTTCCCATACGAACATCTATGAAAATGAAATTTTCTTTGTCTTCTTTTTAATATTATCGCATAGCCATCATAATTTCAACTTCTATGATATCGAGGAGTGCTTGAAAAAACACCAAAATGTACCTTTTTGTTGAAAATGAACGTAAAATTTTTGGGCCAAATGTAGTAGTGCTCATACATGAAGCTAAAGAAACTCCTTCAAGAATTCCTCTAGCCTTTTGGAGCTAATCATAATGGGTTCATAGAGTCACCTAGGAGTATTGTTGGCTTCTCAAGGAGTCTGGAGGCCTAGACCTTCTTTCCACACAAGAACAGGGAATCACTTTATGTCCAAAGTGGGTTATATGTACCCTAACTATGAATGAGCCCTATAAATTATTATCATGAATTGTATTTCTTTAGGTTTTTCTATTAATAGACATTGTTAGAAGAAGATTAGTTTTCAAACCCTTCTCATCATGATAGATTCCTTCCAAATCCATGGCACTTTTTTTATCAAGAGAATTTGGAGAGCTTAGGAAGCCATCAAGTTGTGGATTAGTTGAGAAAGTGATGGGTTTCATGATGATATTTCTATGAATCAACATAATATTTCATGGTTTCCCCTCTTTGTTGTGTAAGGGATCACACTTGCTAAGGTTCAGGGTGTTAGTGCTTTGTGCATCCATAAAAAAATACCCAAAGATTTTTTCTCCAGAGCTACCATGAGCCTTAGAACGTGGGAAGACATGTAAGTTTAGCTTCATTTGTCTCTACCAGATTGATAGACTTTTGACTTGTTGGTTTCTACCTTGCCTCCTCACATGCTTCACAAGTTGGGTATTCAACATTTTAAGTCATGGTGGAAGGAATGGAAATTGAATCTGTGCCCTCCTCTTTCTAGTTATAAGCCCAAGATGAGATACCTATGTTTGGTGACACATTTTTTGCTCATGGTTGACACCCTCAACTAGTGTTGGCACTTGTAGTTTTCTCATAAAAACTCGAGACTAAGATCTTACACTGTTTGGATTGTCATTACTAAGCCAAATATTGTGTACTTTTATTTGTGTGTTCTTCTCCATGGTTTTCTCCTAGGTCCTCGGCTCAAGCATCTATGAGTCCCTAATACTAGGTGTCCCTCTTATGGGAAACCAGAGATTTGTCTTCATATTTTTTGGTTTTGTCAAAGAGCTCAACAATATTGGATCTGGATTTATGAAATTTTCAAACTATTTTGGCCTGAGCTTTTTCTTGGCATATGATTTTGTTCGGTGATTCACCTAGAATCCCCTTCAAACACTCTCAGATATATCATGCTTTTAGGATGAAGATTTTATTTACTCTTGGGAAAGATAGAAATGTTGTTCTTTTGATTCACAACTTTCTTGATATAAATGTTTCTATGTACACGAAAGATTACATATGTAATAATGTGATGGTGTAGATTCAAGTACAGGCTAACAAGGTAACACTTCAAGTAGCCCATCTTCAAGAGCTTCTGAACTACTGTGGTAAGATGGTGGCTAGAATGCTACCAAATTCTATTTTTGTTGATCGCACTATGTCACATGGTCATCATTGTGCTCATAGTTCATCCTAGACTACTTGGTCTTAGGCTCCCCATTGCTCTCCTGGTAGTGGGAATGTTGGTTGACATTGATGTTCGACTTCTCTATTGTGGCTCACGTCTAGTTGGCTCCTTGTTACTCCTACTCCTCATGTTGTTCCTGCTATTGGATGTTCCACCCATGCTGGTGACTCTTCGTGGCCTGAAGCCACTTCGTCCAAATGGTCATTTCCTCATCTAGCCTTGGCTTTTCCCCCCTTAGGATTAAGGAGGATAAAGAAAAAGAAAAGGATGTTGTTGATGATGAGTGACCTCTACTTGACCCACCTATAAACCCCAATGATGAATGGGGTAAAAAGGATGATAGAATTTATTCACCTCCCTTAGCTAGTACAATTTTGGCTACGTGGGATGTTTTTCTTAATGAATAGTTTTGTAGCCTTCTAGCCAATGGTCATCTGACTCTTGTAGGTGATCGTGTATCCTCTGGCCCCTTTTTTGTGAATACATACTTCAGTATTTTAATTTAATAGTAAAGACTTATTCATAAAAATAAAATTAAAATCCTAGGCAAGAGCTTGCAACACAATGGTAAATTGTAAGCCTCTCATCTGGGAGGTCTTGGGTTTGAGTTTACTCGAGCTTAAACATAATAATAATGAATATCCACAAATAATAATAATAAATAATAAATACTCTCAGCTTCAGTCATTTACAGATTTTTTTTTTTTTTGTTTAAATAAAGATTTAATATTAAATTTATTACTATTATAGTTAATTAACTTAGTCAATAATTATGTAGGGTGCAAGAGTTCACCTAAATTTGTTTTAAATACCAATATCCTTCAATTTGGACCATTTTTCATATGAACTAACACAAATTTAAGAATGTCTCTTCAATGTATTTCAACCTCCATTCAATCATGTCATATTACATTCCATTTATTTTCATATTTCAAACGAACTCACAAGTATGGTTATGTCATTGGGACACAATTGTACATATGACAACATCTTCATAAACTCAAAAGTGATTCCTACTAATTTCAAATTGATTATATTCTTAAATTTTAAGCCATTGTCTATACTAACTTACATGCTAGGGTGTTCAAACCAAATATCTAACATGTCATATTAAAAGAGAACAACCTCCATCAATAGTTATAAGAATTTTAAGATAATGTCTCTTCAATGTATTTCAACCTCCATTCAATCATGTTATATCACATTCTATTTATTTTCATATTTTGAACGAAAGCACAAGTATGGTTATGTCATTGGGACACAATTGTACATATGACTACGTCTTCATAAACTCAAAAGTATTTCCTACTAATTTCAAATTGACTCTATTCTTAAATTTGAAGCCATTTTCTATACTAACTTGCATGCTAGGGTGTTTGAACTAAATATCTAGCATTTCATATTAAAAGAGAACAACCCCATCAATACTTATAAGAATTTTAAGAGAATCAAATCTTATATCTAGTACATATCAATCATTAAATCTAATTCAACTATCTACATTTAAATATCTTTCCAATATTTTGTCTTGCACCTTTTAATTATACATTCCTCTCAAACAATTTATAACTAAGTAGGAGATAATTTCCATAGCAAGTCAAATTGTGATGTGAATATCACGATTTAACTGTGTGATTTTTGAGTCAAACTCATTGACCCATGTTTCATGAGTAGTGATTCAACATGAATCCATCTCTCATGAGAATAAATGGAACACATAGCACTCATTGGATCTAGGTGATGCTCGCAGGGGTGAAGCACCGAGACTTCTCGGGAGGTCACCCATCTCAGTACTACTCCAACCTGAGCGCACTTAACTACAAAGTTTCCTCCATAGTTAAACCCAAAGCTTGCAACCCCATTTGCAAAACCTTCACCAAGTTTTGTGCCTTATGAACCATTCATTAGAAAGCCTCTTAAGCTCATCAATTGATAAGTAGGAGATAATTTCCACAGCAAGTCAAATTGTGATGTGAATATCAGGATTTAACTGTGTGATTTTTGAGTTAAACTCATTGACCCATGTTTCATGAATAGTGATTCAACATGAATCCATCTCTCATTTGTAGTGTTCCATTTATTCTCATGAGAGATGGATTCATGTTGAATCACTACTCATGAAACATGGGTCAATGAGTTTGACTCAAAAATCACACAGTTAAATCCTGATATTCACATCACAATTTGACTTGCTGTGGAAATTATCTCCTACTTATCAATTGATGAACTTAAGGGGCTTTCTAATGAATGGTTCATAAGGCACAACACTTGGTGAAGGTTTTGCAAATGGGGTTGCAAGCTTTGGGTTTAACTATGGAGGAAACTCCGTAGTTAAGCGCACTCAGGCTAGAATAGTACTGGGATGGGTGACCTCCCGGGAAGTCCCGGTGCTTCACCCTTGTGAGCATCACCTAGATCCAATGAGTGCTATGTGTTCCATTTATTCTCATGAGAGATGGATTCATGTTGAATCACTACTCATGAAACATGGGTCAATGAGTTTGACTCAAAAATCACATAGTTAAATCCTGATATTCACATCACAATTTATAACTAATTTGATGTCTAATTAATTAGATTGAACACTTGCATTCTTTGAAGTCCAATTGATTAGATTGATTTAACATTTGCTCTTAATAATCAAATCAAATTAGTGATATGAATCTGAATTTTATTTTATTTTATTCTTTTCTTTTCTTATGTTAATGCTACCATGATAAAATGATGTTTGACAATTGAACTAACCCTTTCATTTTCTCATTTGTATCATCTACCCACATTTAAGTTTTCTTGCTGAATTGGTGAATGTTATAACATCATGAAAGTGATATTAAAGTAAAATAGCGGGAGAGCTTTGAATTTTTGAGAACAAAAGCCACAAGATAGTGCATGAAAGAGGGAAGAATTGAAACGGAAGAAAAATAAAATAGTAGTGGAGTAAAGAGAGAAAGGGATGGTAGTTAGAAGTTAATGCTTGGACTTCTATGAAAGGGATTGCAAAGAACAATTATTGGTTTTCAAATAATAGTTGTTTTCTAAATTAAGAGTAGTTTGATGAGATGAGGTATTGTGGAAGTGAAAAATATAAGGTTCGTTTGAATGAGTACAATTAGAATTGGATATTAAAAATTAAAATTATTTGTGTCATTTTAATGGAGATTGTCTATTTATGATTAAAATTGGAGCTTAAGTATTTAGGAAATGTGTGATTGGATTTAAAGGTTAGATCTTTAAAAGAAATATGTGTGATTGAAATTGGATGCATTTATGAAATGTGTGAAGATTAAAGTTTGGTAGATGGACAAAAATAAAGAGGAAAACAACTTAAAGTTTATTTTATGAAAGAGACTAAAAGCAAGAGCTCTTTGCGAGAGTCCCTGCCTTTTGCATCATTTTAGGGGTTGTAGTTATAAGCATGTGTAAAAAAACAAAGCAAAAAATTATGAACTTTATTTTATTACATTATACAAAGAGATATAAAATTTAAAGTTGTTATAATTTTTTAAAATTGTGTGGAAGGCATACACATTTATCTTGGTGAGATAATTGAGTCTTAGAAATTGAATTTTAAATTGTGGAAGCACATCTTTCAAGACCTTAGGTTTCACATTAAATAAATTGACAAAATTTATAACTGACTAATATTTTCTACTTTAATATTCAAAGTGATCAAATAATTTATCTAATAAGTTTTTATTTATTTTTTAAATATGATAGTTGCTTTAAGTATTCAAAATTTTAAACATGTTACTCTTTAAATTTGAAAAATGTCTAAAAAATTATTTTTAATATTTTATTGTAAAATGAAAAAGAAATTAAAAAAATAGAAATAATTTAATGTGTATATATATATATATATATAAAATAATTTTTTGAAAAATATTTTAAACTATAATATTGATTGAAAGTAGAAATTTTTGTCTAAAAAATATTTTAAAAAAAACCATCTCAAAACTTTAAGAGTATAATTGAAAAATATTTTAAACTATAATATTGATTGAAAGTAGAAATTTTTGTCTAAAAAATATTTTAAAAAAAACCATCTCAAAAATTTAAGAGTATAAAAATTTTGTCAATTTCAAAATTAATTGAAGGGGGGTGCAATGAAAACATTAGTACCCTGCCTATATATAGGCAGGGACTAATAATAACAATCGCTAGCTTACAAATCATATGTTATTTTTAGGATCATGAGTAGTTTGATGAGATAGAGACATCATAAATAAAATATGGTTGGTTACAATGAACAATTAGAAGTAGAGATTAAGTATTTATGAAATAGTCGTAGTCAGAGTTGGAGTCTTAAGAATTAATGAATTAAGTGCGTGATAATTAGGATCAGAGACCAGTCTTTCTGAAGCATTTGTGGTTGGAATTGGAAATTTAAGTATCAATAAAATGTGTGAGAAATAAAGTTTGATAGATGGACAAAAATAAAACTTGGTTGATGGAGGAAAACAAGTGCACAAATAAATTTTATTTTCTTCTATGAAAGAGATTGAAAAATAAAATTCATTGGCTTTCAAATCTTATGTTGTTTTCTAAATCATCGGTACTTTGGTGAGATGAACAATCATGAAAGAAATAATGGTTTAAATGTGTGATTGAATTAAAGACTGGGTATATTTTGAAATATATGTGATTGGAAAGGGTGATTAAGTATTTATGGAACATATATAATTGGAATTGAAGACCAAAGTATTTACGAAATATGTACTATTGGAATTGGAGACTAAGTATTTGTAAACCATGTGTGATTATATTTATAAAAAAAAGCATTTATAAAATGTGTCAAAAATATAGCTTGGTGGGTGGACAAAAATAAGTGACCAAAGAAATTAAGATTTCCTTTACTTATTATATGTTTAAGTTTTATATTGATGAAATAAATGTGAAATAAATTCTAATTATTTTCTAATCTTTAAGGCCTAATTGGTTGTTGGAATATGAATAGGAAATTAGGAATATATTTTCTATTTTTTCGTTTGGTGCATCAATTGAAATAGGGAATAGGAACACATATTCCCATTTTACTGTTAAAATGAGCTTATGCCCATTCCAAAATATAGTTGTTATTGGAATAGTCATTCTTATTCCCAATATGCATTCCTATTCTCAATTCCTATGCCTGCAACCAAACAGACCTGGAATAGGAATATGTTTTCTATTTTTTGTTTGGTGCATCGATTGGAATATGTAATAAGAATACATATTCCCATTTTGTCCCTAAAATGAGCTTATGTCCATTCCAAAAAATAGTTGTTTTTGGAATGGCCATTCCTATTCCAAATATGCATTCATATTCTCAATTCCTATGTCTTTAACCCATTAGACCCTAAAATTAAACAATAGGGAACATGATATGAAAGTGTTCTACCATATATTTCAAGAGAGTGCATAGTTAATAACTTTATATTTTCAACTTGCAATACTTTGTATACACATCATGAATGCATAATTATATTATTTGATTTGAGAACATTTCATAGAAAATCCTCTTAACAAGGTGTAAGCAATAAGAATGTACATAACCATTTTTAAAAAAAAAATCATATTGCGATATTTTATACTTGTGCAATGAATTCATATTTAAAATAGTTATTTTAGTCATTTAGTACATAAATTAATTGTTTCATAGTACCTATCACCCATTTTTAACTTCTAAATATTTCAACCTTCAATATTGAACCTTAGATATTTTTCTACCATAATGGAATAATCCATATGGTGCAACCTAATTTGCCAAGTTTAAATTTCATATTTCACACCCAAAAGTTAGCCATTTTGTAAAATAGCCATTGCTTGTCCATCTCTATACTCAAAAGTTTGAATTAGTAGCTATAGACATTGTTTAAGGGTGCTTCTTCTATGGAGAAATGGGCATGTGCTCCAAGATAATGAATAAACAAGTGACCACTCATCAAATTGTGGGCTAAAGGTATATGTTCATTTTAAAATTTTAAAACTATGTACATATTATGGCCGAGAAACTCCAAGCCAAACCAATGTAAGTGTTATTTGATTTAAAATTATGCTATATCAAATAAAACACATATGTCCTTATATGAGAACTAAACATATGCATATTCTAGTGAATAGATCTAATGGATATCTATTACATTAAACACTAAATATGTGCATATGTTTCTTTGACTAAAAGAAAGATGAAATACATCCTAAAATTCAAAATTATAGTTCTTGAAAAATATGTATATGCTAATTAGTTTGTTCATCCTATAGTATTTTTTTACGAGGATATATATAAAATATAATATTGAAGTATAAATTAGTTTTTATATTTGTTTTTTTTTTCCTTTTTATACTTTAAGTTGTATTGTATTTTATGCATTTAGTGTTAGAATGTTTGAGAATGATCTAAAATCCTGAGGAATTATAATGTAGATTCTAGATTAGGAGATATCATAATTTTTTTAATACATTTTAAAATTTTAGTAACTCTCTCTCTCTCTCTCTCTCTCTCTCACACACACACACACACACACACACACACACACACACACACACACACACACACACACACAAATTATCTATATATACCCTCTCTTTCCATCTTTATCCCTCTATCTATCTTCCCCTTTCAACTTACCTCTATCTCTCATCTATCTGTCTCTTTCTTTACATATATTTCTATTCTTCTATCAATAGAGACTTACCTTTTCACTACTATCAATCTTGCAACTCTCTAGTATCCTTCTTTAAACCTACTTCTATTCCTCTCTCCCAACATATCTCTCTCCTTCTCTCCAAAATTCTCTCCACCTCTTCTCTCTACTTATCTCTATCAACCTAATATTTTCTCACTTCCATCATACTCTAATTATCTACATAACTCTCTCATGTTGCTTCCATACCTTTTTGCCTTTGTTTCTTATATATCTCTATCTCACCTCTTTTGTCTATTTAGCTCTACTTAGAGAGACCGACATTGTAATCTAGGGCATCACCCCTAGTTACACTTTTCCATTCCTTCTCCCCTTTCCATTTGAAACAATATTAGATTAGGTTATAAGTAGGCCTTCAAAGAGTCAAGTTGGTTTAGCACTACACCCTAGTTAGAAAGGAATCTATAATTCTCCATATATTCAGCCTCATTTTTCAAGGACCCTTTCATAGAGGATCCTTCCATGTTTCACAAGGTTTCTTTGGGGTCAAGTGTCAAGAAAGGGTTTAAAAAATTGTGACAACAATTTTTGGCTTTCTTGATGGGACAACTCTAAAATTTATTTCTAGAAACCCTATTGGTTGGATGGTGTCAAGAATTCTTTTTTAACATTCATAGTAATAAATTAACTTTTCTCTTAGTGTCTAAACCTTCAAGCAACTTATTTTCAATATTTTGGTGAATCTACTCTCCCATCTTGGTTCCTAGAACATAGTTGATTTAGTACAAGACAAGAGAAAACCTAAAGGAGATGTCCTAGCTCCTAGCAAATAACTAGACAACTGAAGAATAGTAATAACATAGAGACTTAGATTCAAAATAATACCAATTCTCATAATATAATCATAAGAATTACATGTAACATGCTTGGTTGTAAGGCCTTCCAGGTTACAGCCAAATACATAAGCAAATATAGCAACCGCTCTACAAGATCTCACAAGATCCAAACCCTGACTAGCCTAGATTCGCATTCTGGTAGAAAACCCCAAGAATAATCTAAACTTATGCTCGCAATCCACAAAGAAACCTTCTTATTTTCCCAAGCCGTAGCTACTAGCTCTACTTACAAACTTCACTCTTCTGAATTACTCCTCTCTACCTAACTTCCTCCATGCTAGATCCCATGCTGAATGAATAATGACTCTAGACTCTAGAAGACCACAAGTCAAACTAGCATTAAATACATTAAATAACCACTCTCATTAAATACACCTTCAAGCCACAAGTCGACTTGGTAGCAAACATTAAATACATGAAATAAAGAAATTTCCACTAACTTCTAAAATGCAAACTATACTCCTCAATAAATGAAATAACAACTATTTTTCTTTTTATGCCACCCATGTACCTCGGTAAATGAAAAATCATTTTTCTCCATTTTTTTCCATTTTTATTATCTCTTAAAATTTTCTCTAATTTTTGTCACTTTCTCTATCCTCCAAAATTTTATTTTATTTTTTTAGTTCAAATTTAAATTATGCCCCATTTTATTTTGTGATGCAAGATGCTCCTACATCAGACTCCCTGAGTAGATAGAAAAGTATGTCCCATACATTAACACCAAAATAAATATCTACACACAACTTCATCTTCACCAAAGGTTTTCAATTCATCCCATATAGAAGAACAAATCAAAAAATCAACCATATATGCTTCATCCACTCAAACACCAGAATCAAATGAATCTCAATAACCTAATCAACAAGCTTGTTTCTATGAACAAACTGAGCATAATGCTTCACCAAAAATCTCTGTAATTGATCATACCCACCAATAACAATATCCTCAAACATTAAATCCATGTTAGCTACATTTATACATACTGAACTAAATCAACATGTAAGCTCAAATCCACAATAAGAGCAACATGTAAATCCTCAGCCACTAGTGAATCCACACTAGCAACATCCAACTCCACATCACTAGAAACATCCGTATGTGAATTCTCACAACCAACAATCTTATCATCCACTATAAGATGCTCTACAATTTTCATGTTAGATCCATCTAACTGATCATGAAAACAAATATCCTCTTCAGCTTTAATGAAGTCATCATTTACCTCTTTCTTAACAACAACGTGTCTTCTTCTCTGCATAATCTTCTTAACTGGCCATACCACTCTCTTTTAGATTGGTAGACTCCAACTCTAGAAATCTCTACAAAAATAAATTATCCCTTCATTAACTCGATCAATCAAACTAGCTTCCAATTGAGTAGACATCTTTGAAATCTTCTTCTCTACCACATCATGGAGATTCACAATCATCTCAAGGTCCTATCTTCTCAGAGGCATCTTCCAAGATCTTTGCAAATCCTCTGCAAAAAATCTCCAACCAGATCCAACCTTTACTCGACAAGAACAATCTTCCATCTTTGCAACCATCTCTTCATATCAAGATCTATTTAGAAGTCCTCTTTAATTGCAAGTCAAAACAATGATCTACCACATCACAACCAAGATATCTAGGACTTTAGAAAGATCAATTGACTACAAGATTGAACTCTACTATGATAAGATCAACAACCCAGATCAAACCATTTCTCTAATACCACCCGATGTAGTGCAAGGAAGGAGAATCCCCAAAGGATATGTGCTAGCCCCCAAAAAAAACCACACAACAGAAGAATAACAATAAAATAAAGACTTAGATCCAAAATAATGCCAATTTTCATAATATAATCATAAGATTTACATCCAACATGCCTGGCTGTAAGGCCTTCTAGGTTACTACCAAATACATAAGAAAATACAAAAATCGCTCTGCAAGATCTCGATATATCCAAATCCTAGCTAGCCCAAATCCACAATCTAGTAGAAAAACCTAAGAAGAATCTAAATTTGTGCTCGCAACCCACCAAGCAACCTTCTTAATTTTACAAGCCCCAGCTACTAGCTCTACTAACAAACTTCTCTCTTCTATGCTACTCCTCTCTAGCTAACTTACTCCATGTTGGATCCCATGCCAAATGAATAATAACTCTAGACTCCAAAAGACCCTCTACTTATGCTAAACCAAGCCACAAGTTGGCCTAACATAAAATACATTAATAAGTAGTCTCATTAAATACACCTTCAAGCCATGAGGTGGCTTGGCAATAAACATTAAATACATGAAATAAGGAACTTTCCACTAACTTCTAAAATGCCACCTATACACCTCAATAAATGAAATGACAACTATTTTTCTTTTTATGCCACTCATGCACCTCAGTAAATGAAAAAGCCTTTTTCTCACTTTTTTCCATTTTTATTCTTTTTTATTCTCTATATTTAGTCACTTTCTCTATCTTCCATAATTTTTTTTACTTTTATTTTTATAAATTTAAATTATGTCCCATTTTATTTTGTGATGCAAGATGCTCCTGCATCAATAATTTATGTCCACGATACAAACAAGATCATTTCTGGAGGTAATTTCTACTACACACAAATTTCATTTCAAATTATACAAGAAGATTAAGTATACTTTCATTATTACTAGTAAGGGGTATAAAATGAAAAGATCCATTCCTTGGACCTCTTTCTAATCCTCCAATTAATAGATCATTATGAACTAGGGATTCATCCTCTCATCTTATGGGATCATTATTTGATATTGTTTTTCCCCAATAATCAAATTTGTGCTACTTTAAATGGTGGAAACCTTTTTATATTATCTCAAAGACACTATATATTATTGTTTCATTAAAATGTATACTAGTTTTCACTAGTGAAACCTCTATTTCCCATATTGAACACATACAAGAAGTTTCAAATGTTTTCAATATTCATGGAATCATATACAATAAAAATTATATCAAACTTTTGGCCTCATCACAAAAATGTTATAGAGGTTACCATACAACTCTATCCATAATTGGGATGAACTATGTGAAAGGTTTTTAAAGAAAATTAAAGAAAAACATGATCATTTGTCACTAGTAGAGTAGTTAACTATGATTGAAAAATAGAACCTCATGATTTCATGGTAGAATTTAACTATATATTTCACAAATAAGGTCATAGAATTCTTGCTTCTATGAAGCAATCTCCTAGTTGTGTCATGTTGTATTATCTGATAGATTTTAATAGTGACAAAGGTTCTATGATGTAGTTAATGGGTGCGAGAACTTTACTAGATGCATATGATATAGCTATAAAGGTTGAGAATTATTTAACACATGCTAGGAAAATATCCCCAAGGCCTCTAATTCCTTTATAACTATAAATCCCTACTCAACAACCTCTATTAGGTCATATCCTAGTTGCACTTGCAATTGAACTATCTACATCTTCTAAGTCTTCTAATGAGTTTTAACATAAAAGCTTTAACAAAAGATAGTATTTAGGATAAAAGTCTATTTTTTAGAACCTTTATATAAGGTTGTGACACTAGAAAGGAAGAATTATCAAAGTAAAAACCTTGCTAGTGACAAAATAAAAATTACCATTAGGATAGGACATCTCTTTAATTAGAGTCATACCAAGCCATTTAATATGATATGAATTATAATTTGAGGTTGTTCAAAGGTACTTTTTCTAGTACAAAATAATCTTTCTCATGAAAAATAATGGTGTCATCTTTGTAATCAACCTCAAAATTAGAATGCATACACTAGTGGATATTTTCATCAAAATCTAGTTGTTCAACATGAGCCAATAACTTTAGGACATAACTATGACCAAAATTGGTTAAGTATTTTCAATCAAGCCCATATATAAGAGGATTATACTTTTCTCAATTGGTAATAGTCATAATTTTGTGTTCTTAATCAAGATAAAAATGATGTTATGGAATATAGCATAAGAAGTAAAAATAGATCAATGGAAAATTGCTTATCCTCCACTATATATCAAGATTCAATTTAAAAAGTATACACACATTATACAATCCTAAGAACACCAAATAGAGTGACTATCCAAATCCAAACTAGATTAGCTCCTTAAAATGTATGCAAAGGAGAGGTCATACAGACTATCAAGTTGTGTACTGCTAGTTCATCCAATCCTAAGGATAACGAAGAAAAGTATTAACTCAAAGGAAATATATGATGTATGTTATTTTCTATGAAAAAAACATTCAAATTAAAAATACAAGGATAAGTAAACATGTATTGTCATATATATACATCTTGCATAGTAGAAAATTATCATCATTGTATCTACATTCCTAGAAATGTTCTCATAATCTACTCCTTCATGATGTATCCACATATTTATGCACTCATACACACACACCCATACATATTCATCTACAAATATACATGTGCACATGCATACATTAATATAAGAACAAATACATAGTGACATCATACATAAGCACTTTGTGTTGATATTAAATTGATATATGCATATATTCATACATGATAGATTGATCTATCATCTAATAATTCTACCATGGTATGGATGTATCCATACAACATTAAGTTTTAGTATCATATTTAGAGATGAAATCGGTATGATCTATTGTTGGGAGTCACTCCTAATATATGGATCATTAATAATTCATACTTATATTTATTACGTGTAATAATAAAGATGATTATTATGAGTAAATAAGATGACTAATAAATGGTTACTTATGTTCTATTAGAACTTATTTTCTACTCATTACATACATTTAATCACTAAATATATTGGTGCCACATAACAAGATAATTTATTATAAATGATCTAATCTCTATGCATATATTTGGTAATGGAGGTAAGAATAAACTAAAAGGTGTTAGAAGTTCATCATCGCCCTTCAAACATGGAAAATAACCAAATTTTATTGGCTATGATAATTATGTATGAGAATTGATTTTATAAATTTCTTTCTTGTGGACTTCTCTTATTGAGAATTTTTGTTATTGTCACAACCTTCTATATTTTAAAGGGCAAGTATTGTATAATCAATAATAGATGAAAAAATACATAGAGAATACTCATATTTTCATATCAAAGATGGCTTTAGAATAATAGATTGTATAATTCATTTCAAATAATAACAGAGACGACATTATCTTTTCATTGATCATCTTATTATAATAGCATGTATTTCATTGTTCAAATATCCGAGAATTCATTAAACTGCATTGCAATGCTCAATTCGTGGATGATTCACATACCTGCTAATGACTCCCACTACATGTGCAATATCTGAATGCTCAATTCATGGATGACTCACATACCTGCTAATGACTCCCACTACATGTGCAATATTTGACCTTGTAGATACCATAACATATATCAAGCTTCCTACAACTAAAGCATAAGGTACCTTGGACATCTTAGCATCCTCTTCTTATGTGTTTGGACACAACTCCTTAGTCAATTTCAACTGACTAGGTAAATGTGTGCTGATAGTTTTAGCATTCTCTATAGAGAAATATTGCAACACCTTCATTATATAATCAGCCTGAGATAATGTCAATTTTCTATTATTCCTATCTCTCCAATTTTTCATACCAAGGATTTTATTTGCTACCTCCAAATCCTACATAGAAAATGATTGTGCTAACTATACTTTTAACCCCTTAATGTTATCCATGTTAGACCTAGCTACAAGCATAACATCAACATATGAACATAAAATAATGGAGTTTTCATCATCTAATCTTTTAAAGTAAACATAATGATGTAAATGAAACCTACTGTGTCCACATTCACATGCATAAAATTATCAAATTGCAAATACCATTGCCGAGGTGCTTGCTTCAAGCCATATAAACTTTTCTTTAATCAACACACTAGATTCTCCTTATCGTGGACCACAAATCCCTGTGGCGATGCCATATATATCTCTTCATCCAAATCATCATGAAGAAAGGATGTTTTAATATCAAGTTGCCCCAAATAAAAATCTTCAACAATCACAATACTTAAAATAGTACAAACAGAAGTCATTTTAACAACATGAGAAAATATCTCATCAAAATCAATGCCCTTTTTATATGCAAATCCTTTTACAACTAACCTGGATTCAAATATTTTCTTACCTTCATCCTCTTCTTTTGACCTGTAAACCCATTTATTCTATAAAGCCCTTTTACTTACAAGTAACTTATGTAAATTTCATGTCATATTTTTCAGCAAAGAGTCCATTTCTTCTTTTATTGCAGACTTTGACTAAATCTTTGTATCCACCTGCACAACTTCATCATAACATTTAGGTTTACCAATAGTAAGTAAAATAGAATACAAAGAAGGATAACATATATTCGGAGGTCTACTTAGCCTTGTTGACCATCTAACATTCATTGGGGTGTGTGGTATTTGTTGTTGTGGTTGTTGCAGATCATGAGGAATTGCTAGTACATTATCTTTTAGAGTATCATCCAACACTACATAATCATTTTCTTTCTTCTCATGTTGCTGCAACAAATCTTTATACAACAGTTTCTCATTGAATATGACGTCCCTACTTCTTATAATTTTACAATTTTTAAAATCCCAAAACCTATAACCATATTCATCAATGTCATATCCAACAAATACACATTTCTTTGACTTAGCTTCTAACTTGATTCTATTTTCAAAATCTATATGTGCAAATGCTTCACAACTGATGTAGTGCCTCTCCCATTTGACTTTTGTAAGTCGTCCTAATGGATGCAACCTTGCTGATCTTTTGTTGTGATGGGATCATGATTGTGACCCTGAGTGGTCTACACCGTTGAGGTGTTTGGATTTATGTTTATGTATCAGTTGCTTTGTTTATGCTTTTGACTGATCTTTTAGATTATGATGTGATTTTTGGTTCACTGGGGTTTGTGCCAGTGGTTACCAAGATCAATGTGGTATCATGAGGTTGTTCCGTGATTACCTTGAGATGTGTGCAGAGATTGCACTGTGTACTATTACCATGCTACACTGGACTGGGTTCCTGTAGCGATGGTTAGTCATGTTTATGACTGTGTTTGCTTATGTGTTTTAAATGCCTTTTTAATGCAAAGTAATCAATCATTATTAAATGTGTAAGTAATTAGAATGTATTGTTCTTGTTGGATTATTTGGTTATGTGCTGTGGACATTTACCTTGTTTTATTTTGATCTGAGAGATATCTATTCTCATGTTATGTTTACATTTGAGATGACCTGAGGGTCAAATGTTACTCTTTAATTCCAGTATCATAGATATTAGACTACTATGCTGTTCAGTTAATCATATTGCATGATGATGCCATTTTGAGATGACAGTGTGTTTTATGATGTTATCTGGTTATCTGGTATTTGGACATACCTCTGATTTTGTTATGTGATGGATTTAATGCTATGGTTATTTACTTCATTCCTGCGTTGTTATGCATTATGCGAACATGAGTGATGTAAATAGATTATTTTAATATAATTAAATAAATGGTTAAATTAGGTGATTTAACGCATTATTGTTTTGTCTATGTTATTATATGCAATTGCAATTGATCGTGTTGTTTAGTGTGCAGGATTATATCCCTAGCAGTGGCACATGGAGTTAGTGATTCAACCTTTCATATTTTACCAATGTCGTCCTTATATGGTCGACGTATCTTTAATTAAATGTTTAATTTAAACCTTTTGGTGATTATTAAATCCGAACTCATTTGCATTATGTGATTAGACTAGTAAGCATGTCTGTGCATTTAGAGTTTCACTTTGTCGCGAAAGTTGTTCAGGAGATTTATGTGTTTTTGGGTTTTCGGGCTTTTAAATTGATTTATTTTAATTTTTGGCAGCTTTGCCATAGATGAATTCCTATTTATAGGAATAGCCTGTTTTCGTTTGGGTCGATTCGGGGTTTAACTAGATTGGCCGGTTAAATGCCTTAATCGATTATTCACCCAAAAAGTGAATAAGTATCCAAAAAAGGAATTTAATTCCTCACTTCTCACTTTCAAATTGGAAAGTTGGAGGGTAAAACCCAAAATCCTCTTCATGAGGATTTACTGTTTTGTTCGTTGTGGGAGCTACGGGCGTGGGATCGTCGCGAGGTTGGGCTCGTTGGATCCAGCTCGGAGAAACCTTGGATTGCCGCGATTTTCAGCTACTTTTGTGAGATATTTATTTTATGGTTCAGATTCCCGTTTTGCCCTTTGGGCTGTGAGGTAGGGCTTTCCCGTTTTATTGGTTCTGCTCCGTTTCTGCTTCTGTTTTTGGTAGCCGTTTGTTTGGATGCTGAGAACTAGTGTTCCCCTCCGTTTCTGTATGCTAGTTCTACCCGGTTGGGCGGGTATGAATGTTTCTCTATTTTTTGAGATGAGGGTTTAGGATTTTATGCCGTTATGCTGGCTGTTTTTGCATACGGTGTCCGATTTCATTTATTTTTGGATTTTTGGGGTTTTTGAACCCAAAGGCCAAATGGGTTTTAATTTTGAAGTTTTCTAATTTTTGGGATTTTTACCTCGTTTTGCGTGCCACCCTGTTTTCTCGAGTTTTCTTGGCACAATGTGGGTCGTGGACCTTGATGATCCATTTGGATATCAGTCAGACCACTTTTGCACCTTTTTGTTGCATTGGGATGCATGTTGCATCCGTACTCCCGACGTTGTGTTCGGTTGAGTGATTTTATACCTGTTATGGTTTTTGTTGGACCTTTGCTTTTGTTTCGTGAACGCTAGGATTCATGTAGAATCCATACTCTCAGATTGAGGCCGGTTGAGTGAGTTCACGATGTTTGGTCTTGTTACATCATTGGGATTCGTGTAGAATCCATACTATCAGATTGAGGCCGGTTGAGTGATTTCATGATGTATGATTTTATTGGCTTTGGGATTCGTGTAGAATCCATCATTCCCGTGTTGCTTTCAGTTGGGTGTTTTCTTTGCATTGTGTTCTCATTCCTGTCCTTGTGTTATGATCTTCGTGATGGTGGTGCGCCACACACGAGTACGTGCGCGTACATTTGTTGGGTGACTTGCGAGGCCCGATCTTCCGTGGATTTGCCGTAAGTTATGATCATTGGGGTTGGGATGGGAGTATGCATGCCCACGGGCACTTGTCGTAGGATAAGCATGGGTAGGGTAGGGTAGCATATGGAGGGGGCTTCTATCTCGCAGCCTGGTGATCATTGTGCCCAGAGGGTTAGCGGAGGATATAAAGTTTTAAATAAGTGATAATTAAAAAAAATGTGTGACTGGTAATAAAATTTAAGATAATAAAATGCTATGCCGAGCCATTCCGTTGAAGGATGCTGAATCCGCACGATCCAAGCTTGGGCTTTTTGATGCCAAGCGACTCTCCATGATGTTAGTCCCTACTTAGTAGCCTTTTGAGTGTCTGACCAGGACTTGTACTCCTTGCATTGTCTTAGGTTCTTGGTTTAGCCATCATACTATCTGGCATGAGTGTTAGCCATGGATGTTGTGTTTTATGTGTGTTTGTGGTTGGATCATTATCTCCATCAGCACGGTGGGTGTGGACCTACGGGTGCCATGTGGTTGGGAGGCGTAGCTACCCTCACCACTGCTAGAGATCGGTGTACAGAGACGATCTTTGTCCTAGTGCGACCGTTGCTGGATTTTTTCACTTGGTACTTCAGGTTCTGGAGTATGCTTTCTTGTGATTTATGCTTTCATTGGGATGCTTGTATATCATGTTTAGATGATTTTATTTTATTTGGCGCATTCCCTTATTATGATGTTTAGCATATGATTAGATGATGTGATTTGCTTTAGTAGTATATATGTTGCTTACTACTATTTAGCATGTGATAGGTGATGTTATCTACTGTAGGATTATCTTATGCATTATCACTAGCATGTTAGATTTTCTTATGCTGTTATTATTGCATGCTTTTAGTAGTGACGTCCCTATTACGACAGTACCGACGATTTGGTCGGTGGCTTGGGATGTTACGCGTGGGGGATGGCTAGGACCCATGATGGTCTTATGATGCTATTGACGGTTGGGAGGAACCGCGTACTTAGTTTGGTTGTTTTGTTCCTGAGATGTATTTCTGTTCATTGCGATGTTGCTTTTGTTCTCTGCAATGCTTATTTTCAGTATGTGCTTTGCTTTCATGGTTTAGATGGATAGATGTTCTTCATTCTGTGTTGTTCTTGCACTCGAGTGTTCATTCCTCGAGCCTTGGTGGATCCGGTACTCCTCGGTGTGGAGGTTCTTTTGTTGGTTTTTCCCTGTTTTTGAGTTCTGGAAGTGTTTTTTTCTTTCTATGGGTGACATTTGTTCAACATTGTGCGACACTGATAAAGTATTGCACGCCCATACAAAGAATGTCGCACGAGACTATAAAGTGTCGCACGCTTTACTGAAGAAGTGTCGTACGACACTAGAAGAGTGTCACACGGCTTTATGAGAAATGTCGCGCGATACTTTTCCAGTATCGCACGCCTTCTTGAGAAGTGTCGCACGCAGTAAGGGAGAAGTGTCGCCCTCCCTTAGTAAAAAGTGTCACACAGTTTTTGTGAAAAACTTGCGCGTGCCATCAGCGGGCACTTTTCTTTGTGATCCGATCTTTTTGAGAGTGGTTTTGGATACCCTTTTGGGCGTTCTTCGACCCTATGCTGTTGCATTTTGAATTCTGTCGATTTCTCTTGAAATTGAGTTTTTGTGTTTCTGTTTTAGTCTCTTGGGGTATTCCTTATACTTAAGATATATTTTAATATATGCAAAAAATTGTTTGAGATAGGTTTCAGACCTCTCAGAGATAAGTTATGGATTCTAGGAAATTTTAGGGCTTCAGAAATCTAGACTTAGCCAATTTTCAGGGCTTCAGAATTTCAGGCTTAGCCAAATTTCGAGATTCTGCATATTACCCCAGCTTGGTGTTTTGTTGATGAGTGGTTGTTTCTTGTGCCCTCATCATGTGTGTTGTCCTTGTTGGCTTTGGTTGTGTGTGTCAGTTTGGTAGTGGCGTTTGGAGATTCGTTGGTTGCCGAGATTGTGTTGAAGTCTTCCATTGCGATCTTTGTGATCCTTGTATGATGTTGTCTTGTGCATTCATACTTGTAAATATATATATATATATATATATATATATATATATATATATATATATATATATATATATATATATATATATATATATATATATATATCTTGGCTTGATTTGAATCCTTGATTCCAAGGATCTCCGGGTGAGGCATTACAACTGAAAGTTTTGAGAAAAGAATAAATCACCTTCTTACTAATCCATGCTTCCTCTAGAATGCTACAACCCAAAGAAGTAGTATTGACAACCTCTACCCACATGTTTAAGGGAACCCAACATGCAACCTCATGCTCCTTGCACACTCCATTATTGTCATGTTTATGCATTTAGCTAGTAATCCATTTTCCTATGGAGTCCTTGGAATAGTTTTCTATCTACAAATACCATTAGTGGAGCAATAATCTTCAAAATCATGACTACAATACTCACCACCATTATCAGATCTAAGACATTTTACTTTTTTACTAGTCTCATTCTCAACCAAGCATTTCCATTTCTTAAAAGTTTGAAATACATGATATTTTTGTCCAAGGAAATAAACCCATACTTTTCTAGTTGCATCATCAATAAATGTAGCATAATAATTAGAGCCACCAAGGGAAGATACTTGAGCTAGTCCCCATACATCTATATGCACAATCTCTAATTTCTCAATTTGCTTTTCCTTCCCACTCTTCACAAAACTCACTCTCTTTCATTTTCCATATGCACAAATTCCACAAAAATCCATATTAGCACATTTCAAACCTAGTAAAACTTTATTTGAATGAAGTAATTTCGGACCTATCTCTGTCATGTGCCCAAGTCTGTGGTGTCATATCGCTATATCAGATCTCCCTACTCAACTACAACAACTATTCCTGAACATTCATTTTCTTTGAAATAATCAAAGTAGAACAAACATTATGACATGTACAAAGATATAAGGTGCCTAATTTAAATCTTTTGCTACTACAAGAGAAATTTTTGAAACCTTCTAGTTTTTATCATTAAAAGTGACTACACAAACCTCATCACCAAGTTGCCCTACTGAAATAAAATTCTTGCTCAACCTTGGAACATGTCTTACCTCATGTAGTAGCCAAGGATTCCCATTCTACAACTTAATCTTGACTTTTCCCTTTCAAAAAATTTGATAGGGTTCATTATCCCCCAAATAAACAAGCCCAAAATCCCCTAGACATAATCACTAAAATAACCTCTATGAGGTGTAGCATGAAATGAAGCCCCAAAGTCTAAAACCCATGAATCGTCAACACTTTCTAAAGAAAGAAGCAAAGAATCCTCTTTAGATTTTTTACTTACCACATTTGCCTCCTTGTTCCCTTTTAGTTTATCTCCTTTATTGTTCTTTCAAGTCCAACAATTTTTCTTCATTTGCCCTAGTTTTCCACAATACAATAAATCTCTCCTTTGAATTGAGACCTCTTTCCCTTTGACTTTCTTCTTGATTTCCCATGATTTTCAGAATTATTTCCTCTCTCATTCCTTCTACCTCTTCTTTGTGTGTTCAAAGAACTTCTTGATGTAGATCCACCTAAGGTTTTCCTATGAGTTTCGTCACTCATAATAACACAATCACATCATCAAAATTTTGGGTATTAGATCCAAAAATAGAATTACTCACAACCATTACCAAGCCATTCAAGCTTTCAAGAAAATAACACAAGATCAAGAGAGCCCTAATTTCTTCAACAAAATTGACATTCATAGAAGATAACTGACTAGTAACAATGTTAAACTCATTTAAATGATCTATAACATATCCACCTTCTTCCATCTTCATATTAAATAAAATGCTTCATGAGAAATACCTTATTTGAAGCAGATGGCTTTTCATACAATTTTGTTAGGGTTTGCATCAACTCTTCCATTGTATTTACTTTTGTAATGTTAAATGTCATTGATGATGCCAGACATAATCAAATGCTTCCAAGTGCCTTTTTAACTAGAATT
Source organism: Cupressus sempervirens (assembly GCA_028749045.1). NCBI lineage: Eukaryota > Viridiplantae > Streptophyta > Pinopsida > Cupressales > Cupressaceae > Cupressus > Cupressus sempervirens. The sequence goes on from CM053790.1 coordinate 520,095,356, forward strand.
TCGTAGTCCTCATCTGTCATAGTTCCCTGTTTCTTTTTTCTCCCCTTCCAATAGCTTCCATAAAACCTTATGATAAAGATAGTCCTCCATTTGCATTTTTCATAATTGAAAGTTCTACCCATTAAAATTCTCAACCTTCATCTTACCCTCGTCTTCCATCACTCCCACTCAACCATCAGACCTTCCTACAGAGGATTGCTAAAAAAAATGATAACAATCTAGCTTAAAAAAATTGACGATAGTCTGGCTTTGATACCACTTTTTAGGATTAACCATAGACATAAATATAGCTACTTGCAAATATAACCAATATCAAAAAATAATAAATCACATAGAAGAGAACACAAGACATTAAGATTTAATGTGGTTCACCCAATCTCTGGGCTGCCCCTTGACCCTGTCTTTGGGGTGCTGCCCCAAACCCCTATAGAAATAAGCTGGGGGGAAACCACATTGAATAAACCTCCAAGTTTGATTAGGCTCCATATCAAAACAATGGAATGGTTAGAACCCTCAAAAAAATTAAATAAATTTCCTTTGGACATGGAATGAGGAAATAAATAGGATCAACCTGGTGAATTGGAACATGGTGTGTAAGCCTAAGGAGAAAGGAGGTTGAGAATTAGGAGATCATTGACTTGAACAGAGCTCTAATTACTAAAAGTGGTTGGTTCTTGGTTGTGAATTCAATTAGATGGGGAGATATTATGAAAGAAAAATACCCTAACAACTCTCCCTTTGTGTACTATTTGAGTGAGGATGGCTAGCCCTTAAGAAACAAAATTTGGACCAATTGGATTAGAAATAAAAATCTCATTCGTGAGGGTCTTAGATAGATGGTGGTAAGAGGGAATAGAGTGAGATTTTGGGAAGATAACTGGTTGGGTGGGAAGCCATTTAAAATGAGAAAGTTTTGTCAACTTAAGGATTATCTAAAATGAAACTGTGGCTAGCAAGTTAGTGACTATAATACTTCAGATAGTTAGTGTAGGGAGATTGTAGATGACATCTTGTGTTATAACCTTGAACCATTGGCTACATAACTTCATAATATAATTGGGGCTAACAAAATAAAGTTTTTTTTGTGAGCAAGAAAAATATTTTTGGGATAGAAATACATCCAATCAATTTACTTGTAATTGGCTTATGTCTTCTTTTAAGAATGATTTAACTGCTTAGTAATAGAAGAATGTTTGGAATGGCTAGATGATCCCTAAAATAAATTTATTCTCATGGACTACTCTACATGGAAAGATGATTATTATTATTGATAACTTAAGGAGAAGGGGTTGGGGCTTTCATATCCAAAATAGGTGTTATTTGTGCAAGGAAAAAAAGGAATATATTCTCCACATTTTTCTCCTTTTGATCATTTTCTAGAGAAGTTTGCTTTATGGTCCTTGATAAATTCTCTCTTTTGTGGGTCTTTTTAATAATTTGGGAAAACTTATTCTAAATTGGGTTTTCTCTTTCTACCCCCCTCTACTTAGATTACTTTAGAAAATGATACCTCCCCACATTTTTTGGGGAATTTGGAAGGAACATAACCATAAGATATTTAGGAAGGAGGAAGTCTTAGGTAATGTGGTGTAGCTATCATATTCAAAAATTCAAAGGAAAATTCAAACTATTGTAAGTAGAACTACCTCCCCCCCCTTACCTCCCCCCTATCTATTGGTGATCAAAAGGCAGCTTTAACTTGGAATCTCATGCAATCCTTTAAGGTGTATGATAACTCTAAATCCATTATTCAAAGGAGCACTAAATGGGACCCCACTTCTCTCCCGTGCTAAAGCTAATTTTGTACGATGCTACAAGAGGTGGGTATATTCCTAGTGGGGGAGGGGTTAGACTCTTTTGGTTTTTTTCTATTGATCTATGTGGGTAATGTTGGCCATATCCAATAAGGTGGCTGAAGCATTGGCTTCATTCTAGGACCTAAAGTAAGTTTCAATATGAGATGGAAACATCTAAGTATTGAAGGGGACTTAAAACTTATTGTGGGGACCATCAAAGGAAGTATGGAGCCAATTTGGTTAATCTCCATTATTGTTGGTGACATATGGGCACTTCTTGCTTGGAAAAGAAGAAAGAACAAAATATATCAGCAATAGATACTTGTTCTAGTTATGTGTTGGAAGAAGAGAAAAAAAATATATCAACAATGGCTACCTTATTTTGTGAATCCATATTCACAAAAAATTTCCAACCATGGGTGTTTGATGCAAGAGAATCTTGCATCACCAAAAAAAGAGGTGTCATCAAAATTATTATTTTAAAAAAAAATTTAAAAATTTGGAGAGAGAAAGTGACAAAAATTAGAGGAAAAAAAATGGAGAAAAGAGGAATTTCTATTTTCAAGGTGCATAGGTGGTGTAAATAGAAAAATAAAAAAAATAAGAAAAATAGTTGTCATTTCATTTATCAAGGTGTGTAGGTGGCATCTTAGAAGTTTGTGGAAAGTTCCTTAAATGATGCATTTAATATTTGTTGTGATCCACAAAGGAAATGTAATTTTCTAATTGGTCCACATGGCGGTGCTTAGTTGTATTTGGGTGTGAATTAAATATTTGTTGAAAGGTAGTTGCATTTAACTTTTATCCCACATTGGTTGTGTTTGTAACATCTTTGATGGTCAGTACTTATTTAAGCAAGGCTAATTAAGCTCTTCGAGTGGAAGCTCTTCAAGTAGAATCTCTTCAAGTATAATCTCTTTAAGTGCAAGCTCTTCAAGTGCAAGCTCTTGTAGTGAAGCTCTTAAGGTGCGATCTCTACTTTCATAGAAGCTTTGGAGGTGAAGGATCTTAATGTGTGAGATCTTAGTTGGGAAGTCCTTCTTGGTGAATTTGTTTTAGTTCAAGATCTTTGGTTGTAAACTCTTCTTGTAGAAGCTCTTGGTGTGCAAGCTAGTTGGAAGCTCTTGGTTTGGAAGCTTTCTTTTTGGAAGCTCTCTCATATTGTAAGAATTTAGAGTTTTCTCATTTGGAGAATATAGTAATGAATTTCAAGTATTAATGGATGCTTTACGAAGCATTTTATCTTCTCTTTGTCTCCATATTGTTGTGTTTTTGTTGTGACTTGGTAAGGGTGGTGTGCCTCTTTGTCAAATGCCGAAAAAGGGGGTGTGATCAAAACTATAAATTTTTTTTAAAAAATTATTGGAGAGAGAAAGTGACGAAAATAGAAAGGAAATTAATAAAAAAAAATTAAAAGGGGAAAAAGAGGGAAAAGAGGAATTCCTATTCTCAAGATGCATAGGTGGCATAAATAGAAAAATAAATTAAAATGGTTGTCATTTAATTTATTGAGGTGTGTAGGTGGCATCTTAGAAGTTTGTGGAAACTTTCTTAAATCATGCATTTATTATTTGTTGTGATCCACAAAGGAAATGTAATTTTCTAATTGGGTTACATGGTGGTGCTTAGTTGTATTTGGGTGGGAATTTAATATTTATTTTATGGTATTTGTATTTACCTTTTATCCCACATTGGTTGTGTTTGTAACATCTCTGATGGTAAGTGTCTATGTGAGTAGGGATTATGATCATTTGTAATCAAGCTCTTCAAGTGTAAGCTATTGTAGGTAAGCTTGGAGGTGAAAGAGCTCTTTGTGGAAGCTCTTATTTTGGAGTTATCTTATGTTGAAGCATTTGTAAACTTCTTTTGGAAGAAGTCATATCTATGATATCATCTTGTTGATGTTGTAAGAATTTTCAAGTATAATAAAAGCACACTTTGTGAAACATTTTATCTTCTCTTTGGCTCCATATTGTTGTGGTTTTTTTTATGAGTTGGTAAGGATGGTGTGGTCCTTCATCAAATGTTATCAGATTGGTAGTTCTTGAGCATGTGGACACATCACCAAATGTGAGGCGGTTTGCACCAAGACCTTGGGTTGGGTGAAGTTTGTGAAAAAATTCTTGATTGTGTAGACAGATCACCAACTATGAGGATGTTTGCATGAGGATCATGATTTTGGCTAAGTGTGTAGATAGATCGCTGATTGTGAGGTAATTTACACGAGGTTCTTATGTTACACAAATTTTGTCTTATGAAGACTTGATCATGGACAAGAGAAAGAAGAAGATGACTACTGTAATTAGACGGATTATAAGGATTTCTAGACTTGAGAAAATTAGAGCAAGAAATCAAGTGACATTGTGAGTTGTATTCTTTGATTTGCAGAAGTGAGTGAATGAATTAGAAGTAGCATTGTGGAAGAGAAGAGAGTGTCACTAGAAAAGAGATGTTGACAATTCTTTGAATGTAGAAAAGAAAGAAGATCTAGTGGAGTATCACACATGTGATACAAAAGAAGAGAAAGAGGATGAAGATACACATATTTGTGAGCTAGAAGTAGATGAAGATGCTTTGAAGACTGCAACAATGGAGGAAGAGTAGAATGCCTTAGTTGGAGATCAAGCAAGTGAAGATGTTACATGCATTGTGGACGACACGAAAGAGGAAAGCCAAGATGAATATGTCAAAGAGGTAAATTCTTACAAATCATGGGATGTTGTCTTTGAGATGAATTTGAAAGATGATGATGGTTTGCATGAGGGTCTTGTTAGTGATGTGTGGTATGCAAAGGAAGATTGATATGGTGTTGTTGAGTTTATTACAGGTGCATTAGATCCTACAAGACTGGAGGAGGATGAGAGTTATACTTTGACGAAGTTAATTGCAAAGGAGATATTTTAGCAACAAATACTTGTTCTAGCTATGTGTTGGAAAATAAGGAAGAAGGAAATATATCGCTAGCATCTACACTTGTTCCAACTATGTGTTGGAAGAAGAGAAAAAAATAATATCAATAGTGGTTATTTTATTTTGTGAATTCATATCCACAAAAATTTTCTTACCATGGGTGTCTGATGCAAGAGCATCTTGCATCAAAAAAAAGGGGGTGTGATCAAAACTACAAATGTTTAAAAAAAAAACAAAAACTGGAGATCAAAAAGCACAAATCCGTGTCACCATTTATGATACTGAAACCTATTTTGGTCAAATCTCATTTCTCTACCAAAACTCAATTTTTTTCAAAATCTAAAAATACCCTTTTATAGATCTCAGATTCAATATCATCATTATATAAATTTTTAAGTGTTTTGATTAGTTATAATATGTTATAATCTCAAAATATTATAAGTCAATATTTTAACATTTTAGAAGATGCTCCCTCAAATAAGAAAATAAAAAAAGTAAACCATATTAAAAATATTTAAAAATTAAATTTATCTCTAGAGGAGAGAATCCTCTTCACGAATATATAGGTTTTTTTCAAGAAGGTATAGATTTGATAGCAAAGTTTTGATAGGAGGAAAAAACTGTTGGATTCTAATAAGGTCAAACTTGAGTACTTGTAACAAACAAAGCATACATCAAAATTAATTATTTCTTTTTTTGTTCACTATGTCATCTATAAGATATTTTCAAATCAGAACAAAAAAAGATGATTTGCATATACTTGTTTGATGGGAACTACACCTTATATTTTTTATAGTTAAAAAAGGGACTTCAAAATAAAATAAAATGAATAAATTCTTACTCAAAAAAATTATAAAAAATTATAAGCATAAAATTCATCCAATTCTACACATTTCATCAATTTACATCATCTTCATATTTTAAACACAAATACCATTTTTTTGTCATTAATGTTGAACTATCACATTCCAATATCTCACTTCTTTATAAAAGGTGACATAGGTTTGTGCTTTTACCTACTCAGAGGAGAGAGAAAGTGATGAAACTAGAAAGAAAATTAATGAAAAATAAAAAATTATATTTTCAAGGTGCATAGGTGGTGTAAATAGAAAAATAAATTAAAATGGTTGTCATTTCAATTTATTGAGGTGTGTAGGTGGCATCTTAGAAGTTTGTGGAAACTTCCTTAAACCATGCATTTAATATTTATTGTGATCCACAAAGGAAATGTAATTTTCTAATTGGGCCACATGGTGGTGCTTAGTTGTATTTGGGTGGGAATTTAATATTTGTTTTATGGTAGTTGTATTTACCTTTTATCTCACATTGGTTGTGTTTGTAACATCTTTGATGGTATGTGAATTTTTAAGCAAGGCTTATGATCATTTGTAATCAAGCTCTTCAAGTGTAAGCTCTTGTAATGAAGCTCTCATGGTGTAATCTCTTGTAAGAAAGCTTGGAGGTGAAAGTTCTCTTGGTTGAAGCTCTTGGTGAAGCTCTTAGTGTGAAGACTCTTCTTGTGGAAGCTCTTATTTGGGAGTTATCTTATGTTGAAGCATTTGTAAATTTCTTTTGGAAGAAGTCATATCTATGATATGATCTTGTTGATGTCAAGTAAGAATTTTCAAATATAATAAAAGCATTCTTTTTGAAGCATTTTATCTTCTCTTTGGTTCCATATTGTTGTGTTTTTGTTTGTGAGTTGGTAAGTGTGGTGTGGCCTTTCATCGAAATTACAACACATTTACAGAGAGGGTAATGATGTTGTGGATTCATTGGCTAGCCTTGGCTTGTAGGTATAGGGAGTTAGATGTTGGAAGCAAATGGCTACTCTACCAAAAAATATTCAATTCTCTTATAAAGGGAACATACTTTCATACATAAGGAATGATGGTTAATTTTATGGGGTTATGTTTCATGCTAGATTTTAAAGGTGATCATGCAAATTTTTAAGTGGGGTAGCTTTAGGAATTCAAATGGAAATTTAAACACCATCATGAAAAGAAGGCATCATTTAAAAATGACTTTTTGTTTTATGTATGGAAGTATAATGATCTAATTCATAATGATTATGGAAAGGATTTATAGAGATTAAACCAGAAGGAGATCAAAGTTAAAAATTAATATTTATCCTAGCAATCTCTTGGCACAAATTAGTGAACACGTATGTTGGAGAGAAGTTAGAATGGTAATTGATAGTAAGAACGATTGAAAAAATGTGTTTCATTATTGGTATTTATATGGACAATTCATTACCATTCTAGGTAATAATTATACTAGCTTAAAGAAAATCTTTATGATTAATATTTGTTTTTCTAAGTTTCTTGCGAGAAACTATATTTTAGTCAGGGTTTCTAGAGTAAGGACTTGATTAATACTATCAATTTGGTGTTGTCAGAGGGATCTAAGAAAGAGATGAAGATAGGAGGTGATATGGTGAGGATTGAGCCTCCTAAAAGTGAAGATGATATACAAAAAAATCTTTTTCTTTAGATGGCTATTATGGAAGGTGGTTTGGTTCCATTCATGGATGCTATAGCAAGACATGATGAAAACTGCTCCCTACAATTTGTTAATTCATAGAATGACAAGAAAGTTACCATCAATGACATATGTGGAAATTATGTTTGTGATGGCTACTAGCTTACCCATGGATGGGAAAAATGGCAGAAGGTTACAAATGTTTCAGATGAGACCATCCTCAATGAGTTTTCAAAGAATGATGAAGATCTAGTCAAGCACAAAGGTGTGTTTAGTCAAGAGGACTTACTTGAACCATGGGATGAGGTATGTGCTTTGATCATGAAATACCAAATGCTAGAGGTAGGTTTGATGTGTGCTATTACTACCACTTTCCTTTACTGAACCATTTTAGGCACCATGATGAGGTATTCATCTCCTTTTTTAGGTTGCATGATATTAAGGCTATTGTAATGGATGTTACAAATAGAGAAAAGAAGAGTAAAAAGTTTGCAATATTACACCATGGGATCATTCTCCATCTTTATAATTTCTATTTAGCTCTCCCCTCTCCCTTCCCCCATTGTATTTCCTTGCAAGATGTTGAAGGCCCTCCAAATCCTCCAAGAAATATGGGTGGTAGATTCTCTATGACTCCCACTCCTCAGTCATCTTTATCTTAGATGTCATCTAGAATCTATAAAAATAATATAAAAATATTACGAATAGGACCCAGGTTAATACCAAAAAAACCCAAAATTGAACACTTTATGGAGGTGGATTTGGTGGATTCTGAAGAAGGGAATGATGGAAGTTGAAGGAGGTCTAACAAATTGACCAAGAGTAAGGAAAGGTGGAAGCAAATAGAAATATGGAGACTGGAGATGAGTCAAGGTTGGGGAAAATGAAAAAAGGAGGCCAAGGGGGAAGAAGAAGGTGTTTAGGAAAAAATATTTTGAGGATGATGATGTGGAAGAGGAAGATGAAGTAGAAGAGGATACCTGAGACTCGGTAGCAAATGAGGTTAAGAAGAAAAAGGAGGCCAATCGTGATTCCACCCATGTGTCAACCAATTTCGCCATCAATACCATTGATTTCACCTCCCTTGCCCCCCCTTCTTATCAAACCACAAATAATACTTCCCTAATGACTATCAATTCCCTGAAGACCACCAGGGAAAAAGAAAAGGTTTTATCTAACCCCAATTTGTTGCAGGTCCAAGATACAATGATGCCTATGAGAAAATGTGTTGGTTGTCAAGTTCTGAAGAGTACCATAGAGAAGTATATTGGGGATATTGAAACCCTAAAGTCCCAATTTACTACCCTAGATGAGTGCTTCAAAACCCTATCAAGATTTTTTGTGAAGATGCCACATGTAGAAAATACTACACTGCAATTGCTCCAACAAGAGAAGGAGGATGCGACCCTAGGTAATGATGACTCCAAGAAACTTCATGGGTTATTGGCTAATGGTCATGTGAAGATCTTACTATTGAGAAAGGGAAAGGATAAGACAAAAAATTAAGCCTTTTTTTATTTTTTGAGTTTTATTTTTTGTGTTGTGGATCTGTTGAGAATACCCCCTTTGAAAACTCCAAATTGACCCTATGTGGCCTTATTTAGTTTTAAAAACTTTAAATGTAGTTTTAGGACTTATTTTTATCTTACTATTATTATAATGGGAAATGATATAGGCATGATTAGCGTAATAGTAGAACGTTAGATATGAATTTGATCTAGTTATGTAGGTTTTATGGGGACGGGTTTTTCATATTATATGTTGGGGTTGTGAATGTGTCAGTTATCATGTAGTTGGTAGTTTTTTGTTAATAGGTTTTTTTTTGTTTTGTTCTTATGGGCTATTTCCCTTGTTTTGGTTGCTTTAATATCCAAAACATGGTTGTAAACTCCTATACTAATCATCACCATTGATACATAGAAGAAGCTTATATTTGAAATGCAAGACACTTTGTCAAAATTTACAAGCAAGGCGATGTTGACATATTAGTCCAGTTTGTTATTAGTGAAACACACTTATTCAAATTGTATATAGCTACCGAGCTCATGGTTCAGTTTACAGTGTTTTTCATGCATTTTAGTTGCTACTGAGTCCTTTGGAAAAATTGCAATGGGTACCAAGCAAATTCAGTAAGTGTGAAATCTAACAGTTTAAATCATGCATTTAAGTATATGTTGAGTTTACTAGTGGTTACCAAGCATTACAATGTCTACTGAGCTTGCAGTTCATGTGATGCGAAGCCAGTGTTAACTAAGCTACTTTATGCTAACCAAGTGTTTCAATGTTTGCCGAGTTGCACAATATCTACTGAGTCACTAGTGTAGATTGAGTTGAAGACTACTTGAAAGTGATCAGTATGGACTAAGCTTATACATCTACTGAGTGCATGACGATGCCGAGTATTGATAGTGGATGTTGAGTATCAGAACCTCAATGAGTTAGTCTTCAGATTCTGAGTGTCTTTGTGTGGGTTGACTTTGTAATTATGTAATTTGGATTGGTATATATATGTAATGTATTATACCATATCATTGGGTATGTATGGATGTAATGTGAATATGGATGTGAAAATTCAAGTTATGAATGCAGTAGAAGAAGAGCAAATTGTAAAGGCCATAATAGCATAAGGAGTAGCAGAGACATATCTATCAGAGAAAGGTAATCAGTACACAAAGGAATCTCTTTCAACAAACCCAGTTGCAAATAAGAGATCTACTACTGCTTCATCCTAATCAGTGAACCAGTCAAAATCCTTTAACAAGGTAGACCTAATAGTCTTTCATAAATCTCTTTACTAATTGCATACTTTATTGTATGTCTATAAATCCTCTCACAAGGTGGACCTAGCAGTCCTAATTGCTCCTAACAAGGAAAATCATCAGAAGTGACCAATGTAAGCCTTAACATGCCAACTTTATGTTGTAGTACTAAAGTTTGTGGGTATCATCCCCACCCCAGTTTTACTTTCTATTTGGAAGGTTTTTGGGTCACCAAATCTTTGTATCAAATTTTTATGGATGCTTTCATATTTTTAGTTTCTCATGCATGCAATTAGATTAGATGTGATGAATTAAGTGCTAATTGGATTATTGGATTAAGAGTTGAAATTATTAAAGTTTTAAAAGTTACTAATTCACCCCTCCCCTGTTAGTAACTTAGCATAGTCTTGAATATTTCCAACAATTGGTATCAGAGCTCTGTGGTTCTTAGGAGAAAGTTTAATAGCTTGAGCAAAGATCAAGGACATGGACATATTCATACTTGACAAAGCTATTGATAATGAAAAGTTGGATATGGAAATGGCCATTGCCCAACTCAAGAAAGCTAAGGAGCAACTTTCCCAATCCCTGAAAAGAAGAAAGGAACTTGCAAATCAAATGAATGATCATTTCTACATTGAAGAAAGAATTGAAGACTTTCACCCTTCAAGTAGCTCAGATGAAGCAAATGATGCAATCAAAGAACTCTTAGAGAAGAATGGTTCTCTACAAGAAGAAGTAAGAAAGCTAAGAAGAGAAAAGAGATTTAGTCAGTAAGGTTATGTGAAGTCTTGGAATAAAGAAACAAGATAAAAGAAGAGATGAATGGAAGGAACAATGAAATCCAGAACCAATCCCTTCAGCAAGTAGGCCTTATTGATCAACTCTCCAATGCAAATGAGGAAATCATGAGTCTAAGATTTGAAAATGAAAGAATGAGAAATGATCTAAATTCTAAAAGGAAAATCAATGAAAGAATGAAAAATGATCTGAAATCTAAAAGACAAATCAATGAAAGATTGAGAAATGATATAAACTCTAAGAAGAAAATCAATGAGAGAATGATGAAATCTCAAGCAGACATGAATCAACTAAATGATCAAAACCTTTATAGGCAAAAGGGAAAAGAAAGAATTGGATACAAAGAAGAAGGTGAATCCTCCAAACAAGGTGCTCAAAAGAATCAAAGACCTACTTGCAATCACTATGGTAAGATAGGTCATACATCAAACAAATGTTGGAGCAATGAAAAAGAAAAATTCAATGGAAAATGCTACAATTGCAATCGGCATGGTCATAGGGATAATGAATGCAAAGATAAACCAAGATTTGAAGGTAACTATCATAAATGTAAGAAACATGGACACAAGGCATCATAATGCAAAACCAAGACATTAAATTCTGCAAAGCAAATTGTGAAAGCAATATTTGGTTGGGACTACAATACCTAGTGTAGATGTCATTACTATGGAGAATTTGGACATATTGGTATGAATTTTTTCAAACGTCATATGAGGAAAAGAGATACTAACAAAAGATGTTTCATTTGTACAAAACTTGGTCATCTTGCTAAGAATTGTATGAATACTATTAGAATTGAAGATGAGAAGAAGGCAAAGGTTGATAAAATCTGAAAGTAGATGAGACAACAATGGATTCCTAAGTCTACTGAGGATACTAGTCTAAGAAATGATGGTTAAGTCACTCAAGAATTGGGTGACTCTACCATTTCTAATTAAGTTCTCAAGGAAGGATTGGAACCAAGCTATCAAAGAAGACATCTGAATCAATTCCAGTTGAAAGGTGAAAAAGATCCAAATTTGTATACAAGATACAAAGGGATCACTAAGAAAGATTGGTATCAGTTATTACCAAGTTACCTTCTCTACCAAGTAAGGTTGGGTCATAGACTCTACCAAGCAAGGTCGAGAGTAACAAAGGCACCTATGGTTACCAAGTCATAAAGATGTCACCGAGTATTCAATGCCATATAGTGGATGATAGTCTATCAAAATATCTACTTTTGTACTGGGCATTAATGGAAAAAATTTATCAAAAAGGCATGGAATTGAATTCATTTCTTAGCATAAATTTTCAAGTGCTATTATGAAGAGTGATTTTTTGTGCGATCAAAGTGACTTGAGCGAATTTCTTGCAAAAGTTTTTTGAAGTTCTCTCAATCTACTGAGTGAAAATGGCATCCAACAGTAGCAAGTTCAAGCAAGGATCTAACATGTTGGTTTGAGGAGTTGAATGGAAAGTGTTGGATTTCAAACTTACTCTTGCAGTTGTTGAAACCCTAGACCCAAGCGGAGCTCAATCCCAAAATCCTCCTAAGGTACTTCTTGTTAATGACATTCGTACTCATTTCAAATGTGCTATTCAAGAAATTGGTACTCTAGAAATGGATAATGCCCTAGGGTAGTTATATGTAAATGGAACCCTAAAACTCAAGCATCAACATGTGGAAGCCAAAGGGTTGATACATATCCCTCATATGCCTTGAGAATTTCAAATCAAATAGATTAGGTTTATCCTTAGCTGGGTGCATAATAGAAAACTATGGTTAGAACAACCAATTCTAATAACAAAGAAGATGATTCATCGAATCACTAGCCTCCCCATGCTAGCCAAAGCCAAAATGATGAAAACCCTAGGTCGGGCAGAGTTGGAAAAGAAAAACCTAGTTGAATGGGATGGTAGAGGTATGAAAATCAATAGTGTCATAGATGCATAATTAAAATTTGGAATTCATGTCATTGCACACAAAATATATAGTTCAAGCCAACTTAACAATGTGTCATGTGAAGTAGTAGATTTGACATATAAGGTGGTTAAGAAAAACTTGTTATATGATCTTGCTAACCTATTATTGAGATAGTTCAACAAAAACATGGAAAGTATTAGAACATCAAAGAATAACCCGTGTAAGTTTGGTTCATTGATAACCTACCTATTCTTTTATGTACAAAAGTTCTTCCCTTCTAAAGGCACTATAGTCTAGAGAAAAGATGTGCCTTTGCTTTACCAAATAAATGAGTATATTATAGAAATGGGTGAAGACTACAACATCATGGACAACTACTTTGATGTATTCAAGGAGAAAATGATCAATAGGCTTAGGATTCCAAAGAAGTTAGTTGAAGGTTATAAGGATGATGTATGCTTCATGGTGGATAGTGACAAGGTATATATCCAGGCAATTAAGCCTAGAATTGTGTGGGTGAAACCTTTTGGCTATGAGGTGAATATTGATGAGACAAAGGATATCATTGAAGCCCTTGTCAATAAACCAATTGATCCCAAGGCCCCTTACTTTGGAACATATGATGAAGCCATGACAAGAATTGAACTAGAAATAAAGATCCCATAAGTGGTCAACAAAGGAAAGAGAAGGATAAAAAAGATAAAATAAAGTATACCTCTCTTGTTAATAGAGGGCAAAGATGAGGACGTGGAGGAAGTAGAGGATGAGGAAGAATCTGAGAAAGAAGAACCTTTGAAGAAGAAGGGCAAGGTGATCATCACCAAGCCTGGAAAGCCACCCACTGCAGTCTTCATAAGGAGGTCATGAAAGAAAGGAGGTTACATTGTATTCAACAGACCTCCACCCACCTTCCAGAATAGGCTAAAGCAATTGGAAGAAGGAGCAGGGATAATAAATTTTAAATCATTGAAATATGAGGTCAGAACAATAGAAGAGTAGAAGCAATTTGAAGATCTGGTGCTAAATAAAATAGGTAAATGGAAATACTCACAAGATCAGATTGCTTCTCAAGTCCCCAGTGATTTAATAGAGAAGATAAAGCCAAGATGGGATTTTTCTATGCAAATAGTCAAAGACATATATGCACAAACCCTGAGGCAGTTACTACCAAGCATATCAGATGCTGAGGTAAAAGAGTCATTAAAGAAAAATGAAGAAAAAATGACTCTAAAGTTTAATACTTGTTTGGTTTTGATCAAAGACATTGAGCATGTTGTTAGGAATGCTACAAATACTTGGAAAAATGTCTATCATCTTCATAAACCAAGTGAATTTCCAGTTGAAGTAAAGGATGATAATGAAGAAGAAAATAAGAGAAAGATGAGGAAGAGAATATTGAAGAAGTGACTCACTTTGATAATGAAGAAGATGAAGAGGATCAAGAAGTTGCTAGCTATGTGTAGGATCATGGTCAACCAAACTATGCTCTTAAGTGGCAATAAATTAAAAAAAAAAAATTGACTTATGTCAACTTGATGTGCAATTTTATACTTGTTATTAACTTTATATCAAAAAGTTGAGAGAAAAGAATCTATAGCAAATTGAATCTAGTTTCTCAACTACTAGGACTTATCTCAAAAAAATAAAAATTGATTGGTCAAAATTTTGAATTTTAATGCAATATTACAAAAATTTCTAAACAAAAATAAGAAGTAGACGTATGTCTGACCACCTTAATTAAAATCAAATGATAATATTTTTTAATAATATTCTAAAAATAAGTAGTAGACTTATGCTTGGATGTGACACATATTTTTGGGTATTTTAATTCTAAATAAATAATTAATAATTAATTTTTGAATTTAGTATTTTTGGAATAAAAAAATCTCGTGTTTGACCACCTTAACTAATTCAAAACTCTGCAAAATTTATTTTTTCATTTTTTTTCCTTATAGTAGAAGAAACATAGAATGTGATGCATCTTTTGGATTTAAAAAATGTTTTACCATTTGAAAGTTATAGTTGTTTTTCAAGTAGTGTGTCAGTCAACACTTTATACATAACTCCATTAGAAAATAAGAAATAATTACTTGCTAAAGTCATAATTTCACAAACCTTACATTTATGGAAAGATAAGAACATTCTTAAGAAACCCTTTTCATTTCATCAAATTTTGGTTAAAAAAAGTTGTCAGCTACATTTTTGAAGTAAAAATCACATAAAAATAGGCCAAAAGCACATTTTAAAGGTGTTTTTAAAGTTGACCATATAGGTTTGGTATCAAAAGATATAGTAGACCTTACAAAGATATTAATTTTTATCATTTAGTATCAGGGTGGGTGGGAAAAAAGTTGGAATAGATTTTGAAATCGTTTGAGATATTTCAAAACTACAGATTTTTTAGATCGCCACTTTTTGGCACACCATGATCCTGCACATACCTTGCTGAGGAAGAAAAGAAAGATGATGAGGAGACTAACCCAGTTAAGATAGTTGTAGCAGTCACTTCCTCACTCCCCGAGCAAACCATCGACTGCATCAAGTATGGAGACAACTTCAACAAGTTTGATTGTGACTACTAGTGATACATCAAATGTCCAATCACTCTTTGTCCCAACTTAGCTCAGCTCATCACTAACAGAAGTGACTTCCACTTCATCCATCAAGCTACAAACTCCTTCTTCATCTACTGAGTTGAACACTTCAGTTTTGACTTCTCCAATTTTGACTTCTTCAGTTTTGGGTACTACAATTTTGACTTCATTAATTTTGGATTCTTCAAGTATTTGTATAAGTATACCTTCAATTGGTACAATATTAGTTTTCAATGCAAGCCCAAGTATGTCTACTATTATTTTCATTTTGGATACAAAAGCAATAAGTGCAAATACATTTGAGCCTAAGGTTCAATCGAGCACAAAATTTTTGGGGAAAGGAAAAGAGATAGAGGAAGACATAGATTTAGATGAGGAAACAGTAATCCCCAATTGGGATATCTACAAGCTTACTCCAAACCAAATGCAAACATTTGGTGAACTCCTCTACAAAAACACAAAACAACAAAGATTAAGAGAGGAAAGAGATGAAGAGTATAAGATAATTGAAGATGCCAAGAACATTTTGACTGAGGCAATAGAAATTGAGGTTGATTCTTCTCAATCTATTTTGTATCAACTAGCAGAAGCAGTCCATAAATTCAATAAGGATACCAATGGTCAAGATAAGCTAGTTGAAAAGGCTTAAAATAAATTTAATAATAAAGTGTTGGAGCACATTGCTCAACAAATAGCCATTTATCAAGTAGAGCTTTTTATAATTTTGGTCAATCTTGAGGTGTCCTGTTCAAATGTATCATCACTTTTTGGGAAATATGTGATGTCTCTGAGTATACAAAGGAAATAAAGGAAAAATTGTCCCAAATAGATATAGATCTAAAGGCTAGTGCTCAGCAGCTACAACTTGACCCTAGTTCAAGCTCTGCACATTTCAAGAAAATTAGATTTTTGTCAAACATGGAGGCTAAATTGCTAAGAGAAGAAGTAAGGATCCAATCAACATTGATTGACATATAAAATATGATCCTTCCAATCATGGATGCAATGTAGAAAAATATTGTATATTCAAAAACTCTGATCCATGATAATAACTTCTCTATTGTAGACCATATGATTGAACTATTAGCATAGGTGCAAATTGCACTACATACATGCAAGGTCCTGCAAGAAAATTGGGATAAAACCTTGGCAATCACTCTCAAGGTACATTCTGAATTCTTATCCCATTTTGGTGTTTCTATGTAAATAAGTTAGAATATATCTTTGGCATTACTGTCAAAAAGGGGGAGAAAAGTTATATTGGAAAAAGCCATATGTTATGAGGAAGTAAGTCATGTACATAGAGAGACACATAGTATGGGGGAGAAATATGCTATGGTGGAGAACTTGTATCAGTAAGACATGTTGTATATAGTAAAAGATGTATAGTATACTAAATATACCTTACAAAGATCAATTTTGAAAAATCTCAAAAAATATAGTATACTCTACCAAGCTAGTATCACGTGGTAATGAATACAAGGTATTCAATTTTGGCTAATAAGTGTTTTTGTCACTAATGCCAAAGGGGGACATTGTTGACATATCAGTAAAGTTTTTTATTAGTGACACACACTTATTCAAATTATGTATAGCTACCGAGCTCATGGTTTAGTTTATAGTGTTTGCCATGCATTTTAGTTGCTACCGAGTCCTTTGGACAAATTCCAGTGGGCACTGAGTATATTAAGTCAGTGTGAAGTCTAGTAGTTTAAACCATGCATTTCAGTATATGCTAAGTTTATCAGTGGTTATCGAGCATTGTAATGTCTACCGAGTTTGTAGTTCATGTGATGCAAAGATAGTGTTAATCGAGCTACTTTATGCTAACCAAGTGTTTCAATGTTTGTCAAGTTGCACAATATCTACCGAGTCACCAATGCAGACCAAGTTCAAGACTACTTGAAAGTGAATAGTATGGATCGATCTTCTATGTCTACTGAGTGCATGACAAGGTTGAGCATTGACAATGGATGTCGAGTATTAGAACTTCACCGAGTCAGTCTTCAAAACTCGAGTGTCTTCATGTGGGCCAACTTTGTAATATTTGTGTTAACTTGTATCATGGCCGACTTTGTAATTATGTAATTTGGATTGATATATATATGCAGTGCATTGTACCATATCATTGGGTATGTATGGATGTAATGTGAATATGGATGCAAAAATTTAAGTTATGAATGCAGCATAAGAAGAGCGAATTGTAAAGACGATAACAACATAAGCAAAGGCATATCTATCATAGAAAGGTGATTAGTACACAAAGGATTCTCTTTCAGCAAACCCAGTTGCAAATCATAGATCTATGACTGCTTCATCCTAACAAGTGAACCAATCAAAATCCTTTAACAAAGTAGACCTAACAGTCTTTCATAAATCTCTTTATCAAGTGCATACTTCATTGTATGTTTTTAAATCCTCTCACAAGGTGGACCTAGCAGTCCTAATTGCTCCTAATAGGGCAGATCATCAAAAGTGATCAATGTAAAGCCTTAATAGGCCAACTTTATGCTGTAGTACTAAAGGTGGGTATCATCCCCACCCCAGTTTTACTTTCTATTTGGAAGGTTTTTGGGTCACCAAATCTTTGTGTCAAAGTGTTATGGATGCTTTCATGTTTTTAGTTTCTCATGCATGCAATTAGATCAGATGTGATGAATTAAGTGCTAATTGGACTATTGGATTAAGAGTTGAAATTGTTAAAGTTTTAGAAGTTATTGATTCACCCCTCTCCTCTCAGTAACTTAGCATAGTCTTGAATATTTCCAACAGGAGAATCTCTCAAAATTTCACAATGTTCAACCATACAAAATAAATTTTAAAATGTGATGTTGGTATTGAAAACTATATAATGTCATGCATTAGGTCATTGAATAGTGTACAAATATTAAAGAAGACTAGATAAAGTACAATAATGTCTATTTAGTCCATCAACCATTTCTTATGTAGCATAATTGAATGAGGATCCCATGAGTAAAGTTACTTCCGATCCTATTGATTGAGGAATGTTAATTTACAATTTACTTTAATGAGCGATTTTTAGCTCTATCCACTACAAACTAGATCACAGTTTTGTTTGTTGCATGAAGCACAACCCAAGCCTATTAGATAATTGTGGGAGAATGGGCTCTCAATTGTGGAAATTATTTTAGGAGAATTAATTGCTTGTTGTGGTTGATTATATTTGCAAATAAGGATGGAATTTTGCTAGATAAAAGGAACCAAATTAAATAGATTTTAAAATGAAAAGACTTGTCAAACTCTTTATAGAGGTTGTCTAGCAAATGTTAACTCGGAAAAATCAAAGAACTACTTGTTGAGCACTGGATTGGTATGAGTTACTTAATATAAAGCAAAGAATAAAAAATCATAAGATCAACAAATGTTAGCTCGAAAAAATCAAAGAGCTACTTGTTGAGCACTGGATTGGTATGAGTTGCTTAATATAAAGTAAAGAATTAAAAATCATAAGACCACCAACTCCAATAAAATTTTTGAATAATGGCTGTTAAATCCAATAGCCAGGCAGAAAGATCATTCAATTTACAATTAGCGATTTCTACATTAGCACAAATGGACAGAAAAGTCTAAATAAACTTACAAAGTGTTGGTAGAATGTAACATCCAAAAGAACATTAAATATTGAAGCACAACAATTTCTTGTAGACAAAAAAAATTTTGGAAGACAATTGTATAAATGTTTACTCTTCTATGTATACGAAGCTCATATATGATTTGGATTCATGTTTGTTTATTCTTCTTTCTACCATGTCAAAGAGTTGGGAAGATCCTATGCAAATTTATTCACCAAAAAACTTTAGTTAAAAGCTATAGCATGAGAGGAGGAATCTTGACAAACAAAAGTCACTCTTAGAGTTGGAAAGAAAAGGTTCATTGAGGAAAAGTTCTTATATACATGAGAGTGAGGAGTATCAGTTTTTCAATAAGTATTTAGGATGATATCAGTTTTCTAATATGAGCATTATATTGACTAACAAATTTAAAATGTTTGATGATAGCTTCATATAAATGACAACAATATTAGAAGAATATAAGAGTGTGTGTTATTTTTGTCAAGCCCAAAATCTGGAAACATCGTCTCATAATTGCATTTACCAGTAGACTGGTTAAAATTCTACTATAAACGTTGCTTCATTTAATACTAAATGATTAATTAGGGTAGAGTCAAAAGAAAAATTAGAATGCTATGAACAATTTTACAAATATCCACAATAAGACTCATAAGCCAAAATGTTTTGCAATATTCAATAAACTATTTTCATAAAAAATAACCTAAGTAGTACAGGAGTCGTATGTCAAGATATAGATTTCCTTCAATTATTCAGATCTCAATAATTTATGCATGCCATTAAATTTCTTTCACTAATCACACATGGATATAGTCTTTACATATATTAAAGGTGTTTAAAAAGTAAATGAATTTTTAAATGTCATTATATATATATATAGAAAAATTGTAGATGAACTAAACCACTTTGAGAAAATAATGTAATACATTGTTACCTGCACAAAACATGATGTACTCTAAGAATTAAAAAGTTTTTTTAAATTAATGGTAGACAGTCGTTTAAATTAATGTTGTTTTCAAGGACATTGTATCTTTTAGAAAATTTTATTATTTTTTTATATTAAAAAAAAAATTGATCTTTGTTCTTCATAATCAATAGAACTCTCAAGAAAGTTATTATTTAAAATCTTAATATATATTGAAATTATAAAACTTTAGAATATATAAATAAAATTGAAAAATTTCAACTTTGAATGGTCTATTCAAAATAAAATTGCATCTAATGATTTCAAAAGTTAAAATTATTATTATAATTTTGAATATTATTAATTTAATTCTAAATGTCATTAATCCCAATCTATTAAAACTCTTCACTGTCTCTATTCATTTATGATTTTCTCCTCTGTCGGCCATACCCCACTATAGTTCATGCCTACCTATATATGCACATTTCATTTTTATATGAGGAACATTTTTCTACACCGGTGTAGAAAAGAAACAATTCAAAGCAAGGCTTATTTTTGGGTTTTCTAAAATCGTGGAGAAGAAAAGGGATAAATAAATAAACCGTGCTATCTTCCTCTCAGACTTGGGTTCTTTCACAACTCTAAATCAAAGAAGTGTTCTGCAAACCATTAAGGGAAGACTTAAGATATTACTTCTCTCAAAAACAAATATGCACTGTGTTGTTATTAAGTAAAGGCTCAAACTCATACCTCAATCAAAACTAAATCTTCTCTTTACAATCATTAAGTGGAAGCTGAAGGTTTTAATGCATAAGATGTTTACAGAAAAGGAGGCTCAAGGATTAAATGTATAAGGAATTGGCTCATTTCAAAATCTCATTTTATCTTAATTGGAAACAAATCTGAAGAGTGTTTTCAAAGTCTCACTTTACTTTATTGGAAAACAAACAAACAAATCCATAATACATGGACAAAGAGGACACCTTCAAAGATGTGTTGCATGAAATTGCATCAACAGACACATTTGCCCGTTTATGGGAAATGGGTGTAATTGAAGAGGGAATGAGAACAATACAAGATAGAATCAAAAGTGGGTTTTATGCCCTCTCTCC
Organism: Cupressus sempervirens; assembly: GCA_028749045.1. NCBI lineage: Eukaryota > Viridiplantae > Streptophyta > Pinopsida > Cupressales > Cupressaceae > Cupressus > Cupressus sempervirens. The sequence continues at coordinate 520,116,209 of CM053790.1, forward strand.
ACATTCCCTCAATTCAGATCTACAAGATGTCTGCAACAGTGTAAGAGAAAGTGGGCAAAGCATCATATTCCATGCCAATGTTCTCTCTCAACACAAAATCACTGGTTATGAAGATGAGAGTAGTGGAGATAGTGAAGAATGTGTGTGTTCCATTTGTACAATTGGTGAAAGGGAAGATGACCGACTTATCATATGCACTAATAAGGATTGTCCCTTCAAGTTTTATCATACAAGATGCATGGAACCTCCATTGGCTTCTGCTCCGTTACCCAATGCCACATGGTATTGCCCTTCATGTGTGTGTAGGCAATGCTTTCTACTTGAGCCTCACAACGCTCCAACTGTTCTTTGTAGTGGTTGCGATGATTGCTATCATATACATTGTGTTCAACCTCCTCCACAAGGTCGTTGGTTTTGTGTTCGTTGTGTGAAATGGGAAAATAGATTGAACAACTCCCCAGAGAGTGCAATTAAGGAAGTTACTAAGAGACGTGTACGTTCAAGAAAAAGGTATAGATCTTAGATTGTTCACGGAAGGAATTCAGAGATCATCAGGTTATATTACAACTTTATTATAAGAAAGATGAAGTGCTTATCATTATGTGCAATTTGTTGCTTTGAATCATGTAGTTGTAAGTCTTTCTAAGTATTGCTCTTTTTGTTATTTTGGATAGGCATCTGTTTACAGCTTTCACATTAACGGTTAGCTTGATATCACTCGATTATGTGGAATTGATGGAGGATTTTATTTGATTTATAAATGTATGAATGATGGGTACTGTTTATACAAATATAGATAGGGCCGTGGCTATCCTTCTACAAATTGTATCATTGAATAAATTTCAAAAAAATGAAAATACAATGAAATTTACCAGTGCCTGTAAGTATTCCACCTATCATATATAATAGTTAAGCTTATTATTTTAGCTATAAAAGATCAGAATAACCCTGATTTAATGCTTCCATATGGTTAGCTGAATTTAAAATAACATTATGATTATAGAAGTTATTGTGTTCTGTGTAATCTTTCGATTAGGTTCATTCATTCATACTCTCCATCTTAGTTAAGTATAAATATAAACCTTCCAGTTCACGTTTGAGTAATTTAGAATTAAAATCTAAATTATATAAACTAAACGAACAATCTGAATTCATCGAACTGTTACTTTTAAATATTTGTAGGACTAGTCAGTATAATAGCTTATTAAAGTCACAGCTATTTAACTTTTTGAAACAGAGCTAATAAGTTTTATCAAGTGATCAACATTTAATATTTACTAATATAAATAAAATATTCATGTATCTCTGATTTATGAATTAATTATTTGTTAATGATGAATTTTGTAGAATTGTTTAATTAGAGCTATCATTTTTACAAAATTAGAACTATGAATAAAATATAAATATTTTTTTTCATAAAAGGTGTACATGGGCAAATACTATTCAATCAAATCTTTGTAAATGAGTATAATCCCATTCTGTGTGATCTAATGTTAATTAGGGTATTGTCTTTCAATTCAAAAATGAAAAAAAAAGGAAATGCCTCTAATTTCTTAAAATTTTATAACTATGTGCTAGATATATGTCCAGATAAAACTGAAGGTTTTCTTCTTCGTATAGTACCCACATGGAAGGAAGATTTATGCAAATTTATATTTTAATTAATAAAAATATTTAAACTTCAGCCTATTACCAACAAAATAAAATAAAAAGAGAACTAAACTATATTATAAAAACACTTTGTTCTAGAAGATATATATGTAAACTAAAAGCATTATAATTTTATTTTTTAAAATTATAAAGTTACATTAGAAAATGATAGAGAACAAAGAACCATCTATTAGAAATTCAAAATATTGGAAATAGACAAGATAGAACAAAGAAGCAAGTGCCACATAGTGGCAATAGTTAATAGAAGTAAATAGATATTATATATAATAAAAGTTATAGAATACATATGTATATGTATTATATGTAGGTATAGTTAATATAAGAGAATTTTATTTTTTACATTTCATGGAGTTATAAGTGAGCTATTGTATATATAGATTTCATATATTATATAGATAGGTAAATTAATGAAATAGAATTAAGATATAAAAAATCATAGATATATTATATTAATTAAATAGAATTAAGATGTAGAGGTTCAATATATTCAATAGTTACATAAAATTATAGTAATTTATTGTAGATTTAATATTTTTAAATTTTTTATAGTAAACTTTTGAATAAATGATAAATATTTTATTTTTTATTAGAATGAATAATAGATTAATTTTATTGCTATTTATTACAATCTCTATAACAAAAATCTTGCGTTGAAAATTCAATATGTAGAACTCCCCAAAAAAGAGCTCCTATGACACCAAAAGTTTTGAGCCAATCATATAATTTCTACGGTATATAAATATATAATTTTAAATAACAAAACTTTAGAAAGATTTTTGTTATTCAAAAATAAATATATTTGATTGGCTAAAACTAATAGAATTTGTGGAGAAACTAAATACAATAGTAGTTGCCTACGACAAGTACAATAATATATTATATTATATTGATCAAATGATCCTTATTTATACAATCATAGAGATAGACCACTTTTCTATAAATCATCTAAATTAATTGACAACAAACTATTTCATGATTGATAACACTCACAAGGAAATTGACACATCTAGAACTAGTTATTGTTTTAAACTAAAACTCTATGACCCGTACACCTAAACTAAACTTTTGTAGCCACATATGCAACAATCACTAATTAATTATTGACTATTGGATTATTAATTCTAGCATCCCCACATAATGTGACAACTAAAAATATTATGTAAACATCTATTTCTTTTTTAATATTTTATAGACCAATAAAACTTCCTCAAGTAACTTCCTACTGTCGGTATAGTTCTGGAGCTATCATCTAGCTTGGAAACACCATTGGACACCATTTGCACATAAAATGCCTCATAACCCTCATAACGGTATGATGTCAAGCTTCCAAATTTCTCCTTGAAGTATCAAACACCAATTCACTCATTTGTGTCTCATAACCCCAATGAGGTATAGTTTATCTAATCTGTTAGCACTTCAGACTATTGAGCATCCATCTAGCCTCTACTACATCATTTTCTCTCTTCAAATCATTAGCTATTCAAAATAGAGTAATTGTTTCATCTTCAATGAAATCATCTTCACCATCAATATAAGGTGGTCCTTCAGCAAGCATTGTCTCATTGATAGCTTCTTTTCTAAGATACACAATATAATAGAAAGATGGTTTTGATACCATATTAGAAATTCAAAACACGTGAAACAAAAAAGACAGAACAAATAAATAATATGCTACATTATAGTGATCAAATAATTTACTTTTTTTATACATAGAGTCAGCTAATTAATTGACCACAAATTACAAGACACATATGAAAATGGACATATCTACAACTAGTTATTGTTTTAAACTAAAACTTTATGACTCATACACCTGGGTTGAACTTATATTGCTAGCAACTCAAACATAGGTTGTCACATATGCAACAATCACTTATGATTGTTGGAAAATTAACTCCAACTTCCTTCCTCTAGCAATATTAGCCCTTCCATTTTCCACATCAACAAAAAAAATTGTAAACTATCATTCATTAAAATTGCATTGTTTTCCCTCTCTTTTTTTCTTCTGTTGAATATTATTTTATTGTTAGACAAAATGCCCTTCCTAAATCTCACAAAGAAAAAGAGAATAGATGCATTATGGTAAACTAGCATATGGTGCATTGTATTGTATAAATGATCAATGATATATATATAAGTTTGTGTGGCATTGGAATTTCTTTTTGGTAATTTTGTATTTCATTTTTCAAGGGATTTTTTTTTTTTGTTTTAAACAAAAGGCATAGAGCCTATATATTAGATATAAAATTTAGAGTCAAATACAATAGATAAAAGTGACAAAGAGAGAAGGTAAATACATCAACTAGAGAAAAGATCCTAACGCAATGGCATAGAGCCAAATATGAAAGATTGCATGACAATTATACAGTGATTGCAAATATATTTTGAACAGTTCTTTATGGAATTTTTTCTTATAAGAAATGTAAAATTATTTAGATTCACATTTCAATTTTAAAAACTTTTTAGATTTTTTTTTATTAAGAAAAAATAGATTTTGAAGGAACACCAAACCCTTTACATCCAGAAAATAATCAGATTAAACATTAAACCTAACAACAAGAATATATTAATAAAGGATAAAATCTAGCATCAAAAAGTTGAAGACCAGCTAAAAGATAACACTACTGAAATAAACAAATTAAAAAATAGACACAATGCAAGAAATCACACAAAATCAAAAGACTAGAAACTCAAACCAGAAGAAAAAAAAAACATACATTAAACTAGGTCCTTGAACTTTTTGTAGCATTTCTTACACAAGGATTTTATATGCTCTTGTGCTTGAAATTATAAAATCCATTCACTTTGAAAAAACTTTTAAACCTTTGTTGGTATGAGAACTAAAATCATATTTTCCAGATTTATTTCTTCAAAATAATGCATATGATTTGCATCAATCCTTTAAATAAATTGAATAAAATATGAAACTAAAATTTTAAAACCCATTCACTTTGGACAAACTTTTAAACCTTTGTTGGTATGAAAAAATTCAATCATGTTTTACAGATTTATTAATTTAATCCATTTACTTCAAATGCAATAGTTCCAGGAAGAAAGGAAAAAGCCTACAGTGCATTCGTAACTTGTGAGCCTCTCATGTAGGAAATCTTGGGTTTGAATCTACCTTTACATAACATATGATAATAATTAATCCAAATTAAAAAATAAAAATTACATAGTCTTTTAGTGAAAATCTATTTATGCCCTTCCTAAATCTCACAAAGGAAAAGACAAAAGATACATTATGACAAATTAGAGTATGATCCATATCTTATTTGGAGGCAATGTTGTCAACTAGATAGATATAATTATGATTTATCAAATGGACCATCAAATACATACAAATGCAATTTTGCAAATGAATAAAATTAGAATTTATTTTATTTCTCATATGGAAGCTAAACCCATTGGGATGTATAAAAACATTCAATTCTTATTTGGAAGGAATTTCTATTGGGTTGGCCTAATTGCTATAATTTTATAACTAAATACATGAAAGAAAAATAAATAAATAAATAAATTTTATGACTCTTGAAAGTGAGAATTCAAGACTAGTAGAATATGTTTTAGAAACACCACAAAATGGAAGTTGATTATAGATGAATCCAAGTTTCAAGGTACTCTACATATGATACCAAATCTAGATGGGAATGCTTCACTCTGATTGTGTACTTGATTCCAAATGTAGTTTAGATATTATTTAGAAAAAATTAAAACCCTAAACATGTGATTTAATGGTACACTATACAAGGTAGATTTCACACAAAGTTTGGTTAATGAATTTGAACAATTTTTCTCATGATGCTACACAATAGAAATACATGCAACAACAACACGAGTTTAGAGACATACAACATCAACCCAAATGATCTATTATGATGATTGTACACATTTTTCATCTACAAACGTTTATTTTCACATATGAAATATGGATTATTACCAATTCCTTTTTCAATTAACTTTAATGCAAATGTAGAAATGCCAATATATAATAGACATGAGTCAATAAGTTGTTTTTGATGAAGGGTGCTCCCCTTTATACCATAAACCATAATAGAAAACTAAGAAACAACAAAAAATGTGAAAATAAAATATGAACTTCTTATTTGCACTACAAATGCGGACTCCTTATTATAATAATTTGCAAAACAAGCTACAAACTATCACCTAGAGTTGTCCTAGACAATGTTTGGGCCTTTCTTAAATAGGCAATTTTATGCCACCTGGGAAGGTTCTAGACAATGAAACTTAATACCTAGGGCTGACAAACCCTAAGAATACATATAGAGTTAGCCAAATACATCTTTGACAATTATTTTAAATTTTTCAGGTAGTCTAACTTCAGAAGGCCATAACTTTTGAACCGTTGCTCCGATGGCTATTATAACCACTTCTCGAAAATGTCAGCTCCTAATCTACAAGCTTGGAATGACACAAGCACCCTTCCATTGAGTTTTTAGACCTCATTTAAACAATCTAAGGCCTCCAATGGTGAGCTTGAAGATTTTTTTGTAAATTTTTCCATCGAAAATCTATAATAACTTTTTTGATACTTAAGCTGGAGCAATGAGATTTTTATGGTAGGCTTACAACTTTAAAATGAACCTTCTTGTAGAAAATGAGAACATTCTAAGCTCATATGATAAACTTACTAAAAATAGCAATTTCCCATAAATAGTAACCAGCCTATCTACTAGTCCTTATTAAAACAGAAAAGACTCAAAAGAAAATATTTTTGGGTGATGAGTCCACAGTTAGTAATTTATCTCAAGGATATATAAAGAAAAGTGGCCAAGGCAATGGAAAATGTTTCAAAATGCTTATCTCTTTAGAAAGAAAAGGTCCCTATGGTACTTTTCTATCTAATGGAAACATTCAAGGTTCTCTTTCTAGAGGACAAGAAAGGTAAATAATTCTAAGTGGAATATAAAGATATTATGTGAAGATGCCAGAAAGATGCTTATAATGAAGTCAGTTGCAAAGATGTGCCTTGATAAAAGGAAAATAAAATGTTCACATTAGAAAATTATTTCCATAGCTTCTCTGAGCTAAATTTGAAAAACAGGAGAAATCTTTTTGTGGAAATGAAGGAAATAAGTGCCCAAGGTGCCAAAGGAGTCTTTCTCATATTGCAATCCTGAATCAAAGGAAAAGGAAAGCTTGCAGAAAGATAAGTCTATGTTTCCTCCCCTGCACATAAGAAGTTTTAGTATGAACCCTTGTTTTGGATTCCAAAATGAAAAGGGGAGTTTCCATTAAACCAAATTCAACTGATTTCATAAGTGGCTAATCTTGCTACTACATAAGATTTAAGTGAATGATATGATCATCAGATTTATGAATCATCATATGGGTGAAAGTGAAAATTTTAAAATAGTCATTAACCATCAAATTTATTACAAATCTTGTCATTATGACCATTAGTTATGATTTATTTCATGTGTTGCACCAATGTTTGGATTCTTGCATCTATATGATCAAATTTCTCCCAAACATAGTTAATTATTTTAACGACTATTTTATCAAATAGTTTGTCCCTTTTATGAAAGTATAAGATAATGGAAATTGAAGCATCAAGGTATGATCATCTGATTGGTTTGGAAACTGAATTGAAAAACTATTTCTAGATACCTCATTCAAATTTTATGATTTAGGTGATCTACATAGAAGGCTCAACTCTCACCCTATTCACCCAATAACCTAGAAATTGAAGGAAAGTGGATTAGTTGAAGCTGTCAAGTTCCCCATGGCTGTGCAAGCACCAAAGTTGGTAAAGGAATGTATCAAAAGATACAACCCGAAGAAAAAGAAAATATTGCTACTCGATCAATCAATTTTTCTTTTTATAAACAAAGGGTTGATGCAATCTAGATTTGGCATCCCAGTGAAAGAAAAATATTGTGACATCAACTTCTCATCCCATGCATTGATATTCAATGAAAAGAAGACTCTAAGAAGAGCGGACATGTAGAGAACTTGGTTCCAGACAACTCATTCCAAAAAGAGTAAAATGTCAAGGACTCTTTTTGGAACCAATTTAAAAAGAGAGATTGTGGACATCTTGGCATTATTGCTAAAATTGAAAGGAATTGAAGAGATCTTCGATTTTGTTGAACATCACTTCTATTTTGTACATGTCATATATGTTGAGGGACTGCAGATTGACTACGCTCAAAGCATATGTGAAGAGCTAGCCTCCTAGCTAAATTTAGTGAAAGCATTCAAGCAATTTTTCATGTCATCATATCTAATTTATGCTTTAGCCACACATCATCTATTGTCGAGTCTTCCTAGTATTGAAGACTATGATGAGAACACAAGGGTGTATGAGTTCTATCCCCACCTATAGCTATAGAGGAGATTTGAAGAATATGTAAAGGTTAATGATGCCTTTACAATGAGATTGTGCCAGGAATTGCAAGGTTTCCCTCAGCAAAGGTTTTCACTTGAGGCTATATCAATTGTGAGTCAATTTGGATGTTATTTTATCCAATTCCCATCTTTCTCCTACATGAGGATTGGTGCATTTGATGGTTTCCCCAAAAGGTAATAAAGCTTCAATATGACCTAGTAACCTTTGTGAAGGATCATTTGAAGCTTGGATACATTCACAAACAAGTCCTAGATATTGAAGATTATTGGGCCAGATGTTATGATGAATACTAGTCCAGGGAGAGGTACTAGTCCAAGCTAACAATAAATGAAATTAAATTGTATAATGATTTTGTTGATGTTTCTGATCTTGTAGATGATGGCTCCTGTATGCATCCCTCAACCTATGAGCAAGTCAAGAAGACATCCATTGTGTCAACTCCACTTCAAGGTCCTATTGTCAACACAATGGGAGTCTTGATGTGTGGAATGGACTAGAGTGACAAAGAAGAGAACTAGAAGTACAAGCTCTACTGGTGGAGTAGCTTCTGGGACAACACAATCAACTATTGCTACTTCAATAGTAGTTGGTCCAACGTAATCTACCAGTGGAGGAGGAGACCAACATCCAGAAAAGAATGTACAAATTACTCCAACCTATAGAGGAGGATCTCTGGTAGACATAGGAAAGGCTGGAAATGATGAGACAAACAAAGAGGAGTGGGAGAAGTCAGTGGCCAAGCCCTCCTCCCTTATGCAAATCTTCAACTTGGATGGTGACAATAACCCCTTGGATAGTCAAGAGAAAGAGTCATCTCAACAAGGTGACACTCTAGCCTCTCAATCATCAAGGTAACTACTTTTCCTATTGCCACCTAGAGAAAGGAAACACTCCTAATGGAAAGCTTCGATCCTATAGCCCTACAGTTAACACTCAATGTCCTTTCAACTGACTCTTGGTTGGAAGAGACCATTGACAGAAAGAAGAGGAGATGCAAGGAGCGTGATCCATCTAAAGACCTTATCATGCAAGCAACTCAGTCCCAACCCATGTAAAAGAAAGGAAAGAAGTAGAAGACCATTGCATCATTGGCAACATATTCGACTACTGGCCATATTCTAGTAGAGATTGTAGAACCTCAAAAGGAGGGAAAGTTTCATGAGCTGACTCTAAAATGATTTTTAGAACAAAACTATTGACTTGGGAGTTCTAATGCATAACTCTAGGGTCAACATTCAAAAATCAACTAATACAAAGATAGAAGATAAACTAGAGGAGTTAAGATCTAAGAAAGAGGTATTGAAGGCCTAGAATAGAGAATTGATGGATTACATTAGAGTTGCACTTGGAAGCACACCTTCAAGTACATTTGATCCAAGTGCATAGGAGAACAAGAACCTATTTCTTAAGCTACAACAAGAGAGGTAGTTTGGTCAAATTGGTCATGCTTGGATAGATGAACCCAAGGCCCAAGGTCTTCCCCTCATAGAGAATCTTGGAAATATGTTGTTAGACACAGATACATTGAGAGAAGTAGTGTCAAAGCACCAAGACTCAATCAAGAAGGAATCATAAATCTTAAATAAGAAATTGGCTTTGTTACAAGAGGTGATTAACATGAAGACCAACATGGTTGTAAATCATGGGATACTTAAATCTGACAAAGAATCATTTCTTCATTGGAAATAATCTTTGGAATTTAAATATGAGAGTTCAGTGAAGTCTGAGAGTGAATTGAAGCATTTCTATGATTCGATAAAGAAGAAAATGGATAAAATATTTGAATATTTAAAGGTCCTACATACTAAATCTTATGTCACAAATAATCATCAACTGGTGGATATTGAGCAAGTGAAGACTATGTTTCTTGCATTGAAGAAACTTCTAATCTAACAAAATTCCAAGTGGCAAAACTTCTAGAACTTATAGCAATGGACTGTGTCCTAAAACATGCAATAGAAAAGGTCAAATCAAAGATTTATAGAATGGAGGATCTAACAAAAATGCATGACTGTTGGATGGTCAATATTAACAACATCCTTATTCCAAGTGTCACGGAGTTGAAGAATGTAATCAAAGCAATGAAAGCCTACAAAGCTAAATCCATAACTCTAAAGAAGAACTAATGCTCTATCAAAAGTGTTACATGCATCCTCCCTACAATGTGAGAAGTGTTTCACTCCCTCCCTCCCTCTCTCTTATTGATATTGTAGCCATATGTGGCATTCTTCTTATAGGCTTGGACTTTGTAATGGATCATGACTTAGTCAATCCTATTTTTAACATTCATTTGTTTAGATATTCTCTTTGATGTAATCATCAAATGTAACTGGTCATTTCTTAAAGGACCTATAAATGTAACTTTTTAAAGAAGAATAAGATCAAAAAATTATTATGTTGGAAAACCCATTGTAGTTGGGACTACTGTGTGAGACTCTACATTTGCATTTTAATCTTGTTGTTCATTTAAGTCTTGTATTGTGCTTGGAATGAACAATGTTGTTAATGAAAACCATAAGATTGCAAATAAATTAGGTTTTGTTTCCTTTTTTTCAATGATTGTAAGCTTTATTTTCCTCATTTACAACATTATCTCGATTCCTCTATTCTATGCAAGTTAGTTCATATGCATTTCATTGTTGTATGAGAAGTTCATATTTTGGTTAATGAAAGGGACTGAATGGAAACAATCTAAGCATTGTCAAATTTTAGTAACTAGGGTAATCTAGGTATTGTCTAGTTGACCATACTTTCTCTTCTTATGTAGTGTGCATTGGTAGATTGTTTTGCATTGCATGCATCATGCATTCAAAGATTAGAATAGATTGCATTTTACATGTTAGATGAGCTTAACAATGCCTTACATACATTCATATCTATGGAGGTTGTGAGTTATAATATGAAATTTGCTTAGATCGCTTGAAGTGTTAGGCAATCTGGTTATGCCTCTTCTTCTCTCTAGTTAAGAGAATACCCCAAATTAGCTAATCTAGTTAATCTATTAGAAACAAATTCTTTGCAAATCTTTGCAATATAGGGAGTTGTACCTTTCAATTCAGGGGTCTCTAATAGATTACTATATAAACCCATTCCATCGATAACTATTTTTGTCTTCCATCACTTTGGGCATATTAAGAGTCAAGGTATAAACTAAAATCTAAGGAAGATAAGCTGTTAAGCAACAATTTTTGGCAACTCTACTAGGGAACTTTTCAGAATCTCTAAATCACATATTTCTAGTATCGAAAGATAAAATCTTGTACCTATTCCTCATTATATAAGTTATCCTCAGTAAGTTTTTATGTTACTTCATTGGAATAAATTCGAATTCCATCCTTATTGGTACTCATACATTTTTTTATTCGTGCTTGTTAACCCATGAGGAAAATGGTATTGCCTCATGAAGGTCAAATCCTAGTAATTTAGCCAAACCTCAACTTTCAAGATGAACAAGAGGATATAATAAATCAATTAAACACTTGCCTAGAGAAATAGAAAATCCTTAAATGAGTATAGAAGAGTCAACTTTGCATTTGAAAGAGAAGAAGCCAACATTGAGTACTGTGAAGGTGTGTTGCAACAAAGAATATTGAGACAAGAATAAAAATACACCTATTGTGAACAAAGTTAGTTCATCTTGGATCCTAAATATACCAGGAGTGTTCATGATTAATGCCAAACTGATCTAGTATTTGAAGAGTTGAAGAAAGCTAATTTTCCAATAGTAGAAGATCCTTTGAGAAGAGGGAGGGCTTGTTCAAGGGACCCGATGTTTCAAGATATCTATGGAGCTTTATTTTTTCCACCCTATCCTATTTCCCAAAGACATAGTCATTCCTCTTCCCCTCCTATCTTTCACACTCAAATTTTGTCATTGTGTAACACTCTTACCCTAGACGAAGTCATAGGCCTAACTGTTGTCACCTTCCAACTAGTACTAGTTATTCTCCCTACATCAATGGTTGTTCCTTAGGGTAATGCTATTGGCCCCCTACAACTTTCTACTAACAATGACTTACCAAGAGCTTTTGGAAAGAACATCCCCAAGTTCAATGGTGATGGGAAAGTCTCTATAGATGAACATATTGTTGTTTGCTTTGTAGCCTGTAGCATTGTATGTCCTTAACATAAAGATGTGTCTGTAAGAATGTTTGTTGAGATAGTAGTTGAAAATGTGGCTGATTAGTTCCAACATCTCCCTGTGTGATGCGTTACAACCTGGGATGACATGAAAAATTTATTTGAGGCACACTATAAAAGAACAAAAGATGAACATGCTTTATTGTCTTAGCTCACTCAAATTAAGAAGGAACATAGTGTTCCCATGAGAGATTTCATTACAAGTTTCAACAAGTTGGTCAACCAAATCCCCATTGCAATTATACCAACTACAAATAATCAAAAGATGTTCTTCATTAGTTCTATGCCTCCAAATATTAGCTTTTAGATCAAAAGAGTACATATGGAAAATCTTCAAGCTGCTCAGACTTTGGCAATAGAACTAGAAGATGATTTGATAGTAGTCGAAAAATGGAAGACAGAGTCGAAAAGTGAAACTTCCACAAACGCTTCTACTAGTACAACCAATAACACAAAAGAAATGCTTCAAATGTTGTCAAATGAGATGATTTCCATGAAAAGGAAAATGGGTAAAATAGTTCCTTCATTCCAGCAACCTTACCAAGACTTATCCAAAAGGCAACATGAAGGAAACTCCTTACAACTACCATGTGCTCAACAAAATCTTGCCATTGAGGTAGCTCCTAAGAAGTGGAGCATGTGCATATTCCACTAAAAAGAGGATCATGATGGTGATTCTTGTCCTAAAACGAATAGATACAAGTAATGAGCTAACAGTGGAATTCCTTGAAAGTGAAGATGAATCTACTCCCCTTGGTGACTCTAGAACATTTTATTTGGAGTATGAATCAGATTCAGAGATAGGAGGTAATTTTTTCACTACCTTGGATGGAGTACAAATGATTGTAGCAATGAGAATCCAAAGGAATAAAAGTCTAACAAGCTTGATTCCTATTTGGAAAAATGTTCCTGCCTCTTCACTAGTCGTGGCCAATACATTTACCCCCTCTACTTCAAGGAGAGAACAATAAAAAGAGGAACCAAGTGGTAAGTCTAACCCTGATTTGATATCATCCAATATTGCGAAGATGCTCACATTCAAGTTTCTCCCCTAGATTACTTGAAGTCTCACCCTACTGAACTGCAAAAATTAGTGAATTATTGCAAAGAAGAAACTAGTATTAAAAATTATCCCAATGTCAATACTACCATTAGTAATAATCAACCTAGTACTAGTTCTTGTTCCCCTGCTAATGAAAAATTAGTCCTACCCATGCTATTCAAGAAAGAAGAATCTCTAGTCCTAGCTACCTCTCCTGGCCAAAAACCTAATCCATTCTATGAGTCCTTATATGTAAATGGTCACAAATTAAGTAATTGTATAATTGACTCAAGTGCCTCAAATAATGTCATGCCTTCTACTGTTGCCTATATATACCTCAGGCTTGTCCCTAACTGAGACTTTTGGTCATTTTTACTCTATGGATGTGAAACAAGTCCCTCTATTAGGTCAAGTAAAGGATGACCAAGTAGCCCTAGCTATACATCTAATGAAGAGAATGAAATTGACCATCCTTGCGGCTGACATCCATGCTAGTTATGGCATGTTGTTAAGTAGAATTTTTTGTAGGGATATGGGAGGTGAAATTAAACTAGATTAGTCTCATGGTATTATCCCTATTGGAAATGACAAGATCAAGCTTGAACATGAGGAGAAAGCTAATTTTACTGTAATGAAATTTGATGATGCCCAAACCTTGTATCAAGAAATGGAGTTCGAAAACTATATGATGTTTTTTTACTTCAATACTCTAGAAGAAGAATTAGACCCTCGTAATGATCAAAGGATCTAGACCTTAAAGTTTGATGGAAGTTGTGCATCTACTAGATCTAGAGCAGGTGTGGTGCTCATTTCCCCTAAGGGAGATTTGACACAACTTGCTTACAAGTTGCAGTTTGAAAACAAAAATAATATTGCAAAGTATAAAACACTACTATTAGGTATCACTACTCCAAAACAAAGAGGTGTAAAAATCCTAAAAGCCCAAGGCGATGTAGAACTCATAGTGATACAAGTCTGAAATCAATATACTATGAAGAACCCAAGACTTCAAAACTATAGGAACAATTTCTGGGATGAAAGAGAAGACCTGGACACCTTCTCTATACAAGTTGTTCCAAGAGAGAAAATGTAAGGGAAGATATGTTATTTTCTTCTTCATCCCTCCTACTGCCTCATCTAGAATTGAAAGATAAATAATATAAGGTTGAAGTCTTCTTCAAACCTAATGTACCTGACAATGCTGAAGCATGGAAAGTCTTCAGCAATGATAAGAAAATGCAATATTTCTTAGAAGGAGCTAAGCCTTTCACTAACCAATACTTTGAAGCAAGTAAAATCTCTTGCCGAGATTTCTCAATTTATAGCAAGAAAGATTTAGATCTCAATGCTGAGCAACTAAAAGGTAACAAAATTCCTAGGCATCTAATCTCTTTAGAAAAGTTATTTAATAGACATGATGCATATATTAGAAGTGAAAGAGGTAGGAAAGGTGGAACCTCTAGAGATTTTGAGGGAATGAAAATAAGCACTAAGTTTAAGCCTAAAATGATTAATATTGGTAGTACTTGTTCTAAAGGAAGGACTAGGGCTAAAGGGTTTCTTTCTGAATATCAAGATGTTTTTGCTTGGGGATATGAGGATTTAAAAGCCTTAAAAAAATGTGAGTTTAAATATAAGATTTCCCTTAAGCCTAATGCAATCCCTTTTAGACAAAAGAAATGTAACTACAACCCAATGATCTCATATGCCATCTTCAAAGAAATACATAAGATGTTAGAAGAAAGGATCATATATCCTATAGACCTTCAACATAGATAGTTAATATTGTCCCTATCTGGAAAAAAGAGTGGGGAGATCAAAATCTATGTGGACTTTAGAAATTTAAATTAAGCTTCTTTTAAGGACAACTATGATCTCCCTAAAATGGATCATTTACTACGAACAATGGCATGATCTAAAATGATGTCCATGTTGGATGGTTTCTCAGGCTTTAATCAAATTGAAGTAGATCCAAACAATCAATTTAAAACAACGTCCACTACTCCTTGCAGAACTTATGCTTATAACATAATGCCTTTTGGACTAAATAATATTGGAGCTACTTTTCAAAGATCCATGAATTCATCCTTTGTAGATTTAAAGGACAAGATTATTGTTTTCATCTATTAGGATGATTTAACAGTCTTCTCCAAGAAAAGAGAGAGTCATTTGAAGGAATTGGAGAAAGTGTTGATGAGATGTAGGGAACATGGAATCTCACTTAACCCCAAGAAATCGATCTTTTGTATTATAGAAGGAAATTTACTTGGTCACATAGTGTCTCAAGAAGGCATTAAGATTGACCCTAAACATGCCAAAGCTATCCAATAGTTCAACTTACTAGAAAGAAAATATGGACTTAAGTCCTTCTTTGGACATGTAAATTTCATGAGGTGTTTGGTTCCTGATTTTTCTGAAATTCCTAAGTGTATAATTGACATGATGAAGGGTAGTGAAACATTCAAGTGAAATGACTCTAGAAGGAAGGCTTTTGACAAAATCAAAGATGTCATAGCCAAGGCTCATGTCCTAGTTCATCCAGATTATACGAAAGAGTTTAATTTGTATTGCTATGCATTAGCCCACACATTATCTTCCATAATCATGCAAGAAAACAAGGAAGGTATTCAAGCACTTGTTGCTTTCATGAGCACCCCTCTAAAGGAGCATGAACTAAGGTACTCTCAGATGGAGAAGTATGCTTATGTTTTCATAAGAGCACTTAAAATTTTCAAATTCTATGCTCTAAATTCACATTCTATTGTGCACATCCATGATTCAGTAGTCAAGAGTATCTTAACTCAGCAAGAGATTGGATGCAATACTAGAGAATCTTGGATAGCCAAAGTCCATGAATATGGCATTAAGTTAAAGACGACAAAATTGGTTTGAGGTAATGGCTTATGCAAAATAATTGCATAAAACTAGGAGGTAAGTAAAGAAGAAGAAACCTCAAAAGTTTTAATGCTAAGTCTCTAAGATACTTGGTTTTCAAATATTTCCTACTTCCTTACTTATGGAGAGTTTCCTAATGGATTCACATACAAGTAGAGAAGAGATCTTAGGACTAAGTCAAGCAAGGATGTTATTTATGATGATCACTTGTATAAAAAGGCAATTGATGGAACCTTCCTAAGATGTGTAGATAAGCCTCAACAATAGAGGTTGCTCTAAATATTTCATAATGAAGCTTGTGGTGGGCACTTCTCTTCTATAGTAACAACTTATAAAATTATAAGGTAGTGTTATTATTGGCCAGGTATTTTTAGAGATGTCTATGAGTGGGTAGCCCAATCTGACAATTGTAAGATTTTTTCTAGTAAACCTTAGTTGGCTTCTTTTCCATTGAAGCCAGTAGTGATAGAAGGCCCCTTTCAGCAGTGAGAAATTGACTTTAATGGTCCAACCAATCCCTCCTCCTCTATTGGTCATTTATATATTATAATTTTTTGGTACCCAATATAAGACCCCGTGATTAAAATTTTAGTGTATGGAATCTTGAACCTCTTTAAACTAAGGTTCAAAGTAGTTCGAAATGGTTCAATGGTTTATATGGCTCATCTTTTAGGTCCAGTGTGGAAGTTCATTATTGTGAGATTTTTAGTGATTGCATTCTACATTCAAGTTCCAAATTTCATTCAAAAGTCACAACATACTGATTCAGATGCTCAAGGATTCAAGGTTAGCATCTCTAATCTTGAGTTCATGTTGCTAAAACTAATTCTAGAAAGGCATGTGGCCAACCTCTATAATAAATCAAGCTTGTGGTGGTGATTAGTCATGTAGATTAAAGGCACATTCACATTCCTGATTTCATGACAGTCAAATGGTCCACTCTAGTGCATTGTTATGGTCAGTTTATATAAGTTCTAGATGACTCTTTGGTTCAAAATAGGGATCATATATGTTGATAGCCTAAACTTAGTGGTGTATGCACCCTAAAATGGTCGCCTAGACTATGGACCCCATTATTTAATTTATCAATTATCAAATTTCTTGAATCAATGGTTTGTAATATTTTATTAAATCAATTCAAATCAATTTCCTTGATCAAATTCAATTTGTTTTATTTCTAAAGTTGATCATTTTATCCTAAGTCTTATTTAATTAAAAGAACTTGCTCTCTTTTAATTAAATAAAATAAGTCCCCGTTTAATTAAAAGAAAACCTCTCTTTTAATTAAATAGTTTGACCACATTTAATTAATTAAGAGAAAAAACTCTCTTTTAATTAAATAAAATAAGTCTCCATTTAATTAAAAGAAAACCTCTCTTTTAATTAAATAATTCATCTACATTTAATTAATTAAGAGAAAAACCCCTCTTTTAACTTAATTAAATATTTCTTATTTAATTAAAAGAACTTGCTCCCTTTTAATTAAATAAAATATCCCACTTAAATCTCTTTTTGATGAAAAAAGAGTTAAAACAAATAAAAAATAAAATAAATCTTTTATCTACACTTAATATGGGACTTATCTTCATCCTCTCTCCACTTTCTTCTCAACCACTCCACTTTTCTCATTGGTGGATCTTTATTTGACATGGATCATTATTTCTCCACCCTTGATTAAATATTTTTTTTCTCAATCTAGATCGTCCAATCTTCTTTATAAGGGAGAGCCCTCTCCTCATTTTGGAGACACCCATTATTATGCTATTATTATGTTGCAGGTTTGGAGAGTGATTTTTGAAGAAGGAGTTTTGAATATTAAAGCTTTTGTGGAAAACTTCTATCTTCTTGTCTCATTCTCTCTTGCATGCATGGCTTCCATCATCATGATCCATACTTTGATTTCCATGTTAACTTAGATCTTGTATTGATAGATTAGATCTTGCTTTCATAAATTAGATCTGCATTGTTATTTCTTTTCATAGATTAGATTTCATTTCTTGCATTGTTATCATTTAGATTAGTTTTTCATTTCCATTTGCATGCATATTAGATCATTGAATCTCTTGTTTTGTGGTGCACTTGCATGGCCACAAACTAGGTTAGACTGAGGGCCTCCATTACAAACCCCTGCACTCCATGAATAGGGAGCTATGAGTCACCATTCGAGACCTCATTTTTGAGAAATCTTGAATATAATGACTCATAGAAGTGTGCCCACATTTTAGGCATACATTTTTGGTGCCCACCGTGGGGCAACCCACCTTTGCTTGCTGGATTTTATGGATATTTGTTTGCAGACTCAAAAAAAAACTCTAGATTTGAAAGATTTGATCATGTCTTTCAAATAGCTAGGTATTTTGATCTAAATTTTTTTTTTCAATGTTCTGATATATCAGAGAAGCTTCGATCCAATTTCTAGATTTTTTTGAAATATTTTTGATTTTTTATGATTTTTCCTTAATTTTTCATAAGAAATCATTTTTCGAGAGTAAATTAGCATTTTGAAAAAATTTACAGTTTCAGAAATCTCTCTAAATTTTAAACAAAGTTGGTTCTTTGTGTTTCAATTTTAGAGGTCATATCAGGGGTCAATAATTCGAGACTCAAAGAAACCCTAGATTTGAAAGATTTGATCATATCTTTCAACCGGCTAGGTATTTTGATCTGAAATTTTTTTTGTAAGGTTTTGATACATTAAAAAGCTTCGATAAAATTTTTAGATTTTTCTGAAATATTTTCGATATTTTATGATTTTTCATGAAAAAATATTTTCAGGAGTAAATTAACATATTTTTCGAAAAAATTTACAGTTTCGAAAAGATATTGGAATTTTAAATAGAGTTAGTTCTTTGTGTTTTGATTTTAGAGGTCATATTAGGGGTCAATAATTCAATTTTCAAAAATTGATATGTTTTAACAAAATGACTCCCTATGGCACAAATTAAAAGATCTTTTCAAAATTCTAACATGTTTGGAAAGCTCTCTGATTTTTTACAGGGGTCACTTTTTTGTATTTTGAGTTTTGGATCCGAGTTCATATCATATAGATCCGACCTTTATGACTAGGTCAAAAATCAATTGAAAAAAAAGGCATTTAATGAATAGCTTGCATTTAATTTTTACAATGAATCAATGCATGATGTGAGCTTTCATTTGGGTTACTTGCTGATTATTATTACTATTAAAAATAAATTTTTTAGATCTAACTCTAGTTTTGCATGAGTTGACATATATTGCATATCTTGTGTTTGCTTGTCTTGTTTGTTGCTTTGTTCATTGCGAGCGAGCATTCAAGCGTAAACAGAAAGTACATTGAAGAAAAAGTGCGTTGCAAGGATTACAAGGTATTTTGTTTGATCTCTAAAATATTTAGATTTGGGATTAAAATTAAACCTCTCATGTGTTTGGCTTGAGTGTTTTACATACTTTCATAAAACACATTTCAATTGATGCTCTTAATGGGAAATGAATGAACATACAGTGAATGATTGTGTTTAAACCTTAAGTAATTCTTGGTTCCAATATCAAATATCTCATTAAGTGATTGAGGGCATGGATTCATTCCTTGTTTACATAGGGAGTTGAATGCACCACTTTTTGGACTCACTCTATGTATACTTGAAAAGTTAAATATTCCATTGTTCAACCCTTTTTCATTTGTGAGTAGTATTGATTAGCAGTCTTAGATTACTTGTGATTGATCTAGATTTCTATCTTGGGTTATTGGACTCACTAATCTGTCGGCCCCTCATTTTCGCCTCATGGTTGCAACATCAATGCCACATTAAGGGGGAGGGGTCTACAAGAAAGAAGCGTTAATTGCTCCACTAGGCAACCCTTTTGTGCTTTTTGGAACTCACTTGTTTTCTAAGGTGTGGACTCACTTTGAGTTGGTGTGAAGAGTTAAATGTTCCACTTTTGGACTCAATTTGAGTTTGTGTGAAGGGTTAAATGTTCCACTTTTGGACTCGCTTCACATTATCTTAAAGGGTTAAATGTTCCACTTTTGGACTCACTTCACATTTACTTGAAGAGTTAAGTGTTTCACCTTTAGTTCTTTAAATACTTTTGATAGTGAATTACTTAGTTTTTATTTCTAGGAGGCCTGCTTGGGGATTTCATCAACCCTTGGGACGACCTCAACTCCTGTGTTCCGACGGAGTATAAATATCGGGAGGTGAATCCAAAGACACCTCTCTTGGAAATTGAGTTTGATATCACTCTTGGCTAAGCCTCAAATAACTTTATACCTTTGAGAAGTGAAGGAGGAGATTTGGGTTACCGTCTCCCCCCGGCTATGTGATTTTGGATTCTTCTCATCTACGGATTTGGGCCTCATGTACCTTGTGTATATCAAGGACAACTTTTAGACAGCCACATATATCCTTGTAGATAACTTGATAAGGTGTTGTTGTGTTCTAAGTGCCTGCTAAAACATTGTCAAGAACATACACAAGTAGAACCTGTAAGGAGTAGAAATACTAAGTCACTATACTTGTTCATGTGCAAGGTTGCTTTGCCCCTTGCTCATTTTTTGAAGACTGTTTGCTTGAAATCCCTATTTTCTATCTTGTGTGCTTAGTTCATGATAACCAATCTATTGATACATTTAGTTGGATATTGAAAATGAACAAAATCTAAGTTCTTGAGTTGAGACTTTACGATCGAATAACTTTGTTATCCCATTATTTTTAGTCTCCCTAGGTTGGTCCTATTTGGTTAGGCTACTTACCCCATTGTTAGAAGCCTTTTTGCACCTTAGGTTATTGTGCTTTGACCTCTTGAATTAGTAGTCATTGATTTCACAAGAGATCTTGTTTGGAGTTGGTGAGTTAGAAACCGTCCTTGTTGAGAAAGATATACACTTGGATCCTTTGATATTACACTTGGAGAGTCTAAGTAATCTCTTGTCCATTCACTTTCATAAAAAAAAAAAAATTAATTATTTATAATTTTGGTAAATCATTCTCCTGGTCCATATGTGCTAGGGTATTCACCCAAATTTGTGAGCACCTTTGTGGTAGTGTTGGTTTATGCCTATTGCAAAATTCTATCTTATCACATCTCTTTTGGACAAGTTAGTGTTTTTACTATCCTAGTTTGGTACCAACGTTTCTTAGGGTTATCCTATCAATTGCTACATTTTCTTTCATGCCGGTTACAACAAGATATCAAGTAGATCAAGGAAAATAACCTCAAGTTATCTTTAAACAATTACCTTTAGTTCAAACTCGTAGAAGACATAAGGGAAAGGAACCTGTGCCTATTCAGTCACCTGAGAGTATTCCAAAAATTTTGTGTGACCCTAGTGGTGATCTTATTGAGTTGAGTACACCCTTAGCATCACCTCATTCAACTATGGATATGAGTTTTACAAGAGCTCCATACAAGAAGAATCAAAGTAGTGAGTATAATGTTGACCTTTTGAGTGGTGATCCCACTCGTGGAAGTAGACCAACTTCACTCCTTATTGAGGATAGGTATTTGGATGCACATCAAAGGGAAGAGAAAAGTAAACATTATGCATATCAAGAAGAGGAAGCCCAACATGATGATCAAATTGGTGAGCCTTCTAGTGCTCGCGTGAATGCAACATTTACTAGTAACCGATTTAGACAATCAAGACCATGTACACCACTCATGACACCTTTAGGTTATGCAAGTGGAAGACTCAAAGCAATTGATCTTGAAAGAAAAGCCCTTCTAGAAGAACAAGCTAAGAAGGAAGAACAATTTCAATGCCTAGAGGAAGAAAGGAAAGTTATTATTGAGATGGAAAGAAAATCCCATCAAGAAGAAAAAGACTTCACAACTTGACAATCAATTCAACAATGTGCACATTGGTGGTGGAAACAACTCTCCCCCATCTACCCCTCCCAAGACTCCACAAAGTGGGAGATATTCAAGAACATCTTCACAATCTCCTGCTCCTAGAGGAAGGCAAATTTCAAGACATGATTATTATAGGAGACCAATATCTCCTAGAGTTTCAATAAAACCTTCACAACAAGCTCATCATGGTTCACAACATGGAGGTGGTAGCTCCAAATTTGAATATAATTCTTATGATTTCATGGCTATACCACAAGATCCACATTTTCAGCAATGTATGGAAGCATATATGGACCAAAATAGAGATGCATGCTTTCAATGTTTAATCAACAAGGGTGCTAAGGTCCCTTACAACTTTGATGTGGATAAAAAGATTCAAAAGCATGATCCTTCCATGAAAGAAGAAATTTATGAAATGAAGAAACAAATGAAGCAAATATCGGCACCCAAGAGTTCTTTTTCATTTGATTCAATTTGTCCAAATCCTTTTGATAAGAGTATTGACATGAGAGATTTTCCTAGAAAAGTTGAGATCCCCCAATATGATAAATATGATGGAAACGCGGATCCAAATGATCATGTGCATCAGTTCTATACTATGAGTTTTGAGTTTCATCGTGAAGACTCATATCTTATGAGATTATTTCCAAGGAGTCTTAAGGCTCAAGCCATGGGGTTTACCAATATAACTCCTCCTGTTAATACATTCCTTGAGTTAATTAAAAGATTTGTTCAACACTTTTCATACAATCTTTCACGATCTGTCTCACTATTAGACTTATGTCACACAAAGCAAAATAAAGGAGAACCCTTTGTTACTTTCTTGCAAAGATGGAGACGACAATGCTCTCGTTATTCTAGGACTATTCCTGAGAAAGAAAAGATTGAAATCTTCAATAGTAATATGGTTCCTGATGTAGACACCTAAAAACCTTTAGAAAATAAAGTATTTTTATTTTCTGAAAAAGTCCTGATGACATCATCATTTATTAATTAATTAATTTTTTAATTAATTTATTTATTTTTATGCCATTAAATCCGTTTATCTTAATTAAAAATATTTAATTAAGGAATCCCTACCAAAAATGTTTAAATCTTATTTAAACATTATTTCCTTATTTATTAATTATTTAATTAATAAATTGACCAAAAAACCCAAAATAAATAAAAAATTTATTTTTTGCCCAAAACTTGGCCAATTTCCTTAAGACCACTAACCTCTTCGAAAATCTTCTAATCCTTCTTTAATTTTAATTAAAGGCTAATCCCATCATTTCCTACCCCTAATCCCAACTCAAAATATTTAATTATGATTAAATATTAATCCTCATGTTTATTAAAAAAGTTTTAATAAATATCTCCTCAACCCAAACCCTTGAAATAAATAAAACTTTATTTATTTCCTAAAAATCTAATTTATCCTCATCCTAAGAAGTTCTAGACTCTTCTAGAAAGTCTTCATCCTCATCCTAGGAAGTTCTAGACTCTTCTAGAAAGTCTTCATCCTCATCCTAGGAAATTCTAGACTCTTCTAGAAAGTCTTCATCCTCATCCAAAGTCTAGAATCTTCTAGAAGATGTCTTTAAACCTAATCCTAATCCCCTCCTAACCTTGTCACATTCCCTAAACATGGGTTAAGAATTACTAACCCAAGCCAAAGTTAACAAATATCTCCTCCTTCACCCACCCTCATTAAATGCCATCCACTTGCCTATCCCTAAGCTAATCCTAAACCATCCTAATCCATCCTCTAATCATTTGCACAAGCCTAAGCAAGCTTAAAACCTTCCTAATCAAGTCCAAGTCGAAATTTCTCTCATCACCCTCAAAATATCTCAACCATAAAACTTTATGAAGCCCACTAGGCCATAAATGACTCTTCCAAGCCCTTTTATTGCTCTTACAAGTCATTATGAGGGTCTTTATGAAGATTTTATCCCTTGAGCCTCCTTTTTTCACTCATCCTTCCCCTTTCCTCCATCCTCTCACCATGAGACATGTGTCACTCCTTGATTGGTTGTAAGGAAGCACAATCCATGTGCTCTCCTCTCATGCAATCTAAGCCCTCCATGAGCTTTTTCAAATCCTTGCATCTTAGCCCTCAATCCCTCAAGCCTCTTGCCTATAAATTGGATCCTTCTCCTTTGCAAAATAACACAATCCATGAAGTAAAGTTATAATGCTATTTTGAGAGCCAAATCCATACTAAAGCCATCTATCCACACCAAAAATCCACAATCATCCATTGAAGCCTTTGGAAGCATATTGAGCATACATCCTATCCATTTAGATAAAGCCACTCAACAAGAGAGCTTCTCATTGAGAGAGCCCATTAATGGCTCATATTCTCAATTGAGAGTTCATCTTAGTCTATCTTGAAGTTTATGAATTTTGTTTAGTCTGTAGAAGCTTTATTTAAATTTGGTTTCTATTAGCATACTAACATTGCTCATATACACCTGAGATGAAGTATGAAGTTTAGAAGATGGTTTTTGAATCCTTTGATACCATGATTGAAGCTGCATTTAGAATTGAGGATGTTTTGAGAGAGCAAGGTATTTTGACAAAAAATGGAAACAACAATAATAATGGTCACAATAACAACAACAACAAGGATAAAGGAAAGAACATAAATTGGAATAAGAACAAAAAAGTGGTCAATGATGGAGTTGTGGATTCCTCAAACCCTAAAGACCAAGCTTTTCTCCATTTGGCTAGGGCTAATCAACAGAGTGACAAACCAAGATATCAAGAAAGGTCTAAAGGAGAGAAATGTAACTTTACACAATTAGGTGAGATATACGAAGAGATATTCACAAAGCTCCTTGCACGTGATCTTGTGCACCCTTATGATGCTGCAAAGTTCTACATACTTGAAGTTAAGCCATGGTGGTGGGATGAGAAGGCTTATTGCAAGCTTCACAATGGCATTGGACACAATATTGAAAAATGTGGGAGATTCAAGCATATTGTTCAAGATCTTATTGAGAATGGAAAACTTAAAATAGATGGACTAAATACCAATGCTGATCAAACAGCATTCAAAGAGCCTTTGCCCAAGTATGAGAAAGGGGAAGCTTCCCAACCTAAGAATGGTAGGGCTGCAATCAATTATACTTATACAAATGCAGAAAATGTTGTCAATATGCTTGAGGTTGTAGAAGAAAGTGTCAACATGATGGAAGATAAAGATCCCAATGGTTATAATTTAAATTTGAACTCTCCTACCTTTGGCAAAAAACCTATTTTGGTGCTAAGGGGTGCTCACTCTAGAGAGTCATCTCAAAGTCCCCTTGTCATTAGAGGACTCAATTCAAACAAGTCAAGTAAACCTAAGCAAGTGTCTTCCCAAAGTCTCAATGCTGTTACGCGAAGTCAAGGTCCCTTTGTTATCAAAGGACCTAGTTCAAACCAACCAAGTAAGCCAAAACAAGTGCAATACAAGAATGTTCCTTCAAAACCAGTGGCTAATCCCAAGTCAAATTATAATCTTGTTGATCAATTGCAAAGAACTCTTGCTCAAATTTCAATCTTTGAGCTTTTAGAGTTGTCTCTGAGACACAAGCAGGTCCTTGAGGATGCTTTTTGCATGGCGAACGTCCCCAATAATTTAGACATTGATCAATTCCAGAACATGGTTAATCATATTGCAAGCCCTCATTATCTTTCCTTTTCAAAGGAAGATGATAAATCTTTGATCCATCCACACAATCTTGCCCTTCATATTGAGGTTATGATACATAGGACCCGTGTTAGGCGTGTGTTGATAAATGGGGGTGTTGGGCTTAATATTTGTTCTTTGAGTCTTTTAAAGACATTGGGTTATTCTGAACATGTTATTAATAGCAAAAGAAATATTACTATCAAAGCTTATGATGAGGCAGAGAGAAGTTCAAAGGGGTTGGTTGTCCTTCCTGTTAGGATTGGCCTTGTGGAAAAAGATGTTTTATTCCAAATAGTTGATGCTAGACCCCTTGCATACAACATTTTGCTTGGTAGACCATGGATTCATGATATGCAAGCAGTACCATCTACTTATCATTAGTGTGTTAAGTTTCCTTACAATGGAACAGAGATATGTATTCTTGGGGATAACACTTTGTCTATCAACTTGATTTCAGCAAGTGCTCATGTTCCCCTTAATAGACAAGCAGATGATTTTAATGCAGTTTTAGCTAATTGCAAGAACAAGTTTAAGTCCATAGACCTTGGCATGGGGGGGTATCAACTTAACTCCCTCACTGCATTACTAGTTTCACCTAGGTCTTATGGTAAACTTTCACAAGAGATGAAACCTTCCTCTTCAGCTATGACATTATTTGACACATTTGTATAGTCATCAGTTCCTATTCAAGATGAGAAAGAAGATGTGGTTGTTAAAGATTGGATTTATAGAGAAGAGAAGTATATGCACAATGAAGATTTCACTCCTTCACTTAATGCTTATGAAAGAGGGTATTTTTTTGTTAAGAAAATGGATTATCCTGGACATGGTCCTCTTAGTAATAGATTGGATGCTAGAGTTGAACCCCATGATCATCAACTTTTTGGATGCAAGTCTAAGAAGTGAGTTGTCCTAGGGTATGTGGATCATAGTAAGAATGTTGCTTCTATCCTTGATAAGTCAGATAGTGAAGAAGAACAAGACTACATACCTAATTTAAAAAACCAACAAGATATGAGTGAAGATTGGGTCCCTTCTACTAATCTCCTTTGGGGAGATTTAGATAATCTAGTATATATCTCATGAGACAGTTTCCAATTTAGAAAAGAAAGTGTGACTCTTGATATTATTGAAGCTTCCACATCCCAAGCATTCATGGTCTAAGCATCCTGGTCAAGATTTTGAAACAGATTCCAATGAGTATGAATGGGATTCTTTCTCAAAATCTTCCACAGTTGATATGGATGTTGATGTTTTTCATACATATAGTTCTCAACCTGAGTTATTTAATGAGTCACGTGTAGGACTAGAGGATTTGAACTCACATGTTTCCTTAGTGGACGATTCTTCACTTTTGAAGATGAATCTTGATTTGGGTAGTTTAGGAAGTTACTTGATAGACTTTGAATCTTCAATCACTAGAGATATCATCCATATTCAAAATCTTGAACCTGTCATTGATTTATCCCTTGTTCATCCTGACCTAATTGATTGGTCCCAATGCAACCAAGAACCTGAGATCTTAACATTTCAAAATGACTATGAAATAGCCTATTATTTGAATGCCATTGAAACTGTAGTCTCTTCCACCAGTAAACTAGCTGCTAGTATGACAGAGCCAGATATCAAGTACATTAGTCACAAAATAAAGAGAAAAGAAAAGAAAAAGAAAAGGAGTTCTGATGGCGAAAACCACAATGTGGCAGTGTGAGAACCAAAAAAAGTAAAAAGAAAGGATGTATCCAAGGGTGAAAACCTCTCTGAGGCACCTAAGGATGAGGTACTTGATTCTCTTCCTAGTTATTTTCAAGATAGATCTTTAGTACTTATTGAACCAACACAAGCAGTCAATTTGGGTACAGATGAAGCTCCACAAATGGTACATTTGGCTCAGTCTTTGTCATCACAAGAGAAAGAAGCCTATACTAAATTCTTACAAGAAAAGAAGATTAGTTTTGCATGGACTTATTCAGATATGCTAGGGTTGGACACTAATCTTATTATGAATCACTTATCCATAGCTCCAGGTGTTAAACTAGTTAAGCAAAAATTGAAAAAAATGCATCCTCACATAGCTCTCTTAGTCAAAGCAGAATTAGAGAAACTTCTTGGTGCAAAATCCATAAGAGCTATTGCATATGCCGAATGGATATCAGACATTGTACTAGTTTTAAAACATGACAAAACCATTCGAGTTTGCACAAATTTTAGAGATGTTAATAAAGCATGCCCAAAGGATGATTTTCCACTTCCTAATATAGACATGATAGTGGATATGACTGCGGGTTATGAGATTTATTCCTTAATGGATGGTTTTTTTGGATATAATCAAATTAAGATAGCTCCTGAAGACCAAGAAAAGATTGCATTTACTTGTGCATGGGGTACCTATTGTTGGAATGTTATGCCTTTTGGATTAAAAAATGCAGGAGCTACCTATCAACGAGCTATGACAACTATTTTTCATGATATGATGCATAAAAACATGGAAGATTATGTGGATGACACCTTGGCCAAGTTTAAGAAAAGAGATACACACTTAGATGATTTAGAAGTCATTCTAGATTGTATGGAACAATTTCAACTAAGGGTAAATCCTAAAAAGTGTGCATTTGGAGTCACCTCTGGCAAATTACTAGGATTCATTATTTCAGCAAAAGGGATAGAGGTGGATCCTGAAAAGGTTTGAGCAATTGTGGATATTCCACCTCCTAAAAACATTAATCAAATGAGGAGTCTTCAAGGAAGTCTTCAATCTATAAGGAGGTTTATTTCATAGTTGGTAGATAGAGGTCAACCTTTCAACAAAAACTTACATAAAGGAGTCAAATGTATATGGAATGATGAATGTCAATTGAGCATGGACCAGATCAAGAAATACTTGGCAAATCCTCCTATTTTAATGCCTCCTATCCCAGGGAAACCACTTATCCTATACATTTCAGCAACAGAATCTGCCTTGGGGGCATTATTAGCTCAACTTGATGAACATGGGAAGGAAAGAGCAATCTATTACATTAGCTGTGTTCTTGTTTCATATGAGGTTAATTACACTAGTATTGAGAAAGCTTGCCTCACAGTTGTGTTTGCTTCCCAAAAGTTGTGACATTATATGCTTACACATACTATACACCTCATAGAAAAAATAGATCCACTCAAGTACTTACTATGTAAGGCTGCCCTCATAGGTAGACTTGCTAAATGGATGATGATCCTTTCAGAGTTTGACATAGAGTACAATGAGCATAAAGCAATCAAAGGACAAGCCATAGCAGATCAATTGGTTGATTTCCCACTACAAGATGATGCACCTATTCAAGTTGATTTCTCAGATGAGCACCTCATGTATATGACTAAAAGAACATGGAAGATGTTCTTTGATGGGTCCTTTATGCAAAGTGGTTCAAGAGTTGGTGTGTTTTTTGTTTCTCCTCATGGGTACACAATTCCTAAATCTTACAAGCTATTATTTCCACATACAAAAAATATTGCTGAATATGAAGCTTTAACAAATGGACTTAAAATGGCCATAGAATGGAGAATTATAGAGTTACAAATCTATGGAGATTCACAGCTGATAATCAACCAAGTCAATGACGATTGTCTAACGAAAAATGATAAATTGGTACCTTACAAGAAAATAATTGATTCCTTGAGACTCTACTTCACATTCGTCTCATTTCAACAAATCCCTCCAACAGAAAATAAGGCAACTGATGCTATGGCTACACTTGCTTCACTTCTTCAATTAGAGCAACATGAATCAAGATTTGAATTCCTGGTGGAAGAGCTACATCACCCTATCTATGATTCCCAAAAAATTTATGTTATTTGTACCCTTGTTGGTCATGAGTCATCTCGTTATGGTGCCATTTACTCATACATTCGTGATGGAATTATACCTAAAACCTTTAATCGATCTGAGCGTAGAAACCTTATTCGAAATGCCTCTCGTCATTTCCTTATCTCTGGTGATTTGTATAGGAAGGGTCTAGATGGAACACTTCTTAGATTCTTAGAAAAGGATGAATCTAATCAAGTGTTAGTTGACATCCATGAGGGTATCTATGGGGGACATTCTAATGGTCTTTCCATGGCTTGAAGATTTCTTAGGGAAGGATACTATTGGCCCACAATGCAGATTGATGCAGTAGCTTTTGCAAAGTCATGTGAAAAATGTCAAAAACATGGTAAACTGATACATACTCCAAGTAGGGATCTCATTCCTTCTATTTCTCATTGGCCATTTCAGCATTGGGCCTTTGATCTTCCTAGGAAAATTCATCCCAACTCATCAGCTAGACACAAGTTTATTATCACTGCCACTAATTATTTCACTAAATGGGTAGAAGTTATCCCACTTTCTCTTGCCTTGGGTAAGGCAATTTCTCTATTTATTTTGAATCATATTATCTGTAGATATGGAGTGCCTTCTGAGATTATCACTAATAATGGAGGTCAGTTTAAAAATAAGGACCTTAAGCAACTCTGTAAGAAGTTCAAGATAAAACAACATTGGTCCTCTATTTATTTCCCAAAAGGAAATGGTCAAGCAGAAGCATCAAACAAAACCATTCTTAAAATCTTGCATAGAATAGTTCATAAGAATGGTAAATATTGACATTTACAAATAAATCCAGCTTTTTGGGCCTATAGAATGATTATTCGCACTCCTATTGGGGCTACTCCTTTTTCCCTTACATATGGTGTTGAAGTAGTGTTACCTTTAGAGGTTGAGATTCCTTCACTTAGAGTTTCTCTCAAAGGTCTAGTTTTAGATAAAGACTACAATGCCATGAGACTTCAAGAGTTAAAACTTCTAGATGAGAAATGACAAGCATCATTTGACCATATGAGGGTCTATCAAAAGCATATGTCAAAAGCATTTAACAAAAAGGTTTACCCTAGAGAGTTCCAAGTGGGAGATCTTGTCCTATGTGTGAATCATAAGAATCAACAGAATAGAGATCAAAAGGGTAAGTTTAAACCTAATTGGCTTGGACCTTACATTATCACAGCAGCTTTTGGTTTTGGTGCTTATTTACTATCTATAGCAGAGGGAGAGCAGCTCCATGATCCTATAAATGTCTTGCACTTGAAAAAGTTCTATCCATAATGGCCATTCTGTCTAGGGGCATCTTTGTATATATTTATTGATCCTAGAAAAATTAAAATTAAAATTGATATATTTCAAAAATCCAAAAAAATGATATATTGTAAAAAAGTCTAAAAATTGAAAAATGTCCTGGAAAAAGTGACAACCTAGCAATAGGCACTTTGATGTATCTCCAAAAAAATTATATATTCCAAAAATTCAAAAAAAATCAAAAAAATTCAAAAAATTCAAAAAAAAAAAAAAAAAAAAAAAGAAAAAGTGCCTTGGTGGAAGCCAGGAAACAGGCGCCTTGGTAGCAAAAATACAAAAAAATTATAAAATGTCCTGAAAAAAAAAAAAGAAAAAAAAGAACCCAAGTGGTGAAAACCTGGAAAAGGGCGCTACTTGAGGCCTTTGCACCCCTATTTCTTAGCGCATGTCCTCGACACTTAGCCTTTCTCCATCATGCCTTGTCCTTGTTACCTTGGTTTGGAATTGGTCTTTGTCTAGGGGGAATAACTATGTTAGCTTTGGTCTCTTGGATGTGTTAGTCTTTAGGACACCTCGCAAATGGTTTTTTTCAACACCCATTAACTTCAAATGTTTTTCAACACTTATTGGTTTGGTCTTACCCAATTTTGGCATGTGATCTTACCTACTTGCAAGCATTTGATCCTTATCCTCAGAACTCAGTATCAATTAATAGTGTGTTAATTGATACTGAGTTCTGAGGATAAGGATCAAATGCTTGCAAGTAGGTAAGATCACATGCCAAAATTGGGTAAGACCAAACCAATAAGTGTTGAAAAACACTTGAAGTTAATGGGTGTTGAAAAACACCATTTGCGAGGTGTCTTAAAGACTAACACATCCAAGAGATTAAAGCTAACATAGTTATGCCCCCTAGACAAAGACCAATTCCAAACCACGGTAACAAGGACAAGGCATGATGGAGAAAGGCTAAGTGACGAGGACATGCGCTAAGAAATAGGGGTGAAAAGGCCTCAAGTAGCGCCCGTTTCCAAGTTTTCACCACTTGGGTTCTTTTTTTTCTTTTTCTTTCTTTTTTTTTCTTTTTTTTAAGGACTTTTTATAAATTTTTTGTATTTTTGCTACCAAGGCACCTGTTTCCTGGTTTCCACCAATGCACTTTTTCTTTTCTTTTTTGGTTTTTTTTTTGTTTTATTTTTTGAATTTTTTATTTTATTTTTTTTGAATTTTTGGAATATATAATTTTTTTGGAGATACATCAAAGTGCCTATTGCTAGGTTGTCACTTTTTCTAGGACATTTTTCAATTTTTAGAATTTTTTACAATATATCATTTTTTTGGATTTTTGAAATATATCAATTTTTATTTTTATTTTTTTAGGATCAATAAATATATACAAAGATGCCCTTAGACAGAATGGGCATTATGGATAGAACTTCTTCAAGTGCAAGACATTTATAGGATCAGGGAGCTGCTCTCCCTCTGTTGTAGATAGTAAATAAGCACCATAACCAAAAGCTGTATGATAATGTAAGGTCCAAGCCAATTAGGTTCAAACTTACCCTTTTGATCTCTATTATGTTGATTCTTATGATTCACACATAGGACAAGATCTCCCACTTGGAACTCTCTAGGGTGAACCTTTTTGTTAAATGCTTTTGACATATGCTTTTGGTAGACCCTCATATGGTCAAATGATGCTTGTCGTTTCTCATCTAGAAGTTCTAACTCTTGAAGTCTCATGGCATGGTAGTCTTCATCTAAAACTAGACCTTTGAGAGAAACTCTAAGTGAAGGAATCTCAACCTCTAAAGGTAACACTACTTCAACACCATATGTAAGGGAAAAAGGAGTAGCCCAAGTAGGAGTGTGAATACTCATTCTATAGGCCCACAAAGCTGGATTTATTTGTAAATGCCAATCTTTGCCATTCTTATGAACTATTCTATGCAAGATTTTAAGAATGGTTTTTTTCGATGCTTCTACTTGACCATTTCCTTGAGGGAAATAAATAGAGACCAATGTTGTTTTATCTTGAACTTCTTACAGAGTTGCTTAAGGTCCTTATTTTTAAACTGACCTCCATTATCAGTGATAATCTCACAAGGCACTCCATATCTACAGATAATATGATTCAAAATAAATAGAGAAACTACCTTACCTGAGGCAACAGAAAGTGGGACAGCTTCTACCCATTTAGTGAAATAATCGGTGGCAATGATAATAAACTTGTGTCCAGATGATGAGTTGGGATGAATTTGCCCAATAAGATCAAAACATCCTCAATTCTAAATGCAGCTTCAATCATGGTATTAAAGGATTCAAAAACCATCTTCTTAACTTCATACTTCATCTCGGGAACCATATTACTAATGAGGATTTCAATCTTTTCTTTCTCAGGAATAGTCCTAGAATAACAAGAGCATTGTCGTCTCCATCTTTACAAGAAAGTAACAAAGGGTTCTCCTTGATTTTGCTTTGTGTGACATAAGTCCAATAGTGAGATAGATCGTGAAAGATTGTATGAAAAGTGTTGAACAAATCTTTGAATTAACTTAGGGAATGTCTTAACAGGAGGAGTTATATTGGTAAACCATTCCATGGCTTGAGCCTTAAGACTCGGAAATAATCTCATAAGATATGAGTCCTCATCATGAAACTCAAAACTCGTAGTATAGAACTGACACACATGATCATTTGGATCCACGTTTCCAACATATTTATCATATTGGGGGATCTCAACTTTTCTAGGAAAATCTCTCATGTCAACACTCTTATCAAAAGGATTTAGACAAATTGAATCAAATGAAAAAGAGCTCTTGGGTGCCGATATTTGCTTCAATTATTTCTTCAATTCATAAATTTCTTCTTTCATGGAAGGATCAGGCCTTTGAATCTTTTTATCCACGTCAAAGTTGTAAGGGACCTTAGCACCCTTGTTGATTAAACATTGAAAGCATGCATCTCTATTTTGGTCCATATATGCTTCCATACATTGCTGAAAATGTGGATCTTGTGGTATAGCCATGAAATCATAAGAATTATATTCAAATTTGGAGCTACCACCTCCATGTTGTGAACCATGATGAGCTTTTTGTGAAGGTTTTCTTGAAACTCTAGGAGATGTTGGTCTCCTATAATAATCATGTCTTGAAGTTTGCCTTCCTCTAGGAGCAGGAGATTGTGAAGATGTTCTTGAATATCTCCCACTTTGTGGAGTCTTGGGAGGGGTAGATGGGGGAGAGTTGTTTCCACCACCAATGTACACATTGTTGAATTGATTGTCAAGTTGTGAAGTCTTGAAAAAGTCTTGTTCTTCTTCATGGGATTTTCTTTCCATCTCAATAATAACTTTCCTTTCTTCCTCTAGGCATTGAAATTGTTTTTCCTTCTTAGCTTGTTCTTCTAGAAGGGCTTTTCTTTCAAGATCAATTTCTTTGAGTCTTCCACTTGCATAACCTAAAGGTGTCATGAGTGGTGTACATGGTCTTGATTGTCTAAATCGGTTACCAGTAAATATTGCATTCACGCGAGCACTAGAAGGCTCACCAATTTGATCATCATGTTGGGCTTCCTCTTCTTGATATGCATAATATTTACTTTTCTCTTCCCTTTGATGTGCATCCAAATACCTATCCTCAATAAGGAGTGAAGTTGGTCTACTTCCATGAGTGGGATCACCACTCGAAAGGTCAACATTATACTCACTACTTTGATTCTTCTTGTATGGAGCTCTTGTAAAACTCATATCCATAGCTGAATGAGGTGATGCTAAGGGTGTACTCAACTCAATAAGATCACCACTAGGGTCACCCAAAACTTCTGGAATACTCTCAGGTGATTGAATAGACACAAGTTCCTTTCCCTTATGTCTTCTATGAGTTTGAACTAAAGGTAATTGTTTAAAGACAACTTGAGGTTGCTTTCCTTGATCTACTTGATATCTTGTTGTAACCAGCATGAAAGAAAATGTACTAATTGATAGGATAACCCTAAGAAACGTTGGTACCAAACTAGGATAGTAAAAGCACTAACTTGTCCAAAAGAGATGTGATAAGATAGAATTTTGCAATAGGCATAAACCAACAGTACCATAGAGGTGCTTACAAATTTGAGTGAATACCCTAGCACATATGGACCAGGAGAATGATTTACCAAAATTATAAATAATTAAAATTTATTTTTTTATGAAAGTGAACGGACAAGAGATTACTAAGACTCTCCAAGTGTAATATCAAAGGATCCAAGTGTATATCTTTCTCAACAAGGACGGTTTCTAACTCACCAACTCCGAACAAGATCTCTTGTGAAATCAATGACTACTAATTCAAGAGGTCAAAGCACAATAACCTAAGGTGAAAAAAGGCTTCTAACAATGGGGTAAGTAGCCTAAATAGGACCAACCTAGGGAGACTAAAAATAATGGGATAACAAAGTTATTCGATCGTAAAGTCTCAACTCAAGAACTCAGATTTTGTTTATTTTAAATATCCAACTAGATGTATCAATAGATTCTTTATAATGAACCAAGCACACAAGATATTAAATAGGGATTTCAAGCAAACAGTCTTCAAACAATGAGCAATGTGCAAAGCAACCTTGCACATGAACAAGTATAGTGACTTAGTATTTCTACTCCTTACAGGTTCTACTTGTGTATGTTCTTGACAATGTTTTAGCAGGCACTTAGAACACAACAACACCTTATCAAGTTGTCTACAAGGATATACGTGGCTTTCTAAAAGGAGTCCTCAATATACACAAGGTACATGAGGCCCAAATCTGTAGATGAGAAGAATCCAAAATCACACAGCCGGGGGGAGACGGTAACCCAAATCTCCTCCTTCACTTCTCAAAGGTATAAAGTTCTTTGAGGCTTATCTAAGAGTGATATCAAACTCAATTCCCAAGAGAGGTGTCTTTGGATTCACCTCCCGATATTTATACTCCGTCGGAACACAGGAGTTGAGGTCGTCCCAAGGGGTGATGAAATCCCCAAGCAGGCCTCCTAGAAATAAAAACTAAGTAATTCACTATCGAAAGTATTTAGAGCACTAAAGGTGGAACACTTAACTCTTCAAGTAAATGCAAAGTGAGTCCAAAAGTGGAACATTTAACCCTTTAAGATAGTGTGAAGCGAGTCCAAAAGTGAAACATTTAACCCTTCACACAAACTCAAAGTGAGTCCAAAAGTGGAACATTTAATTCTTCACACCAACTCAAAGTGAGTCCACACCTTAGAAAACAAGTGTGTTTCAAAAAGCACAAAGGGGTTGCCTAGTGGAGCAATTAACGCTTCTTTCCTGTAGACCCTTCCCCCTTAATTTGGTGCTAATCTTGCAACCACAGAGCAGAAATGAGGGGTCGGCGGATTAGTGAGTCCAATAACCCAAGATAGCAATCTAGATCAATCACAAGTAATCTAAGACTGCTAATCAATACTACTCACAAATGAAAAAGGGTTGAACAATGGAATATTTAACTTTCCAAGTAAACATAGAGTGAGTCCACAAAGTGGTGCATTCAATTCCCTATGTAAACAAGGAATGAATCCATGCCCTCAATCACTTAATGAGGTATTTGATATTGGAACCAAGAATTACTTAAAGTTTAAAGAAGAATTGGTTACACAAAGGCAAGAAGGGAGTTACCTGTATGCCTAAAATGTGGGCACACTTTTATGAGTCATTATATTCAAGATTTTTCAAAAATGAGGTCTCGAATGGCAACTCATAGCTTCCTATCCATTGAGTGCAGGGGTTTGTAATGGAGGCCCTTAGTCTGACCTAGTTTGTGCCCATGCAAGTACACCATGAAACAAGAGATTCAATGATCTAATATGCATGCAAATGGAAATGAAAAACTAATCTAAATGATAACAATGCAAAACATTGCAAGAAATGAAATCTAGTCTATGAAAAGAAATAACAATGCAGATCTAATCTATGAAAGCAAGATCTAATCTATCAATGCAAGATCTAAGCTAACATGAAAATCAAAGTATGGATCATGATGATGGAAGCCATGCATGCAACAGAGAATGAGACAAGAAAATAAAAGCTCTCCACAAAAGCTTTAATATTCAAAACTCCTTCAAAAATCACTCTCCAAACCTGCAACATAACAATAGCATAATAATGGGTGTCTCCAAAATGAGGAGAGGGCTCTCCCTTATAAAGAAGATTGGACGATCTAGATTGAGAGGAAATAGATTTAATCAAGGGTGGAGAAATAATGATCCATGTGAAATAAAGATCCACCAATGAGAAAAGTGGAGTGGTTGAGAAGAAAGTGGAGAGAGGATGAAGATAAGTCCCATATTAAGTGTAGATAAAAGATTTATTTAATTTTTTAGTTGTTTTAACTCATTTTTCATCAAAAAGAGATTTAAGTGGGATATTTTATTTAATTAAAAGGGATCAAGTTCTTTTAATTAAATAGAAAATATTTAATTAAATTAAAAGAGGAGTTTTTCTCTTAATTAATTAAATGTAGATGAATTATTTAATTAAAAGAGAGGTTTTCTTTTAATTAAATAGAGACTTATTTTATTTAATTAAAAGAGAGCAAGTTCTTTTAATTAAATAGAAAATATTTAATTAAATTAAAAGAGAGTGTTTTCTCTTAATTAGATAAATGTGGACGAACTATTTAATTAAAAGAGAGGTTTTCTTTTAATTAAATGGGGACTTATTTTATTTAATTAAAAGAGAGCAAGTTCTTTTAATTAAATAAGACTTAGGATAAAATGATCAACCTTAGAAATAAAACAAATTGAATTTGATCAAGAAAATTGATTTGAATTGATTTAATAAAATATTGCAAACTATTGATTCAAGAAATTTGATAATTGATAAATTAAATAATGGGGCCCATAGTGGTACTGGGGCCCATAAAGATCACTGAACTCAACCACATTCTTGGGCCTTCCACAACAACGCAAGGAATATAGCATCTCAATTTTGGGTCGCACCTCATAATTCATGATGTCGACAACATTCAAGGATAAGGAAAAATTTGTTTAGTATACACCCAAGCTCAGGTGTGTGAATAAAGAAGAAGCTGCAAAATGTTTGTTAGACTGATAATACCATTGCCATGACCTAGGATATCATTTATTTAACACATATGGAGGCTCACTCGATGAGAGATGATTTGAGAGATTGCATCTAAAATTCATCCTATTGAATTTCTCTCATATGGCAGCCAGTTGTTTGAGCTCATATAATGGAAATAGACTTCAAGGGATCCCTTAGTGAAGTAGAAGATGGAAGGTGTAAATGTACATCTCTCATTTTAGATTTAATAATGCCTAGCACCTATGAGGCAAGACACATATTCAAAAGAACATTCAATGTCAAGTAATAATAATAAAATGAGTTGAGTAAGGCCAACCACAGCTCAAATTTATCTATGCTACGAGGATTTCCAGCACATCATATGCAAGGTGGTAGTCTTGTTTGATACACATGATAAAGGACACTTGGGATAAATGCTTCATAATGTGCATTCAAAATGTATGAACTACCGACCACCATATCCATAGCCCGAGCATAATAGAATGTCACCTCACGAGAATGACGTGTGAAATCTCATGGCCATCAAGCTCAAGTCTCATCTCATGATACTAAAAGCTAAAAAAAAATGAAGTCGTGGTTCTCAAGACCTCAATCCAACCAATGATTGGATCCTAATTTATGATGATAACTTGGAGGAGATTCAAAAGTCACGGCATCCAGACACAAAGACGCATTTAAAGGATTTAGCAAAGAGTGATGCTTTGAGACTGTGTTGATAGTTCCTTCCCAAGGTATGACGATGAATTTGCATATCGTGTGGTTGTGGGGATTGCCCCCGAGATTAGATAATTCTAAGTTGATCATTCAAATTTTATAAATGCATGATAAATATGGCTCTAGGTATCTGATGTCACTGTAGAAAGAAGAATGGCTCATTGTAAAGAAGTTCACATGGAGGTCAGAGCCGAGAATGGGGAGAATAGATCATCTAAATGATCATTGATAGTAAAACTCGAGCATGCATCGCAAATAAGGGAGAGATGTGTCATGATCACTGGTTAGAATATCACAAGGAGGTGACTAAGACACACCCAACAAGAGGTTGACTTTCTTATCTGCATTTGCTGGTCTCGAATACAGTTGAGAGATATTAATGTGTGAAAGCTACAAATTAACATAAGATGAATCAACATACATAGCATGTCAACTGTTTGATAGAATGCACAAATCATGTAAGCCAAACAATGGTGTGAAGAGCACGAGGACTGCCTAAAAGCTTGATGAAGCATTGACATGGCAAGACAAGTGCCATGTAATTTTAAAGGAAATGGAATGTTGCAATAATCCCTGTGCAATGATTGAGAGATGTTTGTTGGACTTGTCCGCATTGAGGAACGAAAACAGTGAACCCAAATATCATGAAAGAATCACACAAGCCCAACATATAATGTGGAGAAAGTGTATAGCATATGTATCTTAAGGATGCGGATGTGTTATTATGGCATTGTAAAGGTGGAGATGCATAGATGTTCTACTAATGGCCAGTATGCACTTGAGACGACCTTTACATGTCCAAGTTCTATGGATGCATGAAAGGGTGGATTCATGAGAAGCTTCAAAGTAAGTCACGGATTTTAAGATCATTACCCCCACTCCCATCCACCATTTGAGCAATTGTGTCAAGTTTAGAGAGATTTAAATGTTTCATATCCTTAACTGACAACACTCACCAAGAGCACATTAAATAATTAGTATGAAAAACCAAAAATCTTAGTTATAAACATATCTCTTGCATAATATTTCCAGGTGTCCTTAGGCCTATATATAGAATATGAAAGATGATATATTGTATCACAACTTTAATGACATATGTCATTAGAGTTGTGACCTAATATTTTAAAAATATTAGGAATTAAAAATTACATTTGCAGGAGAATGAAAAGATTAGAATGAAAAAGAGAAATCATAAAGATTTTCAAGATTCGGTTAGGGAAACTGAAAAGTTTTCAAGGAGTAGGAAGAGAATAAAGAGGCGATTGAAAGACAAAGTAGGGATTCCAGTTTTTTTCTAGTTTTCCAATTCTTTGAGGGAGAGAAAGTGGAGTGGGTTGTGGAAGAGCAGAGCTCTTGTCCTTTTTCTAAATTTTGTGTTAGGAAAAGGAGAAAATCTTGATTTTAACGTAATGTAAGGGTGGAATTTTTGTTTCTTCTAGGTAGTGATTTTGATGCAAATGTGTAATAAGATCTATGTAATCTTTTATGCTTTAGAAAAGGGAGATTTGGAAGATAATTGCACATCAAAACTTTGAGTTTAGGTAGTTTTCTTTCCACTGATCATGATCTTTTTATAGTTTTCAATTTTCTCTAAATGCATTTTAATGTCACTATTTTCTGATTATGTTATGATTTCAAGATATCTTTAAAGCTCTAATTCTTCACTTTCTCAAGAGGATGGAAGATTTATTCCTTGTTTTCATTCTTTGTGATACAACATTTGGGTAAATGAACTTTGTGTCATTTATTGTTCATTTCCTTTCAATCAGATTAGTTTTTCCACATCTATGTCATGTTTACTGATAGATGTTTGTAAACCTTTTGTGCTTTCTAGTTAAAAGAATTTGTATTTGGATTTCTATGAATTCATTGTAAATCGTACACGGGAAGCTATACCCAGATAAATTCAAAGGGTGCTTAAGCTTTTCAATAGCAAAGTGACCCAACTATTAGTGCATATTCAGTCTTCCTATTTAGGCTTTTGGGGTTAATTAGTATTTATTTCTTTGGAGGACAATTTGTTCACTAACATAACTGCTATACTTCACTGAGTGGGTGGAAGTAAAGCCTACCAAGAGAACCACCTCTGAAGTCGTCTATGAATTTATTAAGGAGAAAATCCTTGTGGGATTTGGTGTCCCATTGAAGATAGTATATGGAGTTGAGGTTAGTCTTCCTCTTCCATTGGAGTTATCCATTTGCAAGTTATAACAAGTAATTGAAAACCTAGTATTTCATAGTAGTCTGGAAAAGTGAATCATGTACCTAACCAAGTTGGAAGAGAGGCACGAGAAATTAGTTGACCGTATCATAGAACATCAAAAGTGTGTGAAGAGATTCTTTGACAATAAAGAAAGGCCAAGAAGATTTATGAAAGACGATCTAGTCTTATTGTGGGATAAGAGCCATAAACCCAAAGGTATGCACCATAAGTTTGACTCTCTTTGGAAAGGCCTTTTCAAAATCATGCAGGTGAATCAGAATAATTCTTTCATTTTGGCCTATCTTACTCTCAATGTTCTACCATTTTCCTACAATGGCCAAGACCTCAAGTTGTATCAGATCCACAATTAAGAGAAGGTTACGCTTTTGGTTAGAGTTAGTCAAGGTAGGTTCTCTTTTATATTGTGTTCCTTGTTTTATTTCCTATTGTCTTAGTCCATTTTCCCCTTTTTGTTGTGTTCTTAGCTTAGTGGTTTCCCTCTTATATTTTTTCATTCCAATTGTGTGAAACCAAAGATGCTAGGTCCCTACTCAGGCATTTGTGTGCCTAAGTCCCTAGTCCAAGCTAATTGTCACCAAACTTTCAATCCATTCTTTTTGCGGTTCTAGTTTGATGTGTTTTGATTGTAATTATGTTCAATTTCTTGTCTAGGTGGCCCCTAGATACCTCTCTTCTCATTAAACATCCTAAGGATTTCCTTTTGTGTCATCTTTGGGTTTTCCCTACTCCACTTCCCCTTATACCTCCATGCGAGATTATTTTCATTTCACTACAGTAAGGCCTTAGGTGATCTAGGATTAGGCAGGTTCTCATCTAAGCATCTTCGCAATGAGAATAAAGTCCTTTCTGTTGCTGCAATTTTATTCCTACCTCAAGTAAGAATGCTTCCTTTGGATTTTAGCCCATTCTGTTGGCTATCTATATTTGGCGAACTTCACTTAGAGTCTGAAGAATAGAACAACAATAGCATCTACAAATATACACCTGGTTGATTCATAATGAAAAGACCAAGAGAAGCAAAGATATGAAGCTAAGAAACTCTTATATTGATTATCTGAAGTTAGAATTCACTTATGTACAAAGAAAGAGAACTTCCTATTTTCAATTACTCAAGCTTTGGGAGTGAACAACTTCTAGTATGTCTTTGAAGACTAAGATCATATCCTAATTAGATCAAAGGCTGTGATTTAAAAATGAATAAGCTATGTTATAAAGAAGTCAATCTGGGCCCTTGATATGCATTACTGGATGATGAATCCATGGTCAACAATTCATCTCGAGGATATATAAAGAAAAGTGGCCAAGGAAATGGAAAATTTTCTAAAATGATTCTCTCTTTGGAAAGAAAAGGTCTCAATGGCGCTTTTTCGTCTAATAGAAATATTCAATGTTCCATTTCTAGAGGACAAGAAAGGTAAAGAATTTTAAGTGGAATATAAAAATGTTCTACCAAGATACTAGAAAGATGTTTTTGATCAAGTTAGTCACAAAGACGTGCCTCGATAAAAGGGAAATTAAGTGTTCATGGTAGAAAATTCTTTTCATGGCTTCTCTGAGATAAAGTTGAGAAATAGGAGAAAACTTTGTACAGAAAAGAAGGAAATAAGTGCCAAAGGAGTCTTTCTCACGCTATGATCCTCAATCAAAGGAAAAGGAAAGCTTGCGAAAAGATAAGTCTATGTTTCCTACCCTGCACATAAGAAGATGTGGTATGAACCCTTGTTCTAGATTTTAAAGTGAAAGGAGGAGTTTCCATTAAAACAAATTCAACCGATTTGGTAAGTGGCTAATCTTGCTACTACATAAGATTTAAGTGAATGATATGATCATTGGATTTATGAATCATCATATGGGTAAAAGTGAAAAGTTCTAAATAGTCATTAACCATCAAATTTATTAAAAATCCTACCATTATAGCCATTAGTTGTGATTTATTTCATTCATGTGGTGCCAACGTTCTGATTCCTGCATCTATATGATTAGATTTTTTGAAAAATAGTTCTTTATTATTTTAGCAGCTATTTTATCAAATAGTTTGTCCCTTTTATGAAAGTATAAGCTAATGGAAATCAGAGCAGTAGGGTATGATTGTCTGATTGGAGAGTGAATTGAAAAAAATTTAGATATCTCATTCAAATTTTATGATTTAGGTGATCTACACAGAAGGCTCAACTCTCAACTTATTCACCTAATAACCTAGAAATTGAAAGAAAGTTGATTAGTTGAAGTCGTAAAGTTCCCCATTGCTATGCAAGTGCTAGAGATGATAAAGGAATGTATCAAAAGATACAACCTAGAGACAAATAAAATATTGCTATCCAATCATTCCATTCTGCTTTCTATAAACAAAGTGTTGATGTGACCTACTTTTGGCATCCTAGTGAAAGAATAATACTATGATATCGACTTCTCGTCCTCTTCATCAATGGTCAATGAAAAGAAAACTCTAAGAAGAGAGGACATGCAAAGAACTTGAATCTAGAAAACTCATTCCAAAAAAGTTAAATGCCAAGGACTCTTTTTAGAACCAATTTAAAAAGAGAGATTGTGGACATCTTGGAATTATTGCTAAGATTGAAAGGAAGGGAAGAGATCTTAGATTTTGTTGAAAATCACTTCTATTTGGTGCTTGACATATGTGTTGAGGGACTCTAGATTGACTGGGCCAAAATCATATGTGAAGAGTTAGCCCCGTGGCTAAATTTAGTGAAAACATTCAAGAAATTTTGTATGTCATTATATCTAATTTATGCATTAACCACACATCATCTATAGCCTAGTCTTCCTAGCATTCAAGACTATGATGAGAACATAAGGGTGTATGAGTTCTATCCCCACCTATAGCTGTAGAGGGGCATTAAAGAATATGTAAAGGTTAATGATGCCTTTACAATGAGATTGTATTGGGAATTGCAAGATTGTCATGAGCAAAGGTTTTTACTTGAGGCTACATCAGTTGTAAGTTGATTTGGATGTTGTTTCATCTAATTCTCATCTTTCTCCTACCTGAGGATTGGTGCATTTGATGGTTTCCCCAAAAGGCTTCCTAGATATCCTGAGGACAAG
The DNA here is from genome assembly GCA_028749045.1 of Cupressus sempervirens. NCBI lineage: Eukaryota > Viridiplantae > Streptophyta > Pinopsida > Cupressales > Cupressaceae > Cupressus > Cupressus sempervirens. The sequence goes on from CM053790.1 coordinate 520,159,995, forward strand.
TTTGTTCTCAATGTTGAACTATTTAGACATATAATGGAGGTGAACACCTTGTTTTCCAATGTGAAAAAGATAGCCAGGACTTCCTTCCCAGTTGTAGTTGGACCTTACTCTTGTGCTTCCAAGTTTGATACCCAGAATCTAATCAAAATCTTTGACAGCAAGATTAAATTGATTGATTATGAGGTAATAAGGCCTTAGTATAACCCAATGAACTTTGTGAAGTATCATATGAAGCTTGGATACACTCACAAACATGTACCAGATAGTGAATATTATTAGGTCGGATGTTATGATGAATGCCAAAGAAGATAGAGGTACTAGTCCATGCTAACAATAAATTAAATAATTGTATAATGATTTTTTTGATGTTCCTAAAATATACAGAAGAGAAGCTTAAGTCAAAGATTTCTAGAGTGGAGGATCTGATAGAAATGCATGACTATTGGATGGTCAAAGTTGAAAACATCCTTATTCCAAATGTCATGGAGCTGAAGAATGTAATTGAAGCAATGAAGAACTACAGAGATAAATCCATAACTCTAAAGAAGAATTGATGCTCTCTCAAAAGTGTTACATACAGCCTCCCTACAATGTCACAAGAGTTTCCCCCCCTCTCTCTCATTGATATTGTAGCCATATGTTGCATTCTTCCTATAGGCTTGGACTTTGTAATGGATGATGACTCAGTCAATCCTATTTTTAGCATTCAACTGTTTAGAGATTCTCTTTGATGTAATCATCAAATGTAACTGGCCATTTCTTAGAGGGCCCATAAATGTAACTTTTTAAAGAATGAATAAGATCAACATATAATTATGTGGGCAAACCTCTATAGCTAGGACTACTATGTGAGACTCCGCATCTACATTTTAATCTTGTTGTTCATTTAAGTATTGTATTGTTCTTGAAATGAAATATGTTTTTAATGAAAACTGTAAGATTGCAAATAAATTGGGTTTTTGTTTCCTTCTTTTCAATGATTGTAAGCTTCACTTTCCTCATTTACAACATTATCTCTATTCCTCTATTCTATGCAAGTCAGTTCATATGCATTTCATTGTTGTATGAGAAGTTTGGATTTTAGTTAATGAAAGGGACTAAATGGGAAACAATTAGAGTATTACCAAATTTTAGTAACTGGGGTAATCTAGGTGTTGTCTAGTTGACCATACTTTCTCTTCTTATGTAGTGTGCAATTGTAGATTGTTTTGCATTGTTACATCCTTCATTCAAATGTTAAAATAGATTGCATTTTAGATGTTAGATGAGCCTAATAATGCCTTGCATACATTCATATCTGTGGAGGTTATGAGTTATAATCTAAAATTGGCCTAGATTGCTTGAAGTTTTAGGTAATTTGGTTATACCTCTTCTTCTCTATGGTTAAGAGCATACCCCAAATTAGCTAATCTATTAAAAAACAAATCTTTACAAATATTTGCACCATAAGGGAGTTGTACCTTTCAATTCAGGGATCTCTGATAGATTACTACATAGATTCATTCTGTCATTAACTATTTTTTTCTTCCATCACTTTGGGCATATTAAGAGTCAAGGTATAAACCAAAATCTAAGGAAGAAAAACTATTAACCAACAAGAATGAAAAAAATTGAAAAATTGAGAGAGTAGAAGTATAAAGGCCTATAATGGCACATATTATCAACAAGTTATGAGGCTAATGACATGGAATGAACACTCACATGATTGAGGAAGGTGGAGAAAATGGCCAACATAAAACCCCCATGGCACTTTATAATGTAGTGTTATTACAACAAGACACAAAGATGTGACAGACCCTAAAATGCAATAGAGTGTCACTTTATCTCAATATGTTTCCAAAAAAAATGCTATAAAAGATGTCAACAAAGATTAGAAGAAACACAAGGTTGGAAAAACATAAAGTACTACCCTAGATGAGTCATCTCATGCAACAAAAGTTATCCTTAGACCTAAAACAACCAAGATATCCACTAGAGTGCAAAAATGCAAAAATGTGAGTAAAATGTACATTGAGAATATTCTAGAAAAAATACCAACACCACTAGAATGAGCATAGACCAAGTTTTTCAACAATATGAAGTTTTTTAAAAATGGAGGTTCTCAAGATATGACTCCTAGAGTGAAAAATAGAACCCTTGGTTTTCACTGCTTGAATAAGAAACCAAATATCATAAGAATCCAAAATAACCTACATCATCATGATAGGATTGGAAAGAACTTTCCAACAAAATAAGATTTATCAAAAAATACCTCTATATGACAAAGATATGGCCAAAATACCATCAGTTACTTTTTATGAAAAAAAAAACTCAAATAGATGACAGCTTAAGGGTCATCAAATTTAACCCAGATGTGGATGACACCATGCTTTGCACATACAAGCGTGCCTTCCTATGTGAGTACTTTGCGATGTCAGTGCTTTTAAAGAGCAAAAAGTGCATGCACCTTTTTTTTTAAAGTGCTTTGTGATTGATTTATTTACAATTTTTTTAGAAACCATGCATTTTCTTTTATTCTCATAAAGTAAACTTTTGGTTGTGATTTTTTTTTTTATAAAAAAATAAATCACTGCCTTGGGAAGTGTTTTTTATCTAGGGGCAAAAATGTTTTTCCTTAGATTGTAACTATGTCCAAATTGGATGTACCTTATATGGAAATGGAGGTTTTTGGGCACTTTGAGGTCAATGGTGATGTTTGTTTGGGCTCAAAATGACCAGAAACAAAAGTCCTCATAGATCCAATAAAAAATCCTCTAAAAAAAAAAAATCTAAAAAGACAAGGTGAAACCTCTCATGAAGAGAATATGAGCATTAAAGTCTGAATCTCTACTACAATGTTAGAGTTGAGGAAAACTCAACACACAACTCCCAAGAATCACTTGCATGCAAAAACCTATCACTAAAGAGAGAGGCAAAGTTATAGAGGCTTGAATTTAGAGGCCCGCATAAGATGAGACATTTTTTTATGTATGAAAGATAAATTGCAAGTGTATAATTAATGAACTGAATGTTACAAAGAGAGGCCAATCCTTATAAAATGATATCAAAACCCTGAAAGGTAACCAACCTAGGTTGCATTATAATATTAATAAAAGAATAAATTATTACATGTCTAATGTTTGGTTTAAGTAAAATAGAGATATTAAGTGACTTAATAATTAAATCAAAATTATTTAATTAATAAGACAACACCTTATTACATTGGCATGATTAATGTAAGTCATAATTGTATTGCTTGTCAAGTAATATTTGTTTTCTTTATCCATTACACTACACTAATGCTTACATCCCTTTAACATGAATTAAGCAGTTTAGGAATGCCCACCTAGATAAGTTGAGAGAACTAGAAGGTTTATTTTCAAACTAAGATGATTGTTGATTTTATAGTTCATATAATCACTCTTAAGACTATCATAATTTTCATTCAAGGAAATTATTTACAACTTGATGTAAAAGTATATCTGATTTTGTTTTGAAGAATAAGAGGATGAACTTCAACAACATTTAAATGTTTGATTAAGTCAAAATATTATTGTGACTAGGTTGTAAATCAATCATAATCTGTCATTTCAATGACATCTCCAATCCATTTTTCCTTTAGTTAGTGTAGAAAAAACTCAACTCACAAACTAAAAGAGATGAATAAATAAATGACAAAGAAAATTCAACCAAATCGTGAATCTTGTGGGTTAACTACACCACCTAAAGTTTAGAAATAAAGTATACTTGGTTTGTTTTAAATATCTTCTTCTACATATCCTCTTGTTTTGATTGACGATCCCCCAACTTTAAGTCCCTTGTTCCTATGTTCTTGGCATGATAAATTTGATCAAGTAGATCATTAACTATTAGAAGTGGATGCATATTCATACTAATGATTGTGTGCAGATATCCTACAACACCGCCACAATATCTAAGCCATATTGTGTGGAAAAATATTTCAACAATTTAAATGGTGATCCAAATACTTGTGCAATTACTTCATCATTTTGACAATATTTTCAAAACCTATAATTATTTATAAAACTCAATAATAAGAAATCAAAATTTTAAAACTTATTAATCCCATGATTCACCTTTCTTTTTTGTTTTGCAATCTACTTCATGCTTGAAATTCTTCTTTGAACTATTAGACTATTCCTACAATTTTTTTTAATTCCTCCTTGATCCGACTTACTTTAAAATTCTCTAGTTTAACTTACTTGATCTATGACCAACATATTTACAAATAGAAACATGAGCATCTTTATTGGATTAATAAGTCTCTTTAATTGATTCATGACCATCATTGATTTAAAAAAATGGAAGTCCTAAAATCAAAAAGTAGATCTATTATCGATGCTTTGTTTGAACTTGATAAGAAAAATATATTTTGTCAAATCAAACTCTTGAAATTTAATTTTGAGCACTTTGCTTTTGATTTTGAATACTTTTAATTTTGCAAACTTTTCTTTGCTAGAACCACCTCATTTTTATTTTAATAGTAATTGTTTACAACTGTTGTACTCGTTGCTTATCTCAACATTTATTGTCTTGACTTTAAATATATTTCGATATTTTTATTGTTGAAGATTATATTGATTTTTAACTAAAATGTAGAGGTACTGGATATATTTTGTAAGTCAAACCCTTATATTATCTTGAAGTCATCAATGGTCATGATTCTAATCTATCATAGAAAGTTGGTTTGGTCTATATCAAAGGTATTTAATTTAAAGTCTCAGAGGACTTGATAACCTAACCTACAAGACTCAAGATGGAAGGGAGGAAAATTTAAAATATGATTACAATGAGGAAGGAATTTTTTATTGAGGCCATGAGAGATTGAGTAGATTCTAGAATGGCTTCAAAAGTGGTGATATTTTAGTGTTAGAAATATGTTGTAGAGACTTTAATGTGTTTCATCGCACTAAAAAGGACAGCTAAAAGACCTTCTCTCACTCGTTTATCATATTGAACTGATCAGGACATAAGCACACTAAAAGGAGACATAAACATCTTACTCTCACCCACTTATCATGTTTAATTGATTAAGACATAACACCAAAAGGAACATTTCTTTATGACTTTATAGTTCACTTGAAGAGTGTAAAGTTTTCATGAGTAAACATGAATTGACTCCTTCAATAAGGCTACAAATAGTCTTTATACAAATTATAATTAGTCATAACCTTTGACAACCCTTTTACTCCTAGAATATATTATCTCTCTTGGGTCTACCATAAGCTTTTTGTGGGTCCTTCAAAAAGAAATTGTAATCCCTCTACGACTAGGGAAAAATATGCCACAAGGATGAAAATTGGTATCCCCTCTTTGCAACTTCAACCCTTGCACTCCACCAATCCTAAAATTAACTTCAAGAAAGGAAAAACCATTAACATGGTGTGTTCTAGAATCTCCAGCGATGTCAGTTCCCTTCCTGATAGTGTCAATGAAAACCCCACTACCCACCCTAAGGTTGAATTTAAAAAAATGGATGAGTTATCCCCTGACCCATCCCTCTCATGTCCCTTGATAAAGAAAATATCTCATGTGAACCATTGCACTTATAAAAGAATAGAGCCCATTCTTTGGATGGTTATATATCCTCACTATAAAATGAAAAACATCTATAAGAAAAATGCCAAGGCTATTCCATCAATGTTTTAAAATTGGGGGGACTGCAAAAGAATAATTGACCTACATTCTAATTTTTGATATGGGCACTTTCCCAACAATCAAGAACTAAGAAAATATACAAGATATGACATGGAAAGTGTACAAAGGAAAAGAAACTAGCAAAGTAACGAGGAAAGTGATAGAATTAGAAAGGAAGCAAAAAAGTTGAAATTTTTTTGGAAACCTTGAACAGAGCATGTAGAACTATGAAAAAAATACAAGGAAATAAGAAAGAACCTAGCTAAGACTAACAAGAAGGAAGTTTTTAGATCTATTCCATTGTTGGAAGAATCAAAAAACATTACTTGCAAAAATTGTCAAATGGAAGAGCAGACAAGAACATCCTTCAAACCAAAGGAATGTTTCAGCTCCAAGTCTCTTGAACTAGTTCATATGGATCTATGTGGACCAAAAAGAGAAGCAGGTCTTCAAGGTGAAAGGTACTTTATGTTGTTGATTGATGACTTCAAATATATGACCTAGGCTACATTTCTCAACGAAAAATGAGAAGCTCTAGATAAGTTTAGGGTCCATTTGGTTTGTGGAATTGTAAAAATCAAGATTTCTACATATCTCAATTCAGCCAAAATCAAGGTTTTTCAAATCTTCATTCCAAATTTTGGGATTTTACTTGAATCGTTTGTTTCACTTGGAAGATGAGTGTGAAGACACATTTTTATGCTTAAGTTTGGAGTTGAAGGCATACTCCAAAAAGTAGTCCAATCTATTATTTTTACACTCCTCAAAAAAATAACCAAGGTTTAATCTTCAATTCCTACTTGCTAGTAGGAAATCGGAAAACCTAGTTTTGTGACAAAATTAGAAATCTGGTATTCTAATTCCATTTGGCCACATCTGAAACAAATGTAAAAAATTTCAAATCTGGATTTTGAAAAGCCAATCTTCCACGAACCAAACAAACCCTTAAAGATTTTAAAACTTTGGTTGAAAATGAAATAGATTCAAATATTCAATTTTTACATTTGGATAATGGTGATGAATTTACCTCTAATGAGTTTGTAAGTTTTTGTGAAGAACATGGAATCAAAAGTCAAGTTTGAATCCCTAGAACGCTGTAACAAAATGGTATCATGGAAAGGAAGATCAAAATAATACAAGAAATGGCTCATTACATGATGAAATAAGGCAAAGTAAGTTACACCTTTTAGAAAGAAGTTGTCCATACAATGATATATATTCAAAACATAAGTTTTCTAAGATCCAAATATACCAAGACACCGTATGAGCTTTGGAAAGGTAAATCAACAATTGTTAAATACTTCAAGACTTTTGGTACTCCTTGTTATATTAAGAGAGATGACAATAATTTTGGCAAGTTTGATTCTAGATCAGATGAAGGTATTTTTAGACTTGGCTAATCTCCTAAAAGAAAAGTATTTAAATGTTATAAAAAAAGGCTACATAAAATCATTGAAAGTGTGAATGTCAAGGTTCATGAAGTTACTAATGAATCTTGTGAGTGTGTAAATGACAACAAGAATGGACAAAATGAAGAGACTGACACTGTTGTTCAACCTTCTCCTATATCACCATAAGTTGGGACAATGAATAAAGATGAACAAAGTATTCAAGTAACGGTACGCACACAAAGTGGCAATGGTTCTTCCTCTAATAATGAAGTTGAACCTATGAAGAAATCATCTGAGAGTGAATCACAAAAATGAAAACAGTGTAACTTCTTCCAAAACTCCTAAATTTGTACAATGAACAAGTAGTACCTGGAAATAGAACTAGAGCTACTAGATAAGATAAGATAAGATAATTTATTAATGTCCAATAAGAGACCACAAATGGGCCTAAGGGATTGCAAATACAAGCAGGGTCCAGCACGGAGTAGGACCACCAAACGGTGTCTACAAAAGAACAAGCACAAAAACAAAAACAAATTAAGAAGAAGAGAGAGAGCGAGAAACATCTAGACCAAGGGTGACTAGGGGCATTGCGATGTTGATGACTTTTATAGGAGGAGAGTTACTAGTGAAGAGGTAAACCACGGGTACAAACAGGATGGTGCACAAAGACACACACTGAGCCAAAGAAAATGGTGAGAACAAGGTCATGGTAGTGCGATGAGGCTATGCAGACTGTGCATGTCATTTGGCCTTAGAGGCTAACCTCGACTCCCAACCTGCAGGAAAAGTGCCACGAATCACTGCCTTGAGGTTTTTGATCATTGCCCATTTACCCTCTTCACGGGCAACTACAACAAGAACCCAAGCCAGTTTAAGTTCAACCACCTATGATTTAGTAAGGTCCTCATCAAGATAAATCTTAGTAGGGAGAAGGAAGAGTTTTCTCTTCACCCTAAGAACCTGAAGGTGGTCAACAAGTGAAAGGAACCAAATAAAGAGGGTGCAGTCATGTCTGACCCAAGCACAATCAAGTTTGATGTCTGTGATATCCCGTTGGTCCTTAAGAAAAGAGTAACCTACTGCAAGAGGTTCTAAGGAAGGAGGGAGAGGGAGACCATGAACCCTCAAGTTTAGCTCACAAGCATGCCTGATCCTTTCATCGGCCATCTTGATCTGGACAATCTCCTCCACCCTGGAAAGAGAAGTAGTAGTAGAAGTGGGGTTGTTACAAATAGATGCCCAAGATTTCAACTGTTGTTCAGTGTCAATCTTCAGGGAGCCATTTTTGTTATTGAGTTCATTCTATTTCTTCTTTAGTTCATGAATATCCAACAGTTGCACCCTACGGTCATCCACATGAGTTCTGAGATTGGTGATGTCCAAAGTAGCGGTATCCAGCTTGTTCGATAGATCCTATTTCTGTTCCATATGGTAGTCAAGTTGTGTCTTCAAATCTTTCATCATTTCTGAGAGCGTTTCGCGTAAGGAATGCACCCTATCCCAAAGAGTTCGATTCTCAAATTCCATGTTATTCAGCCAAGAAAATATTATAAGACAGAGCGAGGATGACGAAAGAGTTCTGCCATTCAGGGCTTTATAATCAGACTCAACTTTTGTCAAACGGTCAGCAATCTCCTGGAATGTTACTGAAACAGGTGAAGGTTTCATGATGGTACCACTAATAAGCACCCCTCACTGGATATCATTGTTGTTAGACTTCACCACATGTCAGACATTTGGTCAGAGAGTTCCCATGTGACCTTGCACCAGTGAGTCTGGGCTCCAAACAGTTATCAGCTAAAAATTCAGTGTTTCCACAACTCAGGCATTCTATCAAACAGTTTGTTGACAACTGATCCCTACTACAAAGGTTAGAAATATTTAGTCAAACAGTTGACAAGTAACATTGACTCGAGTTGGGAGTAAGTAACAGCTCATGAAAAAGGGGGCAGAAGACCGAGTGCTCAGCTCACGGACCTGGCACTCGGAGACCACTACACACAACAAAGACTTTGCTCAGGCTCTGCTCACGAGACTCTGCTCGTCACAGCTCTACCCAAATCGACGACTGTAGATGTGGGGTTCTACTTATGGCTCAAGTTCACGCTCACTACCCAACCTCATAGGAAGTCTACTCACGACTCATTCACAGCACATGGCATGGATCACCAAGCAATCAAACAAATAGCAGAGAGTAATAGAAAATATCTCGACCACGGCAGTGGATGGCATGGCAGCAGTTGGCTAGCTTATGGCATGGAAGCGGACGACATGGCTTGAGCCTAAATGTTATGAAGAGGTAGCCAAAGATAAACATAGGATCACACCTATGGAAGAAGGATTAGAGAAGTTAAAAAGAGTAGCACATGAGGACTTGTTTCCAGATTGAAGGATAAAATTGACATTGGTACTAAATGGCTCTACCCAAACAAAGTAAATGAAGAAGAGCAAGTGGTAAGAAATAAGGCACGTCTAGATTGTAAAGGTTATTCTCAGATTGAAGGTGTGGATTATGATGAAACATTTGTACCTGTAGCAAGGTTAGAAGCTATTAGAATCTTCGTTGCATTTGGTTCATTTAGGGTCCGTTTGGTTTTTGGAAGATGACAGGAATTGGCATTTTCAAAATCCGGATTTGAAAATTTGTGCGTTTGTTTCAAAATTTGCAAAATGGAATTAGCATACGGGACTTTCAATTTTACCTCAAAACCAATTTTCCGACTTCCTAAAAAAAGTAGGAATTGAAAATCAAAACCTGGTTTTGTTTTTTAATGAGTGTAAAAACAATAGATTGGACCTTTTTTTGAAATTTGCCTTTACCTCCAAGCTTACGCGTAAAAATGCGTCTTCACATGCATCTTCCGAGTGAAACAAACAGTTTCAATAAAATTCCAAAAATCGGAATGAAGATATACAAAACCTTGATTCGGCTAAACCAAGGTTTGTAGAAATCCAAGTTTTTTAAATTCCACGAACCAAACGGAACCTTAAAGAATTCAAAGCTTACCAAAAGGACAATTAAATCAACATTTTTGAATAGTGATTTAAATGAAGAAGTATATGTTGAATAGTGTAAAGGTTTTACCTTGATTAATAACTTTGACTATGTGTGATAGCTAAAGAAGTCACTATATGGCCTTAAACAAGCTCCAGGAGCTTGGTATGACAGGCTAGACAAATGCCTACAAGAGAAAGGTTTCAAAAAGGGATGTGTTGATAGCAATCTATATGTAAAAGAAGAAGATAACAACATTCTCATTATTGTTGTGTATGTGGATGATTTAATTTTTTAAAGTAATTGATGCAAACATGAAACAAGAATTTGAAATGTCTACATTGGGTGAGTTGTCTTATTTTCTTGGGTCGAAAATTCATCAATTAGCAAATGAAATATTTACTTCTTAATATAAATATATTAGAGAGTTGTTGAAAAAGTTTAGAATGGATTATTGTATTCTTGTTAGCACTCTTACAGAACTTGGTCGTAAACTAAGTAAGAAGATGAACGCCCATGTGTTAATAAAAAAAAATTGCAGGTCAATGGTAGGTAGTTTATTGTTTGTTACAACCACTAGACCTGACATTATGCAAGTTGTTGGTTTTAGTGCAAGGTTTTAAGAAATGCCAAAAGAGACTAGTGTGCAAGCAATAAAGAATTTTCAAGCACCTAAAAGCTACTGTTAATTTGGTTAATGACATTCCAAATGTTATGATTTTACTCTTACTACCTATACTAATTCAGATTAGGGAGGATTCATTGATGATGAGAAAAGTATAAGTGGTCCACATTTTTCCTTGGTGCTTGTCTTGTTTGATGATTAAGAAAAAAACAATCTTGCACTTCACTATCCATGGATGAAGTTAAATACATCGCAATTGTGTCATGTTGCACATAGGTAATCTAGATAAAATATATAGTACTTGATTTTAAAGTTGAGTTTGTTGATCCTATCTCTATCTACTAGAATAATACCAGTGTTATAGACATCTCCAAGAATACAACTATGGTTCACTTAATAAACATATTCCAATAAAAATAAATAAAAAATGAAAGAACAAGTCACTAACCAAGTTGTCAAGTTGGAATATGTGTGTACTAAAGAATAGGTGCTTGATATTTTTACTAAAATATTACCTCCAAAACGCTATGAATACCTCATGAGAAAACTTGGTGTAATCACACTGATCGAATGGCTTACCTTCAGGGGGAGTGCTTGAATGATTTATCTTTCACCCCAATGTTTCAAATATGAATTAGGTTTGATGGTCATTGATGTCAAAGGAGGAGGAGTACCATCCAGGGGGAGTTGTATGTTTGCAAGGCATCCTCTTGCAATTGGTCTCAAAATGGTGTTTCCATCAATGAAAAATAGGGGAAGATTGTTGATATTTTTCATTGTTTATGTGTATGTTGTCGATTTTCAATTTAATTTGAGACAAGTTGGATTCCTACTATTCCTACTATGGAGTTCATGTTGCTCACCTACAACTCATTTTGAGACAAGTAGTTACCATGTTCACATTGAGTCTAAATTGTTTTGTTTGTGAGTTGGTGAATGAGACCATGTTTGTGACCAATTTGTGTGCTAGGCAATTGTGAATGCTCAGTGATAGATTTCACAGAGGTTGATCAATATTGGTTACATATCAAAGTGGTGGCAGATTCCATGTAGGGTTACATTGCAGAACAAATATTTGATCTAAGTGTTTAGAGCTTCCAGAAAAAAAATAGTCAAGATTGATTCCTAAGTTCTAAAGAAAAACATTTTTCTCATAATGGAGACATTGAACCTCTTTCAACATGTACAAATTGACATAGATGATATACTTTAGTTTGAAACAAAAGTAGTTTGAATGAAGGCATTTTTTTATTATTGTGGCACTTGTGGTAGTTTTATTGTCTATGATTTGAATATAGAATCAAATATTATTTGCAATCTAGCAGGTGTTGCTTACAAAATCTAGTATTATTCTTAAAGGCCTATAGAACAAAAAAGATTGCCACAAAACAAATGGTACGATGATGTTTGACAACTAATATGGTTTTAGCATAAGATTTCTCTAAGGTAATTGTGTGTTAAGAGGAATTAGTTAGGAGTTAAAACCCTTTTCTGTGCACTGATAGTGAGTTGTTAAAGATATTTTTGTGTCTCATTTTTTTTTAAACAACAAAAAAAAAGTTTTATAGGGTTGTGAAATGGTTTCTTTAGTATGAGCACAAAATTGTTTTTAAAACTAAGTGACAAAAAGGATTTTTGAGAATGTGTGTGGTGTAAGAAGTTAGTGTGTGAATCCTTGTCTTGATTCTAGCATGTATTAGGGTGTAAAAAAATGTGTATGTGAAAAAGTTGTTAAAATATGTATGAAGAAACAAGTTTATGGAAAAGACTATTGGACATAGTGCAGATGCCTATAAGCTAAAGAGGTGATATTAGGACTCGAGTTCTACGTTGAGTGCATGATAGTGTTGTTTCAAAAGATTTAGTTAAACATCAACATTATATCTTCAAGGGAATCTAACCCACTCATGTTGTTGGACTGACGACAAATTATTTTTATTTGTTGAAGTTATTGCTCATTATAAATAAATGGTTGTAGCCATAAAAATTGAAAAATATTGATTCACCCCCTCTTGCTCTCAACATTTTCTTTTGTTTCCCAAAATAGACCTCAAACTTCAAACCTCTTATAGTTAATTGTTAAGCCACATTGTTTTATGATTTCAATTTTACTAGTAATCCAAAGAACACAATTTTTTTTTTAGAACTTTGATCTAATCTAGGTGGAAACAACTATTACAACTATTGCAATATAATATCATTCTATATGAAACCAAATAAACTATCAATAATGAACATCAAATTATATATGGGAAACAAAATAAAGGCACAACTATTTTTCACAAGAATTAAGCTAGTACTTAGGCAACTATAAAAAGGACCTTCTAACAAAAGATGCAAAGTTCTCACACTCAAAATGTAGGCAATGTAGCTCGCTCTTCTTTGCTATGAGCAATTGTGTCAACTACCTCAAGATAAGTACATAAAGTGATCGACATATAGAACCCAGAGAGATGAGCTTACTTGTCTTAATAATATATGATAAAATTTCTTCCCAAGAAATGAAGAGGATTCTTGCTAAAGTGATATTAAGTGAGATTGTTCATGTGTGTTTGTCATGGTTGTTAGATTCCATATTGTTGTGAGGTTTTTCACATCATTGCCCCCAAAAACTTTTGGGGACCCCCTTTTTCAATTGCCTTAGCAAATTTGGAGTTGTCCAGAGGTTTTCAATTTTAACATTTTACACCTTGGACACCTTTAGGCCAGGAGGGATTTGATTTGGTTTATTTTTTGCCCAATGCAAAACTTGATTTTCTGGAACATGTAATTTTATCCTTAGGCCAAACAAGTTTCAAAAACAAGATTTTTTTTAATGGTTAAAATGAATACCTGGCAGGATAAAATTGCAAATTTTGGACTTAGATGGATTTTTGAAAATTTGAAATAATTGTATAAACTTGAGCATTTTCAAAATGAAATTTTTAGATTTAGTCGTTTTGAAAAATCTTGAATTTTTATGGTGAAAAAGAAATTTTTTGATAGTGAAATTGGATTTAGAGTTTAAATTTTGACTGCTAGGAAAAGGATTTATTTTGTTAAAAAAAAATGAAATTGTATTGCAAAATTCAAATTGAATTAAATTGCAAAATCTCATTAAATTGATTGAAATTTAGCCTAGAGGACTTTAGAAATACTAAAGGAAATTGGTAATTTGGAATTGAAAAATAATTTTCACTTGCTAAATTCGATTTTAATGATATTTTTAATTGCTAAAATTTTATTAAATGAAAATTTTGTCACCTCCTAGGCTTACCTTGTTTCTATTTTACAATTTTTGATCAAAATTAGCAATTAAATGGGCCAATTTCACTATAGGCTAAGTAATTTTAATGTTGCATTTAAATCTAGGCCATTAATTAAGGGACTAATTTAATTTTGTTCTCCCTCAAAGCATGTCAGCCCACTTGGAGAGGCAAAAAGTGTGGTATAAGAGGGTTTCCCCTCCTCTTATTTTCTCATTCCTTTTTCCTCCTCCTCCTTGGATGTGTGATTCTCTTCTAAGGGAGGTGAAATTCAGGCTTGGGCAATTTCTTAGGAAAAAATTTTCCATTTCTTGGAAGCTTTTTTTCTCCTTGCTTGGGCAAATTTCTACCCTAGGACAATTTTTGGAGTAGATCTGATATTTTTTCAGCTTGGGCGATTTTTTTTTAAGTCTGATTTCTCCATCTTTGGCAGCAATTTCTCCTTCTCGAATTTGGCAATTTTATTTGTTGAAAGGACTATGTGATTCAAGGTCTAATTTTTGGCAAGTGTAGGCAATTTCAAGGAAGTCAAAATTTTGATTTTTTGCAGGGCATCATTATTTGCAAGGAAGCTTTAAATTTTTGAGATCTGATCCGAATTTGAAGAGGCCCAATTATTGATAAAGGCAGATTTAAGGTAAAATTCTATCCATTTTTAGAGGTGAAGATTGGTTTTAAAGGTGGATTATATTCCTTGTTCTTGCTTTGTTCATTTCTTTTATTTTCTTCTTGCACTCATCATCCACCACTTCATCATTCCATTAATAGGTTGATGTTGGGAGATATAAGTGTAGATTTTATGATAGGACATTTAGAGAGGCAGAAATAAGCTAGACCACCCTAGGATTGAAGTTGGGAGATATAAGTGTAGTCCATCCTAAGGTAACAAAGAGGTAGAAATAAGTGGTAGTCTCACCCCTAGCAAAGAAGGTTGGAGATTGATAAGTGTAGAGATAGGACTTGGAGAAGCAGAAATAAGCTAGACTTATCAATAGAAAGAAGGTTGGAGATTGATACGTGTAGTCCATACCATTTAGAATGAAGGGACAAAAATAAGTGTTTAGGATGGTAGATGTTAGTGCAAGAAAGAACCCAAAGGGAACAAATATCAAAAAGGACAAGGAAGACATGATGCTTAAGACCACCTTCTTCTCGAAAGTGAGGTGAATAAGTGATACCAATATTGGTACAATGAACATAATACAGTTGAAGGACAGATTGAAGGAAGGACAATCCCCCATGGTGAAGAAGATCTACAAGAGTAGACTTGTACATGTGGCGGCTTTCCCTCCTACCTTGCCTTGTCTGAAATTGGTAATGGAGTGTGCATCCTGATTTGATATTGTTACCAAGTCCATCATTTTTTATGAAGGGAAGAGAGTGTTAGCCAACATTGGCAGACAAGTGGTCGAAGAAGTATTTAATATTTCCTAGCATAAAGGCATGATAGTGGTAATGATGGATGAGGCGGCTAAGTTATTTTAGGATAATCAGGATACTTACTTCATTCATCTAAAGAAGAATTGTTTACAGAAAGGCAAGAAGGGAGTTACCAAGTCATCAAAGCTCACCAAGTCAGATTTCAAATTGGAGTACAATGATCTTATTGTGCTTCTCAGTTGAATCATGGGCATGGCTCAAGGTATGCAATTCAAGAACTAGATATACTACTTTATTGATGAAATTGAAAATGGAAAGAGAAAATTTGATTGGGCCAGAATTATAAGTGAAAATCTAGATTTGCAACTTAGGATAGTGCAAAATCAAAAGCAATTCTATATGAGATCCTATCTTTTCTATCTGATGCAAGACTATATGAAAATCATGGACTTAAGGCCTTAGGAGTGATTAGCAAGGCATCGAGGCAATGTTTGGTGCATGAGTGCTATCCATAGCTTCATCTGTACAACAACAAAGATTATAAAATGTTTTATGACACCTTTTCTATGAAGACGGTAAGGATATTACAAGAGACACCTACTAGAAGGCTCTCATTGGAAGCGGAAGCAAAAGTTAGGAAGTATGGGAGTTGGTTCATCCAATTTTCGCAATTTACATATATCAGAGTAGCAAGAAGTACAATTTGTCCCAAGAGACTTCCAAGGTACCCACCCAACAATATAGTTTTGATGGATTTGGCTAGGAAACTTGAGCATAATGACAAAATGATGAAACTTAAAGGTGAAATAGGGATTATATTCTCATTTGGAATAGGCAATAATACTTGCCCCAATCCAATCGCCTTTGCAGCTATGGAGAAGGAGTTAGAATGGTATCATCTAGGATGGTATAAAGCAAGACAAAGATTCGATCCTAATGATCTTATCAAGGCATCTCATAAAAACACATTCAAATGTATTCCTACTGTAGAAGATTTTTGGGCCAATGCACAGGATGACTTTCACATGAGAAAGCCAGCTTTCTCATGATTTTCAATGGGCATGATGAGGGCAATCAGATGGAGAGGCCTTGATATTCTCGATCAACTGGAAGATGATGAAAATGTACGAAGAGAAGATTATGATACAGTGGATGGAACGGAATTAGGTCTAGTGGATTGGGATGATCATCAGGATCCTTCCTTAGAGGTAGTTACAAGGACAATTTATCTACACACCGAGTCATGGTACAATGGGAAGTTAAGGCAATTACAAAGTCATAAGGTACGTCCTACTTATGAGAAGATGAAACTGAAGGAACATCCAACAAAATTAGTCAGATAGAAAGGTGAAGGCAGTAGCCAACAATAAAGAGTAGTTAAGAGAAAGAAGAGAAGTTTGGAGGTTGACAACAGTAAAGAACATTAGGAACCTCCAAAAAAGAGACAGAATATAGCACGGTCAAAGGAAAGTATAATTGAGGCTAGAGGCCAAGAGGATAATGCAAGTGGACAAGGGATCACAATAGAGGTGAGCTCTGATTCAGAATCAAGTGGTTACAGCAACAATACTAAGTACTCTCCTCTCTCAAAGAACCAACTTGGAGATGATGTGATGGTCACTAGTGAAGAAGAGGATGAGCCAATTGATATTGAGGAAATAAGCCAGGCACCTAAGATCATTGGTGATGCTTTGCTAGTCAAACTGAATCCAAATTTGGGGGGTGCATTGCACTACTATGGTTAAGGAAAATGCTTATGCCAAGAGGTGAGGTGGTGACTATCCAAATAGTTCAAGACATTCAAGGGTTAGTGGAAAGGATGATAGTGAGAAACAAAAAAAATTTGAAAAAATGGTGGCAAAAGTAATCAGAAGCGATGATGAGGTTCATCAAAAGGTTCAGATTGCTATACCAAAGGTTCACAAGTTAATGGATGAGATTGTAGCTTAGGATTATGAGATAGTTGAGCGTAACTTGGAAAGAATCATAGATGACATGGAATGTGAAGAGATCCAAGAAGGCATGGTTTCGATTAGAGAAAGGTTGAGGAAGGAAAATGAAAGGATTGTAAAGTTGGAGGCCGAGAACAAGTATTGGAAAGATTACCAGCCTATCCAACAGTTGCACTAGGCGGCCCTTCCTTAAGACAGTGGGAGAAACACAGAAGAGATATTGGCTCAATTGCATGAAGTCAAGGATTAGATCCATGATATAATTCAAGATGGGTGAAATTTTTTTCCTTCCTTTATCTCAACATTCAGGTCATTGGTGGCTATTAGAGACAAATTTAGAGCATTTGAAGGGGAGTGGAAGGATTTCCTTCCAATCAAGGACTTAGCCATTTCCAGGCCACATGCATTTATTAGGCTACCAGAGAGATATTTGGAGAGATCCAAGTTGGTAGATGAAGGAGGAATGAGTATGGTGGAGTCTTGGTTTGTTGCCTTGACCATCAGATTAAGGATACTTGAAGAGATACGGAACAAGATTGCATAGCACAACCTAGGCATTAATACTTCCATTTCAACCATGATGAGAAATGTTGGGGTTGCACTTGATTTTGAAGATATCAAAGAGGAGAATGTCAATGAGACAAAATTTGGATTGAGATTGAATGATTTGGGAAAGGTTTCCATCAAGAAGAAACATTTGGGCACCCTTGCCTCTCTCAATGCCTTTATTGGATATGCAAAAGAATATGAGAAGGATCATGAGAAGACATTGTAAGCGGCGAGCAACATGATGAATTCAGCTGAGCTCAAGATGAAGCACACGATTTTCCCTCCCATGAAGGAAGTCAACGACAGGCTAGCCAAGTTCATCACTTTGGCTAAAAAGATGAAAAAAAAGGGTAGAATTATATTAGAAGATCATTTGATGTAAGCCCAACTGGCAATTTCTCCTCTCTTTTGGGTAGGATAAGTGTCTGATTCTGATTGGCTACTATTTTGGTGCCTTCTCAATGGTTGCCACTTCTTATTTTTTCATTGGTCCATTGATGATGTGGCTTCTTCTCATTGGTTGATGGGGTGGCAAACTTAATTAGGGTTTTTGGGATTCAATATTGATTTTGCCTCTTAATCTCTACCGCTGGTTTTAATTTTGGCCCCTATATAAGGTCATTTGCTCTCATTTGTAAAGGGTTGAAAAAAATTGTTGCTTAATATAATACCAAAATTGTTTCTCTTTATCATTGTTGTGACTTTCATGGTGATTAAGAACACTTGGTGTTATTGCATGGTTTCTACTTCCAATAGTTAAAGTTAGATTTCATTGAAGTTGTTAAAGTAGATATTTCAAGAAAACAACTAAGTAAGAGTAAGAGTAGATGGATAGTTGTGTGGTGATATTAGTGGATGTTTGATAGGGATCTATAAACTAGGCCATTGGCATCCTAGCGGCTGGTTAGGAAGCCTTGCGTGGTAATCTAGTCTATTTCACTTGAATCATTGTATCTATGGAGGTAGAGCCACTGGTAAACTTTCATCAGTTTCAATCCCTGTCCTTTTTTTAATCTTTCCATTCATAGGAGTTGAAGTAGGGTTGAATTGGAAGTCATTCTGGGAACACTTGTTAACATTAAGAGCATTATTTCCTCTAACATCACACCATCAATATTATCTAGCACTAGGAGGGTTGAATTGCACTGGAGGGCTAAATTGGAATTCATTCTTGGAAAATCATACTGATAGTGTTGCTTTTGTGGACTTGTTGGTATTTCTTTATGATGAAGGATGGTGCTTCCTAGATCAAATCAACCTAGAGCAACTTGGGGAATGCTTCAAGATCATATTGTAGCCACTTTGCGCTCAACTGCCTGGGAAGAAAGTGAGAATACTAGAGAGTATTTGGACATCGTTGATATATTGAATCAACAGGAAAAAAACATGAGCTATTGAAAGGAGAATTCAGAAAAGGTTGGAACATCAAAGAGAACTAGAAAGGAAGCTTTAAAGGGAAAGGAAAACATGAAGATAAAATTAGGTTGTTCTTGAGGAAAACTCAAATTGGGAAAATCAATCAAGTCTGAACTATAGTCAAGCTAGATAGAAAAATTGGGTCTTTTTCCCCTGAAAGGTTTGAGAAATTACAATCAGATAGGAGGCAAAGGGTACTGAGATCTACATCACACCAAGAAGAAGATTTAATTGAGTTGCAATTTCATAAGAAAGCAAGGAATCATTGGGTAGCTAATACTTCAAGTTTGGCTAGCTCCTCAATTCAATCGGGTCAAGCTCAAGTTAATCAAGCAACGATGACTCAACCACCATGGATTCAAAATAATGCCTCACCCATTTTGTTTCAACAATATCATGACTTACCGAAGAATCTAGCAAGATTCTGCTCCAAGTTCTTTGTCAATGACCCCAACCGTACAACAGGGGAGCATATCAAAGTATTTGAAGATTCATTGTGCAATAGAAGGATTCAACATGAGGATGTAGCATGTAGGCTTTTCCCTTACTCATTGGGGGAAGAACCTTATTACTGGTTCGTTAATCTACTGGTGTCATCTATACCAGGATGGGTTCAACTCAAAGAAGCTTTTATTGCAAAATTTGGCATGCCCACCACACCATTGGAGTTACATAAGATATTTGTGGACATTAAGAGACACAACAAATAATCAATAAGTTCCTTCAACAATCGTTTCCACAAGGCCTACACAAGATTGCAAGCCCCTTACGCAATGCATGAGTTGGGTGCTTTGGCAGCATATTAGAGTGCCTTAGACAGTCAAACAACTATGTTTACAAGGATGGCGAATCCCACTCCCACTATGTTGAATGAAGCTTACACTAAAGCAATTGAAATTGGGAAGCAATTGGACCAACAAGAAATGGAACCCCCGAGTGCTAGGTATCTGAACAATCCAATTCCACAACTTACGTACCAGACACCTAAAAATTAGCTGGTGGTACAATCAGGACCTCCATAATCTCAAGCACCACTGTCAATGCCAGTTTATTTGCAAAATGCAAGTTCATCCAAGAGAGCACAAGAAGAAAAGGATGAAATGAAGGAGTTGATCGAGCAAGTCAAGAAGTTCTCTACAAAAGCTACTTATTTTAGAAATCAAAACAATCAACTCCAAGCTTTCTAGAGGAAGAATGAAGGAGGTAATCAAGAAAATAATTATCAAAATCAAGGTGGAAGTCACCAAGGAGAGTATTAGAGAAATCATCGCGAGGGTGGATATCAAAGGAACTATCAAAATAACAATCATCAAGGTAGCGGCCACTCACAAGATCAAGAATATAACAATCAATCTAACAATAAGAAGACATGGAACACAGGCCCAAACAATGGAAATGTGGTGTCACCATTGGATAATCAAGCCACGATGAATAGTAGGCCTGTGGATAGAATATTTCTAGCTGAGTCTGCCATTTCTAAATATTGTAGATTCCATGAGACTGATCAACATTCAGAGTTAGGATTTGTTGAGTTCAAGAGGGTGTCTAACCTATTTCAAAACATAGTAGATGAATCAATCAATCAGAAGATATTAAGGTCACATGGTATGAAATTGTGCCATCCTCAAGATATGAGCAATGCTTGACTTTTGAGGAGATTACATTTCCACCAAAAATTGAAGCATATGAAAAACACCAAGGGAGATTTTCTCCTGAGTCAGCCAATGGGCCAGTTAGTGAGGCAATAGATCAAAATGGATATAGTAATGGGTCAAATTTTTCTTTCCCACCTTTGGGTAACACTATTCTAGTTCAAGGGATAGGTGGGAACCAAACATTTCAACAACTGACTAGCAATACAAGGTTTAATCAGAGAAACAATAAGAGGAATGATGGACCTTCTACTTCCTCCATACCCCCAAACAATTTCAATACATCTCCACATCCCAATGCAAGTAATGTACCAAATTCTTCAAGGGATGCACCCAAGTACAAACAAGGCAACCATAACAATGGAAGTGGACAACAGATTTTTCAAAAAAGTATGCAACAAAACAATCAGGATGTTCAAGGATCACAGAGTGTCCAATCAACACAAGAAGCAAATAGAGGGAGAATGGAAAACAATGATGTGGATTATGATGAGTTGAAAAGATTATGACAGAGTATAAAAGAGGAGTGAACTAGAAGATCAAAATCAGTCTCCCTTTGTTTGAATTGTTGAAGGTAATGGAAATTAGAGATATATTCCTTAACAGTTTGAAGGATAAAAAATCACAAGGATCTCACACTCAAAGTGCAATAATGCATACTTAGGGGAGGCCTCCTCCTAACTCAGTGCATGTGATCCAAGACATTCTAGGAGGGAATATAACGAATTCATCTCAAGAGATTTCATATGGGGAGATAGAGAACTCTATACAAGAGATTACATATGGCGACATTAATAATTTTAATAGATAGCTAGGGCCTCAACCAGTTTATGTGGCTCAAGGATCAACGCTGATGGAACAATAGACTCAAAAGAGTCAAGACCCAGTAAATAATAAGGAAATGGTGAAGAAAGAAGAAGTAGTTCAGCCAACAAATTTTGGAGTGAAGCCAAAACAAGTACATAAGACACCAGTGGTATATTATCAAGGGAAAGATGAGCCAGCCCCATTCCTTCTCTTAGTAACGATATTTGGGAAGCTTCTTCATAATTGTTTGATAGATTCAAGAGCATCAAGTAATGTCATGCCTTTGATTATTTGTAGAAATTGGGGAATCATGCCTTTGGGGTCAAACAGAAGGGTTACCCAATTGGATAAGATAGAAGTGTCAGTGGTAGGTGAGCTACACAACATATGCATGCGGTTGGCATCTGATCTAAGGATGAAACATATGGTAGATATTTCAGTGGTAGATGTGGCCGATACCTATGGAATGATCCTAGGTAGAGATTGAGTTAGAAGATTAGATGGATACATGGCAACTAACTTTTCTCACGTGTGACTTCCATGGAGAGGACTTGCCAACTAGATCAAAATCAATAGCACCCCAAGGTTGAGATTGATAGTTACTGAGTATTGGGAATCAAATGAAATATTGTTTGTAGAAACAAGTATGAACACTTATAAACCTAAGAAGACAGAAGTAATGACAATGAATATCATAAGTGAGGAGAGAGATTCCACTGAGATACTGATTGAATCAGATCCGAACACTTCATCAAATAATGGTGAAGGCATGTTCAAGATTTTTAAGAACTTTGTGATTAAGACTGTACAAAAGGGAGTAGAGTTGGGTAACTGAACATCAGTAAGAGATTTATTATTGCCCAACTGGTGCAGAATCCACAATGCTTTTCATTCAGAATTACCTTGCTCCTTGTGCACAGTTGCCTTAGAACAAGTAGAGAAGATAATCCCAAGGGCATTAAAACAAGATGATCAACATGGAAAACAAAAGGTTGAAACTCTACAAGTCGATGAAGTAGAAAGTACCATGATGGATGAAACAAAGAACCAAATTACACGACCTAACTTGGAAATGAAGAAAAGTGATGAATCAGACAAGTTCAAGGGTTCCCAAAAGGATCATCAAGAAAGTAATGGAGTATGGACTCTAAGGTTCAATGGTTCCAAAACTAAGCAAGGGGCTAGAGCCGGATATGAGTTAGTCAGCCTGACATGGAAAATGTATTTGGAGGCACATAGATTGCAATTCCCATGTACCAACAATATGGCAGAATATGAAGCTTTGATTTTAGGCTGCTTGTGCATTATCAAGAAAGGTGACAAGGTACTTCATGTGCTTGGAGATTCGTATTCAGTAATTGAGCAGGTAAAGCAGAAGTTCGCTTGACATGAAAAGAGATTGAAAAGGTACAAAAACAAAGTTTGGGATTTGATAGAGGACTTCAATGCCTTCAGTATCAAATTTAGCTATAGAGAAAATAATCAGGTGGCTAATGCCCTCGCACAAGCTGCAAGCTCACTAGCACCAATTAAGTTGGGCAGCTTGAAGAAATTTAGAGTTGAGTTAGCATTGGTCCCATCAGTACCAAATAATGTCAAGAATTTCTAGGTGTTTGAGGATGATAGACATATCCTCAACTTCTTGACCAATTCAGATGTTTTCACAGCACAAATCATTGATGGTGAAGTGGATGAAGAAGTAGAAATCAAGTTAGAAGGAATTATGAGCTTGAAGACAAATACTATTCCAAAGGGAATGATTAAGTTAGAAAGAATATTCGAGATGGACCAATTCAACAAGGTGTCGTATCAACCCACAAGGGGTGATGAATGCGACAAGGTAAATTTGGGAATAGAGGATTGTCCCAAAATAGTTCAGATTGGGAAAGTTTGCATACCAAAGGAGAAGGTGGATATACTAAGTTTGATGAAGGAATTCCCAAATGTGATTGCTTGGGGATATGAAGATTTGAAATATATGATCCTTCCATCATCACACATAGAATTCCACTAAAGGAAAGAAGTAATCCATTCAGGTAGCGACAAGGCTAGTCAATCCTTTGTTAGAATCATTGATATTCCAAGAAATAAAAAAGCTACTAAATGCACAGATCATCTTCCTAGTCAGGCATTCAACATGGGTCGCCAATCTCGTCCTAGTTAGGAAGAAGAATGGAGAAATAATGTTATGTGTCGATTTCAGGAATTTGAATAGATCATTAGAAAAGGATAATTATCTATTGCCATCACTAGATGAGGTCTTGCAAGTTGTAAATAGAGCACATATTATGTCATTTATGGATGGATATTTGGGGTACAATCAAGTGATTGTTGAAGAAGAAGATAGATTGAAAACAACTTTCGCCACGAAGTGGGGAACATTCACATATAGGAGGATGCATTTTGGCCTGATCAACGCAGGTGCAACAATTCAAAGGGCTATGGATTATGCTTTCAAGGACTTAAAAGACAAGTGCATTATCATTTACATGGATGACATAACAGTATTTTAAAAAAATAGAGAAGGTCACATTCTAGATCTGAGGAAAGTTTTCATGAGATGTAGAAGGTTCAGAGTTTCTTTGAATCCAGAGAAATGTATGTTTGGAGTTACCAAGGGAAAACTTTTAGGACATGTAATTTTAGAAACAGGTATCATGATATACCTAAACAGAGTGGAAGAAATTTCCAAACTTGGCATACCAGCTAGCAAGAAAGAGCTCAAATCATTCTTTGGAAAGATCAACTTCATGAGAAAATTCATATCCACATTTGCAAAGATTGTAAAGCTAATGAATGACATGTTAAAGAAAGATGCAAAAATGGATTTGACTCTAGCAGCGAAGAAGTTATTTGAAGAAATAAATCATGCTATTGTTAATGCACCAATTCTAGTAAGCTCGGATTATGAGAGACCATTCAATATATATTCGTTCACCTCTGATCACGCGTGTGCGTCCATCTTAACATAGAAGGATGAGGTAGACGAAGAGCATCCGATAGCATTCATGAGTGCACATTTCAGAGAGGCTGAATTGAATTATCCAAATGTGGAGAAATAGGCTTATGCCTTGGTGAAAGCGATGAAGAAGTCCAGGCATTACATCTTGAGAAGCAAAGTACATACAATTGTGCCTGACATAGAAGTGAAGACTCTTTTAATGCAAAATGAACTTGGAGAGAGAAGAGGAAAGTGGGTCACCACTATCCAAGAATATGACATAGAAATTCAATCGATGAAATTGGTTAGAGGACAACAATTGTCACAGACCATGGCATCAGAGGGTCCTGGACTTGTGCAACAAGTTTACGAATTGGAGGATGTGCACCCCGATGAATGGTACCAAGACATAATCAATTATTTGTTAAATCATCGATGACCATCACATTAATCAAGTATAAGAGCAAGCATTGAAATTCAAGAGTAAAAGATACATGTTGCAAGGAGCAGTGTTATACAAGTAGAATCATGAGGGGATATATTTAAGATGTGTCAAAAAAGATGAAACTAGAAATATTTTGGAACATTTTCATGATAAATGGGGAACTGGACATGGATTAGGTTTGGCTACAACACATTGGATACTAAGAGTCAGATACTATTGGCCAACCTTGTTCAAAGACACTTACGAGCATGTAAACACTTGTCATGTTTGCTAGACATCAGTAAAGAGGTAGAGGAATCCAACAATGCCTCTACAGCCAATAATTGAGGTGAGACCTTTCGTGATGTGGGGACTTGACTTCATTGGTCCTATCAATCCACCTTCCTCGATGCAACACAGGTATATTCTAATCACAACTAACTACTGTACTCAGTGGTCAGAAGCTCAAGCTTTCAAGAATTGTACTGCTGAGATTGTCATCAAATTTTCAGAGGAAAGAATCACTACCAGGTTTGGGTGTCTTTCTGTTTTTGTATGTGATACTAGTTCTACTTTCATTTCTTTGAAATTTTGTAAGTGGGCATTCGACCATGGGATCATTTTAAAATCTTCATCAAGCTACTATCCCCAAGGGAATGGCCTAGCAGAATCCACAAACAAGAACCTTTTGACTATGATCAAAAAACTTTTAGATAGGAACCCAAGAGATTGGCACACATAGCTAAGATATGCTTTGTGGGAAGATAGAACAAGAGTTAAAGAGTCCATAGGAATCACCCCTTATAATTTAGTTTATGGACAAGACCCTATGTTCCCAATTCAATTGAAAATCCCAACTTTAAGGTTCATACAGGAATACTATAATGAGAACGAAGATAGAGTCCAAGTTAGGTTGGCTCAACTAATGCAATTAGATGAAAAAAGAGGCGAAGCCCTAGAGAAATTTGCTAAACATCAAGGGGTAGTAAAGTGTTAGTTTGATAGAAAAGCGCAAAACAAGGCCTTCAAGGTCTCTAAGTTGATGTTGTATTGGGACAAAGCCCATGAAAATAAAGTACAACATAATAACTTTGACGAACTTTGGAACGGTCCTTTTTAGATTTTAGAAATTATAGGGGATAATGCATTTAGACTTAAGACACTCACTAGTGGGGATGTCCCATTACCTGTCAATGGGCAATTCCTCAAGCATTATTTGCAAGCCTAGGACTCCGTCTGGAGCCCTTTTGTACATAGTTAAAGTAGGTTTTCTTTCAGTTAGTAATTTAGTTTTCTTTTCGCTCTTTAGAAGTAGAGTTTGTTTTGGACCATTTGGCCCAAAGGTGAGAGTAGTTTCCTTTTCAGTTGGTTAGAGTAGTTTTCTTTCAGTTGTTTAGTTTAGGTGTTGTGAGGGAGCTCAAATTTGATTTGCATCAAGTCATTTGACTTGAGATCTTTTAAGATTCTTGCTTCTGGGTAAGATTGAGATCTTTTGCCTCCCTCAATTGGAGAGCAGTTTTGGTTTTGGGGCTTTGCAAGTGCAAAGGGGGTCCATGTTATCACTCATGCGCAAGGTGTGTAGATTATAATTTTTTGGTGACACAATAGAGTCCGTCTTGTTCATTTCTTGAATTCATTTGGCAAGGATCATAGATTTTCTAGGTGTCCTTAGTTGTTGTATATGGTAGGACTTGTACTAAATTTGGGTCAAACTCGATAGAGGTTCTTAAGTTACCTTTGACATGGTTACAACATTCTACTCACATGTAATTGCTCTAAGTTCTTGATGTTTTGAAGTGAAGTTGAAGTTAGTAAAAATCATAGACCTACTTCAACGTCACTACGGTCTTCCAAACCCTTTGCGAGCTTCATTGCCTGCAAGCCAAACAAAAGATTGAGAAAAAAAGGAATATCATGAGAAAAGAGAAAAATTAGAATTTATGCAAAAGGAAAGGCAAAGTCAAAGTCAAAATAAAAGTTGGGTTCAAGGGTGTGCAATACTAAAGGTAGAACTATGATTGCGGTGCCATAGTGATAACTCTGTTGGGGCTATAGATGCCTGACTAGAAGCAGGGCTCTATCTAGCTTGCTTTTGAAGTAAGGATATTATAATAACCAAGTTTAATGGATTTGAGAGATTATCAAGTTCTTTTCAAGCAAGGAATAAATCATTTGCACTCACGTGAGTAACTTACGATTAGGGTTCTTAGGTTCAACTTGAGAGTTATTTCCCTTATTGAGTGCTTGCCCTCGAGTAGATTTTCAAATAGACCATCCTAAGCTTTCGTTCTGAGTTGTTCTATTCTTGAAACATTCAAGAACATTTCACCAGTGGAGTTGCCAGATGTTGTGAGGTTTTTCACATCATCCCAAAAAAATTTGGGGAACCCTTTTTCAATTGCCTTAGTAAATTTGGAGTTGTCTAAAGGTTTTCAATTTAAAAAAATTTACACCTTGGACACCTTCGGACCAGGAGGGATTGTGTTTGGTTCATTTTTCACCCGATGCAAAAACTTGATTTTCCAAAACATGTAATTGTATCCTTAAGGCCAAATAGGTTTCAAAAACAACATTTTTTCAATGGTTAAAACAAATACCTGGCAGGATAAAATTACAAATTTTAGACTTAGATGAATTTTTGAATTTTTTAAATAATTGTATAAGCTTGAGCATTTTCAAAATGAAATTTTTAGATTTAGTCGTTTTGGAAAATCTTGAATTTTTTTGTTGAATTTTTTTTTTTGATAGTGAAATTGGATTAGAGTTTGAATTTTGACTGCTAGGAAAAGGATTTATTTTATTTTTAAAAAAAATTCAAATTGTATTGCAAAATTCAAATTGAATTAAATTGCAAAATCTCATTAAATTGGTTGAAATTTAACTTTGAGGATTTTAGAAATACTAAAGGAAATTGGTAATTTGGAATTGAAAATTGATTTTGACTTGCTAAATTTGATTTTAATGATATTTTAATTACCAAAACATTATTAAATGAACATTTTGACACCTCCTAGGTTTACCTAGTTTCTATTTTGCAATTTTTTATCAAAACTAGCAATTAAATGGGCCAATTTCATTATAGGCTAAGTAATTTTAATGTTGCATTTAAATCTAGGCCATTAATTAAGGGACTAATTTTATTTTATTTTCCCTCAAGGCAAGTCGACCCACTTGGAGAGGCAAAAAGTGTGGTATAAGAGGGGTTTCCCCTCCTATTTTCTCATTCCTTTTTCCTCCTCCTCCTTGGATATGCATTTTTTTTCTAAGGGAGGCAAATTTCAAGCTTGGGCGATTTTTTGGAGGAGACTTTTCATTTCTTGGCGGCTTTTTTCTCCTTGCTTAGTTGAATTTCTACACTAGGACAATTTTTGGAGCAGATCTGATATTTTTCTAGTTTGGGCAACTTTTTTTGAAGTCTGATTTCTCCATCTTTGGTAGCGATTTCTCCTTCCAAAATTTGGCAATTTTATTTGGTGAAAGGACTATGTGATTCAAGGTTTGATTTTTGGCAAGTGTGGGCAATTTCAAGGAAGTAAAAATTCTAATTTTTTGCTGGGCATCATTATTTGCAAGGAAGCTTTAAATTTTTGAGATCTCATTCGAATTTGAAGAGGGCCCAATTATTGATAAAGGTAAATTTAAGGTTAAATTCAATCCATTTTATAGAGGGGAAGATTGGTATTAAAGGCGAATTCTATTCCTTATTCTTGCTTGGTTCATTTCTCTTATTTTCTTCTTGCACTCATCATCCACCACTTCATCATTCTATTGATAGGCTAAAGTAGGGAGATATAAGTGTAGATTTCATGATAGGACATTTGGAGAGGCAGAAATAAGCTAGACCAACCTAGGATTGAAGTTGGGAGATATAAGTATAGTCAATCCTAAGGTAACGAAGAAGCATAAATAAGTTGTAGTCCCACCCCTAGGAAAGAATGTTGGAGATTGATAAGTGTAGAGATCGGACTTGGAGAGGCAGAAATAAGCTAGATTTCGTCGATAAAAAGAAGGTTGGAGATTGATAAGTATCAAATATTCAATCGCTAACACATACCCATGTCAAAAAGCATTAATCTATTTAAAAGCATTTATTGGCAATACTTGCATAACGACATAGTCATTACCTAGAGGTCAATAAGGGATAACCCATCCTTTGCACAAGTATTTCTATAAAATTTGTCACTCTTCAATAATTTAAATGTTCAATTTCTCAAATAACAAACTTGAATGCAATTGTGTGTGAGCCATGATTAAGCAATTATAAAGTTAACTGATGCAATAGTTAGAATGTAGCATTTGATGATGGCTCATAGTATATCTAGACTATTGATAGTCTAAAAACATGTTGGCCATAGATGCCTAAGAACAACTTAGATTTTTCTTTATAGGCCTTAAAATTAGCAACATATGAATTTGAAGTTATTGTGGAACATTATTTTTTTGAAGTAAACAACACAATGATGTGTACTCAAAAGATGCTTCATTCAAATTAAATATACACATTAATATGCTAAGTGTGTCATTTTATCATTACAACATTATTGTCAAATGTCTACATTATTAATTTTGAATCTCACTTCAATATATTTTCAAGCACAAGCAAAAGAAAAAGTAATACTTGGAAGATAACTTTGTGTGGACACTTAAATCTGATTACATAATTAAGTAATCTTATTTGGTTCTCTTATAGGGTATTATTGATTAAATATCTAATATTTAATTAGTTTATGTCATTCCCCTAGTTAATTAATTTGATTAATTAGTTAAATAATTCAATTAATTAACTCTAGTCCAACTAATAAATCAATATGACAACCCATAGTCCGATTATTAATTAAATCCCCCCTCCTCTATTAAATTAAATAATTGCACAAAACCTATTTTATTTAATTTCTCAAAATCGCTTTTGACTAATAAATCCCCCTTACTCAATCCTAGCCCTAGCCAAACCCTTAACCCAATCCTAACCCTCAGCTTCATACTCAACCCAAAGCATCCACTCATATTAAGCCCACTTAATTAATTAATTAAACCTAGTTAATTAAGTGGCCCACTTGCATTCTCTTGAAAATCTCACTTGCATCTTAATCACCTCCTAATCCAAACTTAATCTCACCCTAATTATTTGCACAACAATAAGCATGAGGATTAAGAAATCATAAAACTCAAGTCAACTATTGTCAAATTCTCTTACACTCCAACCAAAATGCATTAAAGTCTTCCTTAAATGCTCTTGCACCTCCCTTACATACTCCATCCATCTCTTATATCTTTGTCCCCTTCGCATGCCCCGAAATGGTCACATTCGCTCCAAAACCCCAATCTTCTCTCCTTGTGACACCTGTCACAATTGTAACATCCACTTTTTCTTGAGCGTTAACTAACAACCAACATATCAAAGAAATACAATTATTATTTCATTTTCATAAGAAGACAGTTATATCAGTTATGTTGATGTGAATGAGATTAACAGTTACAATTACTTAAACGAAAAACCCATAACTAACATCTGAAAACACCATCAATAAATTTACTATGAAAATTAAAATCTACATACCATGGAATTTGAACCGAAAATCAATGTAGGGATGCTTCTGCAATCACCCAGATTAATCCACAAATATCACTTAGGATCAATTGACAATTACTATCAAATACCACTATATCAAAAATCAAATGGCAATTACTATCAAATACCACTATATCATTTAAGGCATCACATACCATTGTATCAATTAGAGCATCAATAATGAACATCAATTATCATTGGATCATTTATGGCATCAAATACCACTATATCATTTAGGACTTCACATACCATTGTATCATTTAAGGCATCGATTACCATTGAATCATTTAGGGCATCAGGTACCACTATATCATTTAGGGTATCAAATACCACTATATTACTTAGGGCATCAGATATCTTTGTATCATTTCTTTTCTTCCCATTGCTAACTGTGGCAATAACATAAGATTAGAAGATATGCTCATATTCATTATTCATATAAATGAAAGACTAAAATAACAATCCTATAGATATATTTCATATTCAATTGGAAGGTCAACCAATCTAATGATTACCAATTACATTGATGAGAAAGGTTGCTTACATCAAAGGAAATAATTGAATTCAACGGTATAAATTAATCCATCATATCTTCTACTTGTATAAATATTATAAAAATAAAAGTACCTATTACCAATAAATGTTTGAATTCTCAATTATCTTTATTAGATGCACGTCCTGACATCTTATGAAGAGGGGAAACATTATCAAGGGTTTAACCTCCCAACAACTGACCTTAAACTTATCATCCACACTTTTTTTAACTAGAAAGGCCCTCCCTACCCAAAATAGACATGGAACACCTTGTCAGCCACTGAGCATTCCGGTATCTAATCACACTACTAAACTTGACAGCATGAGAAAACAATACACATGATCTTGCATGAGCTATTAAATGATTCCTTTTTAAAATGATAAACATTGTTAAGTCACATCTGATTCTATTTTATGTTATTGCAGATTCCTTTCTCTCACCTCTTCACCTTTTTCCTTGGCTATATGACTAAGTGAATCCTAGGTGTTTGGATCTCAGAGCAACCAACTCTTTCTATTGATTCTCAACAATAAAAGAATATTATATGTTTCCAACTTATCACATTTCTATGATCTGAAAAAAATAGCTATTAGCATTATAGAATAATATCATTTAATTCTGACTTACAACAGTATAAATAAATATGAAATCATGTCATGGATACTTGGCTTATATTTATCATAAACAACTCTATCTTAGAAATGGTCTATATGACAATATTTAAGCAAATGATTTATATCATGATATAAACCATAGCTTATTGATGTATAATTAGAATGCAACAACCACTGATAAAGAAAATATATTGTAATACTTGGGTTTCGGTTAACCACATAACTTGATATAATCTGGAAAGAAGATGAAGTCTTGTTGGACGCTTAATCAATCTGCCTCACTCTTTACAGGAGAGATTCTTGAATGCTAATCTCCAGTATGAACACTGCTCACGATTTCAGCAGAACTTAAACATAACAAGGAAATCATGGAAGGGAAGACAACGCAATGGTTACTAGATGGTAACTACAGAGGTATTGAATGCCAAGAAAAACATGGTTGGGTAATATGAAAGAGTCAAGTGAAAAACAAGGAAGTTGAATGCTTGAACAAGAAAGTCACGTGCTTGATGTGTGTGTGTGTGTGTGTGTGTGTGTGTGTGTGTGTGTGTGATCTGTCTCTCTCTCTCTTGACTTCATAATAAAAAGGTAATGTGTCTCCTTGGCTTCCAAGAAGTCATAACATATAGAAATATCTTGGCTCTTGAATACCAAATAAAAATGCCGAGTGTTATAATTGGTTTTAAGCAAGAAAAAGAATAAAAAGATGGAAGAAGATTTGAAAGTTATAAATTGAAAATAATTTTGGTTTATATCTATCTACATGCACATTTGAAAGTTATAAATTATTTTCAAAGTTATGAATTATTTTCAATTTATAACTTTCAAATCTTCTTCCATCTTTTTATTCTTTTTCTTGCTTAAAACCAATTATAACACTCGGCATTTTTATTTGGTATTCAAGAGCCAAGATATTTCTATATGTTATGACTTCTTGGAAGCCAAGGAGACACATTACCTTTTTATTATGAAGTCAAGA
The DNA here is from genome assembly GCA_028749045.1 of Cupressus sempervirens. Lineage (NCBI taxonomy): Eukaryota > Viridiplantae > Streptophyta > Pinopsida > Cupressales > Cupressaceae > Cupressus > Cupressus sempervirens. The sequence goes on from CM053790.1 coordinate 520,192,709, forward strand.
GAGAGAGAGACAGATCACACACACACACACACACACACACACACACACACACACACATCAAGCACGTGACTTTCTTGTTCAAGCATTCAACTTCCTTGTTTTTCACTTGACTCTTTCATATTACCCAACCATGTTTTTCTTGGCATTCAATACCTCTGTAGTTACCATCTAGTAACCATTGCGTTGTCTTCCCTTCCATGATTTCCTTGTTATGTTTAAGTTCTGCTGAAATCGTGAGCAGTGTTCATACTGGAGATTAGCATTCAAGAATCTCTCCTGTAAAGAGTGAGGCAGATTGATTAAGCGTCCAACAAGACTTCATCTTCTTTCCAGATTATATCAAGTTATGTGGTTAACCGAAACCCAAGTATTACAATATATTTTCTTTATCAGTGGTTGTTGCATTCTAATTATACATCAATAAGCTATGGTTTATATCATGATATAAATCATTTGCTTAAATATTGTCATATAGACCATTTCTAAGATAGAGTTGTTTATGATAAATATAAGCCAAGTATCCATGACATGATTTCATATTTATTTATACTGTTTGACTAGCTGTGGAAATTATCTCCTACTTATCAATTGATGAGCTTAAGGGGCTTTCTAATGAATGGTTCATAAGGCACAACACTTGGTGAAGGTTTTGCAAATGGGGTTGCAAGCTTTGGGTTTAACTGTGGAGGAAACTCCGTAGTTAAGCGCGCTCAGGCTGGAGTAGTACTGGGATGGGTGACCTCCCGGGAAGTCCCGATGCTTCACCCTTGTGAGCATCACCTAGATCCAATGAGTGCTAAGTGTTCCATTTATTCTCATGAGAGATGGATTCATATTGAATCACTACTCATGAAACATGGGTCATCGAGTTTGACTCAAAATCACACAGTTAAATCCTGATATTCACATCACAATTTGACTAGCTGTGGAAATTATCTCCTACTTATCAATTGATGAGCTTAAGGGGCTTTCTAATGAATGGTTCATAAGGCACAACACTTGGTGAAGGTTTTGCAAATGGGGTTGCAAGCTTTGGGTTTAACTGTGGAGGAAACTCCGTAGTTAAGCGCGCTCAGGCTGGAGTAGTACTGGGATGGGTGACCTCCCGGGAAGTCCCGGTGCTTCACCCCTGTGAGCATCACCTAGATCCAATGAGTGCTAAGTGTTCCATTTATTCTCATGAGAGATGGATTCATATTGAATCACTACTCATGAAACATGGGTCATCGAGTTTGACTCAAAATCACACAGTTAAATCCTGATATTCACATCACAATTTGACTAGCTGTGGAAATTATCTCCTACTTATCAATTGATGAGCTTAAGGGGCTTTCTAATGAATGGTTCATAAGGCACAACACTTGGTGAAGGTTTTGCAAATGGGGTTGCAAGCTTTGGGTTTAACTGTGGAGGAAACTCCGTAGTTAAGCGCGCTCAGGCTGGAGTAGTACTGGGATGGGTGACCTCCCGGGAAGTCCCGGTGCTTCACCCCTGTGAGCATCACCTAGATCCAATGAGTGCTAAGTGTTCCATTTATTCTCATGAGAGATGGATTCATATTGAATCACTACTCATGAAACATGGGTCATCGAGTTTGACTCAAAATCACACAGTTAAATCCTGATATTCACATCACAATTTGACTAGCCGTGGAAATTATCTCCTACTTATCAATACATGCACATAGATATATGTGAGGTGGCATCATTTTATTATAAAGAAAATAATATTATGATGTCACTTTATTTTTATATCTGTGTACGTACATAGGTATATATTATAATAATATCGAAAAAGATCAATCAAAACTTTTAAAGTACGTATTTTTTTTAATAAAATAATTAATGTTTTTAATGTTTATTTAATAGCTCATGCGGTTCCATTGATTGTATCATAATGTTCAAATTGCTAGGTCCTCAACCATGGTGATTCACGATTCATATCTATTTGCCTAGTGAAGGTGATGCTCATTTGCCTAATTATTTTCTAACAATGCTTCCACCCTTTCGACATGCTTCTTACAAGAAAATTCTCCGCAATTAAACAAGTTATTTAATCATAAATAATCATAATGGCTAACCACCTTTTCAATTCTATGAATTCGTGATAAATAATCAACTAGCATGTTATCTTCATATAAAATTATAATAACTCACCATCTTGCCATTTCGTAGGATTATAACAAATTTAACTGTCAACTAACTTCATGTGAACCTCAATGGCTATATGAACATTTTAAATTGGATTGAAAATTGGAATGTAACAACAATGAAAGACATCTGAGAAAGCAAAATTCATGTGCTTCTCTTTCCTTGCATCTTCTCCACTTTTAAGCTCTCTCCAAATTTGCATCTTGACCGTCCAATTCATCCTCCCATTGCCTACAAATTGAACCCTTCTCCCTTCATGAATCATCCATCTTTTATGGATTGTTATCATACCATTTTGCCTCCAAGAAATAGTTAAAACGTCACCATAATGCTGAAATCCTTTCACAATCAAACCCTCATACATCTTCATTGTTGACCCAACTCCCATCCCTTTGAAGCATTGAGCATCCTTAAGCACACCTCTCCATTTTGGACAAATCTTCTACGTTTGAAGCTGCTTTAAGGAGTGAGGTTTGCATTCCCTTTGGTTTAAATTTGGTTGCATTTTGTAGGTCTTCTCATATACGTGGTTATTGATTTAGTTTGTGAAATGTTGTTCTTCTTTATATTCCTTGCACACTTATTTCATAGCCCACACTTTGATAGAGTTTTCAAAGCGTGATTTCAATATAATCTTATGGCAACTTGAAGGGAAATCAACTATGACCCTTGATATGAGGAAATATATTTTTATAACCCTAGGGAGCCCTAAAAAATAAATCTTAACATGACAATGATACATATGTTGCAAAGATTCTAGGACACCCACAAGCAATGTTGGGAGTCAGCTGTGACATGCATTTATAACAAAACCTTCCCAAGTAATTCAGACTGAAAGAGTTCTACAATGCATCTTGGACAGTCTTAAAATTCCCTGTATGGTCACTGAAACATGTTATTTGTGGAATAGCAACAACCAAAAACATACTTAAGTGAACTCTCGCTAGCTAGTTCCAAAACCAAGTTTCTTGTATTCCATTAAAATTTCATAGATTTTCGCATGTTATGAAAACTGGCAATCTTATGATCCTATAATTAATTTTGTATAGATTTCTTATTTTCCCTAAAAGCTGGGCCTGCAAAAGCTTGGAATTTTAAGTAAAATAAGAGGTTTGAAACTAGCATGTGACCTCAATTTGATTTGACTAGCTTATCAGTCTAAATGAAAAAGGAGAGATTTTTATTTGCAGAAAATCAAATGAAACAAACATACAACATGTTTTCCAATATGCTCCTGCACTACCCCAGTACAGATATATTATTATTATAATTATTCCAAGTAACACCGCTCTTATATCTACTAACTAAAATTGGAAAAGGAATCCATGAACTATATAAATGACTTTAAAACTATGGAACACAATAGCTTGAAGAATACAAAGAAAAGGTCACTATGAAAAAGCACACTGCAATCTCGTTATTTCTCTGGACCATCATTTTGAGAGCTATCATATATGCAGTTCAGATAGTGTTTTATGGTAGAAAGCGAAAGCCCTGGAAACCGATGTACTCCATTTGGGTGTGGATCAATTTTCACAAAAGGCCAGCTCATGCTCTCTGCTGCTTGACATTCCTCCATGCCATCTCCAATAACACAAAACTGTACCCCTGGCCCTTCAAAACGTTTTTTAATCCATTGGAAACACTGCAACTTTCCCACATCCCATGAGCTGTACACTGCAGAATATTAAATAATAAAAATATCATTACTTGTGAACCTTGGAGATATGACAAGAAAATTTGGCTGCTTAAAATATGGAAGCCTCCAAGACAAATACTTTGAAAAAATAATAATCTTACAAATCCAACTAGAGAAAATGTAAGATAAAGGGGCTAGCTAGCAAAGTAAAAATTTCAGGACAACCACTATTTTTTTTAATTTTGAAACTTGTGTAAGTTGGTTTGCTCATTGAAATCACTAATTCTCAACACAGTATTACAAACTAGAAATTATATCTTATTTATTTAGCTGTAGTTATAATTCTACACTTACAGAAACACAAGAATAGAGTGCATAGAAAACAGAAATGCTGAAATATTATTTTCATTGTTCCACTATGACAAATGTTGAATTGTTTCAAACAAATTGTACAAAGATATTAATTATTGTAAATCAACTTCCAACGGTAGTTTTAAATTTTTAACTAAGTTTTTCACATAAAGTGCTCCACAATTGGAATGTTTAAAAAATATATGTGACAGATCTGCTAACTAAATACAGCAGGCATTGACTTTTATACATTGATATATAAATATTGGAGAATAGTAATAGAGAAAGAAACATCAATATAACCATAGTTTGCAGACTCGGACTTAGAGAGTACTCGGCAAGCCCAAAATTTTCAACTCGGAAAGAACTCGGGATATCCTTAACAAAAACTTGGGGAAAACTCAGAAAGTACTAAATTTTAAAATCTCTTAAAGAAACATTTTTTTTTTTGTAGAATACAATTATAAAATGTATTAAATTAGTAATTGACATTTCAATAGAGAAAATCAATAGTTTTAGAGCACTAAAATGATGTGAAAAATGCATCTAATCCAATGTTTTCCCTGCATCAACATGTTTACCTACGTTTTTTAACATTCTATAACTATGCAAGAGTTAAACTTGAGAGTACTTGCCCAGCAAACAAACTTGAGAGTACTTGGCAACTGTGAGAGTACAAGGAGAGTTTGCAAACTATGAATATAACTATGGAATGAAAGGTCCTAAAACAATTCTATCCATTTTGTTAAACATGGCATTATTAGGTTTCATGAATCAGAGAAAAAATTACATTCAGTAAGAAAAAGCACCACATGTATGGTGCTATGTAAAGGTGCAAATAAATTTGAAGGGCAGGAATGCACTTTTATGGGACGCTAACATGAGACACTTTAGTCTTGCAGGTTTTGAGCAATTAATAGTTCAGTTGGCATAATAAGAAATGCTAGACCAGAAATTTAAATTTTGATGATAAAGTTGCAGTGCCAAACTTTTCAGTAGAATTGAATGTGTTCCATTTATTGCATAAAATCCAGAAGCGCAGATCAGAATGATCTAGATTTTGACCTCAAGAGTACTGCTAAATATAATTGACAAATGACAAAAGTTTCATAGAATAAAACTTCCATGGCAACAAAAAATCATTCAACATATGCAGGGTAAGAAGTTTGATAGACTATTTTTCATCTGTTATAAAGACATGATAGTGTAATTGACTTAGGCATCAATTTTTTTATGATTCTTCAAGTTTTTAAATAAAAAACATGCTTATGAATTTTCCGTTGTCCACAGAACCTATTAACTGCACTCCTATTTCATCATTAACAATCAAAAGAAAACATGAAACTGGAAAATCTTTATGGTCTAATGGATTTTAATTAGTACATAATATGTGGCTGAACTTCTTAGTTTAAAAGATGGCAGCTATAAAGATTTTATCCTATTTTGATAAAAGGCATCACATTTATAACTAATATACGTAACTGTTGGCAAATACAATACAATAATCCCAGACCTTTTTTAAATCTGCATTCCCAAGGATTAGATATGTGCAGGCCCAAGAACAAAATACAGATGAGAAGATCAATAAATGAGATGGATAGGGCATTACACAACAGTAAAGTATTCAATAAAGCTCTTACCATGCATCCATTGATCAAAATGTGATACAATGTACATGTTTATTAAGATTAAATGATCATTTACTATTTAGTTCATCTTCTAGATGACTATTCATCTCTTAGTGTATTAAGAAATACAAAATATTAAATATGATCTTACCAAAAATTGGATTATGTACTGTAGTGCTACATCTTTTCCCACTTAATATGCACAGGTAATGATAATTGAGCAAATTGTTTATGATGCCTCATTTGTTTCATATAAAGCTCCAGTCTTCTGCATAAGGTTTTGCAAAAATGATAGCTTGTTTCTTTCTATAGTTTTAGAATTATTAGAGGAATGAAGAAGTTGAATTGGTAAAAACATGGGTTTGTTCTCTCAAATTGAGTCAGCTATCCACGATAATAAATCCTATGTTGATAGAATACTAAAACCATTTTCTGTGAAATTCGGGTATTTGCAACCATAATCTATGCTAAGTGAAGTCTAAACATTACTGTTGACACAAAAGTCTACACCCTTGCTTGAGGTATGACCCTCAAATGACCTCATGTAACATGGAAACAATCTCCAAGCATGGGACTTGCACTCTGAGGTTGAATCTCCAGAGAAGGTTGGCTTCCTTACAATTAGGATGTACCTAACTACAACTTTTGAGGAAAGGGGAGAAGGAATGCATGAAATTTAAATGTTGAAAGGGAAAGGGGTTGATGCACCAGATTGAAATAAGATTACTACCTCTGCCTATAGCTGCACAAAACATTAATAGAACACCCAACTACATAGTTCTAAACTCTAATCTATCTCTAAATAACTTGTATGCAGGTTAGAAACTAATAAAATGTTGACAGGGGGAAGAACTTCACAACACAACACTTACTAGCATAATAAACACAATATGCAAACTAAGAATATAGAAAAGAACATCCAACACAAAGTAGAAATCTGCACAAGATAGCCAAATGAAAAAATAGGTAAAACAAGTATTTCATTAATGGAAGGAAAAAGGATTTACAGTTGCCGAGCATAATGCTGCTACAAAATGCAAACAAAGAACAACCTCCAAAATATGTACAAAGCTGCCTTATAAAGAGAGCAGACATAACTCAGTTGTAGTAGTGAAGTTCAAACTCCAACCCAAATGGAGTTAGGTATAGAGTGCAAATCAAGAAAGAATACGATAAAATTTGATTCTGTAAAAAAATCTGCCCGTGAAGTGACAGAAAATGCACCAACAAATACTTCCCCGATCAATAAAATCATGCCCATACCCTTTGCAAGTAGCAACATAAGAAGGACAACCACTTATGTCATGTGAAAAGGACCAAAAATGCGGTTCAACAATAAATATTGAGCTCTTGGGTCTTATCACAATCACTAGAAAAAATTAATGCAAGTACAAAAACACACCACATTTTCAACCTGTACACCATTGCCACATGAAACAACTTCCTGCACAAAAGGCCCACGATGTCTCGCAAGCACAAAAACATCCTACAGATTCGGCCAACGCACCATTGCACAAGATCTTTTCCATCTTCTCACAAGCCTTGCGATGTCGTGCAGAGGACAAAAACATACAACATTGCAACATTGCAACATGAAATTCCTTCTACTTGGCAAGCCCTACGATCATGCAAAAAATGAAAACATAATGCAACATCACAAAATACGCAAGATCGCAACATCGAATGAGCAAAAAGATGCTCCTACAACACCTAAAAATACACCACAGTGCAACATCGCAACCTAAAAGCTCCTCTCTTCAATTTGACCTACAATCATGCATCGGCACAAAAATGCACCAGAGTTTTGACCTATGAATGTCGAGTGAGCAAAAAGGTGTTCCTTCAATAAGCCAACTCATTCAATGCAACTCCTACAACGCCCAAAAATGCACAATGTTTCTGTGAGCAAGAGAATGCTGAAAATGCACAGTGTTTTTTGTGTTAAGAGAATGTTGATCCTATGAAAAGAACTTATCCCATGAAAGATGTCTCTGATCAGTAATCTATAATGGGTTAAAGGTTGACAAAAAATCTCAACATTTCTGGTGACTCAAGGGAGATGCTTACCTACTAAGCATATGATTAGTGACCTTGAAGCAATTCATTGAGTGTAGAGTTATAAGCATCAAAACATGATGCACATCTATGTCACAAGAAAAATCAGCAACTCTACAACCTGGCAAAACATCAAAATTTTGCTATCTCATCCTCCTTAAGAACCAACAAAATTTGGTGTCCTTGCTACTCTTTCACACCTTGGATTAGAATTGGAATGACAACGTTGAACTCATGTATAACATAGATTCTTGGCTCGGCTTCATCTATATGCCTGAATGGATCCAAGTAGTCTTCCTCCTCGTCAAAGAGAGTACAATTCATGTTTTTAGGAGTAACCATGTAAGGCTCTACATGATGAGTGTAAAATGGCTCTGCTTCTATGGAGGTCTTTGTGCCACATCTAGTTCTAAAAAACATACAAGACCAATCAGAAGCAATATACCCACCACTTATTTTAGAAGTGAAAACTTCAGATAAGCAAATGGCAAAGTGTTCAAGGAGGTCTGCGACATATATGTCTTGCAAGATAGTATATCCAGGACATGCATGCAGAGCCAATTTCAAATCTTTCAATACCCCTGCTGTTTTGCAAGAAGTAACATCTAATTGAGTAACCCCTTCAGTCATAGGCTCATATTTTATGCCTAGCTGATCAGCAATCCTCTTAGGCATGACCGAGGTACTAGCACTTGAGTCTATCATGCAATTATGAACTATTTTATCTCTTATCATTAAAGAGATATAAAAGAGAGGTGGTTTCATTTTCTTACTTTGATTTTCCTCCTCGTTTTGTTGTGTAGTAATGACTGAATTTGATGATACACTATTCATTGTTACAAGAGCAGCCTTAGACTCCTCTAGCTTCTTGCAATTGCATTCTTTATTCTGATTTTGAAATAAATCAGCTGCCTTGTTTACTGTCCTTTGGCTTATTGCATGTATGGCTGCGACACTGTTGTTCTCTTGGGTTCTACCACCAAAAATAGCATAAGAAGCACTTCCATGCATTTGAGCCTGATGTCCAATATTGGACTAACTTCTATCGTACTGTTGTCCTGGAGTTTATTGGACTGACTTCTATCGTACTATTGTCCTGAAGTTGTTGGTCCCCCCTGCACAATCAAAGCATAAGAAAATGCACCCTGATCATTGGATTGATTACCAGGCATGTACCTTCCTTTCTCTTAAGTATAGTTATTTTGGTGAACAAGTGTCTTGGTTTGATTTGAGGTTGCATGGGGTACACTATTGAAAGATTTATTCTGGCTCCTTTAATTTTGCACTTGATGTGGTGGCCCATTTGGTTATAAATCTTGATTATAAGGCTGAGGGTGCCTAATGCTTTGAGCTTGTTGTCCTTCAATTGTTGTCACCTCATTCCCAAGGGCCTGCATATACAAATTTTGTTGACCAATATTCTGCTTAATGCCTTGCATCTCCAAGCTTTGATCTTGAAACTTCTTATCTAAGTTAGAATTTTGATCCTGAAGCTTCCTATCCGTATTCTCCAATCTAAGATTGGAATTAAGCATCTATTGCACCGAAGTTTCTTATATGGCTTCCAATATACTATTTGAAGATGTAGAGCTTGGAGGAGCAGCAATAAGAGGCTGACTTGCAAACACAACTAGAATAGGAGCCACAACAAGCTGATGTCTAGGCATATCAGGGAAGAGGGGCATTAGAGGTCTTGGAGCTAGTTTTCCTCCTTGAATTAGAGTGTTCTCTGCCTTTATAGAAAAATCGTATGTAGCTGGTAGAGTATCTCCTCCTAGTTTCTATAATGTAGTTGCAATCTCACTATCAAAATCTCTGATATAATGCATGAAAGCATTACTAGGAAGAGGCTTTACTACAGCAAGAATTCTATCCCATGTTCTCTAGAATCTATAATTAAAATTAGTCATGCACTCATGAGATGCTCTTTTAATTGTAGTTAACTGCTCCAAAAGTTAGAAATTGTCACTTTTGTCTTCAAAATGTTTGCATAGTCTTTCACCTAACTCATCCCAACTATGGATGGAGTTGTGTGGTAATCCTCTATACCACTGCAAAGTCTTTCCTTTTTATAATGAAGGTAAAGTCTAACAACAACATCATCCTCTATGATACCATGAATATTACAGACATTTGAAATTTCTTGAATATGCTCTATGGGAGAAATGGAGGTTTCACCAATGACGTCTAGTGTACTTTTAAGTGCAGCTATTGGTATATCATGCCTTTGAGCCAATATGAGAGGGCTGCCATCATTAAATGTAGCAAAAACTTGATTCCTAGGGAGAGCCATATGGAATAATGGTCAATTCAAATGAATGGATGGAATCCTAGGCTATGATCTAGCAACTGGAGGAGTAGAAAGAGATCTAGGGGATGGAGCAGATATTTCTATACCTCTTTCTAGTGATAAAGAAAGCCTATTTCTTCCTATTCTAGAACCTGAAAGTGAGAGTTGGGTAAACTGAAAATTACCACTAGAAGATACCCTTGTTTGAATTATGGGCATGAATTGGAGCAAATCTGGTTTGAGAACCAAAATATAGAGATAGAGTCACCAAGTGCTTGGATGTGAGCCTCTTGCAAGTTGAAATGCTAAGAGTAGCACTATCTCCTCAGCTTAGAAGTTGAAGTCCTTTAAATGACACCAACAAACCAATAGGCTTAAGCTTAAATGTTGTCCCACCGAGTGTGCCAAAAACTGTTGACACAAAATTTTGCACCCTTGCTTGATGTATGACCCTCAAACAACCTCATGTAACATGGAAACAACCTCCAAGTGTGAGACTTGAAGTCTGAGGTTGAATCTCCGAAGAAGGCCAACTTTCTTACAATCAAGATGCACCTAACTACAACTTTTGAGTAAAGGGGAGAAGGAATGCATGAAATTTAAATGTTGAAAGGGAAAGAAGGTGATGCATCAAATTGAAATATGGTTACTACCTCTGTCTATAGCTACACAACACATTAATAGAACACCCATCTACACAGATCTAAACTCTAATATATCTCCAAAGAACTTATATGCAAGTTAACTAATAAAATGCTGAAAGGAAGAACTTCACAAGACAACACTTACTAGCATAATAAACACAACATGCAAACTAAGAATATAGAAAAAAACATCCAACACAAAGAAGAAATCTGCACAAGATAGCTAAATGAAAGAATAGGTAAAACAAGTATATCATTAATGGAAGGCAAAAGGATTTACAATTGTAGAGCATATTGCTACTGCAAAATGCAAACAAAGAAGAACCTCCAAAATATGTAGAAAGTTGCCTTTTAAAGAGACAATAAATAACTCAGTTATGGTAGTGAAGTTCAAACTCCAACCCAAATTAACTTAAGTTAAAGAGTGCAAATCAAGAAAGAATCAGAAAAAATCGGATTTTTTTATAGAAATATGCTCATGAAGGGACAAACAATGGGCCAATATGCTTCCCCAATAAATAAAATCATGTCCATACCCTTTCCAAGTGGCAACATAGGAAGGACAACCACTTATGTCGCATGTAAAGGCCCAAAAATGCGGTTTAGCAATAAATATTGAGCTCTCAAGTCTTATCACAGTCACCAAAAAAATTAATGCAGGCACGAAAACACACCACATTTTCGGCCCAAGCACCATCGCCACAAGAAACAATTTCCTGCACAAAAGACCCACGATGTCACGCAAGCACAAAAGCATCCTACAAGTTCGTCCTGCACACTATCGCACAAGATCTTTTCCATCTTCTCACAAGCCATGCAATGTCGCGCAAAGCACAAAAACATACAACAACATGAAATTCCTTCTAATTGGCAAGCCCTGTGATCATGTAATAAACAAAAACATAACACAACATCACAACTTGCACAAGATCGCAACATCGAATGAGCAAAAAGGCCCTTCTATGATGCTCGAAAATACACCACAGCATGAAACAGTCCAAAAATGTGGTTCAGCAATAAATATTGAGCTCTCAGATCTTCTCACAGTCACTAGAAAAATTAACGCAAGCAGGAAAACACACCACATTTTTGGCCCACGCACCATCGCCACATGAAACAACTTCCTGCACAAAAGACTTGCGATGTCATGCAAGCACGAAAGCATCCTACAGATTCGGCCTACACACCATCGCACAAGATCTTTTCCATCTTCTCACAAGCCTTGCAATGTTGCGCAAAGCATGAATATATACAACGCAACATCGCAACATGAAATTCCTTCTACCCGGCAAGCCCTGGATCATGCAAAAAATGAAAAACATAACGCCACATCGCAACCAACGCAATATCGCAACATCGAATGAGCAAAAAGGTGTTCTCCTATGATGCCCAAAAATACACCGCATTGCAACATCGCAACCTAACTTGCGATTATGCGTGGGCACAAAAATGCACCACAATTTCGACCTGCAGATGTCGAATGAGAAAAAAAGTGTTCCTTCAATAAGCCAACTCATTCAATGCAATTCTTACGACACCCGAAAATGCACAATTTTTTAATGTGTCAGAGAAAGCCGAAAATACACAACTTTCTAGACTGGAAAAAAAGAACTCATCCCATGAAAGATGTCTCTGATCGGTTATTTGTAATGGGATAAAGGTTGACAAAAAAGTCAACAATTACTTCTACGAGATGAAATTTGTAGTAGACTGTCCAAATTTTATCTCCATCACTTCTAGCTCCAAGCTAATTGTGCCCTTTTGACTTGAAAATGAGATAACCTATGCTAATTGTACCCATGAGTAGCCGAAAAGTGTGTCAACTACACCACCTAACCTAAAATTTGGAAAACCCAAATTGATGGTGCCCATGATTAACCAAAATGAGTGCTCAAGTGTGCATTGGATGACCTAACTTTTTTTCAAGCTGAAAATGTGAACCACTTGCTACCCATTGTGCTCTCAAATAAAGATAAACGTTGACACCAAAACCTGCTCATGTGGCAAAACAAAGGCACAAGATGATCTCACTCCATGCTTAGTCATCAAAAACTAAAATGAAGTGCGCAATCTTAGATCTTCATGTGCTAAGCTAAATAATGCTTGTTGAGATACTATAGTCATAAGCAACAATATGTTGCAATTTGCAATGTGCCGCAATGATAAATCCTCATGATAATGTGAGGAATCTCCAATTAATGGCCATGCTTGAAGAACTCAATGTTTAAATCCTAATGTTCTCCCCTATAAGATGAGTACAAACAGCTTCAGCAAAGGCCCCCAGAAAGGGAACATACATGAACTTATATACAGAGCTACTATGAGGGCCTCCCATGGAAAGAGATGCACAACTTACTAACACCCCCTTGGAATTTCATCATGAATCTCTATTCAGTTGCTCTCTCAAATTTCAACTTAATGTGTAATGTTTCTAAGCTGTCCTTTCACTTTTCAACATACAACTCAAGTGCAATTACTTAACAAGACACAATATCCATTCTTACATATGCTCTTGTTTTCATTTTTGGCTTGTCTTCTATAATGATGTACTTATTGAAGAAGAGAAATACGCGAACTCCAGAGTATTCAATTTAATACAATATTCAGAAAAATCCACAGAATGATATAACTCAGATTCAATTGAAGAATGGACAGTGCAATATATCATTAAAATTGGCAATACCCAGATAGTTAAACTGATTGACAAATACATTTCCCGCATTCCTGTTAACTCCAGCAACATATAAGATTGCTCTGTTACTGAAACTAGCAATAGAAAACTTGGAAACCACTCTCCAATCACACCCTCCAAAGCCACGAAACGGATAAGATTGCTGGTATAGGCCCTAAATGCCTCCAAATAGCCACAAAAACCTTCCCTAGACCCCATCAGCCTCCTCAATAGCTCTCACATCCCTCCTAAAAGACTGTACAACCAGAAAGAACAGTGTTCGGCACATTCCCTCTATAAACTACAATTAACTCCATGTCCGTCCTCTATCTGCCTCTACAAACTACCTCTGATAATATGCAGCCATTAAACAAAATAAGAATAAATCAAATCACCATTAAGATCCAATGTAATTCCTAAATTAAACCACCAGAATCCTCCAAATTGAGTTCCTTCCAAGGGATTTTGGTGTAGGAGCACCTAGTCATAAATATATTGTAGATGATTCCAAGAAATATTGTAAGTATTTAATGTCAGTCCATATGTTTGGATGTGATATTCCATGTAATGAATCAATGGTAATGCCTAAGGGCAATAAAATGTAAAGTTGTCAAGAAAGTGCAAGATTACAAAATGTTGAAAACAAAAGGAAGATGAAAGGTCATAGAGGAAGTTGCATGGTTTCTAAAAGCTTAAAATGGTATAAATAACTTGTATCAGTCATTCCAAATCAGAATTAGGAGAACATTTTGGTATAAGTTTGTGCATTCATTCATAGCTATTTTGATTGGTGTTCACTATTTTTATGTTGTTTCCAGGCCTTGTACAAATAATTACGGCCTAGAAACCCTATATAAGTTAGATATTTGGATAGTAGGATGACTTATATTCCTTCTGTTTTTGCTTTGGATTAATTTCATTCGGTTTTGAAAAATTTATGCATATTTTAGTGAAAGTGGTTATTTATAAATTTCAAATTCCCTAACAACAATCCTATTGCAGTATTTGGCACTGACACATATGGACAAGTTATGACCTCTAAATAGATTCATTGGAAAGATATACAAATAAGCTTTCATTTCCTTTTGGTTTGAATCGTTTTCATTCATATTTGTGGAAGTTATACATCTTTTAGTGAAAACTGGTTTTAAATACCTTCAATGGAGTTGCAGGCAATGATTTGTGCTCACATAATGATTTATACATTGAAACAATTAATCACTTACAAATTCAGAAACTAGATTCATAGAGGGTCACTATGAAGTTGGTTTGGAATCATTTGGATTTGTCTTCAGAAAAATTATTGGATGCCCTAGGTAGGGTTACAAGTTTTGTTTCTGGTTAATGACAGTGAAAATGGGTCTCCGTATAGAGACCATAACTTGTAATTTATTTATTAGATTGGGCTCAGCTTTGGTTATGTTTTAGAAGAACTAATTTGGAACAACTCTTCCAAAGGGTTTTGCAGGAAGATGTCGAGAACAACAGTTAGGAATAAAACAATCCGATATAGAAATCAAACTGTGTGAATGGAGAATATATTGATAAACTTGCTGAAGCATATTTTCTTTTACCTCATGAGATGCCTCTAAATCATAATTTTTATTGAATGGATGTTGAAGTGATCAGCATGGATCCTATTTATTAGTGGGTTTTTTAAAATGATACTTGCATCAGATTTCATCTTCACAGAGCCACAAGATGAACCAGCAAAGAAAATTTCCAAATATCAAAGTCGAGCAAGAAAAAGGAGCTCCTAAAACTCACTTATATCACCCCAAAAGCTACACCCCTTTTTGCCTTTGCCTGTCAATTAAAACTTTTAAAACATTTGTCTCCTTAAGTGGAGTCCCATTCTCATAAGACATATTTATATATTTTACCTTTACACCTCATTAATTTGAGCACCCCTATAGTCCATTATTGTATATATTAAAACAATGGTAAAGTTAATCTGTAATTTAATTTTATAAGTACTGTACTCTCCAATATAGAGATATTCTGATTAATTGCATCCATTGACCATACTAAAAATAGCAATATTGACAATTGGCAAGTCAGGGTTGAAGTGACTCACAAGAAATAGTGTGGGAAAACCATCCAATTCCACTCCAAAAAAGGGCATTACAAACAAATCTGAATTCCTTGAGCTTAATGAAAAACCTCTCTACTAAAACAAGCTATTGTCATGAATCCCCTAACCCAAATTCTCAGCCTACAGGAACCCGTTGAACAAGCTAATAGTGCAACTGAAGTGCTTAGGAAAGGGAAATTATAGTCCTCCCCAAATTGCTTGTCCTCAAGCAATCTCAACTCTAGATATGACAAATTTGCTCATTCTCCCATGTTGCATCCTCTACTGGAAAATTCTTCCATTTGACCAAGTATTCCTTAATGATCCTTTTTGAAGAGAATAATCCCTATAATCTATGATGGCCTTTGGAACCAAAATCAATTTCCCCTCATCCAATGGTGGCAACTCTGATGAGGGGACCAGATTATGCCTAAGGGCCTTCTTAAGTCTGGACACAAAAAACACATTATGCAATCTACTACTCGTAAGTCAGTCATGCTCATAGGCAGCCTCTCCAATCCTCCTAGAGACTCAAAAGGGGCCATAGAAACTAGAATTGAGCTTCTCCACTCCACTATTCTTGAGAGTAGATTGTCTATATGGTTGAATCCTCAAATAAACCATGTTAATTACCTCAAAAATGTGTTTTATCCAGTGCTATTCAATATATAGCTTCTACTGATTTTGTGCCTACTGCAAGTTCTCCTTCAAAGATTTCATGATATCTTGACTTTTCTGCAATAAATCCCTTGCCATGCACTCTACTATCCCCAAAGAGAAAATCAATGATGTTGGGCACCTCATACCCACACAATGTCATGAATAGTGACATTTTGATAGACATGTGATAGGTAGAATTGTAGCAATACTCTCGAAGGTGTAGGCATTTTACCTTAGCTCACTATTGTCTTGAAAATTTCTGAGATACCCACCCATTTGTTTACTACTTTGTTGTCCCATTCCTTATCCGGTGGAAACCTTTTCTTAGAGTGATCTCAATCCACACTAAAAAGTCACTCCCAAAAGAGATTAGGAACTCGATGCCCTTATCAATCACTGTATTCCTTGACATCTAATGAAATCTGAAAATCTCCCCAAAAAATAAATCAGCTACCCATGTTGCAGTATTTCTTGCACAGATAGCACAGAATGTGCAAATTTGGTCAACCACAACATATATGCTATCTTTGCCCAGTACCTTAGGTTGCTCGGGAATGAAGTCCATAGAGATACATTCCCATTTTTATTATGAATGGATAAGGGTTGGAGGAAACTGGCTAGATAAGTGTGTTCATTTTTATTTTGTTAGCAAACGGGGTACTCCCTAACATGCTTAAGGACTCCATATTTGAGATCTTTTCATGTGAATCTCTCTTACATTTGTTTGTAAGTCTTAAAGAGCCCAAATGACGAAAAATAGGTGCAGAATGAAAAGTTATCAATATCTTCACCTTAAGTTGAGAAGTCGGCACCAAATAAATTCTCTCCTTATAAATGCTCAATTGATTGATCGTTGTGTATTTGTCATCAAGAATAATGTCTTCTATGATTCTTACTACCCAGGAAACTTTAGCATGTTTTGCTGAAATCAACTCTCTCCAATCAGCAATGATCTCAAACAATGAACATAAGTGAGGCCTATTGGAAAGTGCATCAGCAACTACATTCTTTTTGCCCTTAAAATGTACAATGTCAAAATCATATGCCTATGGTGCACTAACCCACTTCAATTGCCTATCACTAGGATCCTTTTGATTTGTGATACACTTGATGCTACTATGGTGCATTTTAATAATGAATTTACTGCCTACCATATAAGGTTTGAATTTGGCCAAGGCACGCATGATTGCCAACATCTCCTTTCACAAATAGAGCAACTCTTCTCCACACCTCTCAATTTTTTGCTCTCAAATGGAGTGGGATGCTTCTCCTACATCAAAACAACTCTAACCCCCTCTCCTAAAGCATCACCCTCCAACTCAAAACGTTTGGAAATTTTTTGCATTTCCAACACAAAACATATAGACATCACCTACTTGAAATGCTCAAAACAATTCTATGTTGAATCGGACCACTCAAAATCTCCCTTTTTTGTCAAGTCTAGGAGTGGACTTGCAGCCTATGAGAACCCCTAAACAAATCTCTTATAGAAACTACACGAACCAAAGAATCCATTAAGTTGAGTGAGATTTGTATGTATAGGTCATTCTGCACTAGCCTTGATCTTCTCAAGATCAACTCTCAACCCATCCTCCTCTTGAAACCACACGAACTAAAGAATCTCTTGAGTGAGATCCGTACATATAGGCCACTCAAATATAGCCTTGATCTTTTCAGGATCACCACCATTGCACTAATGATGTGACCAAGGTAGAGAAGTTATTCCATACCAAATTCATTATGACATGCACTCTTCAATATGCTCAAAACCTCCCCAAGATAACTCATATGCTCTTTACATATCATATCAATCAAATTTCCTCAACTATTTTTTGAATACATGATTAATGCAAACTCTAGAAACTAGCGAGTGCATTTGTCAAATCAAAAAGCATCACCAAAAACTCAAGTGTCCATAGAGGCATCTAAATGTCGTTCTCTCATGTCCTCTTTCCTCATCCAAGTGCAATGGTAGCCTAACCACAAATCTGTATTTGAAATGTAACAAGCTCCACACAACTCATCAATCAACTCGTTAATTCTTGAAATGGAATACCTATTTTATGTCTTCTTAATAAGTGCCTTTTAATCAATCCACATCCAAATTGTCCCATCTTTTTCCTTCACTAATACTACTCTTAATAAAAATGGTCTTCTCTTGGGTTTGATGTGCCCCATCTCCACTAGTGTTTCCATAGCTTTCTCTATCTCATCCTCATGTCTTTCAAGAAGTCTATAAGGCATAGTAATCACTAGTTTGGCACCCTATTTCATAGTCCTCTCCCATTGGATTGATACTCTATTTACATTTTCTACAGGTTGAAAGATGACTTTACAAGAGATAAAACCACATCAATCTCCCAATATTAATAACATAGAACTCATCCTTCAATTTTCGTAATCCAAATCTATGCTCAACTTAGACAGCTTATGAGAGTTAGAGAGTTTGTAGCCTTTAGCTAACATGACCATATATCCATCATGTTCTTATGTTTGTAAGCATCTCCTAGCCTCAAAGACCTCATCGATAAAGTTTTGAGTTTCATCTGTACCAATAAGAGTAATGAACCGTTACCCCTATAATACATCTCTTACCTTAAACATAACTTCCTTTTGTATGCTAGAGAGTTAGCCAATGGTACTATCAC
Source organism: Cupressus sempervirens (assembly GCA_028749045.1). NCBI lineage: Eukaryota > Viridiplantae > Streptophyta > Pinopsida > Cupressales > Cupressaceae > Cupressus > Cupressus sempervirens. Next base: position 520,211,519 of record CM053790.1, read on the forward strand.
TCTTTTTCTCCTCTACTAATGTGATTTCCCCATCATTGTTCCTTCAATTTGATTGTTCTAATTTTTTTATGCAAATTCTTCAACAAAAAAGTGCTCCAATTACTTAGATTTTACCTTCACAACTAACTTGTGATATTGGCCCCAAGGTTATCAGCAATACAGCGCAGTCTCTTCCTCTGAAGGTCATTAAGTTGCTCATTGTCTAGTAAGTTGGAATCACTATGTAGCTGATGTAGTTCCCTATAAGATTTTTTCTTGCTCTTATCCTACTTATGAGGGAATCCCTTTCACTCAAAATATGCTTCTAGAAGTGTACGCATCCATGTCTCCAGCCTTCTTGATGCCTTACCACAAGATAGGAGGATTGAGGGTTTTGATCCAACCTCTCAAAGGATCTCATGAACCATCCATTAAAATTACCATGAGCCTCGTGCCTGAATTTTTTGTGACTTAACATTGCAAATCTTTGAAAATCAAACATATAAGTGTGTATAAAACCCATTTGCTTTGGCTGTGCCACTTCCTTAAAATATGAACTTTGCAAAAGAGGAAATCTGATCATGACCCATGGTGATAATCCTAAGATACCACCACTCACAATGCCATCCAGATGCATTCTTGCAAACTTAATTGCTTCCTCTTTTGGCATAGTGTTGACCTTGAAATAAGTATCTACCTAAGATCTAGATGAAATCTTTCCCAAACCATCAAATTAAGGAAGAATTAGCTTCTGATTCCTTTTTCCGCAAATCATATTGTTGTGTTCTACCTCTTGCATGGGGTCTATGGTTCATTCTAACATTAATATAATCCCTCAATAGTATAGAAAGCTGGAACTTTGGACCTCCAATTGTCCACTATTGCATGAATTGATCTTGCAAAACTATTAGATGGGACTCATTATCATCTTGTGTTTGAACCTTGGGTGGAAAGGTATGCATAAGAGGTCTAGAAGCAATTGTTCTCATTTGCTGATTTGCATTCGCACCATGAATTGAATACTCTTCTTGACCATTATTACCTCCATTATTGCCTCCAATATTTGCATTATTGGTGTTATTTGCACCCACATTCATCCTAATTATCAAGCCATTAATTTTGTCAACAAGCCCAATTGCTTATTTCTATATTGTCCTCTCTACTTTGTAACAGTTTTCCCTCTAACAAGAGCATAAATCAAGTTCATAAAACATTCCTCACTTGGATATCTAGGATCTCTATCACACATGTTACATGTCCTCTATCCTTCTATAGCACTTTGTTCTTCTGCAACTAAATTTGTATTAGACATGTTACCGCAAGTGTTATAATGATGTGTGAAGGTTCTTGGTCAAATCTTGATATATCATTGCTCTATCATGTTGAGCCATGGTTGCACGGGGACGGGGGTACTTGGGTACTTAGGGTACCAATATGGGTACGGGTAAAACTATCTTTCAAAATAGGGGTACTTGGGTACGTCTCAACTTTTTTTATTATAATTTAATATTTATAGAGAATCTAAGATTATAAATCATAATTGTTTTCAAAACAAGAACATTGATAAAGTTTGCAAATGCAATTTATTGTTTTCATTTTAGATCTGCAATATGTTTGTAATAATAATATATGATAAATGTCGAGATGCATAATAGAGAAGGCAGACTTTAAACATGAACAAGAAGATCATAAATCGTATAACAATGCCAAATTGCAAATGATAAACTGCTGGCTTGAACACTGATAAAGTTTAATGTTAATCAGCATTGTATCAAAGTTTCAAATTGATTGCATAGTGCATTAAGCTTGATAAAAAACAAGCTGATACACGAACAAAAAACCGAAACAAAAAAAAAACAAATTCTTAATCAAAGTCTTAGCTATGATGCTCTCCACTGAGTACCCAGTACTTGGGGTACGTGTACCCAGTACTTGGGTATGTGGGTATGCATACCAAGGGTGTGGGTATGCATACCCATGCAACTTAGTGATGAACCCTTCAAGAAGATTGCACACACTCCACTAATACCATTGTAACATACACCCTTGGTTTTGTTTATTTTATGTGTTATGTTTTAATGCAATTATTGAATGACTTTATAATTTAATAACTTATTGTTACTCAATTTAAAAAGAACTGGACTATCTCAAATATTGAGATATCAGCATTATTGCATTCACCGACCATACTTAAAATAGAAATATTGATAACTAGCTAAGTCGGTACATAGAAATTACTAAAATAGCGAGGGAAAACCATGCAGATCCACTCTAAAAAGCGCATTACAAACATCTCAACTGTGTGAGCTCAAAGACAACCTATCTCTACTAGAAAAAATTGTCATCATGAGTTCCCTAACCCAACTTATTAGCCTATGAAAACCAACTAAAATAGGCTAGTTGTCTATCAATTGAAGTGCATACGAAAGGGACAATACATTCATAGCCAAAAATAATTTTATTGAATTGCATGTCCTAATGTGCTCCTTATCAACATCCTAATCAAAATAAAAATTCATCAGTATTGAATGCATAATTATCCTCCTTGGAAATTGAGTGCAAATCTATAGTTCTCTTTATCACTATTGTCATTTCTAAGCTCATCGTTAAGTTGATTGACAACATCTACATCATGAGAAACCAAGCTTAGCAATCTAACATATCATTTTCCTAACTATTAGAAACATTGATAAATTACAACAATTTATATTGCTTTTCACTTTCATCTGAAACGAAATAGATATAACGACTACTCTCCACAATCAACTGAAAGAGTTTAATGGCTATAACAGAATAACTGCTTCTATCTAAGTGGAAAGAAAATAAATGAATTAACTATTTAAGGAAAAGGAAATAACTGAATTAACTGCACAAATGAAAAGTACATAAAAGTAAAAGTCTTGCTATAGGAAGGTGAAAAACATGCAGTATTGAATGTATTTGTCCAAGCCTTGGCATTTGTTATAGAGGAGAAGCATTGTCAGGGGCTTAACCTCTCAATCGTGGACCCTTAGTATCCCCAAACAATCTTTACCGAGAAAGGCCCTCCCTACCCAAGAATAGGTACAAGACACCCTATCTTGCCACTAAGCATCCCGGTTCTAGATACCTTCCTAGGCAATTAGGTAGGTTCTAGATACATTCCTCTAACCTATTTGCCAGCAGCTAGCAACCTGACCTCTAGTGATCACAATAGCAAGCATGCCACTAAACCTACTCTAGTCAGGGATTTATATGGACATAGTGTGCTCGATCACCCACCAAGCTAAGCAGTTAGCTAGGTTCTAGATACCTTCCTCTAACCTGTTTGCCAACAACTAGCAACCTGACCTCTAGTGATCACAATAGCAAGCATGCCACTAAACCTACCCTGGCCAAGGATTTATATGGACACAGTGTGCCCGATCACCCACTGCTCGATTAGGCAACAAGATTTACTATGAACTAATTAGTTAGGATAGTTTTGCTTAATCTTATTATTTGTTTATTTGTCTCTAATTTCCTTCTCTTATCTTGCAAGTCTGACCAGCTATTCTTTTGGCATAGCCCACAGTCTTCATCTCGACCTTGCTGGTTTCTTTGGATGAATCCCGTGTGGGTGCTTATAGCATTAATCATTCTTATTTCAACACAATTTGGAACTCTTTTTACCCGATTTGGGCTTATAATAGTCATTCATAAGTAAATCTTTAAACCTATAACAATTGTTGAACTCTATAAAGTGCCTTCCTTATCTCAAAGGCATACAAAATAAATGCCTTTGTATAAGTCTGCACTAGATTTAAAATTCTGCCAATCAAACATCAAAATTCTGAAAAAAAAATATAATCTCACAGAGGTAGCATAATATACAAACTTCTTATGCAATGTTATTACCAATCAAACGTACAATAAGATGGCTAATCCTTTGGTGACGTGCTCTAACTATATTTTATAGGAAAACTCCATCAACTTTCAGCCAAGATTTCAGAGCTTATCATGTAGAAATTTGATATAAGAAATGTTGAAGAATGTATGACCTACGAGAGAATTATCTCCTTACGTTACTAAAGAGTTGATCCTCCTATTATGGCCCTTGCTAGGGATTGAACGATCAATTAACAATGGCTCACACCAATCACCAAGCTTGGAGTATGCAATATATGAGCTTCAAGAAATATGATTCACGGCTATGTATCTTACAGCTGGCTCTGAAAAACCAATGCTTATTCACGACACTAAAGGTGTGCAGCTCAATGCTGCTATTGAAGGTAAAATGCATAGAGAGAATAGTTGAAAAATAAATCAAGAGCACGGCTCGCAAGAGTGAAGCATCCGCTTGAAATACATCCATCACATATGATAAGTTTGTCTCTTGCAATTGCATGCTCAGTGCGAGCAAGAAGAAAAGGTGGCATCAAAATATGTTACGTTCAAGAACCATACAAGGTGGCTGATAAAGTAATGGCTCCTAAATAAAATAGGTCGTTGAATAAGTAATGGGCCGATGGCATGAATATAGTTATAAAATTTGCCAGAGTTTGGAATTTGAATCATTGACATAAGTTGGAAATAAGAGTTCCTTTAATGTTTTAATATAGGGGTATAATTTGCACCCACCCATACTTGCATATGTAAGTGTATGTAAGAACATGTATACGTATGTAGACATAATATTCCAAGTATACATATATTATGTATAAGACATATACGTTCATAAGAATCATAAGGAATGTACATGTGTACGTGTATATGTATGTACATATAAAGGTATGTGTAGGTAACATGGTATCATTATATAAAAACATGCCTTGCTCTGACAAGAAGCTCTGAGATCGTCTATAAACATAAAGGTAATAATTTGTTCTAGTAGAATATTTCATTATGGTATTAAGTGTGTTGACTAATTCATTCATGGCGATCACTTTGTATGACCTTGCTTGCCTAGTCTAGCTTCCCTGACCAAGATGGCTTAGAACCCATACCTATCAATCCATAGGCAGATTGGTGTCCCTTACCCAATTCCTTCACTAACAATGCTTCACGCCCCCCCCTGACGTGCTCTTGCAAAAGAGAATTTCCCAGTACAATAACTTATTCCTCAATATAAATTAAAGTTACTATAAAAAGTTGTCATTTTTATAAAACATCATAAAAATTAAATACCATTTCACTTTCCATGACTTTATAATGAGTAACCAACTTTTCCATAATTTCAAGACAACAAATGATCATAATAATATCATAACGATTAACTAAAATGTCATCTTCACATGAAATTAAAAGAAATAACCATATTTTCATTTCACAGGATCATATTGTTTAACTAATTTTACCAGTCAACCGACTTCATGTGAGATCTCATCAACTATACGAACATTTTTAAATTAGGCAAAATTTGGGATGTAACACACAAGCTCTTGTAACAATGCTTTAAAATATCTAGAATTTTGAGTTTATTATCAATTGGATCCACATTGAGAGTGGAAAAGCTATCATTTTGTTGGCTAAAACTTTTGTACATCACTAACTACAACTTACAAAATTGTGACTTTACACAACATTTCATGAGATCTCTCTCTCCTCTCAGCAATAAGGAAGGCTACCTTCTTACTATAGGTGGCTTCAATAGGAACTTAAGTGAAATTACAAAAAGGATGGTTCTTTCAATTGATTCTTCTTTTTTTAGGAATGATTTACATACAACTATAACTTTCCAACTTAACCATAAGTGTCTTATTGCTACAATAATATTAGTGTATTTTGTGAAACAAAAACAGGAATCCAAAGTCTCCTGCACTTGCCTTGAATGAAGATTCAAGAAAAATAACCAGTAACGCACAAAGTCTCTTACTGGATACACTCAAATTCAATAACAACACTTACAATTGAAGCCCAAAGTCTTCAACTCTAAGTGATAACAACCACTACTATCTATTACAATTTGTCATCCTGCAACACAAAGTCTTCAAAACTTCAAATTGGCTCTAAATGCAATAGGTAGCTCAAAGTCTGCACAATTAAATTCAAATCCCTCTTGATCAAAGCTCCAAAGCTCACAATCAATATCCAGAAAATGTCATCACATAACACCTTGAATCAACACAAAGTTTAAAAACAAGTTGCCTCTTTTATTGATAGCAATTTAGATTTACATCCAAGTACAAAATCTTAGAATGCATATAAAAATTGATAGAATTTGCTTGCCTTGCCAAAAGATGATTATTTACAATGACCTCCCACCTTTATATAGGAAAATAGAAGAGAGAAAGGTGGAAGAAAAAGTGGAACAACCTCAACCACCTTGACTTATCTCTAACTAACTAGTTTGACTTTATTCAACGTTGCATGCCTAATACAAGTGCAACTTAACTACATGAGCTAGTTGTACAGGTGCATATTACCCTGTACTTACAACATAGTTTACATGTAGCTTTCCTATTGCTATTCTACTTAAACCATATGAAAATCTGATTTGAAGTATTCGCATTTTATCAACTAGGTCTCCAAACTTCCACAGGGACTTGCGTACAACTGTAGCATTTGGTTCACTAGTGTATTGCGAGATCATTGTAACCTTCCTAAGTATTGCTTGCTGCTCCAAATATCTCTATTACAAATCCCCATTTGATTTTGTAGATTCTTTAATGAATACTTCTAGCTTGCCAATGTATCAAGCACACTAATGTTGAATTCATCCACTTCGAGCTATAAGTGGATGGCCTCTGCAAACTCTATGAGATAATCTTATTGATTCTTCAGTCTGATATCTTTGGTGATAATTTCGCATGATAGCTCTCTGAATGCCCCCTTTGATCATGCTTTCTTGGTTAGTTATCTTGCTTTAGTTGCCTTTGCATCTTTTACAAGTTTTTGTAGAACTTTCTCTTTGTTGGTCATCACGTGTGTAATCATGGTACATTTCAATAGACATGATGACTTCGTACTCATACAAGATGTCCAAATCAATCTCCATCATGTTGTTCCAGGCAACAAGATTCTGTCCAGCAACTTAAGTTGATGATTAATTGACTTGAGAACGTCATTCAATACAGCAGTAGTCTCTTTCCTTTTGTTGGTGTAACTTCTCTTGACATCGTCGAATGGTGTGCCTAAGCAACTATCACATGAAAGTTCTACAGTGTATGCACATTGTGATGTAAGGGATCCATGGGAAGCTTTTGATGTAAAAACACGGATTTCAGACAAGGTATAGATAGGGAGAATGAGTGGATTGATTGAGGAAAGCAAATGAACAAATGGTTCAAGCTCGAAATGACTAAAAAATGGCTAGAATAACCAAAAACAAGTTTTTTGGAGTGGATTGCATATGCGACCAGCAAACTTGGAATTAAGTGAGCAAGGGAAAAAATGAGTAACACATTAAGTACCTCGTGTTTTAAAAGTGCAAAATGTGAAATTCTATCCGCAAAGAATGTGGGAAAAACTTCAACCATAGGGCAGCTATATGGAGGCACATGGAACCCGTAATGGTGGAGTTTTAACTTGCATTTGCATATAAGGGAAAAACAAACTTATCTTTCTTTTTAGAATGGGATTTTACACCCAACTGCCTATGCAAGATGAGACCTTGCATATGCAACTTTGGAGAAGATCAAAGATAGAAGGAGCAACTTCATATACACAAAAAAAATGCAAACCTAAAAATGGAAATGATAAAGATTTGCAATAACTTTCAACACAAATATATACATCAATGCCTTAAGGAAAATAATAGAGGAATTTACCTCAACTCCACCAAAAATGAGAAAACAAGTCTTTATCAAAATTTTGAGCAAATCTGAAATAAATCCAAGAGATAGTAGATTTGTCCAATATCACAAGACTTATATAGATTTCAAATTTCTAACGTTGAGGAAAGTCAGGATTCTAATTTGGACATGTGGAGATAGTTAGAGAGCTTAAATGCCCAAAATTTGCAACAAGTTTTGACCAAATCAAAACCATATGCAAATGCATTCAACAATGGCATCTAGGGCATCATTTTAAACTTGGAAATGATGAAGAATAAGCTGGAAATAAAAACCCTTACCTTAGAAAGCTCTTTGGAAGAATTTGAGTGTAGAAAACACCCACAAATGAGTTGTTTTTGGAAAAAACCATGCCCTAGATTTTGCTTTTTTTGACCAAATCCATGTAGCATGTGACATGCAATCACTCCCAAAATCGCCATTTGTGAAAAAAGCCCAAAACCACCATGTATTTTGGTCAAAAATGTGACTTTTTAAGGATTGCATGTGCCAATGTGTTGCTAAAACATGGACGCACTTTTGGGGAATATCTACATGTGAACATGGTGCACAAAAGCCCTCCAAATCCATGCTGCAAGTGAAAAACGGGATTTCTTGAATGAAAAATATGTAATAAACAATATGCTTCTCCTAAAAAAATCGCCACTTAGCCTTCAATAGAGGAAAACACACTTTTTATGAGCAAAAACACGTTTTGAAACTCATCCAATAGGGTAAAAAATTGCCACCATGAGCTTTTAGCTAATGACTTAGTGCAAAACGCACTTTTCATGGCCATTTACATGTATTTGAAAGACATGCATTTGGGCAAAAAATCACCACTTTGCCTTGGTGGAGTTTTAAAACATGAAAACAAATTTTTAAATGCATGTAGTAGGGCCAAAAAATGTCACTTTGGCTTATGCTAAGTGAAATGGGTTTTTAAATATTACATAGACATGCAATTGGGTCCAAAATTGTCACCTAGTGCATTTACATGTTATTAAAACATGTATTTTAACTTTCAAAGTCCATTAAGTAGCAAGTATTAAAAGATGTATATGTAATGGGTTAGAAAAACCCCATTTAAATGCATTAATATAATTAAAATAAACTTATTTATGCAGCAACATATGTAAATGAGTTAGATTTTCCCACTTACATTAATTAAACAAGTTTAAAATATGTAAATACATATTGAAAACCCATTCAACACATTAAAACGTGTTATTGTGTAATATCCCTTTTCAGATATTTTACTAAAAACCCGAGATATAAACTTGTAGATTTAAATCCGAACAATAAACCAATATTCGATACAGATTCCAAAATCTTAACCAATTTGTAACCCGCAGATTTGCATACAAGGAAACTCAAAAAAACTTGTTTAATTTCACCAATATTCAGAAAGTACATATATAAACCAGGAATTAACACAAATAATCACCAAATGCATCATTGTATTATACAACAGCAATACAATAACATGCAACTATCCAATGAACCAATCTTATAAACAGTAAAAAAAAATCAGATTGGCAAATGTAGATAAAACCTATAAGAAGGCTAGGTTTGCATCCAACCTTCAAATGCTTCTTCAAGGGTTTGCGTCCTCGAAGAAATAACCAGCAACTATTTTTCAGCTCCCAGATTAATATTTATTTTGAATATTATATTCTTCGTAACTTCCCATGTAGGGCTGCTTGTACCTTTTATCCCTTTTCCCAATGTGATGCATGCACTTTTAAGCAATGTGGGATAAAACACCTTTTTTGTCCTTTAGTCACTTAAGTGAACATAGTACCTTTTTTTAAAAATAAAGTGACAAATTAAATGAACTTTAATAGTCACTTAGTCAGTAAACCATATAATCATCAGGCATTAAAATAACTTATCAAACGAACTTGGATAAGCACGTGCAATAGCTCATTGGAAAGCTCTTGGTGAGATGCTTCCAGACCAACATTGGGATATCAAGAATACTGAGCTGTGTTTACTTACTAAAAATAGTAAGTATCTGAAAAACTTGCCAAAACTGCTCTGATGGGTCTGAAACTGGAAATGTCTAAACCAAATCTTGAACTGCACCCCATAAAGAACCTTTTCGCCCCCGAAACCTAGGTGAAGTGAGCCGGCAACATAGAATTATAATGTCCCAGAAAAAGGGTACATTACAATGCCTCCTTTCTCAAAAATTGCTTGCCCTCAAGCAATCCGCTCATACCTGCAGAAACCAAATGCCAAGATCCCATACTCGTCTTGAGAACGAAATTCTATTCCTCAACCAATGTAACTCGGCATGCATCTTCCCTAATCCGGAGAGGTGAAACTATACAATAGGAATCGATATGTCAAATAACTGAATGGCAGGATCCCAAGGCTCCCCATTAAGGGACACCAACTGCCATGTGCTACTGCCCTATGTACCAATACCCTCAGTCAGAATGAATGCCTCACTCCATGAGGGACCCTACAAGTCTACTATCAAGTGATGATGGGAGCTCCGCAATATACCAATATCCACCCCAAGATGATAATGACCAAACTCTCCTCCTTGCTTCCCGATAAAAGGCAATACATAGGGACACTCCCCCTGGATCCTAAGTGAGAACTCATGTGTTGTCTGAGATACCACTAACCAGCTCCTGTAATATCTGTACCACTGTACCACTCTTGCAATAACTATACTGATGACAATGACAGATCCGGCCAATCTGTACCACTATACCACTCCTGCAATAACTGTACTGATGACAATGACAGATCCAGCCAATCTGACTCCAACACTATATCACCCTGGTGAAAACGAAGTAATCCTTATCTCTAGAACTCTGATCTGTCAGAAGGCTGAAACACACAAATCATAATCCTGTGATTGTGTAACAACATAGCATAATCCACCAGATGTAAAATACTATTAACACTTGGATTCCTGATCACCCAATCAACATGATCCTGGATAAAAGGAGTGATTGATGAATCACCAACACCATGAATGCTCACACTGCCTTCAATATGCCGCTGGATAAAAAATGAAGGCATCTTACTTGGAATGTAGGGTAGTGTATGTTCTCCCCACTCATCTGCAAATAACTCATTGACCCCTGAAGACCAAATAGAATCAGCGAATGTACTACTAACATCCACAAGCAAGTCACTGATAGTTGGAATATACCAACAAGAAAAATCACCAATCAACAAGTAGGCCGTGGCCATCACGTAAGAACTAGGTGATAAATCTCTGGGTAAGCTAAACAATCCCTCAGAGCATGCTAAGGATAAATCTGAACATCCTACTCCACCATAACTACCCTCGCTTATGTCAAAGTCTTCGCAAAAGGAAGGTTTTCCATTAATTGAAATCTCTGAATTATCCTCACTTGAAGATGTACAACTGCTGTCATAAAAATCAGAATTTCCAAACTCATCAACTTGCTGATCCATAAAATTTTTCTCATCATAGAAAGTATCATATAGGGAACATGTGATTGAATTACATTGTTTGCCTTCATATCTACCCATTTTACGAATTCCTTCAATAATTTGCATGATTTCGTGTGCCCTTGAACCATGGTTATCTTTTTCCTAAGTGACTGCTCTACTTGTTTGATTTTCAGCTTTGTGGATGGAGAAATGTGCTAAGCTCAATTGAAGGCATAGCTCATTTATCTCACTCTTCTTGTCCTTCCCAAATTTTATTGCTAGATCTCTGTCCATTAATAGTTGCAAGTAATCATATTTTATCATTTTCAAAGTTTCAAAAATGGTATGTAAAAGAGGACTTGTGACACCACATACCTTCCCATGTCTCTCTTTTACCACAATCTTCCGCATGAGATCCTAGACCAATTTGGAAGAATCATCGATTCTCATCAACACTTGGACAAGCTTGTCCTCTTTGACCAAAAGCATATCCAGTAAGTCAAGGAGTAATAATGGTTTTTGACCATCTCCTTTGAACACAAGTGGGCTGCTCTCCATAGAATTTTCTGATTTTTCATCACTCAAGGAGACAACATCTTCAAATATGTCCTCTACCTCAACATGTGCTAGATTATCTCTCCTATCCACCTTGCAGTCCATTTGCTCCTCCTCAAGATTTGACATAATTTTTGGCCTAATATCACCATAAAATTCATCCAAGTTAATTTCCATGTCACCGAATAAGATGCTAGTATTTTCCACATCTAAATAAGATGGGGAGTTGCCAACGTTGGCAATTTGGTCAACTCTTCTATATGGGATATCAACATGCTCATTAAGATACTTCATAAGATACTTCTATCTCCCAATTACCCAATAGCATACTTGTGCCATTATTATTGTTTTGTATATTATCATGCAAAGATTGCTCTTCTTTTTCAATACTACTATCAAGTTGATTAATGCCTCCCTCATGCAAATTCCTATAACTATCCTCTACAAAGAGATCTCGAGCCAAATCATAGTATTTGTTTGTTATCATATTTGTCTTGTTTTGCAACTCTAGCTAAAAGTCCACATATGCCATGAAGGGTAATTCTTTCTGAATCTGTGGAGGGAATTTTTTGTACTCGTCATATATGCTCATTATTTCAGTCCTCATATCAGATTGGAAATTTTGGGCTAACTGCTGTTGCGACTTAACAATGTCTTTCTTAACCTATTTGTAGCCATATATTTTCCCCATTTGCAATTTTGTTAAGCAATTTGCAAGCTTGCTGATATGATGTTTCAGTTTGTGCAGTGATAATGTATGTTGTTGTTTGCACTGCTAAGATGTCTTTGCAGTAATTCCCATCCATCCAGGTTCTGTCTGTTGTCTCAGGCAATGCTCCCAACAATCTTTAGTAACCAATCCAATATACTATATAGAATCAAATGTCTACCTTGAAGATGTACAAGGAATTTGTTTGCTTCAATCCCCAAAAATGACTCCAAATTAAGCAGCCTTGGATGTAGGAAAGACTAGTATTACCAGTGCCAAACAAACAAACAATACACAGCAGAATCTAAACAATGACCTTTGAACCTTTCCCATGCCTAGCTGGGTTCTTTCTTTACATATGAGAGAGCTTCCATGTAGCCTGCAAATGACCTGCAAATAGTTTTATTCTCCAAATTTGTCTCCAGTGGCGGTGTTTTGTTCAACTCACGCTAGGCTATGCCTGCGGCTGTTCTGCAATTGATGATCACTGATACCACTGTAATATTCTTTCCTCTAGATTTTAACCTTAGCTGTAAGTACACTTTGATGGAGTTTCAAAGTCTAAGCATTTTACCAAACAACTGGCAAACAACCAAATGATAAAATCTTATTGTAATGTACTCCAAAAATGAAGGCCTTTAGATCCATAGCATAACATCAACAATTGGCAACACTTCCAAATAGACTAATAATATTTTGAGAACAATCTGAATAGTTATTTCCACAATGTACACAATTCAAAAATAATGGAGGAAACCAGCTTACGTAGAGAGCAATAGCCAATACCTTTCAGAAGTTGTAATGAACTACATTTAAGCACGTTAATGCATTCACAATAGAATAACAGTATACAGAAGAACGAGATCAATGCACCTGTGTGTATATGACCAACAGAATAGTTGATGCACCTTCCATTCGCTGCATAGCTTGATCCCTACATGTCACGTCACCTATAAATGTCATCTGGAAGTGGCTTCTATGTTGTATTATTCGGGTGTTGCTTGCACGGAATGTATGTTGCTGAGGGACGGAATGCAGTCTGGTAATTCCCTTAAATCCACGAGATTGTTAACTATATTCCTGTGTGTGAAACGTGAGTCTACTCACAGTATTCACAAAGCTCTACCCAGCTATCGTTTAAAGGCCCGTTCTATCTGCTGCAGATGACAAATATTATTTTCCCTTACAAATGCAACTTTACTATACTCGTTGAAAGCACCCCCGACTCTCATGATATGCCAAATAACCACCCATAAATGAAGAGGGCAGGAAGAATTGGCTTATGAACTAACACCCACAATGCGTAGGAAGTAGAATCCGCAAGACAAGAGGATAGTGCGAAGCCTCTAATACGTATTCAAATAAACTCTGCAACTCTACCTTGCCAACCCAAATTAAACTCTCAACATTACTTCAAACAGTTTGCAAGCAGTGTTATACTTGGTGAGCACTGGAAGAGGCCTGGAGCAACTCGCTTGCTATTCATGCATTTGCAAAAGCAATACTTGCGCCCGATAATGGTTAATGTTCATGGTGAGTGCAGAGAGGAGATGTGTCTACTGCTGCTCATATCCAACTAAGCTTAACCTTATTGCTCAACCTGTCTTCGTAGTCTTACTGGACGCCTTTTGAAACCTCATAAAATGCCGTGAGTCTTCCCGTGAAGGAGGTTGCCAGTAAGAGAAAGGTTGCAAACTACCGCCCACGAAGCACTGGATGCTGAATCGATAGAATAGGCAGGTCACCAGCATGGAGTACTGTTTTGGTACGTGGCCATATAATACCTATGAGAACACTTATTGAACTGTTTGCCATCCTTCCACTCTTATCTGCTACTACCGTAACTTACAAGACATAATGAATTATTTTCTGAACTGTGCCTTAGAACCACTGCTTGAAGGATTGCCTCGAAAAATATGAAATCTCTAGCAAAAGCTCTTGATAAACAATTTCCAGCAACCACACAGGCTAGTAGGATGCACAGCTCTGATACCACTGTAATATCCCTTTTTAGATATTTTACTAAAAACCCCGGATATAAACTTGCAGATTTAAATCCGAACAATAAACCAATATTTGATACAAATTCCAGAACCTTAACCGATTTGTAACCCATAGATTTGCATACAAGGAAACTCAAAAAAACTTGTTTAATTTCACCAATATTCAGAAAGTACATATATAAACCAGGAATTAACACAAATAATCACCAAATGCATTACTGTATTATACAACAGCAATACAATAATATGCAACTATCCAATGAACCCATCTTGTAAATAGTAAAAAACAGTCAGATTGGCAAATGTAGATAAAACTTGTGAGAAGGCTAGGTTTGCGTCCAACCTTCAAATAATTCTTCAAGGGTTTGCGTCCTCGAAGAAATAACCAGCAACTATTTCCAGCTCCCAGATTAATATTTGTTTTGAATATTATATTCTTCGTAACTTCCCATGTAGGGCTCGTTGTACCTTTTATCCCTTCTCCCAATGTGATGCACACACTTTTAAGCAATGTGTCTTTTAGTCGCTTAAGTGAACATAGTACCTTTTTTTAAAAATAAAGTGACAAGTTAAATGAACTTTAATAATCACTTAGTCAGTAAACCATATAATCATCAGGCATTAAAATAACTGATCCAACTCACTCGAATAAGCATGTGCAATAGCTCATTGGAAAGCTCTCGGCGAGACGCTTCTAGACTAACATTGGGATATCAAGAATAGTGAGCTCCGTTTACTTACTAAAAATAGTAAGTATCCGAACAACCTACCAAAACTACTCTGATGGGTCTAAAACTGGAAACGTCTAGGCCAAACCTCAAACTGCACCCCATAAAGAACCCTTTCGCCCCCGAAACCTAGGCTAAGTGAGCTGGCAATACAGAATTATAATGTCCCATAAAAAGGGGACATTACATATTGCATATATATAGCCCATTTAAATTAATGTTGGGACTTATAATTTATTGAAAGTGGGTTTTTACATAGTAATTTGCATGTGGATATAAGCAATATGTAATAAAAATCCCACTTTAATGCACTTAAGTTGTCTCGTGTAATTATATTTAATATTTAACTATAGTTTTTAATAAAGTAACATGGAAAATAGTCTTGAAAAAGGCTATTTTCATAAAACATAAAAAACTATGGTCAAATCAACTCACAGAATGAGCTGAAATTTTAAAATGCACCACAAAATCCACTTTAAATATCAAATATAATTTTATATCGTGCAATTGTCAATAAAAAATCCACTTTTATGAGGTTTTTTATAAAAATATGCAATTGACTTAAAAACCTCACTTTTTCCCTTATAACTTGAGCTAAACAACTCCGATTTGGATCTAAGTTAGCTCGAATCAAGCAGAATTCCAAGGGCTATTCACCTAAGGGAAAAAAAGAACAAAAACTATTTACAACATAAAGAAAAGCAAAGAAAAGACGAGAAAGTTAACCAAAAATCAAGCATTTGTAGTGTGAGAAGGAAAACTCTTACCTACAAACAATTAGGGATAATCTCAATAGAGAACTTCCAAAAGAACACATAAACAAGACTACATAAAGGACAATTCGGGGATAATGAATTGTTTTCATGATGCCTTATCAATGCATCACAACAAAGAGGATATACCTACGAATTCATGAGAAATTTTGTAGGGTTGCCTCAATTTTGTGATGTCAAAATTGAAGACAACACATTTGAAATGGTCGATTCCACTATCCTATAGGATTTTGTCAATAGACAAGCCTTGGTGTATCATTTGGAATGATCCATCCATCCAAAATGCATATGCCTCAATGATTTGGTAAATAAAGTAAAATGTATGTTGTGAACACAAATACAATAATTGAGATCAAAACAATCATAAAAGTATGTCTTCAAGTTCAAGGTCCGTAATTACATATATGGAGTTGAAGGGATTCTAAGCAAGTTGACTTCAATTGACTTGGCAATTTGTCAATTTCACAAGTTTAACCAACAAATGAAGACTCAACTATTATTCAAAGTACCTCAAAATATAAGCCTGATAGATATGAAATTTTTGAATACATGAGAATTAACGTAACCTATTACTATAGACCAATATGATGTTTGTTGGATTTCATTGTCACCCAAACTCTCACATCAACAAGAGATTCAAGAATAAGAGTATTAGGTAAATACTCATTTTTATTCCAGGAACTTTTTAGATTTAGCCCCAATGAATGAACCTAGTTTTCGTTGGACAATTAATAATACATTTATTTTTTATTCTTGGTCAAACTTTGTATTCATAAGAGTGTAGTGATGATTGAAAACCTCTCCCTACCCACATTGTAGATAGATTAGTAGAAATATCATCCAAAGGAGCAAATGCCAGATATCAATACAAGACAAATAGAAAGAGAAAGAGACAATGATGGTTGCTGCATGGGGACAAGCAAGGGAAGAGGTCTTATGGGTAGTCACAGAGTAACAGTATGTGTTGCAATCCTGTCCACACATTTAAAGAGTTGCTAAAATAAGAAGCCCAAGAAAAACTGTACAAACACATCACATTGTTTTTGTTAAGCTAGTCGAAAAAGCATCCACTCATGTTTATTTGAAGATTTTTAGAGATGCTCAAACTCCCTGTAGGATCATCACTGATGGTCCGCAAAGCAATGTTGTGAAAAAAAAAAAACCCAGTCAGATAGAAATTATTACAAAGTGCATCAAGAATATATTAAAAACTTCCTGAAATGTTCTCTTGCACCTTCTATTCAGCAAGCATCTGTGTTATTTTTCACACAGACATGTCTTGGAAATCACTCCAACTAGAGAGAATTGGTGCTATCTTTGTCTTACATAAATTTCTTTGCCGTATAACCAACCATGTGCAAAAAAATGTTTTTCTCCATTTTCTTTCGTGCTAATCTTACTCTTCACACTTGCAGTCTTCCATAAGCAGTCATGCGTTCCTTCTTACACATTTGGTACCTTTCATCAAATGATCCTCAAGAATCTTATCCACATTTCTGTTTTACTAGGGATAATTATTGTCTTCAATGGTCAAGTCTACTATAGAGATCTTATACCCTAGCTTACTTCCTTAGTTCTTGTAGAAAACTACTAGATGTCTAACAAGAATTTGTGGATTCTGTTAGGAATATTACTTCATTTACATGTAAATCAAGGTCAAATCACTTCGACAAGATACACAAACAACCAAATCTTACAACATGCAATTGCTCATCATCCTGAAATGAAATTAAAAAATTGGGGAACTTAGCACAAAGTAGATGAAGTTCAAGTCCCAGCAAATTTGCCCGTGGCTTGGCATTGCCAACATTCATTAGAAGGACATGATCACGAGTTTTAAATAGATACCTGTGTGGTTCAGCTCCTCCAGGTATTTCTAGAGACAGCTCCAAAAAAAATCTTGCTCCCAAATACAGATGATGGCATTAAAATACCAAAGGCTATTGTGAACTAAATGTTTGTGCCTACTTCAAAGAAAAGAAATGCATACTAATGATTTATTTAGGACTACAAGGACAAGTTATTATAAAAGAGAACTGAAGTGTCTGAAACATTTAAATACACACCTAGATACATTTCATTAAGATTAAAAGACACCGCAAAAGAATTCATTACATGTGAAAATTAGAATCAATAAAAAACTTTTAAAAAGGAATTTTAGGAGTCCAAACTAACCATTGTCATAGGTGAACAGACCGTCCAAACGAAATAGCAAGCATTTGACTAGACTAGGTACTAGTGTGCCTGATGTTACCAAAACATTTACATTTTGTGAAGCTCTATCATCCCCAGATATATGTAGGCCTTCACTGCTTTCAACATGAGCAGCAACCTGTGTGGAAATACCCCGTGTTTGCAAGCAATCCTCCAAAAATGCCCTCCCTACAAAATTGTGGAGGCATTAATCAGTAAGTTGAGAACAATAATTAATCTGAAACATTTAAAAACATAGTTGAAATGACATAAGTTGTTAATACTATATCCAGTTAACATCTCATCTACAAAGTCCAGAACTGCATCATCCTTTAATAGTGGTAACATAACTTTTACGTCAAAGAAATCCTTTTGATATGGTCCATTCTTCATTTCACCCAAGACACTGCTTATTTATCCCTTAAAGCATTCAATTATATGTGTGTTCTGTGCAATAAAGAGCTAAGACTTTAACACATCTTGATAAAATGTCTTTCTGAGCATCAAAAATTGGAACTGGGCTCGTACAGTTGTAATGGTTCAAAACAATTGAGTTAAGAGGAGACGACTAACAATGAGTCTCTTAGTCCAGCCTTTAAATATCAACAAGTCCAACTTTTTCCACTATGCATCCCTTTCAATCCACCTTAGGTTTAATGTTCTGTAGGTTATGCTAAAGCATCCATGCAATTCAAATCAAAAGCAGTCATATAATTGATATATCATCATATATGTATGGTCTAGGAGAGGATCAAGGAGCTAAATTATTCATTTAGTGTCAATTCTTACAAAATGAGCTGAAATAGCAGATATTGTTACTTAAGATCGCTTCAGAAAACTCTGAATTCCATAAGTCAATAGGGCCAACCAATGTCTTAGAATTGAAAAAACTTGTTTCTTATCAGTTATCATTATTTTGCCCACTCGTAATAAGTTATGTATATTCTATTTGTGATTCTTTGTTACAATGGATCCTCAGATACTGAGTTGTCATTCAAATGTGGATTTCCATATTCATTTCAAGGAAGGTTTACCTATTGATGTCTGAGTCTGGCGATTCAGAAGGTGATTGTTCTGCTATTAATTTACTTCCACAAGACTTATTTCCAACCCTTTTTCATCAATTTGTTTCACCACAATATTGATATATTCAGAAAATTTCTTCCCTACAAGATTGACACTTTCATTAAACTCTACAAGACTTCACCTTTCATACCATCAGATTCTTTTTAGAGCTCATATAGAATTAGAAGGCATTTGTTGGGATTTATTAACGTCACTGATGGGTATCTCAAGAAGTGGATGAATGGTTCAACTACCATGACTGGCGCTTGAAGGAAACTGAGAAGACAAAAGATGAGCAGAGCTTCCTAGGCAAGGTTAAATACTTAAAAGGCTTGGTAGTGTAACAAGATTCTGATTTCAGTTAACATGGTCTAGACCTGCATAAGAGGCATGAATTTGGCAGCCAAAGGAGGTAAAGAACCTCTAATATGAAATTATGATAAAAAGAGTGAGTTATCGGATATAATCTGTCTGGTGATAAGTCTGACAACTCTGCTGCGTGACTTTGGGCTGAACATGAAAATGTACCATGCCTTGTGTGGCAATGATTAATTTTGGAAACCCAAGACATTGTTTGCTAGAGAGGAATCCAAGAATTGTTGGGAAACGTATGTGTATAGTTTATGACACACTCGAAGGAACCCATTTTCAGTGTTATTCAGATATACTTAGTAAATTTGTGAAATATATATAAATCTGTGTAATGTCCCCAAGACTAATTTCTCTGCCCAAATTGATTTCAATCACCCTTAAAACCAATTATGATTAATCTATATGAAGCCAACCTCATTTGAAAATGAATCCTCCTATAGTGCCAACCAGAACTTTGAATTTGAAAATTCTTTTATTTTATTTCATATTATTATTATTTTATATTGCTCATCATTTACAATTAATTTGCTCATACAAGCATCAACATCAGACCAATACAAACTCTTGCGAGCACTATTTACCGTATGGGGTAAATAGTTTAATGCATACAGACAATAGACAAGAACATGTAACACAGCAATACTCCTTTTAATATTCACAAATATGCCGAAGAGATTACATAGTGCTTCCAATGATGATTACCACCATGATTACAAAATCCACTCCGGACGGTGTACATAAACCATCTTGAAGGGGTGACTCAACCGTCGCGCCCATTTGGAAATAATTAATTTTACTCGTCGGCTATTTTATAACTTTACCGACAACAAGCTAATCTACCTGTTGGCTATTTTATAACTTTACCAACAACATCATCCCCCCAAAAAAGAAAAGTCGTCTCCGGATGACAATTACAAAATATCCGAGATAGATCAACAAAATAGGATACATTAACTGACTAACTATAACAAGATACATATGTTTCCATCACACCACTTTCACATTCGTCCCATGCCTGCACCAAACTAATCTCCAAAACACACTGTCTCCTTAGTCAAGCTGACCTTGATAGCCACCCATGCCACTTTCTCTGCTTCCAACTCCAGGGTACATTGAGCCAAGTGTTGTTGTACTGCCTTCAATTGGATGATCAGCTCCTCCTGAGCTCTCTATGCATCCACCAAGACAACTTCACGTCCAACACCTACTACAAGTGCCTCAAAGCGTATCACCCCTCTCGAAAGGCTTGCTCTGTTGTTGTCTCCACCTCTGGTACACAAACACTCCATGCCTGCAGCAACTCCAGGTCTCATCAACCGGTCATACTTCCCACGACTAATAACTGAAGCGACTGAGGGTCTAGGGGGGAACACCCCCCCCAGCGAGGTCGAGGGGCAGTGCCCCTGCTGCCATGACCAAATTAGCACTCTCAAACCCACACAAAAGTCCATGGAACACATCATTTTTGTCATTTTCTTCCGATCCCATACTCTTTCTGCCAACGGCTTATGTTTTACTACTTTTTTATGTCTTTCCCTTCCCTTGGGCATCATACATTATGCATTCTGAACATTTTTTATTTGTCATCATTTTTATTTTTATTTTTTATAGTTCTCTTCTGACTGCTTCCTTATGGTTTCTTGGTAGGCAAATACATACTCTTCAATTTGCTCCCGCCTTAGTCATATAGCAAGGCATTTGTATGTAGCCATATGGTGCTCAATATTGCTTGCTATATGGTATACCCTCTGTGCCTTCTTTTATTCCCTTCTTCCTAATACCCTACTGCTTGTACACTTGTTGGTGTCTGAGTCGTACGGCCCTGTTCCATGCTCAACATGTTTGCACAATATCCATAGTTCGTACGGTGCTAATGCCTATCATCTGTTGTCTTAAGCATGACCGTATGGTAACTGACGTGGTACAGAAAAATAATTCATAAACTTTTCCTTACTTTTGCACCGTACAGTTAGCCAAGTGCCCATATTGTTTTGCCAAATGCCCATACAGATTTGCAGAGCTCTGAGAGGTCCATACGGTAGTCACAGAATGGCTTGGTGAAAGTCCGTACGGGGTCTTATGCTACACTAAGACGTCGTACGGTGAAAGGCTTGGTGAAGATTCCATACGGTGGTTTCAGGCTCCTATACTAAGTTTACCGTACGGTGGGGGAAGAACTGTACACTAGGATACGATATGATGTCTTTCATTAACACTCTCTTTTTATGTTTGCCATACGGTGCTAGGAAAACCGTATGGTGTCTTTTATTTTATTTTTTCTCTTTACTACTGCTCCTCATTATTCGTCGACGGGGGAACAGTTCTAGCATGATACATTTTTAACTTGGAATTGTTCATCGTGTCTAAAATTTCTTGCCCGTCCAATGTCCATAGCTTTATTGCTCTGTTATCACCTACTTCCCGGATTTGGTATGGCCTGACCCATTTGACTTTAAACTTCCCCGGTTTAATTTTGTTTCGTCCGCCATACTTCAACACCAGTTGTCCTGGTTGGAACTTGTTCAATTTTAGGTGCTTATCATGCCACACTTTGCACCTGTTCCGTGTCACCTCCATGGGCCATTGTGCCTGCAATCATCGCTTATCAAGTTTATTTAAGTTACATGATTTTTCCCTCAGGTTTTCCATATCACCCAGTTTGTTCTCAAAACTCAGTACCATGAATTTCGTCGGTTGCCACTCCTTGCCATCAATAACTGTATTCTTGATTTTAGAACTTTCACTTCATACTATTGGAGCTTTTATTAAACCCTTCCTTTTTGTTTCCTGTGCAGACCATATGATGTGTTTTCCTTGCTTCCGGCACCTTTCTACTATATCCATGGTTCGACATAACATTTTCTTTTTGCGCAATCCGTTTATTGTGTACCGTACGGTGGAATCTTCCCTTTTTTTGGGTTCATACTATATGTTCTTCCCTTCAACTTTATTCCTAACCGCCTTTCCTTCTTCTGCTTCTTTGTATTCCTTCGAACATTCATTTCCCTCTTCTTTCTCACCTTCGTTGACCCTTAACATATTATAGCTTGGAAAGAGCTCGTAATCCTCCATCTGCCAGTGGAAAAGGCCGTTCAACGAGTCTAGGTCGTCCTCATTCGACCCTCCTTCCAGTCTCAATACTCCCTCTTCATCAGGTTTCATTCTCTTCTTCCCCTCATCATCTCCTCCACCTTTGCCTTCGGAATCCAACGACACTACCTCCTCACCTACCATTTGTGTGTGCAGGTCAATTATGAATCTTCTGCCTCTGGGCTCCATTGATAGGGTATTCTTCTTCCACTCATGCTTAACCCTTGCTTATACGAGCCATCCTCGGCCTAGAATGGCATCATATCCTCTCCTCTTCAGCAGGATGACGACGAAATCGAGTAGGAACGGTTCAATAGCCACTGGTTGTGCCATCAAGACCCCGAGAGGTTTAATGTTGTGTTGGTCCATCGTTAGTAATTGGAACATAGGTGGCCACAACGTCGACTGTCCCAACTTCTTCCAAGTATCTTCTGGTAGGACATTTACCCTGAAACCTCCGTCCACAATTGCGTCTGAGAGGACCATTCCTAATATAACCATCTCTATGACCGTCAAATGTCGTCCGGATGTGAGCGCTAGCAGCATTGGGTCCGTTGCATTTGCTCCATTTTCCTTTTCCCTTCCATGTTCTCCTAGTAGCTTAGCAGTCGGGGCTAGGTTTGTGAGTGTCGATCGAAGTTGAGACATTGTGAGCAGCAGATCGTTTAACTTGACTGGTATTTCAGTTTGTAATATCTACCTTATGATTTTTTGTTCTGCACAGTTCCTCGTTGAGGTACCAGTAGTGTCCTTCAATTGTGATTTCTCTACATGCGTTGCTTTCTCAATTTTTGCCCGCGCTTCTTCCAATCTCTTCTTCTCTTCAGTTAGATCGAGGTACAATTTTGCTTGTTTATGGGTGATTGCCAAGGATTCTTCGTCTGCATCAATGCTGATCAAATTCACTCCTAATTTCGGGCACTTGGCATCTTCATGATCTCCAGGACCGCACCATCTACATAACAACTTTGGTGCGTTTGTTGATGTATAGTTCCGTGCAAAGTGGCCCCACAAATTGCTTGCTCAACATTGAACCATCGGGCGGCCATTCGAATCATACTGAATTCCGCTGTGGCCCCCATTATTATTGTTGGTATTGTTGTTTTGCCCTCTTCTATTATTTCTGTACCCACCTGAAGTGGCACCATCATTGCTTGTGTTTCCGCTCCCTCCTGACACGAAAGCCTCCTATGTCAGGAGCATTTGTTGATGCCCTCTTGTTTTCATATTGAAGGGGCATTCTTTTGTGGAATGTCCCATAATTTGACAGATATCACAAAATTGATTTTTTGGGCAAGATCCCTTCGTGTGACCTTCTGTCTTGCATTCTATGCACCATAGCTCATTTCCCTTCGTCTCTTTCTACATATTCTTAAATTCCTTAATCATTTTGATCATATCCTTCCGGAGAGCTCGAACCTTCTTACTATCCTTTTCGTCACCACTGCTATCTCCTTTCGAAGACGAGTCATCTGAGTCGGATGAGCTACTTCTCTTCTTCTTTTTCGTTTTCTCTTCACTCTCTAAGTCCATCGCTTGATTGTATGCTTCGGTGTATGATGATGGCGGCACAATCTTCATTTTCTTCCTTAACTCCAGGCATAGTCCTTCAATGAACCATTGCTTTTTCAACCCATCTATCGGCTTACTTTCTATTTTATTTATTAATTCTTTTAGTTTTTTGGCATATACACAGACTGTTTCATTTTTCCCTACTTTGTGGTGTAGATTTCTGCTACTATCTCATTGTCATCTTGCAGCAATTGAAACTCGGCGATAAACTCATTTTTAACTCCCGCCCATGTAGTTAATTTTTGGGGATCCGTGTTGGCAAACCAATCAATTGCTACACCCCTTAGGGTTGCTAGAAATTGTCGGACCCATTCATCCATGTCGGTTACGCCATTCGCCATCCAAATTGTTTTGCATGTCCTACAGTGTCTGATTGCATCAACCATTCCATCACCATCAAACTTTGGCAATTTTTCCTTTGGTCTAGCCATTACTATTCGAATCGGAGGTACTTGTGTGCCCGCACTGGTTTGCACTCCTGCACTATTCTGCAAACCCGCGTTGTTTCGAACAATCATCTTATTTCCAACAGCCACGTTACTTGGTGAAAAAGGGTCTTCGTTAAGCGAAGTTGTTCATTCTAGAAGTGTATCACGGACGAAGAGTTCACTCCATGCTCATGCTCCCTCCGCACTCCGAGCCATGCGAGTTAATTCCCTTCCATCTGGATTCTCTTCCCTTAGCGTATACAGGCTAAAAAAATTCTCGCTTGTTTCTTCCACCAAATCCAACTATTGTCGAGTCTCTTCCAACAATTCCTCGATGCTTCGGTGTCCATCGGCAATTTGCTACGATAAATAGTTTAATGCATACAGACAATAGACAAGAACATGTAACACAGCAATACTCCTTTTATTATTCACATATATACCGAAGAGATTACATAGTGCTTCCAATGATGATTACCACCATGATTACAAAATCCATTTCGAACGGTGTACATATACCATCCCAAAGAGGTAACTCAACCGTCGCGCCAATTCGGAAATAATTAATTCTACTCGTCAGGTAATTTATAACTTTACCGACAACATGCTAATCTACCCATCGGTTATTTTATAACTTTACTGACAACAAGCACAACACTAGGATTAATACCACCTCCTTCCAACTAACCACACTAGAACCATCTATGAAAGACCAACACTCAAAACTTAAAAATTCACTTATTTCAAAACCAATTCTGCATTGGGAGCCCCTGTGGGAGACCACCAAGAATCACAATTGCAAATTTCGGGCTAGATGTCTTGTTTGAAGTTTGATATTGGATCTCCGCAATGAGAAATCAATGCTTTAACCAATTAAGCTCAACCCCTTGGACTTTTTACGAATTACTAATAATGATATTGGCAGTCCTCCCACCCCAAGCACTACTTGTCCTCAAGTGATGTCAACTCTAGAACACTACCACTTCATGCCAAGCTAGTGTGTCATGAGGTGATGCTCATCAATAATGGGCAATGCTCCTATAAATTCAACAATGGAAAAATTAACTGTCCTTCAGCAATAATACTCACTAATCCTGGCTTCCTCATTGCCTCTACCTTCTTAATGGCATTACCATCATATGTGCCAGCTTCAGCATATCATCCAAGGACCACTTCCAGCTCACTGTCACAAAGATTACCTAGGAATTCACAATTGCCGATTGCAGTACCCCATGCTATCATTTTCAGAAAGTGGCTTAAGTTGGGCTTTATTAGTGTAAGTAGGTGATTGCAAGTGTCACATTAACCCAAATTTCATTCTTGAGGCTGCTAAAAATGTTGGAATATTTGTACTAAGTCCTCTCCATGTGTGGTACCACCAAATCACTTCCCCAAACATAGTAATTTTCTTTGTCCCTGTGGTCTAATGCTATCAAAGAAGATTCAACTAGCTAAAGTATTATTTCACAGCTGTCACTATCTATGCCTTCCTTTGCAAAGGAATCAGTAACTTGAAAACTCCTTGTGCTGATATCAAATACCCCTTTAATGACAAAAGGTGGAAATTGTACCTTCCATGAAATTAGTCTTCTCTTGGAAGCTGTGCCAAGTAGGGGTAAAAATAGAGGATGTAGAAAACATTAGTACTAAGATGGAGAAGTTAAACAACAACCATAAGGATCCAGGTATATAGTTCTGGTCTCATAGATCCCAAATGCTCACACAGGGATGATGATTCTTCCTCAAAGTTTCCCCTTTTGTGATACCATAAACATATTCAAAATTGTCCCAACTTCAAACATTGTCAGTTTTGACTTGAAGGAAATCCTTATCTCTCTTCATGCATGGCATAGCTTTAGTTTACCCGATACTTCCATCCTTCTCATTTCAACCATGATTAAGGCTCCATTCAAAATACCATGCAGTATCACCTTATTTCCATTCACTTTGAAATTGAGCTCCATTGTTTGGTAGTTTCAAGCCATTGTAATGTCCCCATTTTTGCCAGCATAAGAATTTCAGGGATTAGCCTATTATTGTGATCCTCGTAGGCTAATATGGTGGTTAGAGGGTTTTATTGGGGATTGGCACTTTATGATAGGGCATAATTTCATATTATAATATAATGAAATGAAAATATTATAATTTCATATTATTACATTATAATAAAACGGAAATATAAGAATATCTTTCATCCCACATTGGGGAGAAAAGTAAGTGAGCTCCTTACAAGAAATGAATAAAGGGGCCATAAGAGGCTCTTTTCTTATCATCTGATTATTGTCATTTACATTTGATGAGTTTTGTGGAGCCATGTGTTTCAACATTTGCCACTAGAGAAGGGAGTTCTTTTGTGTGCCTCCATTTGAGCTGGTGAAATACCTAGTGAATTTGGTATTGGGAGGACATCATACGGGTGTTCTATTCGAGCATATAGGTGAAGGATCCTTCTGTTGGAGAAGACAAATCAATCTTTTCATTGTGTCAAATTTGTGGGCTAGGGCCAAATTCATGGAGTAAGATTGAAGGAATAAGTTGGATATTACAACAATATTGCTGCTATAGTATCGCCGCTACAATAACGTTGCTATAGTATTGCTGCTACAATAATTCGCTATAGTGTCATTGCTGCTACAGGAACTCACTATAGTAAAAATCCAGATTTTCTTGAGCAATTTCCAGGTTCCTATCCATTTCATTTTGCATTGCATGGAGGATAGATTTAAATATCTTAGGGCATGTGAAACAATTTAGAAATCATTTCTAATCTCATTTATATCAGAGTTTTACATCAGAATTTGTTTCCCTAATGTCTTATTGATGTAGCGGCATATTTTCTCATTTATACTCAATGCTCTATGTTTCAAAAAAATACAAAAACATTTCTTGTTGGTTGTTTGGAGTTCTGCAAGTGTATCAATTAAAGTTTGGCATTTATATATATCCCTTGTGTGCAGTGTTTGACGAAATTCTCAAATTAGCAATCAAGAAATAAAAATCAGAATTGCACGGGATATTATAGTTGTATTAGAGCTTGCTTGCAAAGTGTTTGACGAAATGTCAAATGACTAAATTATTAAAGAATTTGGTATTTGTTGAAGTTATAATCGGTTGGGGTTATTATAGTGGTATCAGAGCTTGCTTGCAAAGTGTTTTACGAAATGTCAAACAACTAATCTAGAGAAGAAATTGGTGTTCGACAAAGTTATAGCCAGTTGAGGATATTACACCATTTCCCCAAGTGAATGCAACCATTGTACACCCAAGACTACCACCATTTTCCCCACTCCTAGAATGTAGAAATCATCATTAAGCTAAGTAGTCGGCTTGGGTACAAGAACAAGAACCCAATATGTGGATACGTGCAAAAACAAATCTGAGGGTTTGGGTACATGTTTGTGTAAAAATTATAAAACTAAATTATTTGATACTATGATACCTCATCATTGATCAATGCCAAATATAAATATTAAATGTCAAGTGAATAAACCTTAAAAACACGATAACATCATCAAATACCCATATTGTGCAAACTCAAACTTGTAGCGTACTTCAAAAATCAAATGGGGGTTTAGGGGCAATGCTACTAACGAGATCAAGGGGCAAAGCCCCTTGCTAGGGGTTGAGGCCAACACCCCTTACAGGATCTTGGGGCAATGCATAGGCTGTGCTCCCTAACCAAATTAAGACCTTTAAAACCCCACAAAATTTCATATCGCACATCATTTTATGGCCTCATAAAGAGTCATTTTAGATCCACGAACAATCAAAAAAAACCACCTACCCTTCAAAATGCCAAATAGAGACAAAATGAGTTGAGAGAAAAAGAGCACACCAAATGATATGTTTTAAGGTTAAATGGCCTCATAAAGGGTTATTTAAGGATTTAAATGAATGAATGAAAGATTTTAATAATGTCCATGAGGCCAAACCAGCCTATGGGACCCCCTAGAAAAAGCAAACACCCAAGAATAGGATGCCAAAACATTAGGCCCTTAGTAAGTGCTTTTTTAAGTCTGCTCTTCGACAATGAATTTTGATCACTAAGTTTGTTGTCTTGTCTAATTGTGTTTCTTCAAAAAGAGTACCTAAATTGCCTACTTCTAAAATCTCCTCATAACTAGAGCGGATGTCGTATGTTGGGCACCCCATGATAAAATGTCACTTTGTCTCTACCACCCCCATGCTGCAAAATAAACACATTTTCTCCACCCATTCTTCCTTAGATTTCATCCATCTACCTATTTCACACCCCAAATGATAAGAACTTGTCCTAAGTTGTGCTATTAGCATTGAAAATACTTTTTAATGAGTGTTTTAAATCACTTTTGTTACTTGCATGTGGATGTGCCCAGTTGCGCGTAGAATGCACACCATTGAATGTAGATGTGCCCGAATGCACAAGTTGCGCATCTCAAGCGCATCCACAATGCACATTCGGAATGAAGTACATCTACATCTTGTACACACTAGCAGGGTGTGCATCCTATAACTTAGCCTATATGGAATAATACGATCATGTACAAGCATAACCTTAAACCCATCAAACTCTTTTGTATCCAAACATTTCCTTGAAACCATATCTACATCTATAAAATAATGAGTGGCACCACAATCAATAAACATTGTTACCTTGCGATGCTACAAGACTCTTTGAGCCCTCAAAGCTTAATACTCAGGCACCTCAGAAAGAGTAGCAAGAGTAACACTTGCAATCTTGTTGTGCCACCACCAAAGTAGGAGATCAATGCCTTATACCAATGAATGAAAAATAATAATAATAAATAGTTTTTGGCAAGAGACCAACCCAACTATGAAGGAACAATAAAGGGCCAACCACAATAAAGGGCGGTGATTAACTTGAAAGGAGTTGTCCCTTGCCCAATGAAGGGGTGAATCTCCTTCTCATTAAGAAATATAAGAGGGAGAAGAAAGGCCTTGGAGTATCAACAAAGATTAGAAAAAAAGATTTTGAATTCTAAGTGTTCCATTTATTCTCATGAGAGATGGATTCATGTTGAATCACTACTCATGAAACATGGGTCAATGAGTTTGACTCAAAATCACAGTTAAATCCTGATAGCAATATCACAATTTGACTAGCTATGGAAATTATCTCCTACTTATCAATTGATGAGCTTAAGGGGCTTTCTAATGAATGGTTCATAAGGCACAACACTTGGTGAAGGTTTTGCAAATGGGGTTGCAAGCTTTGGGTTTAACCATGGAGGAAACTTCGTAGTTAAGCACCCTCAGGCTAGAGTAGTACTAGGATGGGTGACCTCCCGAGAAGTCCCGCTGCTTCACCATTGTGAGCATCACCTAGATCCAATGAGTGTTAAGTGTTCCATTTATTCTCATGAGAGATGGATTCATGTTGAATCACTACTCATGAAACATAGGTCAATGAGTTTGACTCAAAATTACACAGTTAAATCCTAATAGCAATATCACAATATAACATTCCTCTTCAAAGGTGTTATGCATGAGTTGTATGCTTAGTATGCATGATGATGTTATTTAGCATATTATTTCTTATGTGAACGTTTATTCTTTCTAGATCCTTAATTTATTCATTTATTGTCCTAAAGAAAGAGTCAAGCATGGTAAGATCAAGAAAGGAGTACAAGGAGGGAGAAACTATTATGAGGTCCTCTTCTAAGAATGCCACCTCATGGTGATGATAAATAGTCTCATGAGGTCAAGGGGGTGCAAGGATGCACAGCTCTTGGGCTTAGAAGGGAAGGACACTCAAAACACCCTATTTTAGTTACCTTAAACCCTTATCTTTGTTGTCCATTAAGGAACTCTAATCATAGGAATGATGATAAGGTTATGGAAGAACGGAATGACTATGGATTTCCTCACTAGGTGCACCCCCTCAATTAATGGCAAGGGCCAATTAGGCCAAGGGGGACGCCTAGGGTAGAGGGTTGATCAGCTATGAATTCCACACTAGGTACACCCTCCCCCCATATGAATGGCAACAGCCACATAAACCAAGAGGAATGGTATCCCAGGGTAGAGGGTTGATTGGCTAGGGATTTTTCACTAGTTACTATTGTGAGCTTTTTCACAACATTATGACATTGCTGATGGGGAACCCCTCTTTTTGCCCGTAGTTGTTAGGTCAGTTAGATTTTGGCATTGCATTTGACAATTTAGAGCTTTAAAAGACTAAGGGCTAACACAAAAACTAAATGGAAAAGTTGCGATCGTAAGTGGGAACGTTGAAATTGAAGTTTGCCAAAACTTCAAGATCATGTTATAGTGGGTTAAACATAAAAACCTAACAATATTTAAACTTTGGCTAGTTAATTAGTCCAAAATTCCATATAAAGGCATATTCCATGCATAAGGGCCTTAAAAGCCTTATTAACATTGATTTTTCACATTCAAAATGGCAAAAATCCTATAAAAACAATGATTTTTCTTTAAATGCACAAAATATTGACTTAAAATGAATTTCCCTTCATATTTTGATCAAAATCTAGACTAACAAAAAATTCCCCTTCATATTTTGATCAATATCCGAACTTAGCATGAACTTTCGTTCTTATATTGGCATTTTTAGAAAACATTCTAAGTGTTGGAGGTCAAAATCCAAGCACACTATAAATTTCCACCACTTTGGAATTTGGACAATGTTTTCTTGAAGTTTTCTCTGTATTTGGAAAATCCATACCTGGCTCGATTTTCCCCCAAGGGTCAATGTGAAATTTTTCCAAGTCTGGAAGTTGTCCAAACGGGGGTTGTTTTTACCTTTAGTCTAAGCTTGGAACTTCAAAAAATTTGTAAGTCTGGAAGTTGTCTAGATGGGTCAATTTTTCCCTTGAACTAAGGAATGTTTGAAATTTCTAGGTCTGGAAGTTGTCCAAACAGGGGTCGATTTTCCCCTTGAACTGAGTATGGAATGTTCAAATTTTTCTGAGTCTAGAAGTTGTCTAGACTAGGGTTGTTTTTCCCTTCGGCTGCAAGTATGAATCCAAATTTTTTCTATGTCGAATTTTTCCAAGCTTGGGTAGTTTTTCCCTTTGAGGGTCATTTTTGTTAAGTGAAAATGTCAAGTTTTGGGATTATATTAGTCCCTATAAGGGTTGATTCTCCCTTCTATGGACAAGGAAGATTGTTTAAATGTAGACAAACCAAATTGAAGGACTATGGAATCCCTATGCTGGTCAATTTCCCCTTGGTGAAGTGAAATAAAATACAATTTAATTAGATAAAATGGAAAATAACATAATAAAGTTCTACAAGATTCTAGAGGGTAAAAGGTTTTATCCCACATTGCTTGTGTATGAAAAGGAAAGCCAGAATCTCTTTAAAAGAGAGAGGCTACAGCCATGTAAAAACAAAGGGTTGGTTAAATAGTCAAAGCCAAAAGAAGAAAGGGCAAGCTATTTTAGGAGTTTTTGCAAGTATCCAAGTCTGTCGAAGATCCATGCTGGGGCATCAAAGGAGGAATTTCTAGGTTTTATGATTGATCTGAGAGTAAAAGATGGGCGACAAGTGATGTATCTGCAGACCAAAGCCTGAGATATACCAAGGAGGTGCAATTTTTCTTGCGAAATTATGAGAAATTCACAAGTGTCCAAACCTGCCCAAGGATGATTGCAGATTAAAGAGGAGTGGTTCCTGAGTGTTTCAAGACCAGTCCAAAGTTGAAAAGAGGTTGAAAATATCCTTTTTCAGAATAAAATCTGAGGGTTTCTAGAACAGGGGCGATTTTTGAAAAAATTGCATAAAATTATTAAGGCCCCAAACCCATCCAATCTTGCTTGCTGGGTGTTCCTTGGTCAAAAACTCATCATTTGCATTAAAGTTCAATTGGAGGACCAAGGTCAGTAAATTATCAGCATATATTAAGGATAAATTCTGAAAATTGAGTTTTTATCTGAATCTGGGTTTGATCTTTGACCACAATCTGATATGGGACCTATTGCAGACATTGTCACAGCGTTTTGGAACTTATTTTAAGCCACATAGGGTCTGAAAATCAGAAGTTGCAGACCTAGGTCTGCAGACAATCAGGAGCAGGGGCGATTTTCAAAAAAAATCCCCACCCAGCTTCACCAACTCACAAACTTGATAGTGCTGAGTCTTGAAATGTTTTTTGGGTATCAAAATCACTGAGTTTTCCATTTAAATTCATCTGTAAAAGTGCAGTTATAGGTATGTCTTCAGACTTGACATGGGCAATAGAATTAAATTTTAGTGCTAATTGAGTCGTGACTTTGATTCATAATTCATGAACAGAACCATGGACTTGATAAGAAGCAAATTTAATAGATTGATAGGACTAATCCCAATCCATAATTAGTTCTCAGACTTATCCAATCTTGTCCTCAGAAAAGCATATCTAAGTGAAAGATTAACTTAGTCATTTGTTGGGCAAAGCATTGATAGATTTCTCTTTTCTTAAGATTCTTATCCAAATGCTTAGTTAATAATTTCAATCGATAGAATCACTGGGTTAGGACATTAAATTCATGGATTAATGCAATGATTCCAAGTTTGAAATTTATTATTTTGTTTAAGTCCCTTAAGACCTTACTGACTGCGGGCTTTGTGCTAGGAATCATATCTGGATCAAAAGTTCAGATAGTCACAAGGATATGAACAGAGGAAGGTGGAAGACAAGTTCAAGCTCAAGGCCAAGGATAGAAACGAAAGAGGACTAATCTAAAATGATTGAGTTCAAAGGAAAACACTTCAAGCTGATGCACTTAGAAACTCGAAAAAGGAAAGAAAATTCAAGGATCGAGATGAAGGAATTATTGCAAGACCAAACCTTCATCAAGCAAGCACATGGGACAAGTCCGGATTTAAAGAGGTCCATGGACAAGTTCAAAGATTCAATTCATGGACATTCATGTGTTCTTGTGTAAGTCTGCTCTCACTCAAATAAATGCTTGAAGAACAAAGACTATCTTGCAAGGACATCAACTTCTCCCTATTCACATCAATTTTCCATAGGGATCAAACAAGTACACCAAGAAATGTTTGAGGAACTTCGTAAAATATTGCTTAAGTTCATTGGTTTTGCTAAAAGGGAGGGGAAGAAAGGAGTATATATCTTGGATGATGATATGTATGATGACTAAGCGGCTACCTTGCTTCTTATTGGTTCTCAAGCCTTTGAATTTTCTCGTTGGCATATTTTGCGGTGCTTCATTTCTATTAGCTACTTTTAGCTGCCCTAATTAGGGTTTGTAATGGTTTAATCTAGGCCATCGATTCTAAATCAATCTTGGTCATTCATTGTAATTGGGCCTCCTATATAAACCCTACCCCTCTCATTTGTAAAATAGGACTTGTTGGAGAATTGTTGCTAATATAATTTCAAATTTGCTCTACTTTTCATTGTTGTGTCTTGCATGGTGAATTGTTGTGACCAAATTTCCATTATTGCATGGTGATCTGTAATGTCCCCTTCTCCGCACTAAGCCTTTCTGACGCCTTGTTGGTCTATCTTTCCATCCAGATAGGCTAATGGCATTAATCTAGAGGATGCCAAGCAATCACAGGAATTTATTTGGTCTCGTTCAGGAAAATATTAAAGTTGAGGAGTTTTTCTATAGTTAGGTCACTTTATTTTATTAAGTGGATTTACAAAGTTACTTTATGACTTAAAGTCATTTTATAACAAAAATAGCTAAAGTGACTAAAAGATGAAAATGGGTTTATCCCACATTGCCTAGTTGTTTGTGCTCACCCTCATATCGAGGATATAAAAGCAATGGGCTTTCTTGGGATTGTTACCATGAAATATAATATTGTTCAAAATAATAGAGGTTGCTTAAATGTGACTAGTTGCTTTGACGACAAAACCCCTTAAGGCAATGTGAGGAGTTGGATGTAGCCCCAGCTGCTCATTGGAGACGTAATTCAGTTTTGATGTGGAGTTTGAGTGGCGACACTTTGCTTCTATCGGATCTACTCCCAAGAGTCCATCTATCTCACGAATATGAAGTGGTGGGAGTTCTGATATTAGCTGAAGTTTGAAGGGTAAGTCTCTGATATGTGGGGAAGACATCACAGCCGTTCACGGATGTTTGGAAGGTTATCTGGTCAGCGTGTCATTAGACCAACAAGCCATCAGTAAACGTGAAATCAAGGGTGTCGAGTAGCCTTTTTCCTCACACGACTAGGGAGGAGCATGTGTTTTTGATTCGCTGCCGCAGGTGACATATCAGGAGTTGGGCATGCTAAGTTTGGGCAGCAGTTGCAAGTACAGTGGTGGAGGCAGCAATATTTATGTTGAAGAGTAAGCAAGTTGTTATTGCATAGACAGTTAGCCTTCTACGGCAAGTCCAGGTTCCAATGTTGTTTAATTTGTATTTTGTTTACATGAATTAATATGTCTATAGTTCAAGATTGAATATAAGAGAATGGCATTGCTGACTTGATGTTATCACAAGCCAACTAATAGATGAATCGAGAACATGGTTTAAAGCATTTTTGAGGGTGTTGTGAGTTTTTCTCTTCCAAGCATTCACATTTTTATTGCTTGTTTAGTCATATTGTTGCTCTCCGAGTTCAGATTCTTACAATGGTATCACAGCCACAAGTCTTGCCAACTTGTGTGTAAACCATTGGAATTGCAGGCTGGATAAAACAGGAAAAATGTCAAACTAGGCATGAATAGGGAGCCATATAATTTTAGACACATCCAACCTGAACAAACAGGATCTTCAGACCAGATTGATATTGAAGATAGTTATACAGTTGATAAGGAGCTAACCCTTGAGTCAAGCATTCAGGTTGAACATGGTTGAATAGGTACAGGTCACTCAAATGGCTCAAGATGCTAATGATCAGGTACGAGAAGTGAGGAAAACCTTGTGCACTATTAGAGATGGACAGAATAATATTGCTACTGTACTTCAACAACTTACAGGCACTATGCAACAACTAGCCCCAATACACAAGAGATCACCGAGTCATCACAGTGCAAGTGGTAGTGTGGCAAGATCACCTCAGGCTACTAGGGCCCCCACACGGAACACTAACAGGCCATTGATGCCCATTATCGCAAAGAATAATGTTGAGGAAGAGGTAGCCCAACCTACGGCAACAGGCTTACTTCGGATAATGTTATGGCTATGTATGATGAGTGGGATCTATTCCCAGATCCAATTAAGCAGAATTTGACATTTATTCAATACATGAATCAAAAACGCGAGTCAGAGAGGACACAACAGAACAGGAGGCCTACGGCACAGAATAGAGACTTGAAGCACGCCATGAACAAGTTATCCCTCCCCAATCTTGATGGCAATAGTAAGACGTCTGCTAAGGCTTGGATTCGCAAGTTAGACACATTCTTGACACTCAAACCCATGTCGAAAATAGAAGCTACTGAATTTGCCACAATGCATTTAGAGGGAGCAACATATGATTGGTGTCATCATGGGCTAGTC
This sequence comes from Cupressus sempervirens, assembly GCA_028749045.1. Classification (NCBI taxonomy): domain Eukaryota; kingdom Viridiplantae; phylum Streptophyta; class Pinopsida; order Cupressales; family Cupressaceae; genus Cupressus; species Cupressus sempervirens. The sequence continues at coordinate 520,247,562 of CM053790.1, forward strand.
ACCCAAGATCATGGTCTCATTACATCTTACGAGATTTTCAGCTCTAAGTTGCTCACTCGTTTTGAGGTCTACTACAGGGATGGTCTTTAGATGACTTCATTGATGAATTTCCGTGGATCTCGGTTATGGTTCCAGACATGACAAAAAAGCATAAGGTAATGTTGTTTACAGAGGGCTTACAGGACAGATTTAGAGGTTTGGTCAAGGTCCTGAAACCAAACACCTTGGATGATGTTATTAAGATCTCACATGATCTGGACTCGCCTTCTTCAATACTACAGCCTCCTAAGAAACTTTATAAGGGGCCCACTTCGATCCAAAAGAACAAGAATCAGCATAAGACTTTCCCCCCAAGGTTGGACTTTGAGACACAAAATGAATTGAGGAGAAAGAAGTTATGCTTCACTTGTAGTAAGCCATGGACATGTAATGTCCCCGATTTAGCAGGTTTCTGAACTATGGTTTTGTTAGCTCATCATTGCAACCCTCGTGAGTTGACATTTGGATTTGGAGGTGGCTGCATGTTGTCTGGGCACAAATTCTACTAGTTGTGGATCATACCAGTGTTGGTGATGTGCATCAGTTGTGGCCTACACATTGTCATTGATCTAGCATGTTGACAGTCCAAATTGAGAGCCGGCCAAGTTCAGTAAATAAAATCAGATTCTTAATACATTCAAGTTGTTTGGTTACAAACTCATTATGCATTGTATTCGTCTCTTTCAATAAGGCAAAGTTTGAGCAATAATTCTCTATGCTTTACTTCTGTTTTGCTATCATTCCTATATATTCCAAAAAAATACAAAAAAATCAGAAAAAACAATAAACATAGAATACCAAGATTGCCCTCATTTAAAATATTCAGTTCTACCGAAGGAAGGGTTTTTACAGGACACCAAATCACAGGTGCCTTGGCAGTGGTAAAATACATTATATCGAGGTTCTTCCAGAAGAGGATGAGCAGCAGGAAGGCAGCGATGTTGATGGCAGCGATGAGGAAAGAAGTGAGGAACAACCTCTAAAAGAGAGGAAGAAGGAATCCATTCCGGCACAATTCCCTATTATAGCTTCCCTTTTAGGTGATCCGAATAGTCATTCCTTTCGTTTGAAGGGTGTAATTAGAGGGCAGCGTATTGTGTGCCTCTTAGATACAGGTGCATCACATAATTTCATAAGCACACGTTGGGTATTGAAGAGAAGGTTATAGGTTGATGATATACCAGAACTTGAAGTTAAGGTAGCAAGGGGTTATAGATTAAGGTGCACAGGTGAAGTGTCAGGGATTTCAATTCACTTTGATGACTATCTTCTAGAGGCAGATTTTTATGTTGTTGATTTGGATGGGTTAGACGCCATGTTGGGTAGGCAGTGGTTATAGACTATCGGCAAGTAAAAAGTTGATCATGATAAGATGCAAATGGAATTCTTACAAGAGGGTGAGCAAGTGATTCTCAACGCCATGCCAGAGGGTGAACCCAGAGTGATTTCAGTCCACAAGATGGAGACAATTATGAGGCATGATGACATGGAGTGGGCAGCACATTGTTTCATCTCCTCTAAGGTTACATTTTCCTCAGAAGAGAAGTTTCATTGTGACATTCAGCCAGTGTTTGATAAGCACAAGAGGGTTTTTGAAGACATACCCCCGAGTATTCCCCAGATAGAGGGTTTGAGCATATCATTGAGTTAAAGGAGGGTGCCAAGCCCATCATTACCACTCCTTATCGCCACCCTAGGCACTATAAAGAGGAAATAGAAAGGACAATTAAGGAACTCTTAGACATGGGACACATCAAACCTAGCTCCAGCCCTTTTGTTTCTTCGGTAGTTTTGGTGAAGAAGGATGGTACTCTTCGCATGTGTATTGATTATAGTTCTCTCAACAAGAGGACCATTAAGAATAGGTACCCTATTCCTCACATTGATGAGTTATTAGATGAACTACATGGGGCAGTCTATTTTTCGAAAATAGATCTTCGATCTGGATACCATCAAATATGTGTTCGTGAGAAGGACGTGCATAAGACAACTTTCAGATGCCACTACGAACACTTTGAGTTTTTGGTTATGCCATTTGGGCTCACTAATGTGCCTGCCACATTTCAATCATGTATGAACCATATTTTTAAAAGGCAGTCGCACAAAAGCGTGTTGGTATTCTTTGATAATATCTCGGTTTTTAGCAGGACTTGGGAGGCGCATTTACAGCACCTAGATGAGGTACTTAGCATTATGGAAAAGCATTCATTGTTTGCGAAGGAATCGAAGTGTGAGTTCAGATCGACTGAGATTCTTTACCTTGGACACATGATTGGTGCAAATGGGGTTAAGGTACACCAAGAAAAGATACAAACAATCCTAGATTGGCCACCTTCGAGGAATGTATCAGATTTGAGAGGCTTCTTCAGTTTTTGCTCTTATTACAGGAGGTTCATTAGAGGCTTCTCTTAGACAGCAGCTCCCCTCATCGATCTCACACGGAAAGTGGCACTCAAGTGGACAAATGATGCAGAGGTAGTCTTTGATAGGCTCAAGAAAGTGATGAGCACATGCCCAGTTCTAGCACTTTCCAACTTCTCTTGCCCTTTTGTCTTAGAGTGTGATGCTTCAAGGAAGGAAATTGGTGTAGTTCTAATGCAAGACAAACATCCAATAGCTTGTGAGAGCCGAAAGCTCAAGGATAGTGAAAGATTCTACTCCACCTATGACAAAGATATGTTAGCCATTATGCACGCCTTAACCAAGTTTAGACAGTACTTGGTGGGTGGCAAATTTACAGTTAAGACGGATCACAACAGCTTGCGATATTTTTTTGAACAGAAGCATCTGAATGAAAGACAACAAAAGTGGGTCATCAAGATTCAAGCCTATGACTTTGATATCAAGTATGTCAAGGGTAAGAACAATGTAGTTGTTAATGTTCTTTCCAAAAGATATCAACAGATTAGAAGTCCCAATTATTGGTTGAGTATTCTAAGAATACTCAAACTTGTCTGATCATGGATGAGCAGCTCTAGGACAGCAGGTACAAGGTAATCAATGATATGATTTTTTATAAGGATAGGATCTACCTCGTGCCTGAGTCTAAGCTCAAAGTAAAAATTATGAATGCCCTTCATGATGCACTATCAACCAGACACGCAGCTTGCTTCAAAACCTATACGCAAGTCAGAGGAAGGTTTTCATGAAAGGGCTTCAAGGACAATGTCCTTCAGCATGTCAGAGAATGCCAGACTTATCAGCAAAACATGTCAGAGCACAAGTTTCCAATCGGATTATTACACCCTCTTCCTATTCCAGCACAGAAATGGAAGGGTACCTCCATGGACTTTCTTACAGGGTTGCCGAGAGTTCAGGGCAGAGATTCCATTTTTGTGCTTGTGGACCATTTGACGAAGTTTTCTCATTTCTATGCTATAGCGGCAGACTAGTCGGCCTCTCAAGTAGTCGAGTTGTTTCTTCGAGAGGTTTTTTGTCTACATGGCCTACCATAGACCATTGTGAGTGATAGGGATAGCAAATTTCTCAACACCTTTTGGCAGGAGTTATCCAGATTGGCAGGTACGAAGTTGACACCCAGCACGAGTTACCACCCACAAATGGATGGGCAGACTAAGATAGTAAATAAATGGGTGGAGGGTTATCTTCGGAACTATGTAGCAGGGCAATAGAGAGCCTGGGTTAAATGGTTGTATTTAGGGGAGTACTACTACAACTCCTATCACATGTCCATCCAGATGACACCATTTTGAGCTCTCTATGGCAGCGAGCTGCTATCATTCGTAGATCTGGCCCTGCAGGAAAGCAAAGCACTACTAGCTAGAGATTGGATACAAAACCAGTACAACATCCTCAGATCTCTTTGAGAGAACATCCTACAGGCTCAGAATCAGCAGAAAATGTATGTTGATCGCCACCGGACAGAGCGGAGTTTTGAGTTAGGTGAGATGGTTTATCTTCACCTCCAACCTTATAGGCAGAGGTCCTTGAAGAAGAGTGGATTCAAAAAGCTTCAGCCTATATTTTATGGTCCCTATTGCATTACTAGGAGGGTTGGTGAGGTTGCTTATGAGCTAAAATTGCCAAGTGATAGCAGGTTCCATAATGTTTTTCACATGTCTTACCTCAAGAAGGTGATTGGTCAGCATAGAGTGCTTTCCGTCGAATTGCCCCCACTTGATGTGGAAGGGGAAACTGGTTTTAGTTCCAGCCGAGGTGACTGAGATCAGAGAGGAAGTTGCGTATTAGATCCATCAAAGGTATTTAGTTCACTAGAAGGATTTGCCTTATGAGGATGTCACCTGGGAGGGTGAATCTATCCTGCAACATCCAGCAGTGAGATTGCTTGAGGGCAAGCAATCCTGGGAAGGAAGGACTGTAAAGTCCCCTTCTTTGTACTAGGCCTTTTTGGTGCCTTGTTGGTCTATCTTTTCATTCGGATAAGCTAACGACATTAATCTAAAGGATGCTAGCCAATCACAGGAATTTACTTGGTCTTGTTCAAGGAAATATTAAAGTTGAGGAGCTTTTCTATAGATAAGTCACTTTATTATATAAAGTGGATTTATAAAGTTGCTTTATGACTTAAAGTCATTTTTATAACAAAAGTAGCTTAAGTGACTAAAAAACAAAAATGGGTTTATCCCACATTAACTAGTTGTTTGTGCTCACCCTCATATCAAGGTTATAAAAGCAATGGGCTTTCTTGGGATTGTTACCATGATTTATAATATTGTTCAAAATAGTAGAGGTTGCTTAAATGTGATTGGTTGCTTTAAGGACGAAACCCCTTAGGGCAGTGTGAGGGGTTAGACGTAGCCCCAGCTGCTCATTGGAGACATCATTTAGTTTTAACGTGGAGTTTGAGTGGTGACACTTTGTTTCTATCAGATCTGCTCCCAAGAGTAAAGTTGTCTCACTAATATACAGTGGTGGGTGTTCTGATATTAGCTAGAGTTCAAAGGTTAAGTCTGCGGTATGTGGGGAAGACATCACAATCGTTCACAGATGTTTGGAAGGTTATTTGGTCAGTGTGTCATCAGACCAGCAGGCCATCAGTAAACATGAGATCCAAGGTGTCGGGTAGCCTTTTTCCTCACGCGGCTAGGGAGGAGCATGTGTTTCTGATTTGCGAGTGGATTCTGAGGTGCCACGAGTGACATACCGAGAGTTGGGCATGCTAAGTTTCGGCCGCAATTGCAGGTACAATGGTGTAGGCAGCAATGAGCCCTCAATATTCCATTTCCGCTAAACAGTAAGCAAGCCATGATTGCATAGACAATCAACCTTCCATGACAACTCCAGGTTCCAATGTTATTTAATTTGTATTTTGTTTACATGAATTAATGTCTATAGTCCAAGATTGAATATAAGGGTATGGTATTGTCGAATTGTTTATCACAAGCCAACTAATAGATGAATCAAGAACATGGTTTAAAGCAATTTTGAGGGTGCTGTGAGTTTTTTTCTTCCAAGCATTCACATTTTTATAGTTTGTTTAGTCATATTGTTGCTCTCCGGGTTTAGATTCGTACAAGATCAATATTCCCTGACTTAGCCTAGGATTTCACTTCATATTATTTAGAAGTAGTTTAGTTGGATGAAAGAATTGTGAATGTTTACTTGCTTGACTCGAATATAAACTAGGTTGCTAGGCTCTTGCTAATGGTAGGAGTGCCTTGTGTGGTGAGCTAGTGAAAGTACTTAACTTCAATTGATATCCAATCTTTAGTCTACATCCATTGATAGGATTGAAGAGAGTAGACATTAATTTGAAAACCATTGGAGTATATCCTTAGAAGCTTGCACTAGTGGGTGGAGTCGTCGATCAAGCTATATCTAATAGAGTCCAAGTCAGCCATGATTCCTTGCATTCATAGTTAGAGGTGGAGGTAGCATTAGAAGTTAAAAGTTTATGTTGAAGTTGAAGTGGAGAAATGAAATTAAAGCTATATTTTCATTGCACATTGTGAAGTCAAATCTTTAGGAGTGCAAAGAGTGATATCCATTGAATGAATACCATAAGTCCCCTAAGTGATTACCACCGAATCACGTTATTTCACAAAGTGAGTATTCACAGTTGAAGGAACCTTGAAGTCAATTCAAGATCTTACTTTGCAAGCTTAGCATGAGAGATGACCTTATTCAAGAGAGGATTAAGTGTTTAATGTTTCACTTTGAAACATTAGGTAGTTGATTATATATGTTGTACTGGAATAAAAACTCACATCAATGGGTACACCACCTCATATGAATGGCAAGAGGCACATAAGGCCAAAAGGGATGGCATCTGCTCTTGGGCCTAGTGTAGTGAATCGATTAAGGCACCTTAATATACCCCTTATCCTAGCTCTCCTAAGTTTAACTCCAATAAAGAAAATATATCTTATTATTTAATTAATGCTCCTGACCCAACTCAGTGATCTTATATCTCTAAGAAGTAAGATCTATTTTTGTGGATTATTTTTCCATGATTTTCAAACATGTTGCAAGATCTCAATGAGGTACATGGTGTTACTAATCCTATTCTACTTCAAATTTGTGATTTAGGGTAGTAACTAAGGCATTTTGTAATGTCTCATTCATAAAATAAATGTATTTAATTAAACCTTGTTAATGGGCCGATTGATCTAATATATCTCGGACCCATTTTTAATTTAATTGTTTCCATAGGTAAGTATGGTTGTCGGCTATCTTTATACACCCTCGATTGGTTTTCCCAATGGGTATTTAAGCATGGCATGGAGGTAGTCATAGGTATGCATTCTGGATTATTTTCTTTGTATTGTGAATTCCCGTTGGGATTCTTTGTTGTTCGCCATTTCGGAAGTGAAATAACTTCCCTATTTGGTTTTCTAGTTTCAGTGGGATTCAACCCTCACCCTTTTCCGTTCTACATTACTTGCTCGGATCTAGCAAATTCGCGCACCATCTTTGTTATGGATTCATTTATATATATAGTTATATATCTTTGGGTTCCATTGCTCTAGCAATAATTGTTTGGCAAATACATGTTATGGCATCTTGTTCATAACTCATTCTACATTCACCATGTGGTTCCTACATACCCCGTAGCATAACAGAACAAACTGTATGGCCTCCAAGAAGAAACTTTACAACCTCCATAAGCAACCATACGGCCTCCAAGTAGAAACCGTACAACCTCCAAAAGCAACCGTACGACCTCCAAGAAACAACCGTATGGCTACTAGCAGCTACCGTTATTCTGGCACAAACCCAAAACAGAACATCACGGTGGTATCAGAGCTTTTAATTCTGCCCACTTGTGGAAGTGAATGCAAGTTTATACTCAAAAGTTAATGCGATATAAACTTATTGGTAGAATGGAAAATCATCAAGATCCTACGATAGAACTCATGAATCTTTTAAGAGAGCTGAACAAAAACCAAATGCAAATCAACGAAACCCAAAGGCTTATGTAGGAAACTGTACAAAAATTGGCCAAGGGAAAGACAACAGAAGAACAAAATGGGCATAAAGATGATTTTGTTTCGAGAAGGAAAAACTTTCAACCCTCTCGCTCTCGACCCTCGATACCCATCTTCCTTCCAAGGATAGAAGCACCATGAAAAGAAAGAGAGCCCACCTTTGAGGAAATGCAAGAAAAACTTCAAGAAGATTGGCTAAACACGAATATGGAAGGCAATATATCTTACAGAGACTGTTGATCTAAGAATGAGATATTTTGGAGGGGGAAATTGTGGTTATTTTAATGATGATCTCGGAAGAAAGATCAGAAAGGTAAACTTATCGCCATTTGATGGATCTGGAGTCATTACCGCACAGTCATGGGTTCTGAAGGCAGATACCTATCTCCAACTCAATCCAATGCTCGAAGAGGAAGCAATCAAGTTCGCAACACTTCATCTCGAAGGAGTGGAGCATGAGTGGTGGCATCATGGATTGGTCACTCTCGATCACGACCAAGTGACCTCTAATGTCGAGTTCACTAAGAGACTCATTAACCATTTCAATGGGAAGGATCCTAAGCTAAACTTCAAAGACCTAGCTCAACTAAAGCAAACAGGCATGGTAGAAAACTACATCATTGAGTTCCAAAGGCTGTCAGTTCTAGTCACAAACATCTCTGAAAGACGTCGAATTGTGTTATTCATGGATGGGCTAAGAGAGCCTTTGAGAGGCTGGATCAAAGGGTTCAACCCGTGTGCACTCAACGAAGCTATTAAGAAGGTGCGTGACATGGCCGCATCTTCCTCCAAAACTCACTCAACTTCACCAGCACCATCCCCACAAGAAGACAAGGACAAGGAGCTAGTTCAGAAGAAACTTCAGTTTGATGAAGATTCTCGACAAGAGCTTTGGAGGAAAAAGCTCAATTTCACGTGCAAAAAACCATGGGGACTTGATCATCACTGCCTTGGGAAGGGAAAGATTCATTACATTGAGGTGATGCCTGATGACGACGAAGGACAAATACCTGCAACAATTGATGAAAAAATTACCTAGCAGGAGAGAATAAATGCCCTGATACAAAAGGGGGTTCCATTGCTACCCTCACTATAGCAACTGGAAGTGGTATCTTCAGGGTTCGTGGCACACTTAACAGAAAACGAGTCCCAATCATGATTGATAGTGGCGCCACACTCAATTTCATCAATTCATCTTTGATCACTAGTAAAGGCTTGCATGCAGTGGAGCATGGAGGATTTGAGGTTAAGGTTGCAGGAGGAACCTTGTTACCTTGCACTCATGTGATCCCACAGCTACAAATTTCCATGGGAAACCATAACATGACAGATGATTTCTTTGTCATAGATTTGGTTGATACTGATATCATTTTGGGCATATAGTGGTTGGAAACTCTTGACTAGGACACCCAAAGTTTCAAAAGGATGGACTTTTCATTCAAGACAGATGGCAAGAAGGTGCTGCTAAGAGGGATGTCAAATAAAGGATCAAGGGAAGTCACAATCAAGAAGATGAAGGCCATTTTTAAACAGGATTTGGTCCCAGACGCTACAAGTAAAAACAAGATAGTCAACACTTTACCCCATTCCTTGGATAATTGGCAGGCCCTTCTATTGGTTGAGTACTCCAAGAACACTTTTGCATATGAATTGATGGATGGCTATGTACACAATGAAAGATACAAAGTTATTGATGACATCATTAACTAACACAAAACTGAAGAAGCTGATTACAGAAGGTTTCCTACAACCGGATTTGCATTTTCTTGAGGACAAGCAAATTTTGGGACAGGAGAACTGTAATGTCCCAGTCATTAAATAAATGTATTTAATTAAACCTTGTGGATGGCCCGATTGATTTAATATATCTTGGACCCATTTTTAATTTAATTGTTTCCATAGGTAAGTATAGTCGTCGGCTATCTTTGTACACCCTCAGAAGGTTTTTCCGATGGGTATTTAAGCACGAGATGTAGGTAGTCGTAGGTATGCATTCTGGATTATTTTCATTATATTGCGAATTCCCGTTGGGATTCTCTATTGTTCGTCATTTCGGAAGTGAAATACCTCCCCTATTTGTTTTTTCGTTTTCGGTGGGATTCATCCCTCACCCTATTCCATTTTACATTAAATGCTCGGATTTAGCAAATCCACCCACCATCTTTATTATAGATTCATTTACATATATATATATATATATATATATATATATATATCTTTGGGTTACAGTGCTCTGGCATTAATTGTTTGGTAAATACATGTTCTAGCATCTTGTTCGTAACTCATTCTGCATTCACCGTGTGGCTCCTATATATATATATATATATATATATATATATATATATATATGTATATCTTTGGGTTCCAGTGCTCTGGCATTAATTGTTTGGTAAATACATGTTCTAGCATCTTGTTCGTAACTCATTCTGCATTCACCGTGTGGCTCCTACATACCTCGTAACATAACAGAACAAACCGTATGGCCTCCAAGAAGCAACCATATGGCCTCCAGAAGCAACCGTATGGCCTCCAAGTAGAAACCGTACGGCCTCCAGAAGCAACCGTATAACCTCCAAGTAAAAACCGTACAGCCTCCAAGAAACAACCGTACGGCTACTAGCAGCTATCATTATACTAGCGTACACCCAGAACGAAACATCACACATTTAGAAAAGGGGACATTACAAATCTATTCTTCTTCTTTGCTATCAAACTTTCTCATTAATCATTGCTTTAGACTTGGTTCAAATAGCTTTCCACAATGGAAGCACAACTTCTTCCTCTAAAGTCATTCTCTATTTCTTCAACCTTCTTTGGTTTTGGAGGTAATGATATTAGTTGCGGGGTATCTTTTGGAAGGGTTTCTTATGTTGCTTTGTTTGTGCACTCTTGGAGTGAGATTTGTTCTCTGTTGTTGAATCTTCAATTTCAAAGCCCTTCTAATGGCACCTTTTAAATATGTAAGCTCAAAACCATTTAACCAAGCCTTGAAGTGAATTTGATAATCCCTCAATAATAAAAAACCATGATTCTCCTCTCTATAACATTTGGCACCATGACTAAAACCCTCTGAAATTCCACTACACACTCTATCGAAACATGCTACCTCAATCGCATCACTCTCTAAAATACACCTATAGGTCCTTCTTGACAAGTCTTTTTATGAGCCTCTGTGTGAAATCAACACATCACAATATGATGACGTCTTTATGATCCATGATGCCACCATTCGTGTGTTGTATTGTCCAAATGAAAAATAGTAAACATGATAGCTTCATCTTTTGTCAGAGGATTGACAGAGATAATATCCAATTTTTTAACCCAAGCCCTTGTAGTGACCTTCCCTAGACAAACCAATTAAAAGAATCAACCCACTCAACCTCAATTGTAGATCTCTTTTAAACTGTTGTGTATGTTGTCTTTTTCCTCGACTCATTCCTACCATTTTGGAATTGTACTAAAGAGATTTAGCCTCTGACATTGATATCAAGTCTTGAGTACTCATCTATGCAAGCATTAAAGGTATTTTCTAGTTGGGTTTTCTACCCCTCATCCAGTGGTGACTACATTCTATGTAAAAATGTAGACAATAAAGGTCTTAGGGCTGATCTAATTCAATACCCCCTATTATGTTTGAGATTTCCAAACCCGTTCTGATCTAAATTACTCCCTTCTCTTGCATTGTTTTGTATAGATTTGGTGTGGTTATTAATTTCAATCATATTCGGCATCATTTGGATGAGCATTTGTGTCATTTGTTCTTACCTATGCATGTAGACCTTCCACTCATTCTCCTTCACCCTCTGGATCTGACATCTTCTTAACGCCACCTCCAATTCCATGCTAGCTGTTATAATGTTGCCTCTTAAATTCTTTTTTCTCTCACCGAGAGCCTCTGATCTCTTTGACTAAACTGCAAAAAATATGCCCCAACTCTAAAGCTGGCAGGACAGCATACTCTAATACTAATGTATTGTCCCTAGGATTACCTTCTCTGCCGTAATCAATTTCAAACAGATTTTTAGAGATTAAATCTTTAGAAAACAATGACACAATAAAGTAACAAGGTTGTTGGCATAACTGATGCAAATTGTGTTGTAGAGATGTTATAGTGCATGTTTGATGGTCACTTGATTAGTTATTGTGTTGTCATTGATGTAAACTTGAAGGTTATCTACTAACTGTAAACCAGGGAACTTTATTCTAGTATCCACAGATTACAAATCAATGTGCGGTTGGTTTGTGTGCTGAGTTAGAGTGTGTGGTCGATATGGGAGACTTAGAGATGTCTCTAGATGTTGTATGTGCAATTTCATATACTACACACAAGCATGGAGAAAGTTATGATTGATTGAAGTATGACAGTTTAACCGAGTTTAACAGTTTGTGACAGACAGTGAATGATTTGATTGGTTTATCAAATCTGCCATGATCCACATGTTGTAATCCAGGATTGATGATCTACAGATTCTATACTCAGTTATGTGATCAATGTTACAGTGGTGCATGACTTGGTTAACAGCTAGACATGTTTTGGATTGGTTGAGGTTTCTTCAAGAAAAAATGCAAGAACACTTTGAACAGTTCATACTTGATCCTCAACCAGTAGGATATGGGCTGACTCGGATAGATCTTTCATGATGAAAAGATAAGTGTTGATGTGGAGATGATGTGGCACTAATGGGTTATGTTGAATCGGTCATACATTGGTCATTGTGATCGAATTTCTTGAAGTTATGCATGTTCGTTGGAAAGAATGCATAAGGCCAAATGTTCTTTGTTGAATTGTTGTGCAGTTTAGGTGATTATGTGGATCTAGTAAAGGGTAGATTCGAGTTTAATAACAAGTTTGGGCCGGCCTAAGGTGAAATTCAAGTGCACAATGTTTTGGTTATGGTGGTGGCCACCATTGAGATTGAGATGTGTATTTATATGAAAAATTGTTGCAGTTGCAAGTGTGATGATTGTAGATGGTGTGTGCGATCAAGTCGATAGATGGATTCCTGTGATCAGATGTAGATGATGTGTTGAATTGGATCTGTAAAAGCAATTGAGAAGCGTTATTCCCAGATCACCTGCCTTGATGAATTCTAACAGGTTCTCAAGTATAAATCCCTTAACTAGATCACTCTAACAGGGTGAGCAGGATGCTAACAGGTCTGAAGATTAATTCCCTTAATCAGGTGGCTCACTAGCTTGAGTTAGAAATCCTCCAACAAGGTTACTCCTTACAAGGTAAAGCTCCTCACAGGGCTAAAGGCAAATCCCTTAACCAGGTGACTCCTAACAGAGTCTGCTCCTAATAAGGCATTATTGTAAGCTCCTAACAAGGCTAAGCCTTTAACCAGATACAATTCAAAAGAGTGTCAGGTACTAATCCCCACCGTGGCCCCTCTGACCAAGGGTTTCCACATGATTACTTGTGTGAATGTTTTATTAGTTATCTCGTTGATAGTTCACAAGTTTACATTGCATGCATGTGGTGAATGATTAAATGGTTAAGATCAGATTTGGTTGATGTTTATTTGATAAGTTGTTGAATGTTTTGAATTTGATAAATTACTAATTCACCTCCCTCTCAGTAATCTTGGACCTTAATTATATTAACAATTGGTAACAGAACATAGGTCCTCTTGGTGGAAAGCCTAACACCTTGAGGTAAAAATCAGGATGATGAAGAAAGGAGGTCCAAAGTTTTCTAAGGAAAACTTCTCTATATAATGTGATAGGATGGAGATTTACATCAGAGGAATGGGGCCACACTATTGGACACATATTGAGCACAAATATACAAGACCTAATCGGACACTTAGTGCAGATTTGATAAAGGTGGAGACAGAAAGCATAATAGCCTTGGATGCCATTATAAGTGCTCTATCTAATGCTGAGTTTGTTGATAGACTTAGTACTGCACATGAAGTTTGGGAAAAGCTTAAGGCTGTCTATGGTGAAGATGTACATGTTCAAAGAGATAGGGTTGAAAGTCTGAAAGGGAAATATGATGACATGAAAATGGTAGAAGATGAAAATACTGCTCATTATGGTTATAGGTTAAAAGAAGTGGTTGCTGCAATCAGAATTGTCGGTGGAACCATAAGTGATGAAGAAGTGGTAAGTAAAATGTTGAGAACCTTGTTGCTTGTTTATGCCATTGGAATTTCTGCAATTCAAGAGTTGAAAACGTTTGACAAAGTTTACATTGATGGACTTGGTAAGCTTATTGCATTTGAGATCAACAATTATGATAACAGTATTCTCAAGGTTGAAACAGCTTTTGAGGCCTCCTTATCATTGGCATCGGGAAGCAAAGGCAAAGAATTATGGGAGATCGATACATTTCTTAATGAAGAAAGGAGACAAGATGAGTTGGAATCACTTGCAAGGAAATTGCCTAGAGGTACTAATAAGTACAAAGGTACCTGGTAAATCACCTCTGAAATGTTTTTCATGCAAAAAAATTGGTCACGTTGCTGCTAGATGTTCTAATTCCGATGAAAAGAATAAGGCAAGAAAATTTGAAGGAAAGGGAAAGAAGCAGTCTTATGTTGCCGTTGATGGAGTGGTTGATAATGAATCTAAGGGAAATGATGAAGAATAAGTGGTGAATGTTGTTGTCAAGGAAGAGACCACAGAAAGTGAATGTGAGAAAGCTTTAGTCTCACATATAGAGCGCAGCAGTGATTGGGTCATTGACAGCAGATGTTCACATCACATGACCGGTGATAGAAGTAAATTCATCAAGCTTGAAGAGTTTGATGGTAGTGTAATCAGATTTGGTAACACTCCATGTTTGGTAAAAGGTAAAGGATCTATTTCCTTGAGTGGTAAAAGTAATGCTGATGATGTTTATCTTGTTGAAGGTTTGAAACACAAATTGCTTAGTGTTGGTTGTCTTAATAATAAAGTTTATCATCTAGAGTTCAAGGCAGGCATGTGCAGGATTATAGGAAGCTCAGGAGATTTGATTGCTATCAGGAGACAGAGCAAAGGTAATGTATTTTGTTTTACTGTTAACAGTTGTTTGGTTGCTAGAGATGAAGATGGTTATGCTATAGGAGATATTTCCATGTAAACTTTGATGGCTTAGTTCATAAAAAGTGCTTCATTCTGCATGGTTTTTAATTTAAATATCGTACTTTCTATATTCTTACTTTCAGATTATATGTGGGTATATAGTGAAAAATTTAATGTTCGTCTTTTGAGAACTACAAAGAAGGATGCGTGATGAATTCTCTAAAATTGGCAACTATATTATTTGAGCTCATTCAATAGTTTCTTAATTGAAAATAAGCATCTATCTCTTAGATATTATTTTGATATCTCCATTAAAATCGAAGCTGCAAAGAAATTTAATTTTTTACAAATCTTTTGTTTCTCTATTTTCACCCAAGATGATCAACAAAGGTGGTGTTCTCTGACAGTCTGACTCATTTTAAGTTCTTGGTTTTTGTATTAATCACCAGAGCTAGCATTTTTATTCTGATGACATGTTATTTTGTCGCAAGTCTAATATCAATCTGATTTTTTATCTTCTCCTATGTGTCTGGATTTTTTATGTTCTCCTATATTTCTGGATCCATGCAGTATTTCCACAACAATATTATAGTCAATAAATGGAACTCCGCTAGATGGCTTTCTCACCTGTTTCACTAGCTCATGTAGTCCTTGTTTCTGGTCCCCAAATCACTTTGAACAGCTCCCTCATTGAAAGAAGTGTCTAAAATGGTCTATTCCCTAACAACACCAGACCTAATTTGTTCAAGATCCTTTCAATGTGCTATCATGGAGCACTCAATCACAAGGTTTCTTTGCTTCAACTTTTCATAATTTCATACTCTTATATCATACATCTAGTTCCACATATATCCTAGCCACAATCTTATTCTAAGGTTATGATATCTGGGACACGAGTAAGCAGTGAGTTGCTGATCAGATCATCATAAGAGAACATCATTTTTTATCTTGCAAATATTTTCATCTTGTTCAAATTTTCACTGAAATTAAATAAAATACTCAAAAGAGTCGGTCTTATCCAAGTGTGTACCTTCCTCACTTTAATGCATAGAGTGAATGAAAATTTAAAAAGCAATTTATCATGCAAGCAAGCTGCTACTCTCAAATGTGAAGGGAAAATATTTATATGTTTCCTTCCAATATTGCTCAAAGCTTTTGTCATCCTATATTGAGCTTCTGAAAGATTGAAAACGAAATCAGAATAACCCTCTCCATGCCCAATGCCCTGTTTCCATATTAACTATATTTATCGCGAGAAGCATAAGCTCCAAAATTATGGTAAATGTTTCTCTGCACACTATACAAGTTAAGTCTTTCAGTTTTAGCCTTTTTTTTGTAATCTTTAATAGCTACTAGGATGGTTTAAAAACATAACTGAACCAAATGAATAAACTCTACAAACTAAGAAAAATAAATAAACATAAAGGAAAATCATCAAAATCTTACATTCAAATGATTTTGAAAACCCATTATCTGAAAGATAATGAAAGAAAACTCAAATAAATGGAACACAAATGTGTCTGTATATTAAAAATCTGAATATTCTGCTAGAATTTAAAATAATATACAGTGAAATATCTGAGTAAAATGATATACAAACGCAAGCAAAAAATTAATTATAGTTTAAAGGGGCTTTGAAATTTTCTAGACCTTTTAAATCTCATTTTCATGTAAACCATACCTGCAGAAAGCCATCCATCAGTATAAGCATCCGTGACATCATAGAGATCTTGCCAAATTTCAATTTGTTCATTATCAAGAAGTTTGTGCAGTCCCTGTTGTCCAAAAGGATGTCATTTGGTATCACAATGATGCCAGATGAAATATTAAACATGAAAGAAATGACAATTACAAAATAAAGGACAAAAATGCCATATATTCTACCACATTACTAGCAGTAGACAAAATTATGGTCGCTAAAGTACAATTGCAGTGTCTACATTCATTGTAGTTGTCCACAAAAGCTGTTATAAGAAAAATAATTGGAACACTTTAAAATAAAAGCTATTCATGTTGACACAATATGTACAATTAGAAACATACTCTGTGGAAGTGAAATACAGGTTTATCAACTGCGATAAGACATGTTCAGCCTGATGATTTCAATCCCCATTTTAGCTAGTTTTACATACTCTATAATCATCATCACTCTTTATATTGAAGAACAAAGCCACACAGTGAGCAACAAAAGGTGATATATTAGAAGACTATGAGATACAAATTGAAATTTAATTTTCCTTGGAAACCTGTAATTCGATGTGTGACCTCAAAATCTGGATAGGTTTTTACTAAGGAAGGATCCTCCCACCTGCATAGCCAAGGGAAGCACCAAACCTACTACTCAAGTTTCCTTTATATATTTACTCTTGACCACTTAGTTTTTGTTACTTATTTCTTTATTTTCTTTGCACGCTGATCATTAGATAAAAGACCTTGTATATTGTGATTGCAAAAGCCTTGGTGTAAATTTGAATAGGTAATCCAGAATTTCATCAAGAATATGGGGCCAAACTATATATAGTAGAACTTCTAGGAAGCGAGAAAAATCAGGATGCTAAATGATCAACAAAAACAGAATTATATTCTGTAGGCAATTACATTACTATGTTTCTAAAAGAAACAAACATAAACAGAATTTGGAAATAGAAACTACCTAAACAAACGAAGATGACCGTTAAAGAAACATTACAATATTTTGTCATGTCCCATCCCTTCAACTAAGCTCGAAGTTGATACTTAAATATTTTGCACACCGATAGGCCTAAGTCATTAAGCAAGGGGTGTCTTGGCTGTGGAAAGTTGAGTAAAAGTTTGTTCTTTTTATTTCCCACCTCAATTTAAATTATCTTCCTCCATATGTGACTTGGTGTTGGTCTCTTATGTTATGTGGCATATGACTACTTACAACCTCCTATTTGGCAGCTGCATCATTGAATCTCTTCCTTCAGTTGTGTATGTAATGTTTGTGTAGTTAGGCGCATGTTGGGCCGATTGTAACGTTTCGTTACCAGACATTTGGTGGTGTTGAGAGCCCTTTTAGGGTGATCGCGGTGTGGAGGAGCTATTCATGAGCTTCTAAAGAAAAACTCTAAACATTCTCCGTTTGCATCATTAAAAGGTAATTTGTATTTCATGAAGGACAAAACCCCTTCTAATTCTCATTATAGAACGTCGCCCCTATTCTCTTATTCTTGCTTTCAACTTCATGACATGTGTGTTCACATAGAGTGCTTAATCGCAAGTTGAAATCAGCATGAAAGTTGTTGAACGCTGGGAATTATTTCTTACAATTCAAACATATTGGAGTTTGTAGTAAGGAGGACCTGACCCAAGTTGTATATGCCGGCGCGTGAAGTCAAGGAGAAACGGAGTTGCATGGCTAACGCCTTCCTTCTCAGGAGCCCAAACTGATAATAAAAAAATGAGGTGCAAGCCTACGCCATCTTTGATCAACCAGCAAGTGGTTAGGAAGCTATCCAACCATTCATACTGCTTCCTCAAAGTTGGTGTGTATCACAAACCATCCACCACCAGCGTTTGAATGGTATTTAATGGTCTCCTATATCCAATCTTTTGTATTTGGTTATTTACAAACTCTATACAATTGCATGTTCAGTGACGATGATGTCTGATGAAGCGCAGTTGGTTGTTATTGGTACTAGACTATTTGTCACTATTACCAAAACATTATTCAATAAAATGCATCTTTCATTTTTTATAATACCACAGTGTTATGCACCATTGTTTGTCACTAATTCATAACTCATATCAAGATTTATGTTGCGGTGAAAACAAAAACATTCAATTACATTACTATGTTTCTAAAAGAAACAAACGAACGTAAACGGAAGTTGGAAATATAAACTACCTAAACAAACTAAGATGACCATTAAAGAACCATTACAATATTTTGTCATATCTCGTCCCATCAACTAAGCTCCAAATTGACACTTGCCCTATTTTGCACCCTAATAGGCCTAAGTCATTAAGCAAGGGTTGTCTTGGGCATGGGAAGTTGAGTAAAAGTTTATTCTTTTTATTTCCCACCTCAATTATAATTATCTTCCTCCATACATGACTTGGTGATGGTTTCTTATGTTACATAGCATATGACTACTTACACCTATTTGGCAGCAGCATCATTAAATCTCCTCCTTTAGTTACGCATGTAAGGTTTGTGCAGTCAAGCACATGTTGGGCTTGTTGTAACATTTCCTCCCTAGGCATTTGGTGGTGTTGAGAGTCTTCTTTGGGTGATCGCGGGTGTGAAGGAGTTATTCACGAGCTTCTGAAGAAAACCTTTGAACATTCTCCCCCTACATCATTGAAAGGTAATCTATATTTCATGAAGGATGAAACCCCTTCTAAGTCTCATTATAGGACATCACCCCTATTCTCTTAATCTTGCTTTCAACTTCACGACACCCGGTGTTCACACAAAGTGCTTAATCACAGGTTGGAATCAGCGTGGAAGTTGTTGAACGCTAGGAATTATATCTTATAGTTCACATATATTGGAGTTTGTAGTAAGGAGGACCTGACCCAAGTTGTTTGTGTCGGTGTGTGAAGTCAAGGAGAACCGGAGTTGCATGGCTAACGCCTTACTTCTCAAGAGCTCGAACTGATAATAAAAAAATGAGGTATAAGCCTGTGCCATTTTTTATCAACCAACAGGTGGTTAGGAAGCTAACCCAATCATTCAAACTGCTTCTGGAGAGTGGATGTGTATCACATCCCATCCACCACCAATGTTTCAATGGTATTTAATAGTCTCCTATATCCAAGTTGTTGTATTTGGTTATTTACAAACTCTATACCATTGCATGTTAAGTGGTGATGATGTTTGATGAAGTGTAGTTGGTTGTTATTGGTACTGGACTATCTATCACCATTAACTAAACATTGTTCAATAAAGTGCATCTCTGATTTTTTATAATACCAAAAAGGTATGCCCCATTGTTTGTCACTAATTCATAACCCATATCAAGATTTCTCTTGCGGTGAAAATAAAAAAGTTCAATTACATTACTATGTTTCTAAAAGAAACAAACATAACAAAAGTTGGAAATAGAAACTACCTAAAGAAACTAAGATGACCATTAAAGAAACATTACAATATTTTGTCATTTCTTGTCCCATCAACTAAGCTCCAAATTGGCATTTGCCCTATTTTGCACCCTGATAGGCCTAAGTCATTAAGCAAGGGGTGTCTTGGGCATGGAAAGTTGAGTAAAAGTTTATTCTTTTTATTTCCCACCTCAATTATAATTATCTTCCTCCATACGTGACTTTGTGATGGTCTCTTATGTTACATAGCATATGACTACTTACACCTATTTGGCAGCTCTGTCATTGAATCTCCTCCTTCAATTACATATGTAATGTTTGTGCAATCAAGCGAATGTTGGGCATGTTATAACATTTCTTTCCTAGGAATTTGGTGGTGTTGAGAGTCTTGTTTGGGTGATCGCAGGTGTGGAGGAGCTATCCACAAGCTTCTAAAGAAAAATTTTGAACATTCTCCCTCTGCATCATTTAAAGGTAATCTGTATTTCATGAAGGACGAAACCCCTTCTAATTCTCATTATAGCACATCGCCCCTATTCTCTTATTCTTTCTTTCAACTTCATGACACCCGAAGTTGACACAGAGTACTTAATCACTGGTTGGAATCAGCGTGGAAGTTGTTGAACAGTGGGAATTATATCTTATAGTTCAAACATATTGGAGTTTGTAGTAAGGAGGACCTGACCCAAGTTGTCTATGTCGGCGTGTGAATTCAAGGAGAAACGGAATTGCATGGCTGATGCCTTCCTTCTCAAGAGCCCAAATTGATAATAAAAAAAATGAGGTGCGAGCCTACGCCATCTTTGATCAACCAGCAAGTGGTTAGGAAGCTAACCTAACCATTCATACTGCTTCCTCAAAGTCAAAGTGTATCACAAACCATCCACCACCAACATTCAAATGGTATTTATTAGTCTCCTATATCCAAGCTGTTGTATTTGGTTATTTACAAACTCTATACCATCGCATGTAAAGTGACAATGATATCTGATTAAGTGTAGTTGGTTGTTTATTGGTACTGGACTATCTCTCACCATTAACTAAACATTGTTTGATAAAGTGCATGCTTCTCATTTTTATAATACCACAGTATTATTGTTGAAGTTTGTAGCTACAATAGAGATCTTTATCTCTGATTTTATAAGAGAGAAATTTGTATGTTATGACCGTTATGGTCATCTTTAGCTGAAAGAGATATTTTTGATTATATTTAAGTTAATATTATATAAGAAGACATGTGTCATACGTCATGCAAAGAGGCATGCTTATGGAAATATGAAATGTCAAATATTTGGAAATTTAAAGAGCCTTGCATTTGGGGATTGAAGAGACCTTCATATGTAAGATGAAGAGTCTAATCGCAATCTATTTATGTGATTGCTTGGTGTATTATAATGAACAAGGTAAAAGCTTTGTACTTGAACATTTTCTTTATCAATAAAAGATACATTTTGCTGGTGTGGCTGAGTTTTTCCCTTCAAGAGGAAGGTTTTTCCCAAGATAATTTCTTGTGTCATTGGTACATATTTTGTTCTTTTTATTGTTGTTTTATATTTATTTCTGGGCTAAAAACATTACCAGTTATGCCCCATTGTTCGTCACTAATTCATAACTCATATCAAGATTTATCCCACGGTGAAAATAAAAACATTCAGTTTACTAGCAATTTTAGATACAATTCATCACAGTGGTATTAGAGCAGCAAACCTGCTGCCTGGTGGGCTTTCACATTGAATGCATCAATACAACAAAGAACCCTGTAGAATTTCGAGACCCCACAAATTCTAGAAGGAAAAAAATCTTCAGAGATTATTGGAGTACATTCAATGGCTGAAAGCATTCCAGATGCCACTGAGGAAGCCGATAGGGAAGCAAGGAAAACCTTGAGGGCTCTTAGAGAAGAGAAAAACCATGTTGCTGATGTGCTGCAACAACTTACACAGGCTATACAGCAAATGAATATAAGGCCTAGAAGACCCCAAAGTCATTACAGTGAGGATGGTAGTGCAGAAGGAACACCACGAGGCATGGGATCACCCACTCAAACCATGGACAAACCTTTAATGCAAGTATTTGCTGAACATCGTGATAAGGTTGAGGATGTTAATGTTGGAATTATAGGAGATTCTAGATGATGTCATGGCTACATATGTTGAATGGGATTTGTTTTGAACAATGTCAAGGCAATCTTAAGTTTTGTTCAGTATATGGCAATGTAACCCTAGTACTAGTGTAGGTCGGAATGGCGGGACGTTGGGACAAGTTTTCAAAACACGGGAAAATGG
This sequence comes from Cupressus sempervirens, assembly GCA_028749045.1. Taxonomy (NCBI): domain Eukaryota; kingdom Viridiplantae; phylum Streptophyta; class Pinopsida; order Cupressales; family Cupressaceae; genus Cupressus; species Cupressus sempervirens. Next base: position 520,269,376 of record CM053790.1, read on the forward strand.
ACCTCATTTTTGGTACGGCGAGGGGATGGCAGCAAGGGGAGGACGGGGCAAGGAGGGGTGTTGTATAGTATACATATAGAACTTGCAGTTCTAGTTATGCAATGATGTTTCAGTAGAACATACCAAATTAAAATACTTGAACATAGCAACATTGCAACATTAACTAGAACCATTGAACATTCAACATAGTAGCATATTACATATCCAATAGTAACTTTCAAAAATCAAAATTCAAATAGAAATTCAAGTATCCATCCCAGTGGTGGCATGGTTGTGGAATGGTCCATAGGGGTACTTGGGTACTCGAGTACCTGGTGCAGGGACATCTCGAGGACGAGTACTTTGAGATTTCGGAGGGGGGTACAAGTCCCCCGTGTTACAGTGGTATATGGGACAACAAAGGGAACTAGTGAAAGCACGACAGAATAGGAGGCCGAGGGTCCCAAACAGGGATCTAAAGCATGCCATGAACAATCTCACCTTACCTATATTTGATGGCAGCGGGAAAACTACAGCCAGGGCTTGGATACATAAGTTGGACATGTTTCTTACTCTCAAACCAATGTCTGAAACCGAAACAATCAAGTTTTCTACTATGCATTTAGATGAACCAATGTACAATTGGTGGCATCATGGCTTAGTCATGCAAGATCATGGCATGATCAACTCTTATGAGGAGTTCAATAACAAGCTGATAAGCAGCTTTGATAGGAAAGATATAGAAGTGCATTATAGGGCAGTTAGCTCAACTCAAGCATAGTGGTGCTTTGGACACCTACATTGAAGAATTCCAACATATATCTATCACGGTTCCCGACATGACGGAAAATAGGAAGAATATGTTGTTTGTAAAAGGTTTGAGTCAGAGATTCAAGCGATTTGTCAAAGTGATGACACCAAGTACTCTCCAAGATGAAATCAAGATGGCACTTGATCTAGATAGCTCATATTCAGCAGTTCAACCTCCCAAAAAGCCTTTTAAGGGGCCTAAGACCAATCTGAAATCTTCAAATCAGAATAAGGGTAATCCACCAAAGACTAATTTTGAGTCAAGGAATGAGCTAAGGAGGAATTTATACTTCACATGCAAGGAGCCTTGGTTGCCTAATCATAGATGCCTTGAGAAAGGCAAGGTTCATTATATTGAAGTAGTTTCAGATGATGAAAACGAAGATAATGAATTTGATGATAGCAAGGAGGAAGGCACATGCAAGAAGCCCCAAATGGAAACAGTTGAGAGACAAGTTTCAGATCAGCCTCCTACAGTAGCCACTCTCTCGGCAATTCCTACAATTAGTCTTATTCAACTTAAGGGAGTAGTCAAAGGGCAGCAAATGATTTGTTTAGTAGATACAAGGGCAACACATAACTTCATCCGCACTGCCTTAACAGCAAAACAAAAGTTACAAGTGAATGCCAACCCACATTTTGGTGTCAAGGTTGCGGATGGAGATCATCTTAATTGCTTAGGGATGGTTTCCCAACTTGAACGTCAGCTAGGTAGTTACACTCTCGCTGCAGAATTTTATGTGATTGAGTTAGTTGGGATGGATGCTATTTTGTGTCTGTAGTGGCTCTAGACTCTTGGTAGATACACCATTGATCACGATCAAAAACAACTTGAGTTTATCAGAGGAGGTCAACAGGTCATTCTCAAAGCTATCATTGATAGGGGTTCCAAGATTGTTTTAGCTCATAGGATGGAATCCATTTTGAGACACAAGGTTATAGAGTGGGCAGCGCATTGTTTTATTTCCACTAAGTATGTTTCAGATTTAGGACAGCAGCATCACATCAAGATTCAATCAGTGTTAGACAAGCATGAAGGAGTCTTTGGTGATATCCCTCTTGGTATACCTCCTGACTGTGGATTTGAGCATGTGATAGAGCTGGAAGAGGGTGTGAAGCCAATCATTACGACACCCTATGCACTATAAGGAGGAGATAGAGAGGACCATTCGACAGTTGCTTGACATGGGGCACATCAGATTGAGCTCGAGCTCATTTTCTTCATCCATGGTTTTGGTCTAGAAGAAGGATGGAACTCTACGAATGTACATTGACTACAGAGCTTTGAATAAGAGGACTATTAAGGATAGGTATCCTATGCCCCGTATTGATGAGCTATTGGATGAATTACATGGGGTTGTCTACTTTTCGAATATTGATCTTTGTTCCAAGTACCATTAGATTAAGGCCCATGAGAAGGATGTACATAAGATTGCATTTAGGTGCCATTATGGGCACCACAAGTTTTTGGTGATGCCCTTCAGACTCACCAACACACCTGCTACATTTCAGTCATACACGAACCATATATTTAATACAATTGCCTAAGTTAGTGCTAGTATTCTTTGATGACATTTTGATTTTTAGTAAAACATGGAAGGAACATTTGCAACATTTGGATGAGGTTCTAAGTATCATGAAGCAGCACTCCCTATCTGCTAAAGAATCCAAATGCGAATTTGGTTTGTCATAGATCATGTACTTGGGACATATGATTGGAGCTAATGGGGTCAAGGTTCATCAGGAAAAGATACATGCTATGCTAGATTGGCCGCGACCGAAGAATGTTTCAAATTTGAGAAGATTCCTTGGATTATGTTCCTACAACAGGAGGTTTGTGAAGAGTTTCTCTCATCTTGCGGCACCACTTACTGATCTCACAAAGGTTGGGGCTTTCAGGTGGTCCACAGATATGGAGGTGGTATTTCATCAAATCAAGAGAATGATGAGTACATGCCCTATGCTAGCATTACCAAATTCCAATAGACCGATCATCTTGGAGTGTGACGCTTCAGGCGATGGGATTCAAGCAGTACTTATGCAAGACAGACATAATATTGCATTTGAGAGCAAGAAATTGAGAGATCACAAGAAGTTGTATTCCACCTATGATAAGGAGATGCTAGCTATCATGCATGCCCTACCTAAATTCAAATAGTATCTGGTGGGCAAGCATTTTATTGTAAGGATAGATCATGACAGCTTGCGCTTCTTCTTGGCGCAAAAGGAGCTGAATGAAAGGCAGCAAAGGTGGATCAGCAAGATCCAAGCTTACAACTTTGACATTGAGTACATCAAGGGAAAGAATAGCGTAGTTGCAGATGCATTATCGAAGGGACTGGTCAATGCTTCTTGTTGTGCTATGTTAGAGATTTCAGCTCAGTGGAAGTCTCAACAGTTAGTTGAGTATTACAAAAACACCTCCACTCGTGAGGTTATGGATGGGCAGATTCAGGATGACAAGTATAGAGTAATAGATGATATTATATACTACAAGAACAGAATTTACTTGGTCCCTAAATCCAAATTTAAGGAATAGATTATGTATGCCATTCACAATAGCCCAACAGTAGGCCACCCTAGATACTTTAAGGCCTACAAGCAAATACGAGAGAGGTTTACCTAGAAGGGTCTCAAGAGCGATGTCCTCCATCATGTCAAGGAGTGTTTTTCCTATCCCAAAAACAAGTCAGAGCATGTACATCCTACTGGTTTATTGCAGCCCCTACCGATTCCAAATCACAAGTGGGAAAGTATATCGATGGATTTCATCACAGGGCTTCTAAAAGTGTAGGGTAAAGATAGCATTTTTGTGGTGGTAGACAAATTGATGAAGTATGCTCATTTCCTTGCAATGGCAATTGATTGGACAGCTTCACGGAAGTCTTCCGGCTACACGGACCATTGTCAGTAATATGGACAGTAAGTTCCTTAACATGTTTTGGCAAGACTCAATTGACACCTAGCACCAATTACCATCCTTAGATAGACAATCAAACGGAAATAGAAATAGCTGGATAGAGGGATACCTCCGTAATAATATTTTTGGACAGCAGTGAGCATGGGTCAAATGGTTCTATTTGGGTGAATACTGCTACAATTCCACTTATCATATGACTATTGGCATGTCCCTTTTCAAAGCACTTTATGGGTATGAACCCTTCTCTTTTGTGGATTTAACTTTGTCGGATAGTCGAACACCATTGGCTAAAGATTGGTTGCAAGAGCAACAGGATATTCTATCCACTCTAAAGAAACTATGCAACGTGCTCAGAATCAGTAGAAGATTTATGCAGATCAACACTGGACTAAGAGAGTTTTTTAGGTTGGGGGGATGATATTTCAATGACTCCAACCTTATAGGCAAAGTTCGCTTTAAAAGAGTGGGTCCAAGAAACTTGGACCTAAATTTTATGCACACTACAAGATGACAAGGAAGATTAGAGAAGCAGTATATGAGTTGGAACTGCCATCAAACAGTCGGATTCATAATATATTTCATGTTTCTTGCCTGAAAAGGGCACTGGGGTAGCATGAAACCTTATCATTGAGGTTACCTCCACTTGATGAAGAGGGTAAATTGGAGTTGGTACCTGTAGAAATGCTTGACACTAGAGAAAGGCAATTAAGAAGCAAAACCATTAGAGAGCATCTGGTTAGATGGGTCAATTGGCCAGTTGAAGACACTACATGGGAAGGTGATTAAATTATCCAGCACCCAGCACTTTGATTGCTTGAGGACAAGCAATCTTGAGAAGGAAGGATAGTCATGTCCCCTCCCATCAACTAAGCTCCAAGTTGATGCTTACCTATTTTGCACCCCGATAGGCCTAAGTCATTAAGCAAGGCATGTCTTGGGCATGGAAAGTTGAATAAAAGTTTATTCTTTTTATTTTCCACCTCAATTATAATTATCTTCCTCCAAATGTGATTTGGTGTTGGTCTCTTATGTTACATGGGATATGACTACTTACCACCTCCTATCTAGCAAGCGCGTCATTGAATCTCCTCCTTCAGTCACATATGTAACATTTGTGCAGTCGGGCGCATGTTGGACATGGTGTAACATTTCCTTCCTCAGCATTTGGTGGTGTTGAGAGCCTTTTCTAGGTGATCGCGAGTGTGGAGGAGCTATTCACAAGCTTCTGAAAAAAAAAATTTGAACATTCTCACTCTACATCATTGAAAGGTAATCTGTATTTCATGAAGGACGAAACCATTTCTAATTCTTAGAATAGGACATCGCCCATATTCTCTTATTCCTGCTTTCAACTTCACAACACTTGTGTGTTCACACAGAGTGCTTAATCACAAGTTGGAGTTAACATGGAAGTTGTTGAATGCTAGGAATTATATCTTACAATTCGAACATATTGGAGTTTTTGTTAAGGAGGACTAGACCCAAGTTGTTTGTGTCGGCGTGTGAAGTCAAGGAGAAATGAAGTTGCATGGTCGATGCTTTCCTTCTCAAGAGACCGAACTGATAATAAAAAATGAGGTGTAAACCTATGCCATCTTTGATCAACTAACAGGTAGTTAGGAACCTAACCCAACCATTCGTATTGCTTCCTCAAAGTTGACGTGTATCACAAACCATCCACCACCAGCGTTCCTAGGCCCCACGAATGGCAATAAAGGGTTTTGTTTGCAAAATTTAATTAGTTTTTAGCATCCACAACCCTAAAAGATTTCTCTGAAATGCTTTTGGTGGCCTCTCATTGTCGTTTTTTGTTTCCAGACAAGTTATATTGTCTTAATCAACAATGGTATTGGCATCACATTCTTCAAAATCATATTAATAGATTGAAGAATGCATGCTACAATGCTACATTCTAATTTTAACTCATGCTTCATAAATATGTTATGCTATGATAAGACTGAAGAACTTAGAATATTAATAGATTTTTATTCCATTAGTTGAACAATGAATGTGAAATAATGATACTTGAACTTGATGCTATAATTTATTTTTAATGTTTTGAATCTTTGATGTTGAACTTGTTACTTGAACTATATGATAGTACGATCACTATGATTACAAGTTTATGGTGTTTTTGTCGTTTAAATGTGTTTATGCTACTATGCTACATTCTAATTTTAACTAATGCTTCATAAATATATATATATATATATATATATATATATGTGTGTGTGTGTGTGTGTGTATATATATATATATATATATGTATATATATATGTATGTATATATATATGTATATATATATGTATGTATGTATATATACATATATATATATATATATAAATTTTACATATTTTTGTACTAACGAACCCAAACCCCTTTCCAAAATTTTGACGAACTTGTGAACTGGTTTTTGAACTTTGAACTTAGAACCGAACTCGAATCGGTAACTTAGGTGTAAATCTATATAAAGAGCTTCATATCCTTTGTTTAATACAACATCGATTTATCATAACAAAGTGTATGATGGATCACTTCTATGCAAGAGATGATTCTGGATAGAATCTAATGTGTATCTCCACAACATGTATTCCTAGAGGATAATCTTCTAAGTCCGATTACAAGGGTGATTTTTGTAGCTTTTCTTGGCGAATGTTATGGTGATCATGATTAGAAAGGTGTAATTGTTACAGTAGTTCTTTGAAAATTAGTGGGTATACAATTCAATATATCATTGTTTTTGTAGGTGACTATTAACACTATACATAGTGTTCTTCATGTTTGTTGTTCTTTGAGCTACAAATTAATTATTGTTGTAAATAGAGTGTAGTGTAATCTTCTAGCGTGTAAAGGCTTGAAACTTTTCAAGTTCTATGTCGAGACTAAAGGCTCGAAAATTTGTGAGATCTATGTTGAGACTGCGTTATTATTATTCAAATAAAATCTTTTTTATGTGATTAGGTTTTGCCCTTGAGGAGGGTTTTCCCAAAGTATCTCCAATTGTTCTAGTTCAAAAATTTAACACACACAACAGATCGAAATATAGAGACATGACTCAAGATACAAAGGGCACCCGCAACAAAAAAAACATGCCCTGAAAAACACAAAGGGGATGTAAAACATTACCATAAACCATAGAAACATGGACTAAGGAATCTCAAAAAAATCTTCTTGCGTGCATGAGCGAAAGGAAGAACTGTGGGCTACAAATGTAAACACGCAAAAATCCTTGTGCAAGCATATAGAACTGATGGTACAGCACAAAAACCCTTCACTCAAACCAGTTGCAAGCTTTAGACATGACTTTGAGAAGAGTCAAAATGAAAAGGCACATGGAATCACACAAAAGAATGGTAAATAATGTCACAAAAAAATGATAGAAAATGCCACATTATATTTTAGGCAAGATAAAGTTTGAGAAAAAACCCCTCGCAAATGATGCATTCAAAAAGAAAACCAATGCCCATGAAATTGTAGTGAGCCTTTTTGCAAGGAAAAACTCTCACTACTGAGGAACAACCTTCAACAACAAAAACAAGTTGAAAAACCTCAAAAAATTCTAATCAAATTTTTTTTTTTTAAACAATTTTTAAGATAATAAACTTCAAAAATTATAGAAAAACATTCCCCAAGGAGACTCAACCTATATCTTATAAAACCCCATTAACCATCTCTATAGGAAATTACATTATATAGGAGGTGCATCATTTAGGAAATTACATTATGTTGTTTCTAAAACAAACAAACCTAAGCAAGAGTCAGACATACAAATTGCCTAAATAAGATGACCATTAATGAAACATTACAATATTTTAATATTTATGAACAATGATGGTTTGACATTTCAAAAACAAGGGGATGAGGGTGTAGACATCCCCTCCACATTTCGGTTTTTTTGGGCATGTGCAGTAGACATCCCCTCTACATGGTTTTTGTCTCCTAGGAACATCCCACAGAGGGAAACCGTAGGGGGATGCCACAACATCCCTTATGTCACTTTGATGTTCCAAGGACATCTTGACATACCCCACAACTAAGTCACAAGGTCTGAGTTTGAGGTCGAGTTTGGCAACTATGAACTTCGGAGAAAGTTTGGCAAGACAAAAAGAATTGAAAAAAAATCGACAATTAATTTGCCTTACATAATTTTCAAAAAAAAAGTTATTTATGACCCAAATTCCTACTACAGGGGGATTTGTAACTTTGTGGAGACAATTATAACTTTGTAGAGTACAATATTTTTTTTACTTTTCTTCGCTAATAAAGAGAATTAAAATAAACGAATAACAATCTTTCTATCTAATCTTTCCTAATAAAATAAAACTTAAAATATTAGAGAGTAAAAAAAAAAATTTAATATTCTAATATAAAAATATTAACAATCATAAAAAACAGACAAAATATTATTATTTTACTGATAATAATTAAATGAATATACATAAAACATACACATTATAAATGTTTTTCTACAATAAATACATACAAATGTGATAACGAAATAATAAACATAACATTTATTATCATATTAATCTTATAAGAACATTAAAACATAATAATAAAAATAACATTTAATATTATTATCTTATTAAACTTTAAAACCTTAACAAATAAATTAAAATGTCATTGAACCGTCAGCTGGAATTTGAGAAGCGAATGCAGAGGAACAAAGATAAGCAAACAAAATAGAGACGAATGACAAGAGGTTGGAGCTGACATGAGGCTGGATAAGACTAATGCAATTAAATACAAGCTTCAAACACAACCTTCCAGCAGCGCCATGATATTCAGACGCAATATTTTTGCCAATGATTTTTTTGCCCCAGCCAAGCTTTAGATAAACAGACGAAGGGAATTGTTTTAGAAAAAAAAATTGCCCAAAAATTCAAAAATGGCTTTGTACGAATTTTATGACGAACTTGGCAGATTTTTTTCATTTTTTATGGGTTTTTCGAATTTCGAGTTTGAGGCCGAAAATTTGGCGAACCCTGTGACTTAGCCCCACAGACAATACATTTTGGGCCCTAGCACACTTTTTAAACAGGTATATATTTTGTTTTCGGGTCCTGGGCACTGCTGCTTGCTGGAAGTTTGATATTATTTTGGAATTACTTTTCCAAGTTGGCTACTGGGATGTAGGAGAATCAAGATTGGGACAAATCCCCTAAACTTATCCTGTCAATTCTTCCTTCTATTGTTGGATTTTCTAATTGCAAGGCTTTATCGTATTTGCCTACCTGCAGATCTGAACTTTGTTGGCTGTCATTGTTAGGATCTAAGTTACTGATGGGTCTGGAAAAAGGGCAGATGTGGGCGCGGATGCCTTCCAAAGTTTGGAGTCGTTAGGATGCACCGTGGATGCTGCCAGGAATCTTGCTTGCCTCCTACAGATGTGCGCGGGATGCTTGGGAAGTTGGGAGAGCATCCAGAGAGAATCCGTTGAGCATCCGGGTGCATCCCGTGAGCATCCAGCCATTTTGAGCACCCAGTCACTTAAGTGACTTATTAAAACATGTGTTTAATAGGTTTTTTTTTATTATATTTTTTCTCCTATTTGCCTCACAACCCTAAAAAGGCCCTAAAAGAGACCATTCATTTCCATTCATTCTCCTATTACTGTTATTTCAAATTGATTATGCTAATTGCTACAGAATGGTTTATTTTTGTATATTTCTTGTATATTTTTGCATACATAAATTATAGTATACACACACAAATATATATCCAAAATCAAAAAAAAAATTCCACGCATCCACGCATCAGCACCCCACACCCGCATCAGCATGAGAACCAGCATCAGTAACTTAGGTTAGGATCTAATTAACTGAGGGGCAAAGGTGGAAAGGGTTTCACAACATCCAATAGCATCTGGAGCTGTGCATAAAGTTTTCTAGTTTTGCCACCATTTCTAGAGCGGCCCCAAGGTTTTCAGATTTTTATCAGCTTCAGAGATCAGAGATCAAACATTTGGGAGTGCAAAACAACCTTAAGGAACTGGCACTGACTGCCAGGACAGAATTAACACCATCCACATCTATGTTCTACTTTTGCAGGGTCATATAAATGCAGATCAGAGAAACTCCAGGCAGATAAACCATATGACATCAGAAAGTCATTGACAGGGTCAGTGTTATCTGCACAGAAAAACAGAGCCAGAATTGTTGAAGAGATTCAGTTCATTGGGAATCATCCATATGGGTATATTCAGGCTAGACATATACCTGTACCTGAAACTGTACTTAACGTGATTGAAATAAAGAATGTCCATGCTTTAAATTTCAGGTTTGCATCTTGTTTATAGCACATTCTGTGTCCTAATTTCAAATGTACATATTTGTATATGGGATGATTGTGTTTACCAGTCAATAGTGGTGCTTTAGAAGCATACCTTTCATTAACAGCTGATCGTATTATCTACAAATTCTGTGTTTTCATTATAATTATTTTTAGGTAACCAGAAACCCTAGATCCAAGGGAAGAGGACATTACAGACACTCACAAGATCTCCCAAGATATAAATAAACCTTTACCTTTATTTGCCCCAGCCAACTATCCTTTCATTGTTTCTATTTTCATTATCAGTTTTTGGGTTATCCAAATGAGAAGAGGGTTCAACAAACTAGAAGTTGCAAACAGGTGAAGGAAAACAAAGAAGAATGAAATAGAAGGAAATAGGAAAAGGAGGAAAAAGGTATGCAACATATCTATGTGTTTTTATGGTTTCATTTTAAGCTTTTTTGTTTTAAAAGTTGAAATTTGAAATACATGCAAATGCTTTCATGTTCCATGATTTTTTCTCAAACCTTCAATGTTATTGTTACAAACTTGCATACATCATGTTAAAGTTTATCAAACCTCCCAACAAACAAATACTGTTCTTGTTTGGATTTTGCAAGATAAAATTGATGTTCTTTAAGCTGGGATATATATAAGAAGTCTGTGGTTTTTATATTCACGTTGCTATTTTTCGTTGCACCATATGCAGCATCGAGATGGAATTATTCAAACCCAATGATGATCGAGCTAAATAAAGCAAGATCTTAGGATGCTAAAAATAATCTAATACCCTCCCTTAATGCTCATTCTATCAACTACCTTGCAGAAAATAATACATGTCTCGCAGCTCCAAATCCTTCAGAACTTTCTGCTACTGTTGAGACCTTCCTGGATCCCCAGAATGTAAATGACCAAGAGTAAAACAGAAAATGTTGTTGCCTTCTTCAGAATGGTCTGCAACAAGAGAGTAGAATCTGCCACTGACCCTCCCTGAGTCTGCAAAACTGCTGACCAAATATCATCGCAAAAACTTTCAACCTAATGTTGGATTATTGAGCTGCTCTTCCCTATGAACAGAGACAAACACTGAGTACAGTTGTCATGATTTTAATGAAAAATCAAGAAAAAACTCCAAACTATGGCAGATCACCAGGATGAACCAAAACTGACTAAGATTCTCAATGCATGCATCTAACTTCTCTCTCGTCTAAGTTGCAAACAATTCTGCTATAGGGTTCTGTTGATGCGAGTTTTGTATCACTCACATAACATATTAGTAATTGAATATCCGATATGGCGTATCAAACATACAATTCCTCTCTTGAAAAGTTATTGCTCATGGGATACGAGAATAACTCCAATGTTCCTTACTCTTGTGGATACTCACTCAGTTTTATCGATGTGATTCGTTGGTAATCACGTAGGCGGCCTTACGCAAATTGTTAAGGATGACTTGGACTTTAATGGGGTGAAGGTGATGGTGGTTCGGTTTGTGAAGTGTGTGGGGCCAGATAATGTTGATCGTGATGATGATGTAGGGTGTGTCTGCTAATGCTGATGTTGATGGGAAAGCAGTGGTGATGGAAGGTGAATGGATGTGTTCTGATATTTGACCTACTCCTCTAACTTCTTTCTCTAAACTTCGACTACCCAGCTACTCACTATTCTACTCCTACTCCTACAAATGGAAGGTTAGCAAATGGACGAGGATCGAACCTAATGAGAGCTGACCAATGGCCTCACTTCCACAGGTGCAATGATTCGAAGGAATAATAAACTAATTTACCACACAAGGCTTCCCAACCAGCCGCTAGGATGCTAGTGGTCTATTATTGATCCCTATAAAACATTTACCAATGCTACCATACAACTATCCATCTACTTTACTCTTGCTTACTTGAAATGAAATTTGCTTCAACAACTTGAAAGGAAATCTAACTATGTGGAAGTAGAAAACATGCAATAACACCCAATGTTCTTAATCAACATGCAAATCGCAACAATGAAGAAGAAAGCAATTTTGGTATTATCTTCGCAACCATTTCTCCAACACTTTACAAATGAGAGCAAATGGCCTTATATAGGGGCCAAATCTACAACAAACGGTGGAGATCAAAACAAAATCAACGACCCAGATTGGATCCTAAAAACCCTAATTAGGGTTGCCACCCCATCGGCCAATGAGAAGATGCCACCTCATCAATGGACCAATGAAAAAAGTGCAAAAAGTGGCAACCAATGAGAAGGCACCAAAATGGTGGCCAACCAGAAATAGACACTTGTCCTATTCTAGAAGAAAGAGAAATTGCCACTTGGGCTTACATCAAATGATCTTCTAATATAAATCTTCCCTTTTCTTTCATTTTCTTAGCTAAGGCAATGAACTTAGCTAGCCTTTCGTTAACTTCTTCCATAGGAAGACAAGGTGGGTGCTTCACCTTGAGTTCTGCCAACTTCACCACGCTGCTTGCTGCTTGTAGTATCCTTTCATGGTCCTTCTCATATTCCTTTGTAAATCCAATAAAAGCATTGAGAGAGGAAAGGGTGCCCAAATGCTTCTTCTTGATAGCAACCTTTCCTAACTCATCCAACCTCGATCCAAAATCCGTCTTGTTGACATCCTCTTCTTTTATATCTTCAAAATCAAGTGCCATCCCAATGTCGCTCATCATGATTGAAATAGAAATGTCGATGCTTGGGCTGTGATGTACAACTGCCTTTTGTATCTTCTTTGCTAAGGGGAGTTGTCCTTCCTTTAGTCTGTCCTTCATCCGTATCATGTCCACTATAGCGATATTGGTGTCGATTATTCACTTCATTTTCGAGAAGACGGGTATTTTGGGCATCATATATTCTTTGTCTTTCTTAGTGTTTGTCCGCTTGGGATTCTTACTTGCACTAACATCCTCCATACTCATCACCCTATTACGGGATGGTAAAGTGGTTGACCAAAAGGCAAGTAGAACCAAGGGAAGCAATCCTTAGACTAGAACAATAGAAAGATGTCGGCATAAGGACCCCTTGCAACTCTAGATGATGAAAATTCACCTTAACCAATAATCTTACAGCGACTTTTCGGAATTAGGACTAGACCTCAAGAACTTCAAACCCACTTGCAAATCAGAAATTTAAAATGCAATTCACCTCCAAATAAAATTACCCAACCTAGGGCAAAAATCGCAGCCTCTTGAAAAAATCAGAATTTTATCTTCCACAAATTTCGGCTCCCACAAATTTCGCCCTCCACAAAATTCGGCTCCCACAAATTTCGGCTCCCACGAATTTCGACCTCCACAAATTTTGGCCTCCACAAATTTCGCCAAGCTAGAAGAGTGCAGATCTGCTCTTGCAAAATCGCCCACGCCTTGAGAAGGAGAAGTGAGAAGTGAGGAAGAAATGGGACCCAACTTTCTTACTCCCTCCAAGCTGTCCGACTTGGACCCTGGGAGAAAGAAAAACAATAATTAATGCAAAAAATTATGGCCCACAATCAAATACTTAGCTAAATATTAATTTTGTCAAAATTGAAAATTGCCTTTTAAAATTGCCAATTAGTTCTAAATTGCAAAAGGAAATTAAATGGTGCCTTGGAGATGTTAAATATTTCCATTTAATGAGGATTTAGTAATTAATATGTCACTAAAATTGGATTTTGGCTAACCAAAAGCCATTTTTCAATATTAAATTACCAATTTCATTAAAGGCAAAAGTTTTTCAACGCAATTTTAATCTATTAAAGCCAATTTTTTGCAATTTTTACCCAAATCAATTTTGCTATGCCAATTAGAATTTTTTTGACAAAAATAAAATAAAATTGCCTCTAGAGTCAAAAATCAATTTTTGCAATTTAGCCTCATTCCTGCAAAATTAAAATTTCCATTAAAGAAAAATTTGAGATTTTCCAAAACTTAAGTCTAACAAAAAAATTTCTTTTGAAAGATTATTCAAATTTACACAATTATATCCGGATTTTCAAAAGAAAATGTCTAACTGGCAAATATTGCTCTTTAAAATTTTGTCCAGCCTAAGGATGAAATTGGTGGCTCTAGAAAATCAAGCGAAACCAGGTGAAAATAAACTAAGTCTCTCCTCATTTGGCTCGAAGGTGCCAAGGCGTGGAATTTTCAAAACTCAAAAAATTTTGGACAACCCAAAAATTTGCCGAGGCAATCAAAAAAAAGGGGGTCCCCAAAGAATTTGGGGTGATGGTGTGAGAACCTCACAACATCTGGCGACTCCACGGGTGAAATGTTCCTAAACATTTCAAGAACAAAAATCTCAGGATGGCTTACTCGAAAATCTACTTAAGGACAAGCAATCAACAAAGGAAAGAACTCTCAAGTTGAACTTAAGCATCCTGGCCATAAGTTACCCACGTGTGTGCAAATGATTTATTCCCCGCTCGACAAGAACTTGATAATTTCTCAGATTCATCAAACTTAGCTATTATAGTATCCTTATTTCAAAAGCAACCTGGATAGAGCCCCATTGCTAGTCAGGTGTCTATAACCCTGACGGAGTTATCGCTGTGGCACCACAATCACGGTTCTACCTTTAGTGATTATTTTTATAGCACCGATAGAGATGATTGCACACCCTTGAACCAAATTTCATCTTTATTTTCACTTTGATACTGTTTTTTTTCTTTTCTCATGATATTTTCTCTTTTCTTCTTTCTTTTCTTCAATCTTTTGTTTGGTTTGTAGGCAATGAAGCTTGCGAAGGGTTTGGAAGACCACAGTGGCGCTGAAGTAAGTGTAAGATTTTTACTAAGTCCAATTTCACTTCGAAACATCAAGAACTCAAAGCAATTAAGTGTGAGTAGAATGTTGTAACCATGTCAGAGATAACTCAAGAACCTCTATCGAGTTAAACCCAAGTTTAGTACAAGTCCTACCATAGACGAATGACTAAACACATCCTTTAATCTCTAGACCTTGTCAAATATACTCAAGAAATGAACGAGATGGTCTCCGTTTCGTCACCAAAAATGTAAAATCTACACACCTCGCCCACGAGTGATAACATGGACCCCCCTTTGCGCTTGCAAAGACCCAAAAGAAAAACTGCTAACTAAGGGAAGCTAAAAGATTTCAAGTCAAATGACTTGATGCAAACTAAACTCGAACTTCCTCACAACACCTAAACTAAACAACGGAAAGAAAACTACTCTAAACAACTGAAAGGGAAACTATTCTAAACCCTTGGGCCAAATGGTCCAAGACAAACTCTACTCTAAAGAACAGAAAAACAAACAAACTACCAACTGAAAGCAAACCTATTCTAACCATGTACAAAAGGGCTCTGGATGAAGTCCTAGGCTTGGAAATAATGCTTGAGGAATTGCCCATTTATAGGCAATGGGACATCCTCACCAGTGAGTGTCTTTAGTCTAAATGCATTATCTCCGATGATCTCGGATATCTGGAAAGGACCCTTCCATACTTTATTGAATTTGTCATGTTGTCCTTTTCTCTCATGGGCTTTGTCCCAATATAAGACCAAGTCTGAAATCCTGAAGGCCTTATTTTGCGCTCTTCTATTGAACCAACGTTTCACTACCCCTTGATGTTTTGCAAATTTATCTAGGGCTTCATCTCTCTTCTCGTCTAACTGCATCAACTGAGTCAACCTAACTTGGACTCGATCTTTGTCCTCATCATAGTATTCTTGTATGAACCTCAAATTTGGAATTTTCAATTGGATCGGGAATACAGGATCTTGTCCATAAACCAAATGATAAGGTGTGATTCCTATGGACTCTTTCATTCTAGTTTTGTCTACCCATAAGGCGTATCTCAGTTGTGTGTGCCAATCTCTTGGGTTCCTATCTAAGAGTTTTCCAATCACGGTCAAAAGGTTCTTATTTGTAGATTCTACTAGGCCATTTCCCTTGGGATAGTATCCTGATGAAAATTTTAAAATTATCCCATGGTCAAACGCCCAAGTATGGAATTTTAAAGAACTAAAAGTAGAACCATTATCACATACAAAGGCAGAAGGACAACCAAACCTGGTGGTAATCTTTTCTTCTAAGAACTTCATGACAATCTCAGCAGTGCAATTCTTGAAGGCCTGGGCTTCTGACCACCGAGTACAGTAGTCAATTGCGGTTAGAATATACCTGTGTTGTGATGAAGAAGGTGGATTGATGGGACCAATGAAGTCAAGTCCCCACATCGCGAAAGGTCTCACCTCAACGATTGGCCGCAAAGACATTGCTAGGTTCCTCTGCCTCTTTGCCACAGTTTGGCAAACATGACAAGTCTTCACATGCTTGTGAGTGTCCTTGAACAAAGTTGGCCAATAGTATCTGGCTCTTAATATCCAATGTGCTATGGCCAAATCTGATCCATGTCCTGTTCCCCATTTGTCATGAAAATGTTCTAAGATGTTCTTGGCTTCTTCCTTTCCGACGCATAAACTTGATAAAATGGCAGTCTGTGCGAGGGCATTTGCCACCTAATTGTGTGCTCTATAGCTGAACTTGATGTTGAAGACATCGAAGCTTTCTATCAAATCCCAGACTCAGTTTCTATTACTCTTCAACCTCTTGTCATGGCAAGAGAACTTTTGCTTTATCTGTTCAATTATTAGATATGAGTCCCTAAGTACATGAAGTATTTTCGCACCTTTCTTGATAGCACACAACAAGCCTAGAATCAACGCTTCATATTCCGCCATGTTGTAGGTGTATGGGAATTGCAATTTGTGTGCCTCCAAATATGTTGCCCTTGTTGGGCTGACTAACTCAAATCCAGCTTCGGCTCCTTGCTTGGTTTTGAAGCCATCAAACCTTAGAGTCCATACTCCATTTCTTTCTAAATACTCCTTTTGTAAATTCCTCGACTCATCTATTTCATCATCTTCTTTTATTTCTGCATTAGGTGGTGTAATTTGGTTTTTCGTTTCACCCATCAAGCTGCTTTCAACTTCCTCAACTTGTTGACTCTCAATCTTTTGTTTGCCATGTTGATTTTCATGTTTTAGGGCCCCTGTGATCCTCTTTTCCACTTGTTCTAAGGCCACTGTACACAAGGAGCAAGATAACTCCGAGTGGAATGCATTGTGAATTCTGCACCAGTTGAGTAATAATAAGTCTCTTACTGGCGTTCGATTACCCAACTCCATCCCTTGTTGCACAATTCTAGTCACAAAGTTCTTGAAGTTTTCAAACATGCCTTCACCCTCATCGAACAAAGCATCTAGATCTGACTCAATCAGGATCTCGGTGGAATCCTTTCCTTCACTCATGATGTTCATAGTCAACACTTCTAGTTTCTTTGGTCTGTAGGTGCTCATATTTGTTTCCACAAACAATATTTCATTTGGTTCATCCTTTTCTGTGATTGTCAATCTCAACCTTGGGGTGCTATCAATTCTGATTTGATTGGCTAGTCCTTTCCATGGAGCCACATGTGAGAGAAGTCTGTTGCCATATATCCATTCAATCTTCTAGCCCAATCTCTACCTAGGATCAATCCATAGGTATTGGCCACATCTACTGCGGAAATGTCTACCATGTGTTCCATTCTTGGATCGGATGCCAACTGCATGTGTATGTTGTGTAGCTCACCTACTACCGGCACTTCTGTCTTATCTAATTGAGTAACTCTTATGTTTGATCCCAAAGGTGTGATTCCTAATCTTCTGCAAATGTTCAAAGGCATGAAATTACTTGACGCTCTTGAATCTATCAAGCAATTGTGAAGCAGCTTCCCGAACATCTTTACGAATAGCAAAAATGGGGCTGGCTCATCCTTCCCTTGATAATGCACTACTGGTGTCTTATGCACTTGCTTTGGCTTCACTTTGAAATCTATTGGTTGAGCAACCTCTTCCTTCTTCACTTTTTCTTTGTTGTTTATCAGGTCTTGACTCCTTTGAGTTTGTTGTTCTACAGGCATTGATCCTTGAGCCACATAAACTGGTTGAGGTCCCAGCTGTCTATTGAATCCACTGATATCACCATATGCAATCTTTTGTGTAGAACTTCCTATTTCTTCGGATGAAATGTCTTGAGATGAGTTTACCATATTTGCTCCTGGAGCGTCTTGGATTACATGCACCGAATTAGGAGGAGACCTCCCTTGAGTCTTTGTTGTTGCACCTTGAGTGTGGAATCTTTGTGATTTACTAGCTTTCAAACTATCAAGGAACGAGTCTCTATTCTCCGCTACCTTCAATAGTTCGAACAAAGGGAGACTGATTTTAACCTTCTTCATCTCCTTTGTCACGCTTTGTCCTAATCTCTTCAAATCTTCATTGTTCACGGCATCCTTTCCAGTTCTTCCTCTATTTGCTTCTTGTGTCAACTGGACATTCTGCATTATTTGAGTACCTTGATTGTTCTACAATGTGTTCTATTGAAAGTTCAATTGTCCATTCCCACTGCCAAGGTTACCTTTTCTATACTCGGGTGCATCCTTCGAAGGATTCAGTATATTATTTGCATTGGGGTGTGCAGGCGTATTGAAATTATTTGGGGGTATAGAGGATGTGAAGGGTCCATCATTTCTTTTGTTGTTCCTCTGATAGAACCTAGCATTGCTAGCCGGTTATTGAAATGTTTGGTTCCCACCTATTCCTTGAACTAAAACAGTATCTTCCAAAGGTGGGAAAGAAAAATCCGACCCATCGTTATACCCTTTCTAATCTATTTCTTCATCAATTGGTCCATTTGCTAACTCAGGAGGAAATCTCCCTTGGGGTTCTTCATAAGCTTCAAATTCTGGTGGGAATGAAAACTCTTCAAAAGTCAAACATTGATCATATCCTAGGGATGGGACAATCTCATACCCTGTAACCTTAACATCTTCTTGGTTATTTGATTCATCTATTATGTTTTGAAACAGGTTAGATGCTCTCTTGAATTCTGCACACCCTAACTCCGAATGTTGATCCGTCTCATGGAATCTGCAATACTTGGACATGGCAGACTCAACCAAGAATATTTAGTCTACTGGTCTATTATCTATTGAAGCTTGAGTATCAAGTGGCGACACCACATTTCCATTGTTTGGACCCGTATTCCAAGTTCTCCTCTGGTTGGATTGATTGTTACATCCTTGGTCTTGTGACTGATTATTACCTTGGTAGTTATTGCTTTGGTAGTTCCTTTGATAACCGCCACCTTTATTTTGGTAATTATTCCCTTGATTATTCCTTTGGTAGTCTCTATCTTGATAATTCCTCTAGTATCCTCCTTCTTGATGGTTTCTTTGATATCCTCCTTGAGGACCTCCACCTTGATTCTGGTAATTATTCCCTTGATTATTTCTTTGGGAACTTTGGAGTTGATTGTTCTAGTTTCTCGAATAGGTGACTTCCGTAGACAACTTCTTGACTTGGTCAATCAACTCTTTCATCTCATCATTTTCTTCTTGCGTCCTTGTGGAGGAATTTGCACCTTGTAGATAAATTGGTACTGATGGCAGTGCTTGAGATAATGGAGGCCCCGGATGTACTACTAACTGATTTGCGGGTGCCTAGTATGTAAGCTGTGGAACCGGATTGTTTGGATATCTTGCACCTTGAGGTTCCATTCCTTGTTGGCCTAATTGCCTTCCTATCTCAATCACTTTAGTGTAGGCCTCAGTCAACGTTGTGGGAGCAGGATTCGCCATTCTTGTGAACATAGTCGTCCGGTTGTCTAAGGCACTATAGTATGCTTCCAATGCACCACCTTCTGTCATTGTGTAAGGGGCTTGCAATCTTGTGTAAGCCTTATGGAAACGATCATTGAAGGAACTTATCGTTTCTCTATCATGTCTCCTTATGTCTACAAACCTTCTATGTAACTCCAATGATGTGATGAGCATACCAAACTTTGCAATAAAGGCTTCTTTGAGTTGAACCCATCCCATTATTGATGATGCTGGTAAATTGACAAACCAGTAATAAGGTTCTTCCCCTAGTGAATAAGGAAAAAGCCTACACGCGACATCTTCCTCTTGAATTCTTCTATTGCACAATGCCTCCTGGAATACCTTGATATGTTCGTCTATTGTACGATTAGGATCATTGACAAAAAACTTGGGGCAAAATACTACCGAATTCTTTGGTAGATCATGGTATTGTTGGAATAAGAGTGGTGAGGCGTTGTTTTGCTGGTGGTTGAGCCATCGTTGGTTGATTGATCTGAACTTGAACTGGCTGATTGATTGGAATTGGTAAATTGACTTGAGCCTGAACTGGTGGACTGCTTGGAGCCTGAATTGGTAGACTACTTGAGGGGTAAGCTAAGTTTGAGGTATCAACTACCCGACAATTCCTTGGTTTCTTGGGAGATTCTAACACAAGTAAGTCCTCTTCTTGGTGTGGTGTATTTCTCAATATCCTCTGCCTTCTATCAGATATCAGTCTCTCAAATCTTTCGGGGGAAAAAGACCCAATCTTTCTATCCGGCTCGAAAATAATCCCAACTTGATTGTCTCTAATTCAAGTTCTCTTCAACAATAGCTTGATCTTGCCTTTGTGTTTTCCTTTCTCTCTCAAGCTTCCTTTCCAATTCTTTTTGACATTCTAACCGCCTTTGAATTCTCCTTTCAATAGCTCTTGCTTTCCTTTCTTCTTGATTTAGTACGTCAACGGTGTCTAGGTACTCTCTAGTGTTCTCACTTTCCTCCCAAGTGGTTGAGCACAAACTTGCTACAATGTGATCTTGAAGTGTTCTCCAAGTTGCTCTAGGCTGATTTTATCTAGGAAGCACCATTCTTCTTCATAATTGAATGCCAATAGATCCTCAAAATAAATTTTCAGGCCCTCCTTCTAGCGCCAGATAATGTTGATGGCATAACGATGGAGGGTATGTACCTCACCAATGCTCCAATTTCCTCAAGAATGAATTTAAATTCAGCCCTCCTTCTAGTGCCAGATAATGTTGATGCGAGTTTTGTATCACTTACATAACATATTAGTAATTGAATATCCGATACGGAGTATCAAACATACAATTCCTCTCTTGAAAAGTTATTGCTCATGGGATATGAGAATAACTCCAATGTTCCTTACTCTTATGGATACTCACTCAGTTTTATCGATGTGATTCGTTGGTAATCACGTAGGCGGCCTTACGCAAATTGTTGAGGATGACTTGGACTTTGATGGGGTGAAGGTGATGGTGGTTCGGTTTGTGTAAGTGTGCGGGGGTAGATAATGTTGATGGTGATGATGATGTAGGGTGTGTCTGCCAATGCTGATGTTGATGGGAAAGCAGTGGTGATGGAAGGTGAATGGATGTGTTCTGATATTTGACCTACTCCTCTAACTTCTTTCTCTAAACTTCGACTACCCAGCTACTCACTATTCTACTTCTACTCCTACGAATGGAAGGTTAGCAAATGGACGGGGATCAAACCTAATGAGAGCTGACCAGCGGCCTCACTTCCACAGGTGCAATGATTCGAAGGAATAATAAACTAGTTTACCACACAAGGCTTCCCAACCAGCCACTAGGATGCTAGTGGTCTAGTATTGATCCCTATCAAACATTTACCAATGCTATCATTCAACTATCCATCTACTTTACTCTTGCTTACTTAAAATAAAATTTACTTCAACAACTTGAAAAGAAATCTAACTATGTGGAAGTAGAAAACATGCAATAACACCCAATGTTCTTAATCAACATGCAAACCGCAACAATGAAGCAAAGAGCAATTTTGGTATTATCTTCGCAACAATTTCTCCAACACTTTACAAATGAGAGCAAATGGCCTTATATAGGGGCCAAAAATACAACGGACGGTAGATATAAAAACAAAATCAATGATCCAGATTGGATCCTAAAAACCCTAATTAGGGTTGCCACCCCATCGGCCAATGAGAAGACACCACCTCATCAATGAACCAATGAAAAAAGTGCAAAAAGTGGCAACCAATGAGAAAGCACCAAAATGGTGGCCAATCAAAAATAGACACTTGTCCTATTCTAGAAGAAAGAGAAATTGCCACTTGGGCTTACATCAAATGATCTTCTAATATAAATCTTCCCTTTTCTTTCATTTTCTTAGCTAAGGCAATGAACTTAGCTAGCCTTTCATTAACTTCTTCCATAGGAGGACAAGGTGTGTGCTTCACCCTGAGTTCCGTTGACTTCACCACACTGCTTGCTGCTTGTAGTATCCTTTCATGGTCCTCATATTCCTTCGCAAATCCAATAAAAGCATTGAGAGAGGAAAGGGTGCCCAAATGCTTCTTCTTGATAGCAATCTTTCCTAACTCATCCAACCTCAATCCAAAATCCGTCTTGTTGACATCCTCTTCTCTGATATCTTCAAAATCAAGTGCCATCCCAATGTCGCTCATCATGGTTGAAATAGAAGTGTCGACACTTGGGCTGTGATGTACAACCGCCTTCTGTATCTTCTATGCCAAGGGGAATTGTCCTTCTTTTAGTCTATCCTTCATCCGTATCATGTCCACTGTAGCGATATTGGTGTCAGTTACTCTCTTCATTTTCGACAAGAAGGGCGTTTTGGGCATCATATCCTCTTTGTCATTCTTAGTGTTTGTCCACTTGAGATTCTTACTTGCACTAACATCCTCCATACTTGTCGCCCTATTACGGAATGGTAGAGTGGTGGACCAGAAGGCAAGTAGAACCAAGGGAAGCAATCCTTAGACTAGAACGAAAGAAGGATGTCAACTTAAGAACCCCTTGCAACTCTAGATGATGAAAATTTACCTTAACCAATAATCTTATAGCGACTTTTCGGAATTAGGACTAGACCTCAAGAACTTCAAACCCACTTGCAAATCAGAAATTTATCATGCAATTCACCTCCAAATAAAATTACCCAACCTAGGGCAAAAATCGCAGCCTCTTGAAAAAATCAGAATTTTATCTTCCACAAATTTCAGCTCCCACAAATTTCGCCAAGCAAGAAGAGTGCATATCTGCTCTTGCAAAATCACCCACACCTTGAGAAGGAGAAGTTAGAAGTGAGGAAGAAATGGGAGAGAGGCCTCCTCTTATACCCAACTTTCTTACTCCCTCCAAGCTGGCCGACTTGGACCCTGGGAGCAAGGAAAACAATAATTAATGCAAAATTATGGCCCACAATTAAATAAGCCCACAATTAAATAATTAGCTAAATATTAATTTTTCTGAAATTGAAAATTGTCTTTTAAAATTGCCAATTAGTTCTAAATTGCAAAAGGAAATTAAATGGTGCCTTGGAGATGTTAAATATTTCCATTTAATGAGGATTTAGTAATTAATACATCATTAAAATTGGATTTTGGCTAACCAAAAGCCATTTTTCAATATTAAATTACCAATTTCGTTAAAGGCAAAAGTTTTTCAAGGCAATTTTAATCTATTAAAGCCAATTTTTTGCAATTTTTACCCAAATTGATTTTGCTATGCTAATTAGAATTTTTTTGACAATAATAAAATAAAATTGCCTCTTGAGTCAAAAATCGATTTTTGCAATTTAGCCTCATTGCTACAAAATTAAAATTTTCATTAAAGAAAAATCTAACAAAAAATTTTCTTTTGAAAGATTATTCAAATTTACACAATTATATCTAGATTTTCAAAAGAAAACGTCTAACTACCAAATATTGCTCTTTAAAATTTTGCCCGGCCGAAGGATGAAATTGGTGGCTCTGGAAAATCAAGCGGAACTGGATGAAAATAAGCTAAGTCTCTCGTCATTTGGCCCGAAGGTGCCAAGGCGTGGAATTTTCAAAACTTAAAAAATTTTGGACAACCCAAAAATTTGCCGAGGCAATCAAAAAAAGGGGGTCCCCAAAGAATTTGGGGCGACAATGTGAGAACCTCACAACAGGTTGTTGTTACTAGAGTGTACCCTACATTTCCCCTTGCTCGTCTCGGCTGCTGCTACACCTATAGAGCTATGAGTAGAGGAAGGTGTGGAGGCTGGCCCTAGCAATGTAGTAGATGAAGCTCTATGTTGCGGTCTAGAAGAAAACATGCGTCGGTGTTGTTGCCCCTGTATTTGCTGCTCATGCACCTCCTGTATAGTTTGAATCTGTTGCCTACCAGCAAAGGTAGTAGGCATTGGAAGGCCCAAGTTTTCTGGAACTCCCCAAAGCTTGTTGAATTCAATTCTAATCTTCTAGTTTTTGGATTCAATCAAAAACTTACATGGTAAGACACCTTTACCTATCCAAAAGAGAAAGTGTACATTCACTCTAGTGATGCTACCATACCATTCTTCACCACAAATATTGCATCTCCAGTTTCTTGTGCCACTTGTTCCTGATCTGCTTGTTATTCTAGTGGCAAATTGTTTTAAAGGAGATCTTGGATCAAACTTACCCCTAGCCCACTGTGCCAAAGATGGGGAGGGGCAATCAATAGATGGAGTATCAGATAGTATAAAATCAGTACCCATGGAAGTGGAACTAGTTTGGGCCCCTTGCTAATTTGGCCCAACCCCAATGTCACTCTCATGCTCACCCATCTCAACGGTGTCATCATCATCCTCAACCCCAACCTCAGGCTCAGGTTCATATTCTAATTCGCTATCACTATCTGAATGAAATTTCATCTCATCCTGACTATGAGTATCAATGTAGGAGCTCATTTTGACATTGCATTTCACAAAATGAAAAAACAAACAATAATAAAGCTAAATAAAAAAATTCTAAAACTAAAACATCAAGAATCTTAATCTATTATAATTTATTTAAATTTATAAATGATAATCATAACTATAACAAAATGAATCAAGTTACAACCAAAGAACAAAAAACCGGAATAGGCAAGGCTTACTTATGAAACCATTGGAAGTCAATCTTTGTTTTATACTCTTCCTTTTTTCTTTTTTTTTCAATACAGTTGAAAGATAAATTATAATAGAAGTCGTCAGTTTAAACAAACAAAAATAGACAGTTGAAAGAGTTGAAAGATAACAGAAGTCGTTTAAACAAACGAAAATCTTACATTTAACATTCATAAACATGCATTTGAAAATCAGAAAAATAAGTTACAAACCTTACATTTTGCTTGAAAAACTCCTTCAACAAGATTCGGTAAACCCGGAACCACCCTCCTCTTCTTCTTCTTTGTAATGTCACATACATCTAGGCCTATGGAATTTGGAACTGATTCCCTCAAATTTCTTATAAGAGGCTTCTTTAGGTAAAAACTATATTGGACGTCCAGCACACATGCCCTTTTTGCCAATAGTTATTTCCTTGGTATAACTCAAATGCGAAAGATCATCTCAGGTATGCCATTAATACTTGTTATTTGGCATAGAGTGCCCTCAAATATTAATTTGTGCTTCCTGATATCATTCCAATCTGTATCAGAAGTGTAGAATGATTGTGTGGTCATGGAAATGAATATGTGAAGTTTGTGTATGTTCTCTATCAATGATGGTTACTTGATTATTTCCTGATGATATAACTTCTTATCTATCCCCCTTCCATCGATTATTCAATTCAATATGAACAATCAAAATAGTTATTATTATTTTATATTCTCTGTTATATTCTCGATATGTAAATTTGACTGACTCTGCTGCTATATGTATCTACACATATTTTGTGTGCGACAATTATATAAACCATTCTCATTAATATAGACCTCCAATTGATATTCACTATTTACGCTACTATATTTGTTGTCCATTGAATGATTATATAAGTTCAACTCAATATTAATTCTACAGGGGATTTATGGTATTAAATCTCCTAATGTTTGGCCTCCCTGCCAAACCCGCTTAACAATCTATTATTATTCATTCCTTGTAATACTCCTTGTTTGTTTTGTGATGGAGTTTCAGATGTTAATACGCTCCCAATTGTTAGCTATGAGAATACACTGCAGATGCTCATAGTGATCGCCTGTTGCATTGTATGCCTTTGGTAATGGCTTCCAACATGAGTTGCTCCCAACTTATGGCATGATGATGACAAAAATAATCATGGGAGTGTTTCTTGGGTCGTTTCTTCTTTGTGCTACGAATTATATGGTTTCTTCGTCCTTCCATGATGGTGGTTCAAATTGATGCCCTCCTTCCCTATTTGATGTTTCTTCTTTTTCTCCATATATCCTCCTCCGATGTGCTGTGTGGCATTATGGATATTTGCACTCCATTGGTCGATGGCGGAAAAAAGCCACTCTCTCTTCTCCATGCATATTCGTTGGTTGTATAATGTCACCTCTATTCCTAGGATATTGATTTTCTGTTTCATCACCTAATTCACTAGCTTCCGCTAGCAAACTGATTTGTATTCCTTTCCAATTGATGAGTCCATGTAGATTATGTTTGCAAGGCAAGGTTCCATATTTTATATATAAATCGTTGTCTCTGATTCCCCCCGTATGGCTAGTCATCTACCGCTTGTTCTCTTATCTGATAATATTAATGACTATTGCAGGTACAAGTATCATGAATCCCAATCTGTCTTCCTACACGTAATACTTCTCTACATTCCTTATCTCTAAGGAAATGTATTTTGTTATCAAACAATTACTTTGTGCTTTGTTCCGACTACTCCTGACGTTATCTGCTTCCGATGATGGCTCGTGGCATTAATTGTGTTGTTGCAAAACCTCCTATATGGACTGCGATGAATATTTGATAGACTGTGAACTGCTCTCCTCTTCTAATGTCGTGCTTCAGTTTTAGCTGCTTGGACTTTGACCCTTATGCTCTCCCTTTGTTTGCCCAACCGTCCATGTTCACCATAAAATGTTTAGTCCCCTCTATATATACTTGTATGACAGAATGGGCACGACTCTTTAGAAATTTGATTATATTATTATTGTATTTTGATATTTGAATATAATTACGTTTAATATTAAGTTATATTTTTAATCATTTTTATAATATATTCTTACAATTAATATTTGGTATTAAATGTTCATTTTTAATATTTGATGTACGTTGGAAGATACACTTTTGATGATATATATTATAATATATATCATAATTATATTATCATTATCCTTAATTAAAATATAATTCACGTTATAATAAATAATTGGTAATATTGGTTTAATTTATTAAAATTTTATTTCTTTCATTATAAATAATTTTAATTTGGATAATAATACTCTATAAGGTATTATTATTATTTATTATAATACTCTATAATGTAATTATTATAATTATGATTATTATTTATTTATTTAATCTTATATTAACTCTATTATTATAAAAATCAATCTCAAAATAGGGACATCACAGTCCACCCTTCCCAAAATTGCTTGTCCTCAAGCGACTTAATATTCTCTCCCTAAAATTTGATCGACTATCCTACAACAACAAATTAAAATTGGGATTAGCTAGTTTTAAATATAAATTAAGTATTACGAGACTAGATTGTAAAGTACTAAGATCAATTTTAAGAGACAAACTTATGTTTATATATTGTGTGCTTCTCGATCCTTCTATTACCTTTCTTTGACCCATGACAAGTCTTCAATAGTAATCCTCAAAGTGTTGGTAGAGACTTTATCTCTTCCAAATCCTTAAGGACATACTCTTTTCTATGCAATTGTAATCCTTAGGGGAGACTTTATCTCATCCGATGTCACTAGGGATATTCCTTTAGAATTATCCCTCTCTATTTAATCCTTAGGAGAGACTTTATCTCATCCTAAAGCCTCTATAATATTTTCTCTATAGTGGGGTGCCTTAGTAGTTCTCCCATAATCACAGTGTAGTAGGGTGCCCTGCTAGTAGTTCTCCCTTTACTATCACTATGATAGGGCGCCCTCAACGGATCTCCCTCAACTATTCTTGCAATAGGGTGCTCTAGTGGTTCTCCCTTAATTACAGAGCAATAGGGTGTCCTAACCACGATTCTCCCTACATACTACTGCAATAGGGTGCCCCAGCTATTCTCCCTTAATTAATTCTGCAATAGGGTGCTCTAGCGGTTCTCCCTTAATTATAGAGCAATAGGGTGTCCTTACCACAGTTCTCCCTAACATACCACTGTAATAGGGTGCCCTAGCTATTCTCCCTAATTGCACTCTTAGGAAAGTGCTAACAATAGGGTGTCATGAGCAGTTCTCCCTTAATTGCCACTCTTTCCTTTTATTTAATTTAAATATTAAAGTTCTATTAATAATCATTAAAATATGTACATATATGTATTGTTTGATATTTACACTTCCTGATTAGTGGGATGACTAAAGTTGAACTTCCTTGAGGCTTCAATGATTCTCTATTTTGACAATAATCACTTGTATTCATAAGCTTATATTCATCATTTAACTAATCATTTTTCTAGGCTTCTTTTTCACATGTATTCACTAAATGTTTGTAATTATATTCACCCTATAGGATGGCAAGATTATTTCTCTGATACCACTGTAATGTCCCATACGTCTAGGCCTATGGAATTTGGAACTAGTTCCCTCAAATTTCTTATAAGAGGCTTCTTTTGGTAAAAAACTATATTGGACATCCAAGACACATGCCCTTTTTCCAAATAGTTATTTCCTTGGTATAACTCAAATGCGAAAGATCATCTCGGGTATGCCATTAATACTTGTTATTTGGCATAGAGTACCCTCAAATATTAATTTGTGCTTCCTGATATCATTCCAATCTGTATCAAAAGTGTAGAATGATTGTGTGGTCATGGAAATGAGTATGTGAAGTTTGTGTATGTTCTCTATCAATGATGTTTACTTGATTATTTCCTGATGATGTAACTTCTTATCTATCCCCCTTCCATCAATTATTCAATTCACTATGAACAGTCAACATAGTTATTATTATTTTATATTCTCTGTTATATTCTCGATGTGTAAATTTGACTAACTCCGCTACTATGTGTATCTACACATATTTTGTGTGTGACGGTTATATAAACCAGTAATATAGACCTCCAATTGATATTCAATATTTACGCTACTATATTTGTTGTCCCTTGAATGATTATATAAGTTCAACTCAATATAAATTCAACAGGGGATTTATGGTATTAAGTCTCCTAATGTTTGGCCTCCCTACCAAACCTACTTAACAATCTATTATTATTCATTCCTTGTTGTAATACTCCTTGTTTGTTTTGTGATGGAGTTTCAGATGTTAATACGCTCTCGATTGTTAGCTATGAGAATATGTTGCAGATGCTCATAGTGATCGCCTGTTGCATTGTATGACTTTGGTAATGGCTTCCAACGTGAGTTGCTCCCAGCTTATGGCATCATGATGATAGAGATAATCATGGGAGTGTTTCTTGGGTCGTTTCTTCTCTGTGCTACGAATTATATGGCTTCTTCGTCCTTCCATGATGGTGGTTCGAATCCATGCCCTCCTTTCCTATTTAAGGCTTCTTCTTCTTCTCCATATATCCTCCTTCGATGTGCTGTGTGGCATTATGGATATCTGCACTCCATTGGTCGATGGCAGGAAAAAGCAACTCTCTTTTCTCCATGCATATCCGTTGGTTGTATAATGTCACCTCTATTCCTAAGATATTGATTTCCTATTTCATCGCCTAATTCACTGGCTTCCACTAGCAAACTGATTTGTATTCCTTTCCAATTGATGAGTCCATGTAGATTATGTTTGCAAGGCAAGGTTCCATATTTTATATATAAATCGTTGTCTCTAATTCCCCCCGTATGGCTAGTCATCTACTACTTGTTCTCTTATCTGATAATATTGACGACTATTGCAGGTACAAGTATCATGAATTCCAATCTGTCTTCCTCCACGTAATACTTCTCTGCGTTCCTTATCTCTAAGGAAATGTATTTTGTTATCAAACAATTACTTTGTGCTTTGTTCCAACTACTCTTGATGTTATCCGCTGCCAACGATGGCTCGTGGCATTAATTGTGTTGTTGCGAATCCTCCTATATGGACTGCGATGAATATTTGATAGACTGTGAACTACACTCCTCTTCTAATGTCGTGCTTCAGTTTTAGTTGCTTGGACTTTGATCCTTATGCTCTCCCTTTGTTCGCCCAACTGTCCATGTTCCCCATAAAATGTTGAGTCCCCTCTATATATACTTGTATGATAGAATGGGCGCGACTCTTTAGAAATTTGATTATATTATTATTGTATTTTGATATTTGAATATAATTACGTTTAACATTAAGTTATATTTTTAATCATTTTTATAATATATTTTTACAATTAATATTTGGTATTAAATGTTCATATTTAATATTTGATGTATGTTGGAAGATACACTTTTGATGATATATATTATAATATATATCATAATTATATTATCATTATCCTTAATTAAAATATAATTCAGGTTATAATAAATAATTGGTAATATTGGTTTAACTTATTAAAATTTTATTTCTTTCATTATAAATAATTTTGATTTGGATAATAATACTCTATAAGGTATTATTATTATTTATTATAATACTATATAATGTAATTATTATAATTATGATTATTATTTATTTTTTTAATCTTATATTAACTCTATTATTATAAAAATCAATCTTGAAATAGGGACATCACATTCTTGCTCCTAGGCTCTCCTTTTTCACTTGCAAACACTTTCTTCACTCTTGCACAAACCCTTATCTCAGCTCTTCACTCTTCTCCTTCTTGCTGTTGCAAACAATGAGAAATGCAAATGTGAATTAAAATGAAGAATATAAGGGTTTTAAACAAAGGAGGAGGAATGAATGGGCCTCACAATCCAATAGCATAAAAATAGAAACATTAAAACATTTTTAAAATGAGTTAAAATTTTAAATTTTTTAAGTGTCTCTTTTGCTTGCTGCGAGAGACGTCCAGGCGCCCCCCCACAATGAAGGAGACTCCTTGGCATCCCCCCACACCCCCACATTCGGAGATGTCTCCCCATCTCAAAGACATCTCGCCATCTCCTATAGCAATGGTGCTCTCAGTGGCGCCGGCCAAAACGCTAAGACGTCGTCCCCCCGTCCTGGGAATGTCCCTGTCTCCAAGACGGCCCAAATTTTTTTTTTTTTTTTTTTTTTTTTGGGGGGGGGGGGGGGGATCAGACACGTCCCTGTGTTACA
The DNA here is from genome assembly GCA_028749045.1 of Cupressus sempervirens. Lineage (NCBI taxonomy): Eukaryota > Viridiplantae > Streptophyta > Pinopsida > Cupressales > Cupressaceae > Cupressus > Cupressus sempervirens. Next base: position 520,300,324 of record CM053790.1, read on the forward strand.
CTGATATATAATGCATGTGTATATACACACACACATATACTCACGAACCCACCCATGAACCCAATTGGGAAAAAGAAAATTGCCCAAACCCTCAAACCAAAATCTATCTCCATACCAGAATTAGAACTTAGAAAATAATCTAATAAAAAAGTCAACAAAAACTCCTATTGTAATAGAATCCACACCTGGAATTGGATGTAAAATGTCTTCTAATAGTTCTAGTCTTGGAGAGATCTAAGCGTGCATTGATAGCATCTTGGCCAAATGAAGACCACCATTCACAAGCAAAGTTGCACACTGTTGTAATAATATTTTGTAAATAAGCTTCAATTTTTTTGTGGAATCTAAAGAACCGTACAGTCTCTTACAGCTGAACTGCATAGTTTCTTATAGCTGAACTTAAAGGCAACTTTGTTGATTCATTTATGTATTGTTTTACGTTTGATGAAATCACTCTTGTTGGGTTTGCATTTCCATCTTAGTTTCAATTTTCACAATCCATTCTTGGCCTAACATTGCCATCAAAGCACAACTTAATCATCCTTCATTTTTCGCAATAAAATTGTTTACAGCTATATTAATTAGGATAAGTTAAATATTAAAGCTTAAGTCTTTTATATAGAAGACTGAGAAGTGAGAAATAAAATAACTAGAGTTAAAAAACATAGCTCTTCAATATACAAATGTAAATTAAATTAAATAATTCTTAAATAGTTACAAATTAAAATAAAACATCTCTCAAATAATCAAAATAACTCCTCAAATAAAAACAAAAGAAATAAAATAAAATGATTCTCTAATAGTTTAAAGTAAAACTAAAATAACTCTCGAGTAAATTAAAAATAGCAAATATATATACAAGATAAAGATTTCTTTTGTAACAAATGGTTTTTCATATCGAAAACAAGGACAGTTTAAATAAAGATTACCCAACATTCATTAATAGTTAACTGAAAATCCTATTCATATGGCATTAACTGTTTTAACAATCAACTGAAATTACCATAACCATATCAATGATCATCTGAAAATCACTAGGTTAACGACTAATTGAAGATAACTATATTTAGGATCAACTGAAATAACTAGATTTACGATGAACTGAAAATAACTGTATTTATGATCAACTAAAAATAACTAGATTAATGATCAATCAACTATCCTTCCTTCATACAAGTAGGTAAATGCTTAACAAAAAAAGAAGAAAAGAACATGCAAGAATCATCCGGAGGGTCTTTAGCTGGTTGTGCAAGCCTCGGCTTTGTTGAAGGGAGAAGCATTGACATAGACTTAATGATGAAGGGCCAACACCACCCTTACAACTCACAACCAAGATCACAACAAGATGGAGACAAAGAGATGACAAAATGCTTCATAAAGCATCTATTAATACTTGAAAATTCATTACAATATTCTCCAGATGGAAGAACTCCAAACTCTTATAATATAAGAGAACTTCCTCACTAAGGGCTTCCAACTAGAAGAGATTACATTCGAAGAGCTTCTACTTGAAGAGCTACACCTTGAGAGCTTCTTTATAAGAGATTACATTCAAAGAGCTTACATTAGAAGAGCTTCTATTTCTTGAACTTGATTACAAATGATAATAAGCCTTGCTTAAATAGGCACTTCTAACCCAAGACATTACAAACACAACCAATGTGGGATAAAAGATAAATACAACTACCTTTAAATAAATAATAAATTCCCACCCAAATACAACTAAGCACCCATCAAATATTAAATACATGATTTATCTAGAACCTTATAGAATTCCACCTACACACCTTGATAAATGGAATGCCAACTTCTTTTTTCTTTTCTTTTTTATTCACGCCACTTATGCACATTGAAAATAGGAATTTCTCTTTTTCTCATTTTTTTCCTATTTTCTATTTTTAATTATTTTTCTTCCTATTTTCGTCACTTTCTCTCTCCTCCACAAATTTATTTATTTATTTATTTTTTTCTTCTCTTTTTTTTTTTTTTTTTTTAAATAATATTTTTTTTTTGCAAGATGCTCCTTCATCAAACGCATCATGCATCAATTAACCTCCCAACCTCGGACCATACTTATCCCCACACAATCTATTGAATTAGAAAGGCCCTCCCTACCTCGAGATCGGGCTTGGGATGTTCTTAGTCCAACCACCTAAGCATCCTGGTGTTTAGAATGTCCGCATAGTTATGAAACGGACATGCTTGCATAACTAGCACCACTGACATCAAGTGATCATTAGATGGCAAACATGCCTTTAAACTACCCCAAGGATTTCTGATGGGCTCAACGACCCGATCACCACCGCTCGACTTGACAACAAGTTATGTTATTAGGGACGAGCATGAGCTATTAAATAAGATTTATTTATTTTGTTTTAAAGTTTCATGTTTGATTTTACTCTCTTTATCCTTGCAAGATTTCATCTGACCTCTTCACCTTTTCCGTGGATAAACAGCTGGTGAGTCTTAGGTGTTCAGAATTTTAGAGCATCCAGCTCTTATTGATTCATGAATCTTGCGATCTTCCAGCATTTCACAATCTTCTTTTAAAGAAAGAGCTTGCATAAATATTTATTAGCCAACTTTAAAATCTATTGGTAAAAATAGTTTACGAATCCATGCTATAACACTTCAATATGCTTATTGCTAAGCAACTCTCTAGAGTTATTTAGTTATAAATGATGATACACTATAGCTACAGCTATGGAAATCGCTTGTAAAAAAAATAACATGGGAATAACATGAACTGGAATGGTTTTCACATGATGTGATATAAATTTGGGTCTGTCCTGAAGTATTGCAAGTCATCTTGGTAGCCAGCTCTCCTTCAGTTGCTGTGGACATATCCAAAATGCAGAGATACTTAAACCTCAGTGTGATCAAAACAGATACGGCAAAGTTTTTATGGCACTGCTTGTGAATTGAAAATGCAGATTGCGATCATAGAGAATCAGCACAAGAAAAATATATGAAAGTCGGGTGTTATGGGGAGGTGGAAAGAATACTAGAAAACATAGCAAAATAAATAGTCGCGTATGAAATATGATATCTGCCTCTTCTCATGGCTTCCATTTAAAAGGAACAAGTCGTGACTTCTTGGCTTCCGTAACATCAAAATAATTTGTCATTTTATTTTGCCAAATGTTTAATCGGTTACAATCAAGAAGGAAAAATAAATAGGATGGAACAAAAGTTGGAAAGTTATAATTCGATTATTGTTATAATTTATATTTACATACGTTTGTGTAAATATTTTAATGAGGTGACATCATTTTATTAAGTTATTATAATATAATGGTGCCATTTCATTTTTATATCTATATGTACATATATGCATATATATTATAATAATATGATGAAAGATCATTTAAAATCCTTTGAAGTACATTTTATATTTTAATTAGATTATTTTATGTTTTTTAGATTATTTATTTAATAGCTCATGCGGGTCCCACAAATGTATCCTGTGTTCAAGTCGTTCGGTCCTTACCAAAAAAGTTTAAGGTCATACCTGTCAATCCTGATGACTGCACTAAGCGAGCATCCCATTCCAATGATCCCATTTAGCAATGCTTCCCCTCCTCATTTTCTCCTGCAATCACCCATGAAAACACTTTCGCCATAATAACAATTCTATAATAATTTTCATATAAACATTTAAAAGACTTTAAATTATTAATCATAATTCCAAAGTCAAGCAATTGCTAACATCATATAACAGTTAATGGTTAACGACCATCTTCAATAACAGTTAATACAACAGATATAAATAACTACCTACTTCACATGATCATGAAAGAAAAATCCATTAAATCCAAAGGTTATAAGCAAGTTTTAAATTAGGTCAAAAAATTTGGGATGTAACACCTTTAGACCTTTGATCCAATCTGCCATTACATTGTGGAGGGGAGAATGTACATTATAAAGGGATGCAAATAGCACAAGGTTTCATTCAAGTAGAATAACCTCAAGTAGGACTAGGAGGCCGAATGGTGTATCATTCCATGCTCTTGGGTTGATGGATAGGCTCAAGATGCCTTGTATGATATCCCAAGCGGCTCCATAATGTGGATGGGTTGTTGGGGGAAAGCCTAAAGGGAGTCCCACATTTAAATTGCGTAAATTTTAATGATGATTAGATTTATATTTATAACATTGTTGGTTATATGTTTATTCATCTTCTATAATAACAACTAGCTAGTTTATAGGCTCTATAACCAAGATATATGTTGACAATTTACATTCCTCAATATACACCATACCTTATTTGAGATATTTCAAGAACTCTAGAGCATATTACAGTACAGTCCCAATATATTTGTTCTTCATAACACTCTTGTTTTGCAACCTTTGTTGGAAGATATTGCATGGAATAAGGAATTGTCACATGACATGTGCCAATTTTTCTACCACAACAGCATTCATTTATTATTGCATTAGGTATTTATTGGGAGATCTGTTCACTATATTGAATGTGGTATGTAAGACATTCAAAGCCCAAAGCCGTTATGAGTTACCTATTACTAAAAGATGCTGCTAAAACACAAACGGGCTTCTAAAGAAACAAAAGGCAAAGTTGGAATAAGAAGGATTGCAACATTTTATCTGGCAAGTGGACAAATGCTAGGAAAAAGACACTAATTTTTGCTTATTTGAGTATTTAAAATTTAATATTTTTTGTTCAATGTTCCGCTTTCATGTTCAATGCAATGTTCAAGCATTTCAATTTTTGTAAATTAATATTTTACATCTTTATGTCTTATATTGTTATTCATATTTTCATAACTAGCATTTTAAGTACCACACGTATAGTATATAGTATATAGACCCCCCCCTCTCCTCCCTCGCCGTTGGTCCCCAAATTGAGGCCCTCTATCCCCCATGCCTAGAAACCTATCCCCCCGTCCCCCAAGGCAATGTAACTATGCTTAATAGTGTCTCCAATGAAATAAAATATGCTAAGACCTAGTGTAACTTGTTGGATGAGGTGGGTGTCGATTCCCAAAATCGTAGATTGGAATCCTACGAGCCTTGCCTACTTGATGCTAGGATATCTGACCGGTTAAGGCCAACTTGACCGGACTGATCGATGTGATCCAAATCCCTGCGCTTCTGGCTCTACAAAACCAAGGTGGGTATACCTAATCTTGGACGAAATACTTAGATCCAAGATGCTTATAGTAGATAAATTAGAATGTGAATGCAACAAAAGATTTTCGAAAGGGCAAGAATTATAAAAAGGTTTAAGATTGCAAATTACGAATTAAGAATAATAAATGTAAATGACTATATAAATGTGATAATTTTTTAAATAAAGAATGCATGCGACAAATGAATATATTAATTCCTCAAAAAAAAGAAATGAAACAGCGCTAACATATGGATTATGAATCAAGAGTAAAAGACCAGTGCTTATTTAAATGGGCAATCAGAGTCAATATTATTAGTTAAAACGTACAACTTTATAAAGTTCAATATATTTTAAACTATAAACAATTTTAATAATTCAAACGCGATGGATCAAGTATATGAATGCAATTTTAAACTAGTCTAGGATGCACTTTAACTCCTACGGAGACAAACTAGACATAAATATGAAAATAATTAAATACTTCACAATATTTATGTTTATCAAATTTATAATGTAATAATGACCCAGTCCACTTATCCGAATATTAAAATATTTATAGAAATTAATAAAAAACATTTATAAAGGACACAACTTAATAATCATTTAAAACTCCAAAATTTAAAATAAATGATTATGCCAGAAATAAAATCGCAATAAAGACACTCCTTACAGATGATCTATCTATTGTGCTTCAATTTTGGAATCACATATAAATTTGCTCGACAATCCAGAATCCACGGGCTTAGTTCAAAACTTCATTTATTTACCATTGAGAAAATAAAATATATCAAGTGCATATAGTATATGTAAAAATTTAAAAATGAATAAGACTTATATTGATTGTTTTTCAAGAATGAATTGACCATACATTTATAGACTATGAAAAGGTGTGAGTGAAAGAACACAACCACTCGGGCACCTAATCCTTAAACCTACCTAATAATCCCAAAAAAATTGTTAATATAAAATATTTAGAGATGACCATCAAGCTATTGATTATTTCAAAAAGGCAAACATTTGGACTTTTCATAACTATTCTTTCGGGTGCTACAAAAATATTGTCTAGGTATCTCCCGCATCCTTCCAATGTTTCCATCTCAATGTCCAATGTGTACAAACCTGCGGCAAAAACCAAGGAAGACGTCATTAGATATCCATGGCACCGGATAACAATATGACATCGTCTGCTCAGGAACTCTGTAAAGCTTGAAATCTTATCAAGATGACACTTTCGAATGCCTGCATCGAATACAAAAATTTAGCGGATGACCTCCAGTTACTTAACACTTGCTGAGTGTATCTGATTTATAAGTGCCACCTGAACCATACAAACTGTATACATCCGTTGATTACTTATGCATTCAAAACTCCCAATGACTGGACATGCTATCGGTGATTGCTCAGAATTTGGTTTTCGTATCTCTTCTTCTGTGGGTTCTAGATGTGGGCCTTTTGCTGATGAGCAGCAATCTTAATGTCAACTTACATTGCCTCATTGGATTACTCAAATTTTTGGTTGAGACATGCATGATTTGTCAATTGAGTGAGCACATATCTGAATTGCGTGTGATGCAAAGGATTCTCACTTCTAAATTCGAAACCCTTAGAGCAATTCATTTAATCACAGTTCCGTTTAGTTGCTCTGCTATACGTCTAGCATCAGGGCTATGTATATATTCTGTATAGCTTTAACATTTTACACCTCATAAAACTTGTCATGAGCTCTATTTATCTGATGACTGTCAAACATATATCAGTGTCTTGAATATACTTTTATTCACGAGCATGAGGCTGCTATATATAAAAGTTTTATCATCACTTAATGTACACTCCTTGAAAATTTGAAACTGCTTCTATAAATACAATATTTGGCTTCATTCTTTAAATATAACTACTTTTCTTTTCAGAATATTTCAATCCGGGTTTCCACATCCAGCCACATCTGCATAACAGACTTGCTGATTCTGAGTTTATGTCAATTTGAAACTTGTTTAGTATCTGTTGCTGAGCTTCTACATGATCATAGATTATTTGACAAATTCTCCAGCATATTAACATGAATAAATGGCGAGGCCTCATTAAATCTCCAGCATTACTGCTGAAATGGAGACCCTAAATTTTGCCAAAAATTTGGGCTCCACTAGTTGGTACAGAGGTTGGAGTGGAGAACGTTATCTGAATATTGACAAACAATGCAACATTGTATGACGCAGCTAGTAAATTTCTAAAGCTGAAATAACCTACAATGTTTTGGAGAACTATGATGCACATTGCATCGACCTTATCCTTGAAGTTAATGAGACAATTAGTCTCAATATATATCTACAATCGTGCATGGGTCCCAAATCTCATCAGACAGCTCATTTGTGCATATCTGTTGCAATTAGGAGTCAAACAATTCACCACCAATTTCATCATCACATAGAGTATCAGAGCTGCACTATGCAACCCATAGTTACGGGACTCAAACTCGCCTCTGACTCAGAAAGTCAAAATCCGACTCGGATTGGGACTCGACCGAACTCGGCTAGGACTCGGCAAGGACTCGAAAAATCAAAAAACACATGAAATTCAAAGATTTTTAAAGATTTAAAGATTTTCTCATGCATCATTTAGTTAGTTGACATCAAATACACAATAATTGAGATAAATAGAAGCTACTTAACACTCATACACAATTTTGCATAGATCACATAAGCATAACAACAAATTTCTAAGGAAAAAAACTGAATAACATAATATAAAGTTAAACATAGTGTCACTATCAAATGTCTACAATATATGAAATCCATGGAATCAAAAGTTGAAAACATATATCAAAATATCAGCTAGAGTGTAGAAGACTAAGGTTCATAGTAGTCTATGCCCTCCTATGAATACGCCTAAGATAAGTCATGGAAGACTCAGATATTGAGAAATATGTTTGTTACAGCTTATGTGCGCATTGTAGACAACAGGGCTCTCAAGTATGTCTATCAATTTGCTTGGTGAAACACAACCTTTTAACGGTAAAAGTCTTTTAATAACAATTATAGTTGGCTTACAAATTTTTGCCCAGAAAATGATCAAGGACATAGCCAACAACACATATACACGTATGTCTGAAAGTTTATAACTTTATATACAACACTAGAGAGTTCTAACATTCATGAACACGTAAGTCTAAAAAATAAAAATAAAAACTCATATACATCATTATAGAATTCTAACACAAATATATGTAAATCTGAAAATATTTCTACAACATTAGTGAACTCTACAATGCTGAAAGCAACTTCTTCATAATGAAACCTAGATAGTAACCACTATTGGCAGTGAGCCTTCAATTTGGGTAACTATCTTTCATTTTGAGATGCAGGGCTATTCAATTGTGTAATTTTCTATAACCTGGTTAACGACATTTGAAGATTTGAAGTTAAACATTAAATTTTCTATAATATTCAAGATTTTCAGACATAAATTTGAAGATTTAAGATTTAAGATTCAGTCCTTAATAAATTCCTGACATACCACAACATCATTTTCAAAATTAATATACACTGAAAAAAAAAACACCTTCCAAATATCTATCTTTTAAATAAAAAAAAAGTTTTTAAAAAAAAATTAAAAATAAAATTTTGGGACTGTCCTAGGCTCGAGACTCGACGAGTCCACATGGACTTGGCCAGGACTCAGCCGAGTCAAAGTCCAGAGGCCATTTTCCTCAGAAAGGGCACCTCTACCTCAGACTCGCAAAGTCTCGAAACTATGATGCAACCTTAAGCACCTGCTTGTAAGTGAAAGGCAATTGAAAAGTCTTTACTCCAGAAAGACCAAAGAAGAGAAGGTCATGACGACCAACTTTTTTCCAATCTCTCCTTTTTGAAATAAGATTTAATAATTAAATAATAATATTAAAATATAGAAATTTAAAAAATATAATATAGTAAAATTACAAATTAATTAAGTTTAACGAAAGGTCAAAAGGCTTGCAACGATGAGGTGTGACTCCCCTCACATTGGAAGATATAAACAGGAGAATGGGTCACTTGAGGAAAACTTCCAAGGGAGGTCAATTTGGAGAATAATATACTATTTTCATTGGCAACAAGGAAAAGTGGCAACTCAATTCTTATGAAAGGTTGTGACACTTTCACCAATTAAGTATAAAGGAGATAAGGTTGTGACCCTTTCACCAATAAGGTATAAAGGAGACTTCGTTCCAAGCACTGAAGGACTTATCAATCATCATTCATCCATCAATCATTAATCCCTCAAGAAATCAAGCAAACAAACAATCATTGAATCCACATCAATCACCACTTCATCTTAGGATCAAGAAAACATAAAATTCAGCAATCATGCATCAATCTATCAAGTCAACATTCATTCCATCATCGACCACCAAAATATCAAACTAGCATTCATTATATCGTCACTTTTCAATAATCTAATCAACAGTTACATAATTATAACTCACCAATACCTTGAACCATCAGATCAAAGGAATTAATTCAATCAATCATTGTAATATTCTAAGCTATTACCATTCAATGTATTAAAATCCAATCCAGTTATGGAATAACAGAGATAGACATTTCGTCAAACAGTTGCAGACCACTGGGAGAAATATTAAAATTCTCTGTACTGATATTTGTTAAGAAAGATTCTGAGGTCTATGAAAAATGCATACAATCTTAATGTGAAAATAGTTTGGAGGCACAACCATAGAATGAACAACTAAGTGATGACTCAGTTCTGCACTGTAGAATTTAATATCAGAACTCTCAAAGTTATCACAGATTAAAAACAGTATTACCCAGCCATTGAAATTTAAATGTGACCCCAAATATATTTTAATACCTAGAAATAAATGGAGGAATATCAATTCCGTTCACATACAATGCACAGAATGGTCTTAAGGAGCATGACGTTACAGACCTCTTATCACTGGGACTGCCGGTAATAAACTTGCCGCATGGAGCCGACTGAGTTAATATGCCAAAAATGATGTAGACCAAGTTATTAATCTTCCTGTCTTCTCCAGTATCGTGACCCGCAATATTCACCTTCACGGTTTCAAGGGAACCAACCAGTCAAGAGAGTTACGCATATAACCACAGCAACTGGCGTTAGAAATTCAAGCAAAGATCATTCCCAAACCAACTCGGCCCTCTTTTACAGCAGAGTTGTAAATAAAATCACAGTCCGTGGACCACAATGGATACTACTGATGCTGCTGTCGGACTCATCTATCGCTTAACAGTGCCCTAGTCCTGCTCACAGGTGCTTTCTTCTCAACTCGCGGTAAAGAATGACCTCCTTACTTGCCACAGAAATACAATGTGCAGAAAACATGTACAACCCAACCTCACGCAAAAGCAATACCTGTTTCCGACGCCCTAAATACTCCAACCTTCTTTCACACGAATGCCTATGCCGCGAGATGCAACTGCAACATCGGAGAGTAGGTTGCCTGACTGAAACGACCCACGAGTTTCCTGTATTGGAGAAACTAGAAGCTTTTGGAGCTAACTATGTGTACTGCCCAACCCCTTATGCCTGCGAATAGACTCTGGTCTTTAACTATATCTTCAATAATACTGTAATCTCACTTATTTTGCCGATTGATGCCCAATTTCACCCATCTACAGATCTGAAAGAGCTTGGGGTATTGTCCAACTCTCCGGAATTCCCAGACTAAAGGATTTTCGTCCTCTAAGTCCTAGTCCAATCACATTCAAGCAACCAATAGTTTTATCAGAGCATTTAATATCATTCTTCTAGTGTGTTAATCCCAATGCAATCTCATGCATAAATAGCCTCGGAATGAGGGACAAGTACCACGTGCAAGGAATGTGGGATTAAAAGTCATTTTCGTCCTGTAGTCACTTAAAGCTATTTATATAGTAAATAACTTTAAAACATTAAAGTGAATTAGCTCTGCACCTTTAATAAAGTCCTGGAATATATTAAATTAAATTCCCCCTTTGTGATTGGATAGCATCCTGCCTGAAATCGATATTAACCTATCCGGATGTGGAGATAGATTAATTCTGTCACCTGGAACTAAAATTGAGAAGGGGACATGACAATCATTCAACAACAAATAAATCAAACCAATTACACTTCTCTTACATATTACTCAAGTGTAGAGAATCATAATATTATGAAGTATCAATTCTTACGATAAGCAACATAGTAGGTTTTATTTATAATATTATGAATCTAATATTACTATGTGATCTTTATTTTGAAGAGTATGTAATTTGTAACTCTTCATGTGTTTGGTGTAATCAATCATCGTAGGGATAATAGGGGAATACAAGGAGAAAGAAATTGTTATGAGGTCCTCTTCGAAGCACTTTATCTCATGATGGTGGCAGCTGTCTCATGAGGCCAATGGGGTGCGAGGAATGCCCTGCCCTTGGGCTTAGAAGGTAACGACACTCTAGACATCCTATTGTAGTTTCCTCAAACCATACCTTGCTTGACAATTATGTTAAGGGACTATAATCATAGAGGAGGATAAAGGTGGCAATGGAAGAGGGGAAGAGTTGAGGGATTCCTCATTAGGTACACCCCCTAATATAAATGTCAAAGGACCACATGAGGGATGACATTTTCTCTCTAGCCTAAGGTATAGGATGGTTGAAGGCATCCTAATATGCCCCTTATCCTAGCTCCCTTATGGTTGGATTCCATCAATAAATTATATATATTTCCATGATTAAATTAATGATCCTAATCCTAGTAGGAAAATCTATAGCTTTTAATGTCTCTAATAAGGAGATTCTCTTTTGTGGATTAGGTTTCAATGATATCCTAGCATGTTGCAGGATCACAACCAGGTACATGGATGTTATTTATTCCATTTTATTTCTTGTTTATTTGGAATTTGTGATTTAGGGCAAACCTCAGGCATTTACAAAAGGGGACAGTACATTTTTTATACAATTGCCTGTGCAATGGAGGAGATCATCAAGGTAAGTTTTCAAACAAAACTTTCAATATTTAAAGTTCATAATGCCAAAATTTACTGATCCTGTAAACTTTTGACCTTTTAATATGATGAACTACGATCCTGACAGGGTAAGGGCACATTTGATAGAGGACAGCAATCATCTCAAGATTCAGCCTGATAAGAAAGCACTGAGCCACATAAATTGACCACAGGCCAGCAAGAATGAAATGTACAAAGGAAAACATATCAAGCACGGAATCACAAGATGTATTGCCAGCATTGACAAATCAGATTGTATTAATAACAATGGACAAAACCCTAAAAACTGCTTGGATTCCATTGCTGTGACTGAAATAGGCTGCAACTTGTATAGTCAAATTCACTGTCAAGATACTAGAGATAGAAGTTCAATTTCTATCAAATTGTCCCCAGTTTAAACTTTAAACTCAAAATTTATGATGCCCTATTATTTCTACCTTTACTCAGAAATATCTTAATTAATGCAATGTGCAATAAGCAAAAGGATTGAATAGACAAGATAATAGTGTTGAAGTTTATAGCAGCGATATAGATCTTCAGCCTTCTTTCCTTCCATTCTCTGTCATCAATTGCATTTAATCCTTTCACTTTGTTGGTCTCTGCTTGCATCATTGTTTGCTCCTCTATTCCTATTTGCATCTCTTTATGATTCTGCTGTCATGATATTCTCCAATTTATCGTCATCAAGTCGAATACTTTTGGCTTTATTCTCTCTTCCCACTGGTTGAGCTTTGTGGATGAAAGTGCTGACTCAGACCTGCGGGAATACTTTTTTTTGGTGATTTGGATTCTCTTCCTACGCGTCTTCTCAACTTGGAAGTCTCAGCAGAAACTCTTAATAATATCTCCTTGCCATTTATATTTTGCAATATTTTAAGAGATTGTTGGATTTCAGTTTTGTTTTGTCCATTCAAAGAATGGATGGTTTCTACTTTAATGCTAATGCCTTGTATTCTTATCGGACAAAAGTTGTAATTAATGTTTTTATCACTCTCAATTGGATTCGGAATAATGACGGTGCAGGAGTGTTGTGCATTTGGGCAAAAGAAGAAAAGAATACTTCTTCGCCAAGGAATTTCAATTTTCAGTACCATATTTTTTATATTTATACTGTAATATCTTTTATGTGTCTGTGCTGGTCTAATTAGATGGCTCCTCTAATTTTGCTTCTTGGCAACCAAGGGTTCTCATTGCTCTTCAAGAGAATGACCATTTGGATTATGTCAATTCTGATGTTGCAGAGCCATCCGTTGAAGTTGAAAGAACTCAATGGAAGAAGAACAAGATTATGGCTAAAAAGATCATGATTGACTCTGTCAATGATCATTTGATTCCTCTTATTTCAAAACTGGAATCCGCCAAAGATATTTTCAAGACTCTTAAGGATTTTTATGAGTTTAATAATACCAGTAGAGTCCTTGAATTGAGGCACCAGCAACTGCATGTAAAAATGGATAAGGGTGATTTTGTAGTTTCATACTTTATGAAGATTACAGAATTGAAGGATCAGCTTAGTGAAATTGGTGAGACATTTTCATATAAAGATCTTGTCATTCTTACTATGAATGGACTTCCCCATTCTTAAGGCATTAATGGAAGAAATGAGCTTCAAAAGTTTGATAGGTTGAGCGCAGATTGCATTCAAGAGGAATGCAGACTAGAAGCAAGAGGTAATGCTCATAGAAATCATCATGATGATGATTTGTTCTTTATTCTTGCAGCTCACACTTCAAGAGGGAAAGAGAAGAAAAGAAGCTTCAAGAGGTTCACAGATAAAAACTTTGAATCTACCCTTGACTCCAAGAAAGGAAAAAGGGACTATTCCAAAATTCAATGCTTCAGGTGTGACAAGTTTGGGCACATTGCGAGAAACTGCTATACTGGGCCAAAGACTCGAGCAGCGACAACAATTGTTGAAAATCCCTCTCCTCAAAAGGAGTAAGGTGAAAATTCTGAGGGGTTCTTATTTCTTTCTGCACTTTCAAACAACACTCCTACAAACAACAATACATGGCTGATCAATTGTAGTGCATCTCCTCATATCACTGGTTACAAAGAACATCTTATTAATTTGAAAGAAAAAGATTTCCATCGTCAAGTCATAATTGGTGATGATGCAAGCTACTCAGTGAAAGGTGTTGGTTCTACTTCATTTAGTTTAGATTTCGGCATTCCTCTTCATCTGTAATGTACCCGTTTTAGAGGTAATTTGATTTAATTAATTTAATTAATCAAGTTGTCCAAAATAATGAATATTTTATGAGGATGACTAATTAATTATTTTAATTAAATAAATAAGTGGTATTTGTAGAACAAGAATCTTAGTGTGCAAAGAACATTAACATTAAAGCAAACATTCACAAACTAAAAACTATATTCACATATGAGATTAGACAAAAGAAACAATTAGAGAATGCAAACCCAAAAAAGGAAAAACTCCATGCTTCCTTGATTTTGTAGATGTGTCCTTTGATGTGGATGTATGCTCAAATGCTCAAAGTTGCTTCAATGGTGGAGATGGATAATAGCAAATTGGTAGCTTTGTGAGCTCTCAATTTGGCATTATAAGGGTATGAGTATGACTTTTGGCTCTCAAAAGGGCATGATAACTTTAGCTCAAAGATTGTTGATGAAATGGGTTGGGATGGGATTCAATTTATTGGTTAAGGGGTAGAGGGATGGAGGGCTTAGATGCAAGGATGGATGAAGGCTTAAGGAGGGCTAGGATGCACTCAAAGGAGAGCACATGGATTGTGCTTGTTTAGCACCAATGGGAAGGTGACACTTGTCACAAGGAGGATGAGTGTGAGAGGGTAGGGTAAAGGGTTGGTTAAAGGCATGATGAGTGGGGTTGAGTATGTAAGAGGGATGTAAGAGGAATGAGTGTGGAAGAGGGAAGAGTGTGGAAGATGGATGTAAGAGTCATGAGTGGGCTTGTAAGAGTCTTTTATGTTTTGTAAGAGCACTCATGACTTAGTGGTTGGGATTTTTGAGGGGAGACTTTGGTTTGAATTAGGAAAGTCTTAAACTTGTTTAGGGAATGTGACAACATTAGGGGGTGGATTAGGCTTGGGTTTAGGATTAAATTAGGGATGTTAGAGATGTACAAGTGGATGGCATTAATGAGGGTGGGTGAGTTAGTGGCTAAGCTTGGTTAGTATGGGTGGATGGGGTGGATTAGGCTAAATGGAGGATTAGAGATAGGTTAGGGGTTTTTGAATTTGAGGATTTCATTTATCAAATAGATTTATTTAATAAATGGGGATTTTTGAAATTAGATAGAAGAATAGGATTTAATTGATAAATAATAGATTATTTGATTTATCAATTAGGACTATAGATGATTAATTAAATTAATCAACTAGGGATGGCAAAGGATTAATTAAATAAGAATTTAATTAATGATGCCTTTAGAGATGGCTAAATTAGATTACCAAGGCAGTGTAATCAAATTTAGGTGTCTACAGTATTAAGTTAATTATTTATAAAGTTATCAAATAAATAAATATTAAAAGGTAACTTTATATTTAATTAATTTAATAAAGTGACTTAAATAAAATAATATATCATAAAGTCACTTAATAAAAATAAAATAATTTCTAGAAGCTTCTAAATTTTGGGCCAACCTCTTGAGGGAAAAGTATAAATAGGCATCATGGGCCTCATTCTCATCATTCAGGAATTGATGATTGTTTGATGTGATTATTTGGTGGAGAAGTTAGCTAGGGTTTTAGCCATTGGAGGATCTTTGGGGATGAAAACCCTCATTGGTTACGCAATTTTGAGGCTATGAGATACCAACTGAATTATTGCTGATTGTGGGCTTTACTTCAGAAGTCCAATCTTGTGCTTCACGGTGGAGATTATTTAAGTACAATAGTTGATGTATTATTGTACTTGCAACAGCTGATGTATTGTTGCATTTGATGGAGAGTTACTTCAGCAACTGATGTATTGTTGCATTTAATGGAGAGTTACTTCAGCAACTGATGTATTGCTGAGATTGATTATGTTATTGAGCAGGATCATTACAGACCTTCATAATCTACTATCATGGAGGTTGATCAGCCTATGTGAGTCTCACGTTTTTGCTCATACCTTTTGATTGAGGAGGCCAATCATTCTGGGTATTGTTGAGACAATCGTTTTACGGGCAAATTGGAAGGTGTTTGGTGTTGCAATTAATTATCTAAACTTTTGCCAGGCAAGAACAGGGGCAGCAACTTAAGTATTTCGATTTGAGCTTGGAAGGTGCCTATCACATTGGATTTTTATTGTTTCTTCTTCAACAACATTGGGCGTCATCATTACTAGGTTCTTGCATTCACTAATTAGTTTGCATTGTCATCATAGGCATTTTAATTGCTGCTATAGGTGAATACTCAGAAAATCAAATTTGGCACTATTGTCAAACAATTGTAAACCAAAAGTCTTGACCAATTCATAGTATCATTGTAGTAGACATTTTATTGCAAAAAAAGAGAACTAAGTTGTTGGTCAACTACTATTGTAATTGAATATGTTATTGCCATTCATGATCAACTTATTAGTTTGCATACCAATTGTTTGTCAAAATGTCAATTGGCTGTAGGTTCTCTTTTTTTGGCATAAATAATGTTATAATTATGCATACCAAATGTTTGTTAAAATACCACTTAGCTGTAAGTGAATAAATGTCATCTTCGGTTGCATCCAAAGTGTTTGTCATAATTACTAGTTGTTGTAGCTGCATATTGCAAGTAGTTTCAGTCACATATATGCATTGAATATTGTCAAAATAAGTTGCATATTCATGTTAGGTCATTGTTTAGTCAATTTAGAGTCATTTGTAAACATTCTCATTGATGCTAATTGAAGAAAAGAGTCATTACAACAAACTGAAATGTTATATCAGTCATATGACCTTTTGTATGTGAAGTGTTTGACAAAATTCTTTGAGCCTTCAATCAGCATTTTAATGTCAGATTTGAACAGGGTCATTACATCATCTTAGTGATGTATTATTTGCTCCTGGCATATAAAAGAATTTGATTTCAATTTCAGCTCTAGAAGACAAAGGATATAATGTTGTGTTTGCTGGTGGCAAGGTCCTGGCATGGAAAAACAACTGCAGTATCCTATTTGCTTGTGGAATTGGAGTTTGCCATGATAGTCTCTACAAGCTTTCAGCCCATCCCATTCATGCTCTTGCACTTACTACTTCAGCCTAAAATGAACTTCGGCACAACAGATTTGGACATCTAAGTTTCAGAACTTTATCCTCTATGGAAAAGGTTATAGTTGATCTATCAAAGCTCAATCAAAATCATGAAGGGATTTCCAAGGGATGCACCCTAGGTAAGAACATCAAGAGCACTTTTCATAGTAGTCAAAGTAGAGCTAAAGATATTCTAGATTTAATTCATTCATATTTATGTGGTCCTATGTCAGTTACTTCTCTTGGAGGTTTTTGGTATATGTTATTCATAGATAATTATTCTCGTAAGTGCTGGATTTATTTTCTTAAATCTAAGGAGTTTGATGAGGTGTTGTCCTGGTTCAAGGAATTAAAAGCTCTTTCTGAAAATTTATCTAACAAGAAAATTAAGACCTTAAAGTTATTGTGTTGAAGTTAAGATTAAAGGGGAGTTTTGTGTTCCCTATGATCCTCAACAGAATGGTGTCTCTATAAGAAAGAACAGGACAATTATTAAGGCATCAAAGTCAATGATTCATGATCAAAGCCTCCAAACCTTTCTATGGGCTGAGGCATGCAGAACTGCAGTTCATATTCAGAATTGTAGTCCTCATCATGTTCTTGATTTTATGACTCCTGAAGAAGCTTTTACAATTTCGAAGCTAGATGTTAGTTACTTCAAAAATAGTTGGTGTCCAATTTATATTCAATTTCCAAAAGAGAAAATATCAAAATTAGAACCTTTAGGAAAGAAAGGTATCTTTGTTGGATATAGTGATTCTTCAAAGGCTTTCAAGATTTATATTCCAGGTCAAAAACAGATTTTATTAGGCAAGGATGTCACTTTTGATGAAGGTGTAGCTAGCAAGATTCTCAAAGAATTTAACATTGATAATGATGGGGAAGGTGTTGAGCATCCTCAAGATACAGTAATGGCTGATCCAGTTCCACTCTCTAATCTTCAGAGGGAAAGTGCATATTTAAATGGTTCGACGGATCCTTTAGATCTTACTGATACTTCAGCAAGTCTTAGTATTTTTTCAGTCAACAAGAAGAGACCATTGTGGGTCAGGAACACTGTGGAAGAAGCTGAACAGTATACAGCCCCACATAGCACTTTCAGAGAAAGTAAAATACCTCATAAGTACACTAATTATTTAACATTAATGAGCCACATTATTGCATCTAAACCCTCCAGTGTTGAAGAAGCTTCTAATCAGCTAGTAAGGAAAGATGCCATGATGGAAGAATATCAATCAATCATTAAAAATGATGTATGGGATATAGTTCCAAGACCAAAAGAAAAGTAAGTAGTTTCTTCCAAATGGTTGTTGAAGATTAAAAATGTTGTTGATGGTGGTATAGAAAAATATAAAGTCAGGTTTGTTATAAGAGGTTTTTCACAAAAATAAGGCATAGACTATGAAGAAACTTTTGCTCCTAAAGCCCGCTACACTTCCATCCGAGCAATCATTTCTATTGCAGCAGTAAAGGGCTGGAAACTTTACCAAATGGATTTAAGAACAATCTTTCTAAATGGTATGATTGAAGAGGAAGTTTACATTGAGCAGCCAAAAGGTTTTGTGATTCATGACAGGGATTCTCGCATTTGCAAGCTGAAGAAACCTTTATATGGTTGAAAGAAAGCTCCCCGTGCTTGGTATGAGAGAATTGATCACTATCTTCTAAGCTTGGGTTTCCATAAGAATGATGCTGATCCAAACTTATATTTCAAGGTAGATGATGACAAGGTGTTGATTCTTGTATTTTATGTTGATGATTTGTTTCTTACTAATGATGATGATCTCATTGTCAAGTGTAATAGAGAACTTGCTTCAGAATTTGAAATGAAAGACATTGGGCTATTACATTATTTCCTTCGACTTGAAGTTTGGCAAAGATCAAATGAAATTATCTTAAGCCAAGGAAAATATGCAATAGATATCTTGAAAAGATTTAGAATGCTTGAGTGTAAATCCATGGTTACTCCTATGGAAGCCAATATGAAAAGTTACACGAAAATGCAGCTGTATCAGATTTAGTTGATCCTACCATGTACAGACAAATTATTGGTCCTTTACTGTATTTGGTTAACACTTGACCTAATATATGTTATGCAGTGAATACATTGAGTCAGCTTATGTGTGACCCAAAGCAAATTCATCTTGTGGCAACTAAACATATATTGAGATATGTTTATGGTATAGTTGGATATGGACTAAAATACTCTTCAAATGTTGAGTTGAACTTACAGAGTTCCTCTGATTCAGATTGGGCAGGGTGTGTACCTAACAGGAAGAGTACTTAGGATGATGTTTCAGCCTTGGCTCGGCCATGATTCCTTGGTGCAGCAGGAAACAATCTTGTGCGGCCCAGAATACAGCTGAAGCAGAGTATGTTGCAGCTGCTATGGCTGCAAAACAAGTCATGTGGCTTTATAAATTACTTTCAGATGTATTTGGATAGTCTTTAGAGCCTACTATAATTATGTGTGATAGCCAAAGTTGTGTGAAGCTTTCAATTAATCTAGTGTTTCACGACAAGACGAAACATGTGGAAATTAAATATCCTTATTTAAGGGATATGATTCAAAGGAAAGCTATTGAGCTGAAGTACATTTCTACGGAGGAACAAACTACAAATATTCTTACCAAGCCACTTCCGAGAGTGAAGTTTTACTACAACCCGGATAAGCTTGGCATAGTAGAAAATGATTCCCTTGCTGAGAGAGAATCCCAACTTCAGTGATTCTATGCATATTGTTAATGAGTTCTTTTCTAAGAGAGAAGTTTGAGGCGCAATCCCTTATTAATGAGTCTTCTCTAAGGGAGAAGTTTGACGTGCAATCCCTTGTTAATGAGTTTTTCTCTAAGAGAAGTTTGAGGTGCAATATAATGTTCCTTTTAGAGATCTTGTTTATTTTCCTCAAAAAATCTCTAATTAAGATTTGAATTACTACTTCATACTAAAACATTGTTATGACCATAGATAATTGAACATTTATATATAAAATAAATAATCAATATAATTTAAATTATATATGTCTTCCTTTTATTTTATTAAAAACTAAAATCTTACGCTCTTAAAACCCTTAACCCTTGTCTTTTGTGCCCTCCCTACAATTTCGGCTTTTTAAAGATCATATTTAAATAATCTAGTGTGGTGTTTTTACTTCCCTTTTTTATTCTTTTCTTGGCTTGGTCAAAGAAATGTTAATTTGCACTTTTATTTGTTATAATCTTTCTTTCAAATTACCCCTCCATGTGGGAATGTCCTTGAGTGTTGTACGTGCTATTTGCTCTTTAATTTGATTTTCTCCTCTCGGTCACCTTTTTACTCCTATATCCCCCTTCCTTACCATTAATGAGTCTTAGGATATAAATATGTGTTGAAATGTCAAAAGTGGAATCAACGTGTTATTTCATGTGGGACCCACCTGACTCAAGGGAATGGGAATTTGTTTATTAGGGTTATCACTTTTATGTGATCGATCTATATATAGTATTATTTATATTAGATATTAGGATTATCTATTATTAGGGTGTCATAGAAATTAGACAAAGTTTGATTAAAAGTAATTAGATTAGATTTATTTATTTGATCATTCTTAACTGAAATTATTTATTTAAATATTTAATTAATGTTTACTATGAACATTAATTCATTTATATTGATTTGTAAAGTATAATGTATATTAATAATCATTTCTTTCATTATTATACATCTATATAGATATTTATTTAATTATTAGTTTTTATACATATATTCTAGAAATATCAATTATGATTCAATATTATATTTATTTATTTGAGGGATATTACAGTCCTACCCTCCCAAAATTGCTTGTCCTCAAGCAATTCTAAGTTTCATTTGATTGTCAAGATCACAATTAATCCATGACTCTTGTGCAAGTTCTAAATCTGAATGTTGGGATACAGTTGAGAGTTTATGATTATGAGTGATTCAATTTTGATTGGTTATGCTAATAAGTAATAGTAAAGGTAAGATTGATTCCGATTTAAGGCTAGGTAATTGATGGAGTATTGGTGATCAATTAATCAATGTGTTTGATGATTGAATGAAACAACAAATTTATTGATAGATTTCATAATATCGAGGTATTGAGTTACCTCAAATGCTTCCAACATAATTTGGTTGATATAATTCTAATTAGAAGATATGGTTTGATTAACCTTTCAAGTTTCAAAATCTTTTTGTCGTAGTTGATAACTCATTTAATAGTCTTTATGAGGATCATTTAGATTTAGCATATTTAATCATTTTTTTCTTACATGACCTCTTTAGAGGATGGAAATCTGATTGTCGCAAGGTGTTAGATACTCATCTACGAGTAGGCTCCCACAAGGTATTGGGAACTCCTGTCTTGACAATAAATCACTTGTATTCAATAGTTTGATCTTTTTATTTATTGAAATGTTTATAATTTGATTCACCTACAGGATGGCAAGAACCTGGCTATAATACCACTGTAATGTCCCTTTCAAAGACCTTGTTTATTTTCCTCAAAAAATCTCTTATCAGGATTTGAATTACTACTTCATACTAAAACTTTGTCATGACCATAGATAATTGAACATTTATATATAAAACAAATAATCAATATAATTTAAATTATATATGTCTTCGTTTTATTTTATTAAAAACTAAAATCTTACACTCTTAAAACCCTTAACCCTTGTCTTTTGTGGCCTCCCTACACTTTCGGCTTTTTAAAGATCATATTTAAATAATTTAGTGTGGTGCTTTTACTTCCCTTACCACATTCCTTTTTTATTCTTTTCTTGGCTTGGTCAAAGAAACGTTAATTTGCACTTTTATTTGTTATAATCTTTCTTTCAAATTACCCCTCCATGTGGGAATGTCCTTGAGTGTTATATGTACTATTTGCTCTTTAATTTGATTTTATCCTTTCGGTCACCTTTTTACTCCTATATCCCCCCTTCATTACCATTAATGAGTCTTAGGATATAAATATGTGATGAAACGTCAAAAGTGGAATCAACGTGTTATTTCATGAAGGGAATGGGAATTCGTTTGTTATGTAATCACCTTTATGTGATTGATCTATATATATTATTATTTATATTAGATATTAGGATTATCTATTATTAGGGTGTCATAGAAATTAGACAAAGTTTGATTAAAAGTAATTAGATTAGATTTATTTATTTGATCATTCTTAATTGATATTACTTATTTAAATATTTAATTAATATTTACCATGAACATTCTTTCATTTATATTGATTTGTAAAGTATGATGTATATTAATAATCATTTTTTTTTTAATTATTGCATCTATATAGATATTTATTTAATTATTAGTTTTTATACATATATTCTAGAAATATCAATTATGATTCAATATTATATTTATTTATTTGAGGGATATTACATGCAATCCCTGGTTAATTATTCTTCTCTAAGAAAGAAGTTTGAGGTGCAATCCTTTGATTCACCCTCTGCAAGTATGCATGGTGGATGTCATGAGTATGACTTCATGAGTCATGACTTTATCTATGCTTTATGGTTCACTCTCTAGAAGTATCTATGGTGTATATTGTTATGCTGAGATAACAAATTTTTTTTAAAACTATGATGAGAGTTTATGTTGATATTATTTTTGTTGCACCTTCTTGCGCCAGTTACGAGATGGAAAATACAAGATCTCTCTCTTGCTAAGGAGTGTTGAAGTTTATAGCAGCGATATAGATCTTCATACTTCTTTCCTCCCATTCGCTGTGATCAATTTCATTCAATCCTTTCAGTTTGCTGGTCTCTGCTTGCATTGTTTTTTTCTCCTCTCTTCCTATTCGCATCTCTTTATGATGCTTCTATTATGATATTCTCCATTTTATCTTCATCAAGTCGACTCCTTTTGACTTTATTCTCTCTTCGCGCCGGTTGAGCTTCATGGATGAAAGTGTTGACTCAGACCAATGGGAGTACTCTTTTAATTATTTGGATTTTCTTCCTACATGTCTTCTCGATTTATAAGTCTCAGCAGAAACTCTTAATAATACCTTCCTTGCCGTCTATATTTTTCAATATTTTAACAGGTCATCAGTTTTCAGTTTTTGTCTTGTCTGTTCAAAGAAGGGACGGTTTGTACTTTAATGCTGCCGCCTTGTATTCTTGTCAGACAATAATTGAAATTAATGTTTTTATCACTCTCGATTGTATTCTGAATAATGACGGTGGATGAGTGTCATGCATTTGGGCAAAGGAAGAAAAGAATACTTCTTCACCAAAGATTTTCATTTTTCAGTGCCATGTTTTTTATATTTATACTGTAATATCATTTATGTGTTTGTGATGGTCTTTTGAGTGAGGATTATTAATCGGGTATATCCCTGTTTGTCTAGAGTTTTTTGCAGACAATGCATGAACCTTTAGTGGAGTCTATGTATCTGATATTTTGAGTATTTCATTCAGGCAATCTTTTTTTTTTCTTAAGCCCCGAGCTAAGTGTATTAATTGTGAAGAGTAGAATCTGAAAAATTAGAGAGCTTATAATTTTGATCTGAGTATATCAATAAAGTTCCTTTTAGCACGCTGGGTTGTTTACCTCAGTGAAGAGGGTTTTTCCCAGGATAATTTTTTTGTTCTTTGCATTTCTCTATCTGTTTTAAGTTTTTATATGTTTCTGGTTCAAATTGAACATATAGCCTTCAGTCTGAACATAGGAGGAAAGCCATTTTAAGTTGTTCCGATATACGAACCAATCCAGCCAATAGCCTGTTGCAAGCATTTCTTTCATGTTTAGGCGGGCACCATTGAACTAAATAATTTATTCAGTGTTCCAGTAGACTAGTTCCAGTGGAAATCCTCACTTGCATGTCTTTTTCAGTTACACTCTACTATCTATAGATAAAACATGATTCAAGTGAAAAATGTTAATAATATTACAAAACATACTGAGATTTTCTAATGCGTAAGCAATTTACTACAAGATCCATGCATACACATATTTGCATATGCAATATGCAATACACCATTTAATCATCTATATTACAGATATGTCTGCAACTTTAGCCCAATCATTAGTATTGTTTCAGTGTGTTCACTCTAAGCAAACTTATTTCATATACACTGGTAACCATAGACATATTTTCTTCTGTTAACATCAGTTAACTCAACTGCGTAAGCAAGTACTACAAGACCCCATACACACACCTTGCATAATCAATATGCAATACACCATTAAATTATCCATATACAGATAATTCTGCATCTTTGGCCCACTCATTAGAATTGTTTTGGCGTGTCCGTACCTGAGAAAACTTGTTGCGTATACAACGGTAACGGTAGGCATTTTTTCTTCGGTTTACATCATCACTAGGTTCAGCAATGTTGTCATTATTAAAATCATAATTTGATAGATCTCTGCCATCATCGTAGTCATTCCATACATCCAGATGGGACTCGTTGAAGTTTTCAACCTGTTTCCACAAAACTGTCAAGTAACACAAAAAGAAACATATTCCAAAATCCATACATTTCCTGAATATAACAAATATGCAATATTTTAGAATCTTGAAAAGTGTATTAGCTTCTATAACCAGTGACAATAGTAATAACACAACAATGGATCAAAAAAAGCAATTATGAATCATATCCCTTTAAAAAGAGCAGAAAAATGTTGATAAAGATCATAAAAGACCTGCTCATAATAGAAAAATTCATCGCAGACTTGAAGAATGAGTCTTTCCCATCGCCTTCCAATCTTTATTCCATGCTGAACATCCTTTGACCCACCAAACGGTTCAGCATACTTTCCATTGAGCAAATATTTGAGCAAAATAAGTGTCTCATCCATATCCCAAATATACACAGTCCTCTTGTTCTTGGTTTTATTTGCATCTTCCTTAGGAACCACTGTGGTAAGTACACCAGCAGGAATGGAATGGTTTATTAAGCATTCCTTTCCTATTCCATGCACCAGGTTGCCCGTATCCAAAAGCACATTTGTATCCTGCATTGAAATATTTAAATCTTGTGAGGGTTCCCAAAACAGTCTGTGGCAACGATCTCACTAGCCAATTTTCAGCCACTGACCAATGCAAAATGGCAGTATTGTGAAGATTCCTATTCTCCTTTCCAAGATGAAATATTAAGCACCTTCATAATGGGAACATTGCTGTATAAAAGAGGAGGTACAATCTGAAATGCAGACAAAGGATATGTTCAGCTGTGTGACATCAAATAATCTCCAATGCAGGGTCCATGGCAACTTCAGGCAAGCAAATATATTATTTTAAAATCAAACAATTATATAGATGGACTACCAAACATGTTAGCCAAAGTAAGAAGCTGCACCATTTGTATACTTCAAAGCTAATCAATACAACGTGTCATTAGGAAATTCATATATTGTGTTTTTGTTGTTTCTTAATAAGCATATTACAAGTCTGGCATTTAGAACATAGACATACCTCTAGTCATGCAAGAATGTTTGAACTTTGAATTCCAGAAAGCATATGCTACAGTCATGGCAATTAAATCTCTTATACTCTTGTGTGCATTTATGCCAGTAAAAAATATTTTTAACTAAACCACAGCACACTACTTTTGATTCTACAATCTAAATATTTTGACACATAACTTATTAAAAAAAAATTAAAAAATTAGAACATGTACATACCAAAAGAAGTTCCATGCAAGCTCTAGATTCCAGACATGAGAGAGTTTCACAGACAAATTTTCAATGCCTAAACCCTTATTCCCTTTTGGGATATCTTTGAGAGTGAAATAAGAAATAAACAGTAAACTTTAACTTAAGCATGAGTAGATAAGCAGTTTAAGTCTTTGAGACTGTTTACATCTAAATGTCCAATCATGGCCTTGACTTCAAACAAATGGTATCCTTCCGTTCTATGATCCAACATTTCATTTTGCTCTTCAAGTAAGAAATCTGCCTGTGATAGCTCATAAGTTTTACAGTCCAAGAATTCTTCCACAATTAAGTTGAATCTATGTGTTCTCACTCTTGGATACAAGGTTAATATAGGCAAAACTGGTCTGTAAGTTTGCACAAGTCCCCTAAGGGAAAGGTTCAGCCCATCACCTACACCAAAGTTTCCCTTGAACTCGAATTTGGGGATGAGGTGAAAAAATGTAGGTTTTTTTTTCTTGAAAATGGTTTGATTGGCTGTTCTTTATTGAAGTGTTTTGACTCTACCAAGAGGCTAGTCTTTGTGATCATTTTTGGTTTCCTTTTCCTCAATGCTCTAACAGTGGCAACCAACTTTGGATCCCATCACTAAAACTTCCAATCTCAAGTCTTCACACGTATCCCAAAACATAAAATCTCTTTATGCCAAGGTAGGGTTAACATCTAGGAAGTCATCCCAGAGTAGTCAAATAATTATTTTGGTAAATAAAAATAATTCCTTAACACAATTTACCATTTCCTTACCTCTGTTATGTTCTACCTGTACATGACTGTAACTGGTAAATCATTGATATCTATGTCTATACAACTCATTATGACTTGCGCTCTGAGATATAGAATCGTCATACTCTGTACTAGCTTCCCTCAAGTGTGCATGTGCCAATATGTTATCGAGGAAGTGCACAAATCAAAAAGGTGTCTCTGCTGACAGTTAATCTTTATTACACTTAGACAATTTTTTGAGTTATCTCCTCCAAAATATAACTCCAAAGCTTGCTCACCGAATATAGTATCTATGTTGCCATAAATGACAACCTCATAGTATCTTCATATTCTCCTCTTAGTCAAATTGCCAACAATCTCCCCCTTTGGCATTGATGGCAACATATGGGAAAATTGGCTAAGTCCCAAAATCTCAAAATAATTACAAATTGTGAAGTTCTTCACATGGCCATACAAAATTTTCAAAATGTGGATCATTTCTATTTATATACCATCTTTTACATTATACATGCTCCCCCTTACATTATACCTTATATCTCCTTATACGTACAATTTTCCATACAAATACTCCCCCTCTCACATCAATGACAAAGGTGAGTCAAAAACTATATACAGGTCAAAATTTTGAGTCTTCATTCAATTTTTTACTGTGTTGATGAATTGGTTAGCAATGTAATGCAATCAGTAAAGCTGCTCTTAAAACTAATTAGACCTTTATTTCATTCATCTTTTACTGAATCAAACACACTTGTGTGCATAAGCCATAAGATGCTAATTCAGTGGCTTGAAAGTCTAGATAAGTAAAATGTTCATAAGATACCTTAGCCTTTAGACAATCATCAAGTTGCTTCTAAATTGGATCAATCTTCAAAGATAAATGTTCTCTTAATAGAGAAAATCTCTGCAATATCTTTTCCTTGCTTGCATCCAACATTCTGCACTCATCATGTATTTTGCGATATTGCTATCAGGATTTAACTATGTAGTTTTTGAGTCAAACTCGTTAACCAGTATTTCATGAGTAGTGATTTAACATGAATCCATCTCTCACGAGATTAATGGAACACTTAGCACTCATTAGTTCTGGGTGATGCTCACACAAGTGAACCACTGGGACCTCCCGAGAGGTCACTCATTCCAGTACTACTTTCAGCTTGAGCACGCTTAACTACACAGTTTCCTCCATGGTTAAGCCCACTCCAGCTTGAGCCAGCTTGAGCCAGCTTGAGCACGCTTAAATTGAAAGTTTCCCCCATGGTTAAATCCACTCTAGCTTGCTCAAGCTGGAGTAGGTTTAACAATGGAGGAAATTGTGTAGTTAAGCGTGCTCAAGCTGGAGTGGGTTTAACCATAGTGGAAACTCTGTAGTTAAGTGTGTTCAATCTAGAGTAGTCCTGGGATGGGTGACCTCCTGAGAGGTCTCAGTGATTCACCTCTGTGAGCATCACCTAGATTCAGTGAGTGCTAAGTGTTCAATTTATTCTCATGAGAGATGGATTCATGTTGAATCACTACTCATGAAATATGGATCAATGAGTTTGACTCAAAAACTACATAGTTAAATCTTGATAGCAATATCACAATTTGACTTGCTGTGGAAATTATCTCCTACTTATCAATCATGTATTTTGTTGATTCTTTGCTCCAAGTCAATGACTTGAGCATCTGTATCTTTTAGCTCATTGATCACACTTTTCAATTCATTTCTTTCACTCTAATCTGTGACGTGAAGGTTTGAATGTAATCATGTGACAAAGCGCATTTCTCATATAACTCTTTTCCTTCATGTACACACCTTCTCAATTCTTTTACGCATGTATCTAAGTTTGCCAAATCATATACATACTTTGCTGAAGATATTTGCATCATGTTCAGCTCGGGCTTTCACAGTAGCAAGTTCTACTAATGCCTTGAAATGATTCTCAAATTCTTCCAATACCCTGTTTGCCTTTTTCTGTGGGTCACTCTCACTGATCTGTATAGCTATCAGACTTTGCATTTTACTTGTCATTTTCTCAAGAGTTTCTTGGGCACTCTTGGTTGCCTTGCTTTACTCAATGATCTTGCTTGTGGCAAATGTTGAAAGTTGACCAAACATTTCAATTTCTACATCACCTGTTCTACTCATCATGTTTCCTAGAAATGATTCTAATGGAGACTTTGATGAACTTGGAGTCTCTTTGCTTAGTTCCTTGGTTTGTGTAACCAACTGTAGCTGTAGGGTCGAACTGTCATCTTTCTGCCATTCTGCCTCTGAATCGGTCTTTTCTACCTCTGTCTTCTTATCTGTGACCTCTTGGGTTTTTACTGCATGTCCTGTTGCTCCTTCATTTTCAACTGCTACAAAGTCCAGTATAAGTGTCAATGTTGTGGAACTTGTCATTGTATCAATCATTTCCTTCTCTTTTTCTGCTTTATACTCTCCTGTTTCTTCTGTCTCTCTTTCTTCCTTATTTTCTTCCTTCTTTTCTTCTTCATGTGAGCTTGAGCTAGAATAATCAACAATATTTTCTGCTGCCAAATTGCCAAGACTCAATTTTGACTAAGTATCAAATGGATCTACTGAAATGGTTACAAAGGGATCTTCACTTGTATCCAAGGTTATAACTACTCCCTCTATCATCAAGCTTTCTTGATGTTGCACAACTAACTAATCAGGTCCATCCAAGGTATGAATTACCTTGCCTTCTGGAATCTTTGTTGCTGCTGCTGAAGTATCTACAACTGTTGAAATGGATGGAACTGTTGTTGGTGTAGATGTGTCTAATTTGTTTCCTGTCTCTTCTTCTGCTATGGTGTCAACTGTGGTGTCCATAGGCATTGTAGTTTGTTCATCCTTGTCTTCTTTTTCTTCTGTTACAAGGGTGTCTATGTGAGTCTGTGGTGTACTGTCCTTAAAATCTGTCATCACCTTTATTAAAACTTCTTCAATTTCCTTGTTCACTTGATCACTTGTTCATAATTTCCTCCCACAATCAGAATTTCTCGTCTTGTTTCTTAATAATGGAACTTCTAGGTTCTTCATAATATTCTCAAAATGCTCTTCACTTTCAATTTCACAGAGTTTTCTGACAATTCTTTCTCTTATTCCTTTATCTTCTTCTTTAACTCTCTTCTTTTGATTCTTTAGTCTCTCATATAAGTCATTTGGTATTTGTCCATGAATGTTGATAAACTTCTAATTAAAAAATATCATATATCTAGCCTCTCATATAAGTCATTTGGTATTTGTCCATGAATGTTGATAAAACTTTTAATTAAACAATATCATCATATATTTGATTATAGCATTCTCTAATTGCAACTTTTCAAAATTCTCATATAGATAATAAAATTTGTTTAACTTGGTGAGATTTCCGTCATTTATAATCATGTTGTTCATGTTTTCAATCTTAGGCTTCCACTTCTTCTTGCCTTCACTAGTATCCTCCGGTTTAACTTTCTTTGTTTCAGACTTAAATATTTCTTGTGGAGATGTAGTTTGTCCTCTCATTGTCTTCATTGTTTCTCCTTCTTGCTCTTGTGTCCTCTTTTGTTTGCCAACATAGGTTACAACTGTTTTATGTCTTTTACCAGGTCCAGTGGCTAACTCTTTTACTCTTTTTGGCTTTGGTAACTCCTCCTTTTCTTGTTTTCTCTCAGTTGATGCTATGGGTGAAGTATTTCTTGTTGATCTTCTCTAAGATACTGTTGTGGCTGATTGAACTTTTGTTATACTGACTTCTTCTTCAGATGTAGCAGGTGCTACTGCTGCATAAGGTGCAATAGGTGATTGAGCTGATGGTGCTGCAACTGTCACTTCCATAGAAGGTCCACGTTCAAATGCAAGTGGTTTGGCAATTAAGATCTCTAACTGTCTGCTAACTCTCATTTTCAGAGTTGTGCTCGTTATTTCTTGGAATTCCTCTCTACGCATTCCTGATTCCTTGAGTATTTCATTCACTTTCTTATCCACTTCCTTCTTGATTTCCTTACTGTATAATTGTCCTTGTACTTCACTCAATTTCTCTTCATAAGTGCCCCATCTAGGACACTCTTCATCTCTCTCTGATTCTAAAATTAGTTTGACATACCCTTCAATCATTTGTTCGATTACTTCATAGCCCACAGGGTTGATGAATTTCACCCTAGGTTCTACTGCCTCCATGCAAATTACATATGTTTCAAACATAAAACATAATTCATCTTTGTACTTTTCTACAATAGAACGTGGTATTCTTAATCTTTGCTTCATTTTTGCCTGGAAGTCCTTCATCATTCTTGATATATCATCTTTATTCTATCAATGGGTTGCTTTCTGAAGTAGTAGGTAAATCTAGCATGTGCTGAATTACCCTTGAACTATAGTTCATCTTGTATCTTATGACCTTCCTGATCAATCTAACATCAGTTTGTTTTATCTTATCAACCTTCATGTTTCTGCCATCTGATACAGACTCTGTGTTGGTCTCAACTAACTTCTTGACATTTTCTTCATTGACAAGGTTACTACCTTCATTGCTCAATCCACTAAGTTCATGAATTAAATCACTGGTAATCATGACAAGGATTTCTCCTACACAAAACATACCCTCATGAATTTTGCTTAGTATAATTCTGGTCCATTCATGTTGATGAAATTCTTCAAAGAACATGTGCTTAGTGATATTCAGGTTATCTAGGTGCTCAAACCCTTGTTTGAAAGTAAAATCATTGTTGTATAATAGGTTCATGTCCTTATGTATGTCATTATCTCCAACTGATTCAAATTTGCAGTTGATGTATGCTTGGATGTCTTCCACATGTAAAACCCTACTTGGAACTTGTGAAAGAGCTCTAGACAGATCATCCTCAAGTGAAATGTAAGGGTGCTTCTTATACTTATACATAGGTCTTTCATTAACATTACATACAACTGGAATTGTCATTCTTCCAAATTTAAAACCTTAAATTCTCTTTAAAACACGAATGTGCAAGTGAGAAATACCTTTTAAAATCATAAAATTAGGGCTTCAATGAATTCGCTTTCAATTTGCTTCAAACTCTTCAAATTGGTCCTCAAATTTGCTTCTTAAGGCTCTCCAACTCTTTGCATGATCAAATGGTGTACATTCAATCAATTTCAACCATTAAATCTGATTCAATCTAATTATGCATTGATTACACAAGTACACAAGACTTAAAAAGTTGTTTTCCTTAACAAAAGAATTGTTTTTTGTGTACGTACTCACATATGAGCTCCAAATGACATGCGCACTTAACTGTAGCTTCCTCTCATCCATATTAAACTACCATAAACTTTGCAAGTCTTGATTCAATCTCTCAGGGGAGGATAATTTTCTGATGTCATTTCCCCTTACCTTTTAATACATAGATTGTTTAGATTGATAAAGGTTTGTCAGCAACTATTACTGACTTCGACTTATTTTCAGATGTATCACTTGTCTTCTTTCCTATCCATATTTGTGTGCTTGTAGGCATCTTAGGTTTAACAAATGTTTCATTTAAGTTTTGTACATGCTCTTTCACATTCTCCTTCTGTCTTTCATTACTGTTGTCATTCCTTCTCAAGTTGTTGCTTACATTCCTTCTATAGTCAGGTGTCCTTACATTTGGTGTCTCGTGTTAGTTATCCTACAAAATCTTGTCGTATGTCCCAAATTGTTGCAAATCTGACATGCTATCACATTGTCTCCATATCTAGGTCCTAATTGACTGATCTATAATCTACAAACTCTAGCAATATGTCCAAAGTTGTTGCACTTATAAGACATAACTCCACCTTTTATGGCATTAGTTGCACCAATAGGTCTACTAGTTGCAAAGTTAGTACCTTGATGCATATTATTACTAAATCTAGGTTTCCTACATTCATTAGCTCTATGTCCATAAGCATAGCAATTATGACAATAACTAGAAATAGGGTTAGTATACTTACCTATACAATCCTTCTTCATGTGACCAATTTAATTGCATGCAAAGAATCATCCAATAAATTCTCCTCACTTCTTTGGGTTGCTCAGATTGTTTAGGTACTTCCTTGTTCAGATCTTCTTCTTGTTGTTTAGGTTGTTGAATCACTAGATCTAGTTCCTCGTTAACTTCATATATTTTAGATGATTCTCCTTCATAGTAGCCAATACCAGTCATATCACCTTTAGGTCTTTGTGTCATGATCTACTCATCAAGCTTTTCAATGTTGGAGTACAACTTCTCAAGATGTTGCTTTGTTTGTGTAAGTTTTCCTTTCACAAAAGTATTGTACTTCTCAAGTTTTGTAAATTGCAGCTTTGTAGATTCAAGTTAGGATGTCACCTTGGTAAGTTTGGATCTTAGATCTGCATTCTCTGATCCCAAATCTAATAGACTGTTTTTCTTAGCTTCCATCAAACTTATCTTAAGATTGGTAATTTCAAATTCATGCTTTAGAATCCCATTCTCCTTCTCAAGCTTAGAAAATGCATGTTTTTGAGCTCAAACATTTGTGTCAATTCATTGTACCACAAGTTTCCAGCCATACTAGGAGTTTTGCCCCATGATCCCCATGTGAGGCACTACCACTTAAATCCATTAGGGTCTCCACCCCCAAATCCACATTAGTTATTGGGATCTCTTGTCAAGCTGAAAACTTGATTGCAATGAAGTAATGACGAGAAATTCAGATAAAACTCTTGAGTGTTTGTTGTCCTCAAAATTGAGGCAACTCTATGCAATTTTCTAATGAATTTGTAGGTATATCGTCTTTCTTTTAACATATTGGTAAAGTGTCATTAAGGCAATTCATTATCCCTGAATTGTACTCTATGTAACTTTATTCGTGCAGTCCTTTTGAAGATTTCCATCAAGTTTAATCCCAAATTGTTTGTAAGAAAGAGTTTCTCTTCTCTAAATCTAAACGCTTGATATTTGGTAAACTTTCATGTCTTTTGTTCATTTTTCTTTTTGTTGTAAATAGTTTTGAGTCTTGCTTTTGCCTTATGATAATAGCCCTTGAAATTTGGCTCATTCTGAGTTAACTTAAGCCTCAAACAAAGTTGTCTAGCTTAGGTTATGAAGGAAAATGTTGGGGTTTTTAAGGCGACAGCATGTTGTGTTAAAAAATCCTCCAAAAGTGGGCTTTTTATTGGTAATTGCACGAAATAAAATTATATTTAATATTTAAAGTGGATTTCGACATCCATTTTAAAACTTCAACTCAGACCATAGTTTCTGAATTTTTAACTCTATTCTCAGGTTACTTTATTGAAAACTATAGTTATTTATTAAATTTAATTACGTGAGACATTAAAATGCATAAAGGTGGGGTTTTTATCATTCATAGCATGTATCAACATGCAAAACACCTATTAAAAACCCACTGCCAGTAAAATATAAGTCTTAATGCATATAGGTAGACTTTTTATAGGCAATAACGCATTTTTATATCACTTAAGTGCTTATAAATGGAGAATTTGAACCCAAAAGCACGTGTTATTGCATTCTAAAAGTCCATTAATGTATTTTTTTACTTAAGATTTAAATGCATAATGGTGGGGAATTTGAATCCAAAAACACATGTATTCTAAATAGCATTTGTTACTTTAAAAACCCATCTCTACTTCTCCGATAGAGGAGTTTGGACATGTTAAAGCATATGGTGGAATTTCTGAAGTGAAAAGCACGTGTTTTTCTATTCTAAAAACACGTCATTACTTTCATTAACACTAGAAACTCATAAAGTGGGGAATTTAAAGACAAAAGCATGTGCTTTTACATTCTAAAAACACATTTACTTTCATTTGCACTAGAAACTCATAAAGTGGGGATTTGGAGAGCAAAAGCACGTGTTTTGAGCACTAAAAAGTGCATCTTTATTTATTTTACAAGGCATTTTTGTTTACCCAATCATAAGTGGTGATTTTTAGAGCGAAGGCACATGTTTTTAACTTGCAATAACCCACTTTATTTGGCCATTTTCAGAAAAACGAGATTTGCAGCAAAGAATCACTCATATCTTGGCCAATATTTGATGGATTTTGCTCTCCATAGGGTCATTTTTGCATGAGATCACTGAAGGATCATTCTTAGCTATTAGATTAAAGAGGTTTCTGCTCATATTACAGCCCATTTAGGGCACATTTTTGCCCAAAAACGCCTTGTGTTTGAGCATTTTTCTTCATCAAATCTTCAACTCTTTGGCTAAGATCTAAAGCATTGTATATCATTTCCAACTCGCATACAATCCTTTCCAAGTTGCATATAATGCTTCGGACACCAATTTTTAATATGTATTGCATATTGCATATTGCTTGGGCAAAACGGTCACTAAAATGATGCATTTTTAAACTCCAACTTCCTACACTTGGCAAGCTACGATATTTGACTCAAATTTTGCAAAGATTGAGTCAAGATTGAAGTATATTTAACTCTCAATCATGCAATCATTCTAAATCCATAAATAAAAATCTCTTTGAATTCGTTTTCAGATTTTTGCACAAGAGATTAAAAAACTTCTTCCCTTGCTTCTTGAAGAAAAGGGTATGATTCTTTGCCATTTTCATAGGGCTTTGTTGTATACATTTGTTCTCTTGTTTGTACAATTTCATTTCAGAATTGCAACTGTTTTGTATATGATGTGTTCCTTCTATCTTCTGTCTAGATTGTCCAAGTTACACATGCAAGTACTTCACCTTACTTGTACAGTCAAGATTAATAAACTCATTCTTGAGAGAGACCATCATAAAAAAGTGAGCTCATTAATCACGTGTTTTTGCATCCAAAACCCCACTTTCATGCTTGTGTACACTAAATTCACACCTTGCATACCGCTGCCACATGACTTAAAAACTCATGATGGTGGTTGTTTGCATATGTGCATATTTACTTATGATGAAAATACAAAATCTCATTATAAGTAGACATCTTTCCATCCATTTCTGTGCATTTTCCATATAATATTCTTGTTGTCCACATGTGTTTTCACATTCCAAAAACTCATTTTGGGGTTTTTTCTTTATAAAAATGCATGTTTTTGAGCTCAAACATTTATGTCAATTCGTTGTACCACAAGTTTCCAGCCATACTCCATATCCAATGCTCCCAAAAAACCCCATTCATAAGTCTTTTCCTAGTTTAAAGAGCTGGTTTTATGCATGCAAAGAAGAAAGAGGGACACGAGGCAAAATATGATCAAATAATGGAGCCTACAAGGAGGTGAAAAATGATTACAAGCATAGAACACTTTCAAGACAAAAACGATCAACATAACAATCAAGGATGCGTAATCTTATTCTAGATTGAGATGCTTCCACCAAACCTAAGCACATCATTCACTAAAAATTCATGTAGCAGCATGAGGACCAAAAAGGATGATGTAATAGAAGTCGTGTCTTGTTAAGCACTTAGAATATTTTCATTATGTATTTGTAATTTGTAATTGACATATTACATGTAATGAAAAAACAAGATGTAATTGCATGTGATAGTATCACGTGCAAAGTTGTAGCATGTAATCAACTAACAATTGTATTAGGCATGCAATTTTGAATAAGTCAGTCAGTTAGAAGTTTATTTTTTGATAAATCAAGGTGGTTGAGGGTTTCCACCTTTCTCTCTCTTATTTTCCTATATAAAAGAGGGAGCTTATTGTAAATAATCATCTTTTGGCAAAGCAAGAAAATACTGTCAGTTTGTATATGCACTCTAAAACTTTGAGCTTAGACATAAATCTAAATTGCTTTCAATAAAAGAGGCAACTTGCTTTCAAGCTTTGTGTTGATTAAAGGTGTTATGTGACGACATTTTCTAAATATTGATTGTGAGTTTTAGAGCTTTGCTCAAGACGGATTTGAATTTAAGTTTGCAAACTTTGTGTTACCTATTGCATTCAAAGCCAATTTTAATATGGCAATGAAGCTCAGAATGAACTTTTGATGCAAATGTGTAATAAACTTGTTTTTATTTTAAGTTTAGCTTAAAGCCTTTTAAAGACCAAAAAAAAAAAAAAAAAATTAGCAAATCACTATCCAAGACATCGTATGAAGGCTTGAATTATGTTGGTCTCTACAAGTTCATTCTGGGCTTGAACAAGGACTTCGCTATATATGTCAATTCTGTGCCATATGAGTAATATAGTTTGGAGAATTGTGAGCTTCATTGTCATTTATTCGAATGGAGACAGAAGATTGGCGGAGTCTGGTTGTTTAAGCATTTGACTCAATGTTGCAGATTGGGAGAACATTCATCTCTTGTCTGTCATCACTCATTGTGGAGGTTGGAGTTGGTGGAAGCAAGTAGGAAGTCGCAACATTGTTGCCATGTGTCATTCATATGATATTCTAAAGGAAGAAGTGTTCAAATTCTCTAATTGTTGGTTTTTGCGCCTTATCCAAAAGTAATATTTGTTTAATGGGCTAAATCTAGAAAAGTTGCAACTATTTTGGCTAATCATGGGTCCTTCCTAAACGTAGTGTGGACTACTGACTTGCATTAAAGGGGAATTAGTGTCTTTTTCGCAAATTTAAGAGTAAGGGTGATTGTACAAAAATCCATTGGCTTGGAAGACTCGTATCGGATGCATTGTTTGGAGCAATTGGTCGATAATTTCTTTCACTATGACTTGTAATACCCCAAAATTGGCACATTATCATTTTGGACCAATTTCGGTGCAGCAATCTTACAACATCAAGTCTCTTAATCATTTAAGTCCCATTGCACTAGGCATTTTGATTCCAATTGTCTTTACTTGACCTAAGTGTCAAGTGCAGAAAATCCATAATCTGCATAAATCATACACTTGTATTTAATTCCTAACTATTGGCTTAAAATGGCTAAATAATCCTTTTGATCTAATTAATTTAATTATAAGTCCTATTACTTTAATTTAATTAAACTCGTCCCTTTTAGCTAATACACATGAAAAAAGAATTAATTATGTTTGATTAAATTAAAAATCCTAATCTTAAATTATTGAATTTAACTATTCAAATAATTGAGAAAATCCACTTGAGGTCATATTTATTTTAATTAAACCAAACATCTTCTCCAATAGTCTCTCTTCAGTTCAGAATTGGAAACATTGAGTTAACTCAAATCAGAAAAAAAATTAAAGCTGCTTAACTCCTCATTCATCTCAAAAGCAATCAGTTAACTCTTGCATTCAAGGAAACTTGCCATTCTGACTAAACTTTCTTCAAATCTCCATCGTTCATCTAGTTGATCTTGACCGTTGATTGGTTATGGGATTCTATAAAACAGACCTTCTGCCTCTCATTTTGGGAGAATGCATTTGTTGAGTAACAAAACTCTGTCATTTTGAATACTCAAATGCTAGTGCACTCGAAGATCTTTATCATAGTTAATTTATTTTCTCATAC
The DNA here is from genome assembly GCA_028749045.1 of Cupressus sempervirens. NCBI lineage: Eukaryota > Viridiplantae > Streptophyta > Pinopsida > Cupressales > Cupressaceae > Cupressus > Cupressus sempervirens. Next base: position 520,338,363 of record CM053790.1, read on the forward strand.
TAGATCACATTGCATACATTTAGATTAACATTGTTTATCTTGTTCTTAGATTAATTTGCATAATCATCTAGATTAGTTCATATCTATTTGCATAAGAAAATCTCAAAAGCATAGATTAATCTGCATTCATTCTAGCTTAAATCTTGTAGTCATCTAGTTGATCTTGACCGTTGATTGGCTATGGGATTCTATAAAACAGACCTTCTGCCTCTCATTTTGGGAGAATGCATTTGTTGAGTAACAAAACTCTGTCGTTTTGAATACTCAAATGCTAGTGCACTCGAAGATCTTTATCATAGTTAATTTATTTTCTCATACTAGATCACATTGCATACATTTAGATTAACATTGTTTATCTTGTTCTTAGATTAATTTGCATAATCATCTAGATTAGTTCATATCTATTTGCATAAGAAAATCTCAAAAGCATAGATTAATCTGCATTCATTCTAGCTTAAATCTTGTAGTCATCTAGTTGATCTTGACCGTTGATTGGTTATGGGATTCTATAAAACAGACCTTCTGCCTCTCATTTTGGGAGAATGCATTTGTTGAGTAACAAAACTCTGTCGTTTTGAATACTCAAATGCTAGTGCATTTGAAGATCTTTATTATAGTTAATTTATTTTCTCATACTAGATCACATTGCATACATTTAGATTAACATTGTTCATCTTGTTCTTAGATTAGTTCATATCTATTTGCATAAGAAAATCTCAAAAGCATAGATTAATCTGCATTCATTCTAGCTTAAATGTTTCAGTCATATAGTTTTTAAATACTTCATTCTAGTTGCTCTGGTTATTGAACTCTCGATTTTGAGAGCACATAGTAAAACCCGTCTAGTTAGAAGGCAATTGGTCACATTGCTCAGCCATTCAAGATGAATAAACTCATGTTTATTCTTCGATGAACATGACAAGTAATGACTATGTTGAAGTGTGTGGTTGAATCACAGGCCCATATTTAACGCATACATTTCTAGTGCCCAAGTAAACTAGTAAAAACAGTAGAAAAGAAAAATTAATAATCTAGCCTCATTCATCTTTATTTTCAACATTCTACATTCTGTTTTCGTACATTACTAAGAAATCTCGCCCAGAAAGTCCTTTTCTCACACAAGAATTTTGTTTGCTCTCCTACTTCTGTGCGCTTGCTCGGGCGAAGAAATGCATATGCTCGCTTGAACAAGTCATTCTCTCACGTGGCACAAAGCAAATCCTCGCATGGCCTCGCGCGAGCCTAGAAAACAGTGTGTTTAAATTCTTGCATTTTTTACATTTTGTTATTGTTGTTTCTTGCTAACCTCTGTTTTCGAAGCACTCTTTTATAATTTATGATTTCTGGAACAGCATAACAATGGTTTGTAGGACGTTTTGCAAAGACACTTTGAAACAAACACATAAACTTGCTAAATGTTTGATTGTAGGACGACTGTCAAAGAATCACTAGTCGAAGACATTAAAACAAACTCAAACATTTCATCTTCTTTTACAAGCTTTAATTCACATAGTTTAATTAGCCCTTGTGAACTTCTCTAGGGCTCTAGACAAAGGGATAGGGATTATGCTCTTTACTACTTGGAAGTGGTGACCAAGAGTAAATCAGAAACCTAGACCCCTTTGGAAGATGGTACCCTCTAAAGACAAGGAAGGTAGTGGTTCTCCCAAGCGAATCTTTTAGTGAGGGGATTATGCTCTTTTCCCTTTGGGAAAATCAGAAACCCAAAAGCTTCTAGACAAGTTGGGATCGATAAGCTAGGTTGATAATGGATCTGTTTAGCTTGTTTGAGTGAGGTGAAAAGGTAGAGTATGCTCTTTTCCCTTCTAGGAAATTCAGAAACTTGGACCCTTGAATCCAAACCAAGTCCAAGTCAACCTTTAGTGGGCTTGCCGGAGTGATCCAACCTCCGAGAACGACCAAGTGAGCAACACACCTTTTGCCGGTGATTCCAACTCACTATAATAAAGATGCTTTGTAGAGATAAACAATCCAAAGCCATGTTAACTTATTCCTCGTGATTCTGGATATCACATATCTCGAAGAGGCTCTGTCTGTTGTATTGAGCGGTGTCGCTCCAAGTCTTGCTAGTCAAGTATATACACTTTCAAATGTCGGTGTGGTTGAGAGGCCTTAACATTGCTTGTGAGGCCACCGGAGGTTAATGTGAACAGAAGCCTATTAAACACTTGCAGTTAGTCGCTACCCGGTTCACATTTGAAAGGGGGCATAATCTTTGTGCAAGGAGAGGGAAGAATCCTCCTGTAGATCCTCACCATAGGCATGTACCTTGATGTTGGAAGGTGGTATATGACACTGGCCCCTGCCTCAAGGGTAACCTTTGAACATATATGTTATTGAGTCCTTAGAATACACCAAAAACACAAGCGCTCTCTACTGGGGTAACACAGCTGTGTGAGGTGAACGCATGCACATAAGATATGAGACAAAGGTTTTGCTTCCTCTACCATTTTCAGTTATAGGGATAAAGTGTGTCTTTTTCGAATCAAAAATTGTCCAAACTATTCAAAACAAAAAGTCAAGACTACCCCGTCCCTCTGAGTTGCTTTGTCCTTGGTTGGATTGCTTGCAACTATTGCTTGTGTCCCACTGTTTGTTCTACAAACGAGTCTGAGAAACCAACTGTAATACTTGCAAATCAGTTCAACTCTATCAATCCGAAACAATGTCAAAATTTATCTAAAAACTGGAAGCGTTGTCTAAAACTTGTCTGAAGCCTACCAGAACTTGTCAAAATCTCTTCAAAATCTGGTCAAAGCTAAGAAGTTAGTCCTTTACTCCCCTGGTTTGTTGTGAAACCTCGCGCAAGCCATGATCTTAGGGTCTGCTATTTGCACTTTCTTGCATCATCTTGTGTACTTTCTCGCCTGGGAAGCCCTGTATTCTCACGCGAGCTAGTGCAAATTCATTGTCAAAATCAGTCAAAACTTGGTTTAAACTGGTCAAACTATCACTTCCTTGCATGGATAACTACAAAATCTCACACGAGTCAGGATTTTGGGCCTTATTGTTCCCTTTCCTCGCGTCACTCTGTGTACTTTCTCAAGTAGGTATACATGTACCTCATTCGAGACTTCGTCTTGGAACTATCAAAAAAATGGTCAAAACTGTCCATTAGGTCCATTTCTCGCCTCAGAAGGCATTTAATGGTATAGACTGTCACAAACTCGCGCCAGAGAACATTTCATTGCGGAAGTCTGTCAAAAATTGTCAAAAACAGTGAGTTATTCTCAGTTTTCTTGTCGAAACTTTGTCCAAATCTAGTCTCTATTTAGGAACACCAATACACTTCTCTATTGATAACAGTCTGAAACATAGACAACTTACTTGGTTGAACACTTGTGATCTACGTATGAACTAAGTCTTGTCACTCTGTTATCTCGTTTGTTCTACTATGTTGTCATACCTTGCTGTCACGATAGTCAATCTCTCGACTATTTTAGTCACTTCTCTGACTACTCGTACCCTGGTATACATCACTCTTACTATCACTTACCTATTTTGAGACAAAGGTCTAGGTGTGGTCCTTGTCTAAACCTTGTCATACGTCATTGTCTATAACTATTGAAACTAGGAGTGGAGATGTATTTCATTCCCATAGACCTAGAAGAGGTAGAGGTAGAGGTAGAGGTAGGAATCATGGTAGAGGTCGTTCCCGGTCCTATACACAATCTGAGTGCAGTGGAGGATCCTCACGGTCTCCTTCACCTACTACGTCTGAGGAACGATCCCTGTCTCCTATTGGCCAACCTTACGTTAGACAGATCTTTTCCATAAACTTAAATCAAGTTAGGAATCCATTGTTTCATGTGTTGAAATGAAGAAGATTGTTTAAGGATAGAAATGAGGAAGATTAATGAAACTTATCATGGAACAATCATTATTTTATTACTAATGTCAAACCTGTTACTTGTTGGTGAGACAATTGTTAATTTGGTCTGAATGCTATTATTTGATTGATTGATGAAGAGGATTTGAAAAGAAAGGATAACAAGAGTACCTAGAGAAAGGTTGAGTTATATGGTGTATAAAAGGAGCACTAAGACCAAGTAAGGCTTTGATGATATAGTGTGGTGTTTATCTACTTAAGGCTACAATGAAAGGATACTTGAGAAAAGACAAGAAGAAGGCTAAGCAAAGAAATGTGTCTGTAGTGCCTGACTGAGCAAACAGTGGAAGCCGAGCAAGTCAATGCAGGCTGAGCAGAAAGTTAGTTGGAGCCGAGCAAAGGAAATTCAGTATGTGCCGAGCAAAGAGAAATCTAGTAGGTGCCTAGCAAAGGAAGTTTAATATGTGCCAAGCACCAGTAAGACTTAGTGTATGTCGAGCAACCTAATGTTGACCGAGCATCAGAAGACAGTTATTGCCGAGCAAACAAAATGTTATTGCCGAGTGCCAGTAAAATGAGTTTGATTGAAGATTTGAGGAATCTGAGCCAACAACGTTGATTTCTTGAATTATGTGAAGTGCGTGGAAGATAAGTATGATGAGTTGGTGGCACAAAATCCAAGATAAACCATTTTGAGACGAATTTGAAGAGGATTGTAAGGGAAGTTTCTAGAGGAAACAAAATGGAAAAGAGGGTAGATTCGATGAATCTGACCTAACCCTAAGATGGAAAAACTGTGGTGAAGCGGTAAAAGATCTAAATTTTCTCTATAAGGAAATAACAAGCCAAAAGCAAAGTGTCATAGTGCGAACTAGAGATAGACAAGAAGTTTTGAGGTGTTGCTTCATTTGGTGGCCGAAGGAATGAACCTACAGTTGGCATACTAAGGAAGAAGGCTTAAGGAGGTGAAGGCTCAAAGGGTGAACAAGTTGTCAAAGATGGAGATTGAATGCCATGCAGTATGGAGGACCGAATAAGAGATTTGTAATCTGCAAGTGAGTTGTTTTGTTATCAGATCAAGTGCTACTGTCACTTTCTAACAACTATATCAGTATGGATAAATCCTTTGGATTAAGGTTGACATAAAACCCATCAGTAAATCCTTTAACAAGGTGACACTCTAATGGAATGTTCTAAAGTCATCTAAGAAGGATCACTCCTAACAGGGTGATTGAAATCCTTTAATCAAGGTCCCATTCAAGAGTGTGCATTGTAACCTTTAATGCGTTGGCTCCTCACAGAGCTCACTTCAGAAGAGTGAAAATTGGTAGCATGTTACTAGTGGTTTTTCCCAAATTGGGTTTCCACGTAAAATCCTTGTGTCAATGATTTTGTCGTATTTCATGTTTACATTTCTACAAAGTTCATTTGACCAACGACAGTAATATACCATGGTTTGAGATATTGGATGATCAATGCATGCACATGTTATTGTTAAGTACTAAAAAGTTTTATCTGTACATTTGGACCTTGGATAACTGATTCACCCCCCCCCCCCCCCCAAGTTATTCTAAAGTATTCCAACATCAAGAACATCCAAACAGTGAGAGGTCGTCTGTTGAACCTGATTATGACAACACAAGCAGGACACCCACATTTACAAACAAAAACATTGAACCTTTATACAAGACACGTATACATTTTAGACCTCTACAAACTGAAAATTTGCATATTGATAGGATGACAAACCAAGACCAAGAAACTAGTGAAAACAGTAGAAGAGAAAACAGAGATGAATACGAAGAATTGAAAAGTTCAAGAGTCATGACACCTACACAAACGACTATTGGGATACTAAAGAAATACCCTCGGAAGACAGAAAACTATCACAAAGACAAAAGCTTCCAAAAGATGATGAAAATCTTACTCAATGAAGAGAAAGAGAAGTATTTCCTCAAACTAGCTCAAGGACATGACACAGTATTTCCTCAAACTAGTAAAAACAGTAGAAGAGAAAATAGAGATGAATACGAAGAATTGAAAAGTTCAAGAGTCATGACACCTACGCAAACGACTATTGGGATACTAAAGAAATACCATCGGAAGACATAGAAAACTGTCGCAAAGACAAAAGCTTCCAAAAGATGATGGAAATCTTACTCAATGAAGAGAAAGAGTAGTATTTCCTCAAGACTACAACGTTGAAACTATTGTCATCAAAGAGGAAGAATCTGAAACCTCTAAACTGCAAAAACAACTCCAAGCCATTCAAGAGCAATTGACACAAATGATGAAAGAAAAAGACAAACCTACTAAACAATAAACTAGATGTTATTTGTCCATTTCCTTTTGACAAGGATCTATACATGCCTCCTTTTCCTAGAGGAGTTGAGCTACCTAAATATGACAAGTACACAAGTACGTCTGACCCCAAAATCACTTGAGGGAGTTCGATGCCCTGTCCATGGAGTTTATACATGATCAAACATAAATCATGCGCTTGTTCCACATAGTCTGGGTGGTCAAGCTATGGAGTGGTTCTCACGATTACCTACTGGAATCAAAACTTTTGATGAGATTGCCAACATGTTCATACAACAATACTTGCACAACATCCAATATACCATTAACATAAGAGATCTTTGTAACCTCAAACAAAGAGTTGGAGAATCTTTCTTAACATTTGTTCAAAGATGGAAACAATTATACACCAAGTACTCACACAAGATACCTAAAACTGAGAAACTTGACATATTCATGTATAACCTCTTTCGTGATTTCAGATACAAACTACAGCTTCAAGGGCCTCATACCTTTAAAGATATGATCACACAGGGTATCCACATAGAAAAATTCATGGTTAAGAAAGGTAAGTTAACCCTCCAAAAGGACAATAAACATGGGTCCAACTCTAGCAAAGATAAGTTCAAATATGTTAACAAAAACCGAGATGTAGTACATGATGGAGTGGTGGATAATATCACTCCTAAGCCTCCTAAGGCAGCTTTCAATATCACAGATAATATACATGCAGCCAAAGCCACTGAGAAGGCTACTATAGACAACAGAACATCTGGAAACAATGCTAAAAACACGTCTTGGGCTTCTAGACCCAAACACAAATACACACCTTTGGGTGAACCTCTTGAAGTGGTCTACAAGACTCTTCTTCAAAATCAGTTTCTCATTCCTTTGGAAAAATCTCATCCATATGATCCACAACCAAGACCTAAATGATGGGACAAAAACGCATACTATGAATATCATCAAAACAAAGGTCATGAAACCAACAACTACATTAATCTGAGACATAAGATCCAAGACCTCATTGATGACGGTGACGTAGTTGTGGGAGGACATAACAAAAACACAGATCATAAAGCTTTCAAAGAATCATTTCCTCCATATGAAAAGGGAGAAACTTCTAAACCAAAAAAAAACCCCAACTACACGTATACCAACGATGACAATATAATTAATATGGTTAAACCTTTAGACTCTAAATAGTTTGATGTAATACCAAAGACTCCATTAGTCCTCAAAAGTTTCACATCTCTTGAATCTGCTCAAGAAAAATCACAATTTTGTGCTAACGTTGTCACACGATCCTATGCTAAGACAGTGCTCAAAGGCCCTGCGCCTTCCACTCCTGAAACTGAACAACATAAATATAAGATTGTTGTTGGTCCAACCAGCAAGAACACAAAACTTGCAACATCTTCTACTACTACAAACTATAACATACTCAAACAAATGCAACGTACTAATGCTCAGATAACCATTTTCTAACTACTTAAAATCTCACCTACTCATATACATATCCTTGACAAAGCTCTCGCTGAGGTGAGCATACCTAAGGATCCTGATCTTGATCTTGATTGGTTTCAATCCATGGTAGGTCAATTTGTTGAAAATATAAGAGTAACTGAGAGGGGAGGGGTCAATTAGTTACCACACAAATAAATCCCAAATCCCTTAGATGTCAATACAAATCAAAATCAAACTCTGCTGAAACTGAAAATACTTTTGAACTTGGTTAGCACTGAATCACTCAGCAAACACTAAGAGTTATTGTAACTCGGTAAGCACTGAAATATTACTTCTTTTAGATGTTTAATGTGATTAACCACAATTAACTTAGTTGCAAAACAGAAAGCAAATAACATGAACACATATGACACTAGGATTTAACGTGGAAATCCAATTTGAGAAAAACCACCAACTACAACTAGTTACTGTTTTTCGCTCTTCTGAAGTGAGCCCTGTTAGGAGCCAACCCTGTTAAAGTTTACAAAACATACTATTAGATATGACCTTGTTAAAGGATTTAATCACCCTGTTAGGAGTGGCCTTGTTAGAAGTCTTTAGACACTTCAATCTAGAAATACCACCTTGTTAGAGGATTTGGCAAATAGTTGTTAACTCTATTAAGAGATTTGATACACTGCTACAATTATTAGAGAGTAACAATGATACAACCTAATTGCTGATGCAACTTTATTGCTAATTTCAAATCTTTGTTCAGGTTTGAATACTTGATCCTCCTTGATCTAATAAAACTTTGCAGCTCGGTCAACTCAAGACACTCTGCTATCCTTCCAATTTGCTTCCTTGGTTTATCTTTTTTATCCCATTGTATTCTCCTTCAATCCCACAACTTGACCTTATATCTTTTGCATAGTCAAGTCAGATTGAATACACTCACAACTATTCAACATTCATCGCTTAAGTCAGCTAGACTTGACAAATAAATTCATTAAACTAAATATGTTGATTCAAGAAAATCCTTCGTTAGCCGACCCAACTCGGTCAACACTAACTTAGAAAAGACTTTCTTCAAAGTTCCTTTGTTAACCACGTGAACTCGATTAACACTGCATCCAGAACTAAATTCCTTTAGTAACCAAGTGAGCTCGGTTAACACTGGTTCCATGCCAACTTCTCTTTGGTGCCCAAGTGAACTCGATAGACACTCTCTTCCTACAAACTTTCCTTGGTGCCCGAGTGAAGCTCAGCGCATACTGTCTTTGAACTTGGTTTACTCTGGAATGCTCGAAAAACATTGGAAATTGTTTTCATGGCCTGAGTAAGCTCAACAGACACTGACTGGTAAAGACTTGACATTTTGTGTAACATCAACGACAATATACAATTGAACAATTCTTTTCAACAATCTCCCTCTTTGGCATTGATGGCAACACAATATGTCATTATACAATGAAATTTTAGAGCAAAATAAAAGGATAATATCTTTAGTTTCATTTTGATTCTCATTTATGAGAACTCCCTCTATCAATGTGAACTCCGTCTGACATCAATCTTTGATTTTTGTGACTGCAATATCAAACTCTCCCTCTTTGATATCAACTCAAGTTCATTCTCCCTCTTTGACATCTCTGACATATATAAAAATATTGATATATAACAGCAAACTCTTACTCTATCAAACATAAAATTTCTCTGATGTATGATAGAACTCTCCCTCTTTGACATCTCATGCCAAAGATAGCATTCAGTGAACTTCCATGTATTTGATGTGTTGATTCATATGCAATCTGCCCTTTACAATACTGCATCAACTTGACTGATCTTCAACATGCTTGGTTGATGCATCACTAAAATCTGATTAGTGAGCTTCAGATAGGGGAATGACCCCTAGCTTACCTCTTGGATACAAGAATGCATCCTTAGATAATGGCTTGGTGAATATGTTTGCAATCTGCTCTTTTGTGTTCACATATTTCAATCTTACTTCCTTATCTTGCATCAATTCTCTTAAGAAATCATACTTAATTGCAATGTACTTGGTTTTGGTATGCATCACAGTATTCTTGGAAATGTTAATTGCATTGGTGTTATCATAGAAAACAAAAACTAGATCCTTGATCTCTTCCCTCATATCTATCAACAGTTGTTTGAACCAAACAATATTTGAACAACTGACTGCTGCAGCAACATATTTTGCTTCTATTGTTGACTGAGAGATACAATTTTGCTTCTTGCTTGTCCAAGATACTAGCCTCTTTCCAAGAAAGAATGCTCCACCACTACTGCTCTTCCTATCATTAATGCTTCCTGCCCAATCAGCATTGGTGAATGCTTTTAATTCAAAGTTGCCTCATTTCTTATACCACAAACTATACTCTTCAGAACCCTTTAGATAACTCATGATTCTTTTGATTGTCATCATATGATTTTCTTTTGGATTAGCAAAGAATCTTGCCACTATTCCAACTGCTAATGCTATATCAGGTCTTGTATGCACCACATACTAGAGTCTTCCAATCATTGATCTATATGTAGTCTGATCTACTTCTTTTGAATCATCATCTTTGGAAAGCTTATGTCCAGTAGACATACGTGTTCAAACTGGTTTAGAATCCTCCATTCCAAACTTCTTCAGTATCTCCTTGATATATTTTGATTGAGTAATATAGATACCATCCTTCTTTTGTTGAATCTGCAAGCCAACAAAGAATTTGATCTCTCTAAACATTGACATCTCAAATTCCTTACTCATTTCCTCAGAAAAAAATTTACACAAATCATCATTTCCAGTAACTAATTTATCATCCACAAAGATTTCCGCCAACACAATCTTCTTATCTAGTCCTTCTTTGACATATAGGTTGTTGTTATCATTAGTTCTTTGAAAATCAATCTTTATGAGATACTTGTGCAATCTCTCATACCAGACTCTATGGGCTTGTTTGAGACCATACAAAGCTTTGTGTAGTCTGCAAACCATGTCCCTTTTGCTAGGATCAACGAAACCTTCAAGTTGCTCAATGTAGACTTCCTCTTCTAAGATTTCATTCAGAAGTTGATTTCACATCCATCTAATATACTTTGAATCCTTTGTGTGTTGCATATGCAAGGAGTGTTCTAACACCTTCAAGTCTAGCAACAGGAGCAAAAGTTTCTCCATAGTCAATACCTTCCTCTTGAGCATAGCCCTTGCAAACTAGCCTTGCCTTGTTTCTTAAAACTTCTCCATTCTCATTCAACTTATTTCTAAATACCCATTTTGTGTCAATTACATTCTTATCTTTGGGTCTAGGAACAAGAGTCCAAGTCCTATTCCTTTCAATTTGATCAATTTCTTCATTCATAGCTTCAATCCAACTTTCATTCTCTAATGCATCTTTTACAAATCTAAGTTCAAATTCAGTAAGCAAACATGTACTTTTTAATTTGTTCCTTGTCATTGTACCAATTGACTGATCTCCAATGATTTGCTCAGGTGCATGATGTCTTTTGACATATCCAACAAGTCAGGGCTCCTTTCTGAAATCACTAAATTCGCTATGATCTTTTGTTTCATGCTTGGGTCCCACTATCTGTGACTGGAGATTTTGAGGACTCGAGTGGTGAAGGCTGCAAATTGCCACTTGCTTGAACATTATGAACACTATCAGGCTCATAGTAAACAAAGTTTCTATAGTCTTCAGGTTCCTTACTCTTTGTTCTTCGCTCTTTTCTGCAAACTCATCAATCTTCACATGTGCACTTTCTATAACTTTATGAGTAGATAGATTCAAACATTTATATGCTTTGCTCTTATTGGAATATCTCAGAAATATTCCTTTGTCACTTTTGACGTCAAATTCTCCTTTTATAGACTCCTTCAGAATATAACATTTACTGCCAAATACTTTGAAGTAACACACATTAGGTTTATAGCCATACCATAATTCAGAAAGTGTTTCATTTGAATCCTTCATCACCTAAACTCGGTTCAAAGTATGAACTGCAGTGCTGATTTCTTCCTTCCAGTATTTGATAGCAACACTCTTTTCTATCATAAGGGTCCTTGCACAATCCATGATTGACCTATTCCTTCTTTCAGCAATCCCATTCTGCTGAGGTGTGCCAAGTGCAAACACTTGTCTTTTGATTCCTCTCTCATTGCAGAATTCATTAGAAATGAATTCTCCTCCTCTATCTAATCTTAAACATTTTAGTTTCTTTCCTATTTCTTTCTCCACTCTAGCCAAATATCATTTCAACTTTTGAAAAGCTTATGATTTATCCTTTGAATACATAACAGTCATCATTCTAGAATAATCATCAACAAATAAAATAAAGTACTTATCTCCTATGTATCTTTTTGTGCCAATAGGTTCACAAAGGTCTGTATGGACCAGCTCCAACACTTCTTCAAAATGATAGTTCTTGTTTTTAAAACTTGTCTTGCACATCTTACCAATTTGACAATTCTTGCATATGCCCATGTCAAGTCTCTTCAGGCTTGGAATGCCTCTAACCCTTTTGTTCTTGCTTATGTTTATTAGGCTGTAAAAATTCACATAATATAACCTCTTATGCTATAACCAGCTTTCTTCTACTTGAGCAGTGAAACATGAACTTCCATTAAGATCTAAGTAGAATAGGTTACCTTTTGTTTGCTTGCCAATCCAACCTTTACCTTTCACATAACATGGTTCATCATTGCCAAATCTAACACTTCCACCATAATAGTGTACTAAGTTCTCAAATTTTGATTTGTTACCAGTCACATGGTGAGAACAACCACTATCAATAATCCATATATCATTCTTACTAATATGTGAGATAAGTGTCATTTTATCATTCTCATTATCTGATTCATCCTTAACAGCAATGTAAACCATTTCATCTTCTTCTTCACTACTTTCAGAATCTTTAGCAATGTAACAAGATTTCTTACCTTTGTCTTCATAGTCCTTGTAGCTTTTGAAGTCCTTCTTGCCCTTATACTTGTCATTCTTCTTTTCTTCTTTGCCTTCTCGGTCTGGACACCTTGCAACAATGTGACCAACTTCTTCACAAGAAAAGCAAATCAAAGGAATTTTTCCTTTGCACTTCCCTTTGCCCTTGGGAAATCTTCTTGCAAGTAATGCTTCAATGACTTCAAGATCTTCATCAGAACCAGCTTCATCCTCACTGTCAGATTGCCTTTTAGATTTTGTAGCTTTCTTCTTTAGTGATAGCTTGGCTTGAAATGCAGACTCAAGGTTGCTAGAGTTAGGAACATAATTACAATAGTTATCTAACTCAAATGTTGTCAACCTTCCCACTAGTGCATCCAATGATATATCATTCTTAGGATCACATCTCATTTCTTGAATTGTTGAGACTCTAATTGCATATATAGGAAGAAGTATTCTGAGAACCTTGCTTACCACTGTTTCATCATCTATCTTTCCTCCTGAGGCTCTAATTGCACAGACACTAGCTTTTATTCCTTCCCTATATTTTGCAATATTCTCATCTTCTCTCATTCTCATTTGATCAAATTGACCTTTGAGACCTTCTACCTTGGCTCTTCTTACATTGTCATCTCCTCCATAGATGGCTTTCAGCTTGATCCACATCTCATAAGCAGTACCACAGTCTTTGACTTCATCTAATCCAGCATAGCTAAGAGTTGAAGCAATATCAATCATCATAATGTTATGATTCTTCTTTTCTATAATTTCTTCAACAATCATAGTTCTAGTAGGTGCCACATACTTGGCGTCTAGGTACTTTAGGCCTGAGTCTCCAATGGTTGCCAAAAAAGCAATCTCATGAGTTCCTGACATGCCTTGAAGTTATCTCTGTTCAGCTTAGGGATCTCCCTCCTATAAGACATCCTAATCTTTAGCTTAGGTCCTTGAAACCTTTTCTGCAAGCACCAAAAGCTCTGATACCAATTGCTGAAAATATAAGAGGAGCAACTAAGAGGGGAGGGGTGATTCAATTGTCACGCAAATAAATCCCAAATCCCTTAAATGTCACTACGAATCAAAACCGAACTTTTTTGAAACTTAAAATACTGTTGTAACTCGGTTAGCATTGAACACTTGGCAAACACTAAGAATTACTGTAAATCGGTAAGCACTAAAATATTACTTCTTTTAGATGTTTAATGTGATTAACCACAATTAACTTAGTTGCAGAACAGAAAGCAAATAATATGAGCACCTATGAGACCAGGATTTAACGTGGAAACCCAATTTGAGAAAACTAACAATTGCAACTAGTTACTATTTTTCACTCTTCTAAAGTGAGCCCTGTTAGGAGCCAACCCCGTTAAAGGTTACAAAACACACTGTTAGGTGTAACCCTGTTAAAGGATTTAATCACCATGTTAGGAGTGGCCTTGTTAGGGATCTTTAGACACTTCAATCTAGAAATGCCACCTTGTTAGAGTATTTGGCAAATAACTGTTAAGCTAACTCTATTAAGAGATTTGATACACTACTACAATTATTAGAGAGTAACAATGATACAACCTGATTGTTGATGCAACTTTATTGCTGATTTCAGATCTCTGTTCTAGCTTCAATACTTGATCCTCCTTGATCAAATAAAACTTTGCAACTCAGTCAACTCAGGATACTCTGTTATCCTTTCAATTCGCTTCCTTGATTTATCTTTTTAATCCCATTCTATTCTCCTTCAATCCCATAACTTGACCTTATATCTTTTGCATAGTCAAGTCGGCTTGAATACACTCACAAATATTCAATATTCATCCCTTAAGTCGGCTAGACTTAACAAATAAATTCATTAAACTAAATATGTTGATTCAAGAAAATCCTTTGTTAGCCAACCCAGCTCGGCCAACACTAACTCAGAAAAAACTTTCTTCAGACTTCCTTTGTTAACCGCGTGACCTCAATTAACACTAAATCCTGAACTGAATTCCTTTAATAACCAAGTGAGTTGAATTAACACTGGTTCTGTGCCAATTTCTCTTTGGTGCCCAAGTGAACTTGGTAGACATTGTCTTCTTGCGAACTTTCTTTGGTGCCCGAGTGAAGCTCAGCACATACTGTCTCTAAACTTGGTTTACTCTAGAATGCTCGGCAGACACTAGAAACTATCTACATCACCCGAGTAAGCTCAGCAAACACTAACTGGTAAAGACTTGACATTTTGTGTAACATCAAAAACAATATACAATTAAACAATTGTTTTCAACACACTTGACTTCGCCTCATTACTTGTCCTTCTCTAAAAAGGACAATAATTCTTTGAATCATCCTCACAATCAGCCAATCAAAAGCTGAAATTAAATATCTCAGTCATACCATCAAAAGAAAGAAGAATAGGCCCTCTGATGGTAAGAACCACATTGTGGTAGTATCAGACCCGAAAATAGTAAAAAGAAAAGATGTATCCGAAGGTGAAAACCTCTCTGAGGCGCCTAAGGATGAATCAAAGAACTATCGCCCTCTTCAAAGAAGGACAAGTAATGAGGTGAAGTCAAGTGACCTATCATGGATTGAAACTGATCGAGATCAAGATCCTTAGGTACGTTCGCCTCAACGAGAGCTTTGTCAAAATTTTGCCTACGAACAAGTGAGATTTCAAGTAGTTCAAAAATGGTTATTTAAGCATTAGTACGTTGCATTTGTTCAAGTATGCTATAGTTTGCAGTAGTAGAAATGTTGCAATTTTTGTGTTCTTGCTGGTTGGACCAGTAGCAATGTTATCTTTGTGTTGTTCAATTTCAAGAGTGGAAGGCACAAGGCCTTCGAGCACTATCTTAGCATGGGATCATGTGACAGCATTAGCACAGAACTATGATTATTCTTGACCAGATTCAAGAGATGTGACACTTCTCAGGACGAATGGAGTCTTTGGTTTTGCATTGTCACTTTTCCCTTTGATTGTGATTACATCAAACTATTCAAAGTCTAAAGGTTCAACCATATTAATTACATTGTCATCATTGGTATACGTGTAGTTGATCTTGTTGTTGTTTTTCGCTTTAGAAGTTTCTCCCTTTTTATATGGAGGAAATGGTTCTTTGAAAGCTTTATGATCTAAGTTTTTGTTATGTCCTCCCACAACTGCATCACCATCATCAATGAGGTCTTGGATCTTATGTCTCAGATTAGTGCAATTGTTGGTTTTATGACATTTGTTTTGATAATATTCACAGTATGCGTTTTTGTTTCATCATTTACGTCTTGGTTGTGGATCATATAGACAAGAATAAGCGGAATGAGAATCTGATTCTGAAGAAGAGTCTTGTAGACCATTTCAAGAGGTTCACCCAAAGGTGTGTATTCCCTTTTGAGTCTGGAAGCCCAAGATGCGTTTTTAGCATTGTTTCTAGATGTTTTGTTGTTTGTAGTAGCCTTCTCAGTGGCTTTGGCTACGTGTATATTGTCTGTGATATTGAAAGTTGCCTTAGGAGGCTTAGGAGTGATATTGTCCACCACTCCATCATGTACTACATCTTGGTTTTTATTAACGTACTTGGACTTGTCTTTGCTAGAGTTGGACCCATGTTTATTGTCCTTTTGGAAGTTAATTCACCTTTCTTAACCATGAATTCCTCTATGCAGATACCCTATGTGATCATATCTTCAAAGGTATGAGGCCCTTGAAGTTGTAGTTTGTATCTGAAATCAAATAAGAGGTTATCCATGAATACGTCAAGATTCTCAATTTCAAGTATCTTGCGTGAGTACTTGGTGTATAGTTGTCTCCATCTCTGAAACGTTAAGAAAGGTTCTCCAATTCTCTATTTGAGGTTACAAAGATCACTTATGTGAGGATGTTGGATGTTGTGCGAGTATTGTGATATGAACATATTGGCAAACTCTTCAAAAGTTTTGATCTCAAAAGGTAATCGTGAGAACCACTCCATAGCTTAACCACCCAGACTATGTGGGAACAAGTGCATGAGGTATGTTTGATCATGTATAAACTCCATGGAGGACACCGAACTCCCTCAAGTGATCTTGGGTATCAGACTTACCCATGTACTTGTCATATTTAGGTAGCTTAACTCCTCTAGGAAAAGGAGGCATGTATAGATCCTTGTCAAAAGGAAATGACAAAAAGCATCTAGTTTGTATTGTTTAGCAGGTTTGTCTTTTTCTTTCATCATTTGTGTCAATTGCTCTTGCATGGCTGGGAGTTGTTTTTGAAGTTTAGAGGTTTCAGATTCTTCCTCTTTGATGACAATAGTTTCAACGTTGTAGACTTGAGGTAACTTATCTCCTCCTTGAGCTAGTTTGAGGAAATACTTCTCTTTCTCTTCATTGAGTAAGATTTCCATCATCTTTTGGAAGCTTTTATCTTTGCAACAGTTTTTTGTCTTCTAGGGGGTATTTCTTCAGTTTTCCCATAATCGTTGTGTAGGTGTAATGACTCTTGAACTTTTCAGTTCTTTGGTATTCATCTCTGTTTTCTCTTCTGTTGTTTTCACCACTTTCTTGGTCTTGATCTATCATCCTATCAGTATGCAATTTTTCAGTTTGTAGAGATCTAGAATGTATAGGTGTCTTGTCCAAAGGTTCAGTGTTTTTAATTGTAAACGTGGGCGTCCTATTTGTGTTCTCAAAATCAATGTTTGAAGACGACCTCTCAATGTTTGGATGTTCTTGAACCAATGGATTCCTAACTTGATTTAAGTTTATGGAAAAGACTCGTGTGACGTAAGGTTGGCCAACAAGAGACAATGATCAATATGTTCCTTCCTCGGACGTAGCAAGTGAAGGAGACAGTGAAGATCCTCCACTGCACTCAAACTTTGCATGGAACCAAGAACGACCTCTACCATGATTCCTACCTCTACCACAATTCCTACCTCTACCTCTAACTCTTCTAGGTCGATGGGAATGAAACACGTTTCCACTCCTCGTTGCAATAGTCATAGACAATGACGTGTGACAAGGTTTAGACAAGGATGACACCTAGACCTTTTTCTCAAAATAGGAAAGTGACAGTAAGAGTGATGTATACCAGGGTACGAGTAGTCAGAGGAGTGACTAGAACAGTCAAGAGATTGATTGTCGTGACAGCAAGGTATGACAACATAGTATAATAAACGACAACAAAGTGACGAGACTAGTTCGTACGTGGATCACAAGTGTTCAACCAAGTAAGTTGTCTATGTTTCAAACTATTGCAAACAAAGAAGCGTACTGGTGTTCCTAAATAGAGATCAGATTTGGACAGAGTTTCGACAAGAAAACTGAGAATAACTCACTATTTTTGACAATTTTTGGTAGACTCACGTGATGAAATGTTCTTTGGCACGAGTTTGTGACACAGTCCGTACATTTAAATGCCTTATGAGGCCAAAAAATGGACTTGACAAACAATTTTGACCAGTTTTTTGATAGTTCCAAGATGAGGTCTCGCACAAGGATCCAGGTAGACCCATGAGAGAAAGTACACAAACTGACGCAAGAAAAGGGAACAAGTCCCAAAATCCTGACTCGTGTGAGATTTTGCAGTTATCAACACAAGTGATAGTTTGACCAATTTAAACACAAGTTTTGACCGATTTTGACAATGAATTTGCACAAGCTCACGCAAGAATATAGGGGGTTCCCGGGTGAGAAAGTACACAGGATGACGTGAGAAAGTGCAAATAGCAGACGCTAAGATCTCGGTTCATGGGAGATTTTGCAGCAAACCAAGCGAGTAAAGGACTAACTTCTCAGTTTTGACCAATTTTGACAAGTTTTAGACAATGTTTCCAATTTTCAGAAAGATTTTGACATTGTTTAAAATTGGCATAGTTGAACTGATTTGCAAGTATAACAGTTGGTTTCTCAAACTCGTTTGTGGAACAGACAGTGGGGCACAAGCAATAGTTGCAAACAATCTAACTGAGGACAAACAACTCGGAGGGACGGGGAAGTCTTGATTTTTTGTTTTGAACAGTTTTAACAGTTTTTGACTCCAAAAAGACACGCTTTATCTGTATAACTGAAAATGGTAGAGGAAGCAAAACCTTTGTCTCACATCTTATGTGCATGCGTTCACCTCACACAGTCGTGTCACCCCACTACAGGGTGCCCGTGTTTTTGGTGCATTCCAAGGACTCAATAACATATATGTTCAAAGGTTGCCCTTGAGGAAGGGGCAAATATCATATACCATCTTCCAACGTCCAAGTACACGCCTATGGTGAGGATCTATAGGAGAGATTCTTCCCCCTCCTTGCACAATGATTATGCCCCTTTTCGGGGGTGAACTGGGTAGCAACTAACTACAAGTGTTTAATAGGCTTCCATTCACATTAACCCCCGGTGGCCTCGCAAGCAAGGGTAAGGCCTCTCAACCACAAGGACATATGAAAGTGTACACAGTTGATTAGCAAGACTAGAAGCGGCGTCGCTCAGTACAACAGACAGAGCCTCCTCGAGATATGCGATATCTAGAATCACGAGGAAGAAGTTAACATGGCTTTGGAGTGTTTATTTATACAAAGATTCTTTATTATAGTGAGTTGAAATCACCTGCAAAAGGTGTGTGCTCACTTGGTCATTCCTGACGATTAGATCACTCTGGCAGACGCACTAAAGGTTGACTCGAACTTGGTTTTGATTCAAGGGTCCAAGTTTCTAAATTTCCCAGAAGGGAAAAGAGCATACTCCTCTACCTTTTCACTTCACCCAAACAGATTCATCACCAAGTTAGCTTATCGGTCCCAACTTGTCTAGAAGCTTCAAGGTTTTTGATTTTCCGAGAGGGAAAAGAAAATAATCCCCTCACTAAAAGATTCGCTTAGAAGAAACACTATGTTCCTTGCCTTTAGAGGGTTTTGTCTTCCAAAGGGGTCTAGGTTTTTTATTTACTCTTAGGCATCACTTCCAAGAAGTCAAGAACATAATCCCCTATCCCTTAGTCTAGAGCCCTAGAGAAGTTCACAAGGCCTAATTAAACTATGTGAGTTCAAGCTTGTAAAAGAAGACAGAATGTTTGAGTGGGTTTGAAATGTCTTTGACAAGTAGTCCTTTGACAGACGTCCTACAATCAAACCGTTAGTAAGTTTATGTGTTTGTTTCAAGGTGTCTTCGACAAACATCCTACAAACCATTATTATGTTGTTCTAGAAATCATAAATCATAAAAGAGTGCTTTGGAAACAAAGGTTAGCAAGAAACAATAATAATAAAATGTAAAAAAATGCAAGAATTTAAACACACTATTGTCCAAGCTCGCGCTAGGCTTTACCCCAGGCCATGTGAGCAAGTACACAAGACTAGGCAAGCAAACAAAATTCTTGTGAGAAAAGGACTTTCTGGGCAAGATTTTTCAATGATGTATGGAAACCAAATGCAAAATGTCAAAAATAAAGATGAATGAGGCTAGAAAATTAATTTTTCTCTTCTACTATTTTCACCAATTTACCTGGGCACCAAAAATGTATGTGTTAAATATGGGCCTCTAATTCAACCACACACTTCAACATAGTCATTACTTGTCAGGTTCATCCAGTAATGAACATGAGGTTATCGACCTATTGCCCTCTAACTAGACAGGGTTTTATTATGTGCTCTCAAAATCGAGAGTTCAGTAACCAGACCAACTAGAATGAAGGATTTAAAAGCTATATGAATGCAAGATTTAAGCTAGAATGTATGCAAATTAAACTATGTTTTTGATATTTTCTTATTTAAATAGATATGAACTAATCTAGATGATTATGCAAATTAATCTAAGAACAAGATAAACAAAGTTAATCTAAATGTATGCAATGTAATCTAGTATGAGAAAATAAATTAACTATAATAAAGATCTTCGAATGCATGAGCATTTAAGTATTCAAAACAACAGAGTTTTGTTACTTAACAAATGCATCCTCCCAAAACGAGAGGTAGAAGGTTTCTTTTATAGAATCCCAGAACTAATCAACAATCAAGATCAACCAAATGAACGGTGGACATTTGAAGAAAGTTCAATCAGAATGGCAAGTTTCCTTGAATGCAGGAGTTAACTAAAATTGCTTTTGAGATGAATGAGGAGTTAACCAGCTTTATTTCTTTTTCTGATTTGAGTTAACTCAATGTTTCCAATTCTGAACTAAAAAGAGAATAGTGGAGAAGATATTTGATTTAATTAAAATAGAAATGACCTCATAAGTGGATTTTTTCAATTATTTGAACAATTAAATTCAATAATTTAAGATGAGGATATTTAATTTAATCAAACATAATTAATTTTTTTTAATGTGTATTAGCTAAAACAGGTGAATTTAATTTAATTAAAGTACTAGGACTTATAATTAAATTGATTCGATCAAAAGGATTATTTAGCCAATTAAGCCAATATTTAGGAATTAGATACGAGTGTATGATTAATGCAGAATAAGGGTTTTCTGCACTTGACACTTAGGTCAAGTAAAGACATTTGGAATCAGAAATGCCTAGTACAATAGGACTTAACTGATTAAGAAACTTGATGTTGTAAGATTGATGCACCGAAATTGGTTTAGAATGGCAATGTGCCAATTTTGGGGTATTACATGACTAGGCACCTGAGAGATAAGTATTCTATGGGTATACCTTTGAGTATAGTTCTTGAACTTCTATTATATTACTGGGATAGTGTATAGCATTGATCTCTATATTTGATTTGATGAGTTATTACTAATCTCTCTTAGTTGCAGGACGCACCAAGAAGTAATAAGATGATGAGAGATTAATGAATTTGAGAATGTTGGTTGCAGTCAAGGGATTGATGATACATACCTTCATTAAAAGAGGAAGATCATATTTAGAGGAAGACTTTTCAGCTTCAGATGGAGGTTGCATGATAGAGGGAGATATCTAATTCTTTACAAGCTTATTAGAATTAGCCATCTTATTGTGGTGATCTGCTAAGAGGGAGTTTTTGTTGAAAGAGAATCTGGGTTATTCTTATTCATGTTGGTAATGAGTTTTTCTCTGTGAGAAAAATTCAAGGTACAATCCCTTGTTAATGCATTCTTCTCTGGGAGAAGTTTGAAGTGAAAGCGCTTATTCCACCCTCTGCAAACAGGTATGGAGGATCACCCTCTACAAGTAGGCGTGCTGGAATTACATTCTTCTTTGGGAGAAGTTTGAGGTGAAAGCCCTCGTTCCACCCTCTCTGAATAGGTATCGTGGACCACGCTCTACGAGTAGGCATGGTGGAAGTCATGTGCGTGACTCCACGACTTTAATTTATGTGCTTATGAAGTAACTATGGTGAAATGTGTTATGCCGAGATAACATGTTTTCATGAGAATTTATGTGATAAAAATTTTGACATCTTTGGTTGCAGCTATGTGTACCTACCCCACTAAAGTTCTCTCTCTTGCTAAGAGGGAGTGTTGAAGATTGTAGTTGTGATAGATATTTTTATCTCTGATTTATCTATATAATGGAAAAGAAATAATACCTTTGTATTGTGTCAAACTGCTGAAGAAGATATTTATGATAATATTTGAAATAATATTATATGAAGAGACATGTCACATAAAAAGTCGTGTGTTTGGAAATACGATGTCTTGTATGTGAAAATTGAAGAGACCTTCGGATGTAATATGAAGAGTCTCTCATTTCAATTTATATATGTGATTGCTTAGTGTAACTTGATATGGCATCAAGTGAAAATTATTGTACTTGCATATTTGCAGCTATGTGTACCTGTCGTACTAGAGATCTCTCTCTTGCTAAGAGGAAGAGTTGAAGATTGTAGCTGCGATAGAGATCTTTATCTCTGAATTTTCTATATGATGAAATAGAAATAATCCCTTTGTATTGTGTCAAACTGTTGGAGAAGATATTTATGATAATATTTGAGATAATATTATATGAAGAGACATGTGTCATGTGAAGAGTCATGTGTTTGAAAATATGAAAAGTCTTGTATGTGGAAAATTGAAGAGACCTTTAGGGTAACATGAAGAGTCTCTCATTTCAATTTATATATATGATTGCTTAGTGTAACTTGATATGGCATCGAGTGGAAAATATTGTACTTGAATATTTATCATCAATGAAAGAGATATTTTTCTGGTTTGGCTGGGTTTTTCCCTTCAAGGTTGAAGGGCTTCCCAGGATAAATATCTAGTGTCTTTTGTGCTTATTATTTTATTTTATTCCTGTATCATTATTTTTGGGCAAAACATTAACAAATCAGAGCTTATAAATGACTGCATACAGACCAGAAGACTATTCATATCTATGATCGAACAATAAGGATGACCTTTCAAGCCTATTTGGATAAACCCCCACACACCTCTACCTCAGAAAGGCTTCAATCCATGAACTAGCAAGCTCCAATATACATGTCTCATCTCTGCTACGCAGCAAACAGCAACTGCCCCAGTGGGACTTCCCATTTCGCTCATTGTCACTCATCACCATCCATCCTAGATATAAATGTTGTGATGTATATTGAAGGTCAATATATCATAGACGGACGCCTCCTCTTTATGGCCACCCATTTAGGCTCTCAGGATTTCCCATCAGCAGCCTGATTTGCCAATTCATCTGCCTTCTGGTTTAACTCTCTGTATACATGATTAATTGTAATATTGTCAAATGATTTGACTAACTCCAGAGCTCATCCGAGAAGGGGATTTAGACGCCAATTAGCAGTAGAACCACTCCACAAAGCATTAATAATAATGGTTGAGTCATCTTCGATGACTAAATTAGCGATATTTAAGGATTTGCATATTAAGAGACCATACCAGAGCAGAAAGTTCAGCTATATTATTTGTTGTGACCCCTAACAGGCTTGCAACCTTAGCCACAACATCACCTTCCTATTGATGGGCAATACACTCTGCTCTCAAAGCTCCAGGATCTCCTAGAAGCCCCATCAAAATTAAGTTTATACCATCTACAGGGTGGTGGTGACCCCAGCCCTGCTCTCCTGTGTTCTTTACTAGCTTCCTCACCCAGCCCATAAAAGGGAGGCACTGTGAGGCCTAACCAATTCTTTTTCATCATACTATCCCATTCCAAAAACTTAGAATCTTTCCTTGGATGTATCAAATTCCTACTGTTTGAGACTTCCACAATTACAGATTTCACCTTAAGCAGCAAGGCTTCCTTCCAAACTCATAGATTTCTTCTGAAAATTCCCCTATTCAGCACCTTTTAGATTTCCCAAATCAGAATGGAAGGACTTACAATCCATTAACCCCCAAAAAAGTGCCAAATTTTTTAATTCTAGGACTTGTAAATTCTAGGCCAACCTTTGAAAAGAGACAACATCACAGGGCAGGGCTGTCCGCAATCCAAGATTTGTACATAGCCACCGCAGGGCAACCCCATAAATAAGTGATTCTCCACTTTTTGTTGACATAGGACACATCGGGATGGACCCTGTAAAGCCCCACTTCCTGAACCAATCAGTTGTTAGGATTGTGCCCCTAAGACCAAACCACGCCAACTAGCTCGCTTTGGGCAAACACAACTTGCTCCAACAAGGATCCACGGGGTTTTTTATTGTCTGAAAATCTTTACTATCGATAATAATTTTGTAGCCATCCCTGGCATTATACTTTCCAGTGTTTGACTTGATCCAAACAATCTTATCATGGTTATTTTGGGAAGTTGGTCTTCTCTTTGAGAGAATAAGCTTAAGTTGGGCAATTTTGTCTTCCTGCTGCAATATCTCCACAAATTGTCGCCACTGCCACCCCAGAAATGGGTTGTCACCCTCGGAAACAATATAATCTCTTAACTTGTCACCCCATGCCAATACAAATTGGTCCTTGAAACCTTCCACGCCCATTACCTTCTCTAGGAGGAAAAGAACTCTAGGACTCTTCCCAATGAGGACACCAATTTGATTAGCAAGCGGCAAGGCTCAAGATATTGATGGGTTGCAAGCAAAATTCCTAAAATGGGGGGCAGATTTGTTGGCTCTACACATCAAGAGCATTTTTAACAAGGTCACACAAGGTTGTTTCCCCACTAATTGGACCACCAGCATAATTATACCTCTTCAAAAGGCCGGGGACGTCAACAACCCTTCAAATTACCACACCATCATGGTGAATCCTCTCTTGGAGAAACTCTACAGGAGTATGTTAGAGCATAGAATCAGCACTTGGGCAGAAAAAGATGAAAAAAGAGCATAAGGGCAAACGGGTTTCAGACCAAAACACTCCACCATCGATTACTGTATTACTCTAAGATACCTCATTGAGAGAGTGTGGGAGAAACAGTGAGCAGAGACTTTTTGCTGCTTTGTTTATTTTAAGAAAGCTTTCGATACCATTCCTAGGGATAAACTATGGAATCGGATGGAAGAACTGGAAGTTCCGAAAGAGTACAGGACAGCTGTTTATAAGCTCTACGAATAGGTGGAAGCAAAAATCAGAACTAAAGAGGGCATGTCAGAGTGCTTTAGAAGCAACATGGGAGTCAAACAGGGATGTCTGTTGTCCCCTACCCTCTTTGGTCTTTATATTGATAAGTTGGAGTGGCTAAACAAAGCCAATGAAGAAGGAATACAATTAGCTGATTGCATGATTAGATTGCTCTTATATGTTCATGATCTTATCCTCATTGCTAAAACTGCCCATGGATTGAGGGATTGAGAAATCTAGAGACCTTTTGCACGCAGGTAGGGATGGAGGTCAACACCTCTAAAACCAAGGTCATGATCTTTTCCTTGAAGAAAAGAAAGCAGCAACATACTTTCATATTTAAGGGCAATGCATTAGAAATTGTGGAAGAATACAAGTACCTGGGAATCAATTTTCATTACTGGTTAGGTTGGGAAACATGCAGATCAAAAAGAATTCAGGGGGGTTGGAAGGCTTCTTACCTTCTCCAGAACAGGTGCAGGAAAGCGTTGTTGTGGGATTGGTAGACTAGGAAAACCCTCTTTGGACTGTTGGTGATTCTGGTCATTCTTTATGGATGTGAGGTATGGGGGAGCAGCGTATCAAACCATAAATGGCGACAAATAGAAAGAACACAAAAACATTTCATTACAACTAACCTCAAAGTCAAATCAACGGTCCCCTACGAGATTATTATGGTGGAGGCAGGCATGTTCCCAATGGAGGCCTCAGCAATTATTCGTCTACTAAGCTATTTAAAAAGAGTGGAAAAGATGGAAATACACCGTTGGCCTAAGTCGGTGGATCATGAGGAGCTAGATCGCCAAAAGAGGATGTGGAAGAAACAAAATAGCAAATGGCTCACCAAATGGAATATTGACTACCAAGATGCTCCAAGACCAACTTCCAAATAAAAAAGTGGGTGCTGGAAAAAATCAGGACTGCCATGTGGACAAATCAGACAGCGAGAAAAAAAGCATATTATGTCAAAGAATTCAACCCCACATGCAAACACGGAGACAAAAAATACTTAGGAGCTGATATCAAAGGAAAGGCAAAAAAATTAATTGCTCAATTGAGGTCTGGATCACACCATCTGAGATGTGAAGCTGGCAGATGGAGGGTCCCTAAAGAAGAATGGGAAGGAAGAATTTGTAGGTTTTGCAATAAGGGGGAGATGGAAACGGAAGGGCACTATGTAAAAGTTTGTACCGCATATGAGGATATTTGCAATCAATACAAGGACACACTACGGATGAACAACATAAAAGAACTTTTTGAGGAGCCAAGAATTCACAAGATGGCCATCTTACTAATGCAAATCCACAACAAAGGGGACAATCTTGAGAAATCTCAACAGTCTGATTAATGAATCTTGTTTGGTCCCATAGACTGCTGGTCTTGTGGATGTCATTAAAATTCATTCATTCATTCATTAGTAGGAGAGGGCACTAATTTGTTATTTATTTTAACAGCACAGGATTGTATAAATTAAAATTCATACGGCCATTCCATAATTATTTGCAAAACAATTTTTTATAGGCCTTTCGTTATATTTTGAAAAGTCCTTCCACGTGTACTCAGATTGATTTGCACATTACGTAGCAAATGATAAAAAGATGAACAAGAAAAATTGAGTACCTGCGCGTCCGAGTTCAAGTCCTTCCGCAACTTCTTCATCTACGAGGGAAAAAGAAACCAAAGAACCAAAATACATGTAAATGTCGAAGAGACAAATGAATTTCGACTGTAACAGCAGACGAAAGATAAACAGGACAAAAATGGAAAAGCGACTCAGGGTAGCGCAAGAAGACATTAAACACAAAATTTGAGGCTAAATATCGCAAATTCGCATAAATTTTTATTACACATTTGTCTCACCTCGGGTTCATATTCTGTAGTGGAAGGATCGCATGCTCCATCCATGTCTGAAAGTGGTCTGAAGTTCGAGTCACGGGCTGCAAAGAAGTCTCTAGCTTGCTTCATCCGTTGGGAGATTCTTTCCGATCGTTTAATTCAGCCAAATATTAATAATTTTATTTCTTGGGCGAAAAGTGAGCAAATAATGTTTAGTTGAACTAATTATTAAAAGAATTAAGTCTCTTCATATTAAAAAATAAAATAAAATAATTCCATAACCTTCTATAGAGGATATAAATTTAAAAAGTGAGTAACTAATGTTTAATTGAATAAATTATTTTAAGAATTAAGGTACTTTATATTGAAATTGTGTTTGTAAAAATAGGAGAGTTGGAAAGGTTGAAAGTATGTTAGTAAGGTAGAACAAGGGTAAGGATTCTATACAAAGTAATTAGCATTAAGTTAATATAAAGTTTGTACTAAAAGAGGCTTGTTAGGATGAAGATGTTTTTGTTAAAGTCACTCCTTTTTGTTACAAGAGTTGGGAAATGTGTCTACTTATTGTAGAGAAGTTTATGTGAAATAAATAATATGGAGAAAGGAATATTAGGGGTAGAAAAATTAGGTTTGTAAAATTGAGTTCATTGTAATTCATGATGCAATATCCATAAAAGAAATTGTCATTAGTTTAAAAAACATTTAAACATGTGCTATAGTTAAGAATTAATGGAAACTTTAATTTTATATATTGACAAATGATGTCAAAATTATACTTCCCTATCATATTGGAAAACCAAAATGTTATTTACTTTGTGAAAAGATATAAGCCTATTGAACTAGAGAAAGAGGAAAAAGGAGATATAGAGAAAGAAAGAGAGATAAAGGGGAAGAGATGAGAGATTAAGAGAGAATAGGAAAGAGATACAAAGGGGAAGTGAGATACAAGAGAGGAGAGAATGAGAAAGGGTGGTACAAAGATATAGCAGTGGACAAAGATCAAATGAGTCAAAGAGATAGAGATAGATAGAGAAGAGAAAGAGAAAAGGAGAGAGAGCACATACGCTTGCACATATGAGAGAAGAGGTGAGAGAGAGAGGGGTGGATAGAGACCAAACACTACAAAATTAGAGGCCAATTTATCATGGCAATGGCATTTCATTCTTAAAAAAATTGAAGTGTACCCGACGTCGTTGATATTGTGATGAGTTTGTTGTAATTGTGATGTCGTTGGGCTCACAAGTTTTCTTTAAAAAAGTCATATTTCATTCATTTTGCATGGAACATTTCATTTGCATATTAAAGCACGAGAAGGAAGAAAATTTGCAGCAAGGCAAGTTTGCAGACAAGGTAGGCTATTTATTATTTTTTGCATTGAACCTCTTGTCGTGGCCTTGTGATTTGATATTTTTTACATTGATTCTAGATTGTAATGTTTTTTTTTTTTCTTTTGACATTCCCTTGTGATCAACATCTCAAAGTGAATATATATTTTATCTTCTATTCTTCCTTTGTGATCTACATTTTTACAATGATTAAAACCATCTATTTCTCATCAAATACCACCTACCTTTATAAATCAAAACCCCACAAACCAAAATAATAATAATAATAAACTATAATGAGAATATGAAATGAAATGAAATGACACAATTCTTAGATGATCATATGAAATGAAATGGGCATGTGACTAGAAAGAAATTAGAAAGACATGAGTGTATAGGTGAAGGTATGAAATGGATGTTTTTGGAGTATTCAATATAGACACTCAGCATTTAGTATACACATCATCATTTGAGATGATGCAGCCTCCTCCTACTCCAATTGGCCACTAATGTGGTTATATGTAAGCCACTTCATTTCCCTTTCCCTTTCTTCCTTCTCCACAAAAAAGAGTTTATGGAGATTTAGCTAAGATTGATAAAGGATTATTTAGATCATCTATTGCATGATCATATAATGAGCATGAATAGGCCTAGGCCTAGTTATTATTATGATCATACTATAGTCTTCCTCTATATAATATAGTATGTATAGTTAGTACTATTACTACTACTACTAATTGACCTAGCCTCTTGTTGCTCCTGCTACCCACTAATGTGGTTGTATCTAAGTCATGTGTACTACATTGTGTTTACAAGACCCTTCCTTTTCCTTTTCCCTTTCTTCCTTCTCCACTAAAAAAGATCACTATAGAGACATAGATCGCTAGGGCACATCAAGAGACAAAATATATATTCACTCCTAAATCTTAAATGAATGAATGAATATATGGAAAAACTAGGTGGGAGCATAAATTATAACATAATCAATCAAAGTTTAATAACTAACATATTTTGTCTCCTATTGTGCCCTTGTGATATGAAATATTACCACTTGTCTCTGCAATCTTCATTTTGTAAACAAAAATCTAATGATTGAGTAGTACAAATATAAATTATGAGTCCAAGATAGTAAGCTTTAGAAATTTGCATGTCAAATTAACATTTCTTGAGACTATATAATTTTTTTAAAAACTCTTAGGTTGTTGAAAGAAATCCATAGGTAAAATACCAACATCAGGTGACGCACAATTTAGCAACTTCAATCACTAACAAAATTTATTTGAAGGTAACTCTAGATCCAAATACCATCAATATCTAATGATCCACAAACCAATTAGAAAAATGATCCACGCGTTGTTTTACTTTGTCTCCTCTCAACCTTGGAGTTGCATGTATGCATGGCAAAAGCATAAAATATGGCATTATCCCCAACTGCAATAAAGTGAAATAAAACTATACATAGTGAATCCGCTATCTATACTCAACAACTCAACAAGCCATCAAGGTGACAAATTAAGTATGCTACTGATTAACTAAAGCAGGGAAGAGAGACTTCATAATACATTATCTGCAGATGCATTACAATGTATCACCATTGATAATGTTTTGTAATTTTTGAGAATGAAAGAAGAAAAGATGAAATATTTCTTCTCCACAATATGAATTCTTCCTTAAGAAAAGTTCTAATTATTATTTTTCCCATCCAAGAGGAGAGTCAGAACCAAAATATAATACTAACTCAAGTAACAAGGCTTTGTTGTCCCTGGGAATTTTATGATCCACTGGTTTTCTTCCTATCAAAAGCTCAAGTAGCACCACCCCAAGACTATATACATCACTATTTTGAGTTTAATGACCAGTCATAGCATACCTGAAAGGAGAATGAAAATGAAATTTGTCACAACTGCAACCTTGAATACTCAAATGTTGCCCTGTCTAGTTTTTTTTATAAGAAGTGCCCAATATAGCATACAATTCTTATCTAAATAAAAAATAGATGCAATGCTTATTTCCATAAAAATTTATCCTTACAAACAAGTAGCATCGGTAACTCTAGGAGCCTATGAAGTACATTACATGGTATGCTTACTTTTGAAACCCTTCATTATCTAGTAGATTTGAAGCAAAAATAGATCAACATGGAAGTCAATATGGTAGTTGTATCCTACAGTCAAATTCGTATAAACGTTGGAGGCATAATTAATTGCAAAATCATATCCATATACATGATATTATGTAAAACTATGAAAAACTCGTTGTTAAAAACCTCAATCACTACTACTAGGGATAATTTTCAAAAATTTATAGGAAGTTTAGAAATCCTGGAGAATCTTCTTAATGTCAAAGTTTTACAATCGGATTTAGCAATTTAGTGTAAAGCATCGTATCTAAGGATCTTAATCTTTTTGTTTTTTTATCAACTTGTTGTTTACCAGGCTTAATAAAATATGTAATTAGTTTGAAACTTCGATACAATATTGATTTATAGTAAACTTTATCACTATTCAAGTCATAAGTTCATCCATATGATTTATGATATTCTTATTCATGTTTCAAGTCATCCTTCTCTATTATGCATCTAAACATTTAGAATATATACAAAAATGTTACAAATTTGAAACTGAAAATAACACATTACATCTGCAAATAATTTCACTATTTTTGTTTTGAAAAACCATTTAGGTCTTGTATTTTTAGATTTTCTATAAATATTAAATTATATTAAAAACATCAATGTACCCAAGTGCCCCTGTCTCCTACGTTGAGAAATAGCCATACTCGTACTCGTACTCTATCCTAGGCAACCTTGCCTTGAAGAGGTGCATGACAGAAACAACTATTCCAACTTTCACACTAAGTCATTGAAACAATAGTCCTTCCAAAACCATTAACGAGTTGATGTTTGATTTTGAATCAACAAAGAGTGGAGAGAGACTAAATGAAAGGACGAAGATGATCGCAGTTTAGCAAAGGGTGAAAATAAAAGATGTGAACAAAATGTCTCCTACAACTATGACAAGGAGAAGCTTGTAGATATCTAGCCCAAGGCCTACCACATCATCTTTGGCAGACGCTCAATTGTGACCATGCACCAATTAGCAACTCCTGATTTTATTTTTATGAATAGTCCTTTTCTATTAATAAATAATATACTAGTTACAATTCACAAAAAAAGGGTTGGTTGATACAAGATCACCCAACAAGAGTTCACACGGCTAAATTCGGAATCAACAACTATGCATCAAAAAAAAACATTAAGTAACTCCTTAGGTTGCCAAAGTAGTGCCAGTTGAGGGGGGTGGTTCATCGAGATCATGGAAACCCCAGTCATCCCTGGGATTGGTAGGCAGGCTAGGAATAGTCTAGCCACCAGCAGCATCATCAGGGGTCTGGTCTCCATCTTTTGTATCAGCTCGTGGGGGTGAAATAGCCAACTCCAAGCGAAAAGGCCATTTGGTAGAAACTACACGAAGAGCACCAAGAGGGGGAGCCACCAGACTTGGGGACCACCCAGAGCCACAACGAGGTAGAGAAGCTAAGCAGCAATGCCAACCACCATCACCACCACTAGGAGAGCAGTGGTGGGAAGCTTGTGAGTGTGGCATGTGAGAGTGGCGAGCAAATGAGTTGTGCCCCTGGCGGTGGCCCTTGGGCAGAGTGTGATCTGCCAAGACGTTAGGAGGCACTCTAGCAACTATACAGGGAGCATTACCTCAATGATTGAGTAGCTCCTAAAGGTGGGCCACCTCTAGAGCCACCTTATTGGTTTGGACTTGAATTTGCATCATTACATTGTTACAAATGCATGCTTTAGTGTACATAGCAACATTTATGTCAAGAAAACTATGAGTGAAAAGACCAACATTCCTATCTTTTCATAAAGTAAACAAAATCTCCATCCTAAAGGTATGCCAAATCTGGGTAAATTGCCTACAGAATTTGGGGGAGTCACCCAACAAAACCATATGCCAAGAATAAGGTTATGGCTGAAACGGCTTAAAGAAATCATGAATTTAGTGCCATTAGTTTTGAGCACGTCTACAAAACCAAAAAAATATGCAAAAAAGACTCTGGCTGCCCACAAAATGGACACCAAGGATTTGAAACCCCAATATGCTTGAGCCGGAGCCCAAGGGGAAGACCTTGAAACACCAAGCACCAAGAAAAATGGGCAATCTTGGGCTCTATAATGGAACTCCATATAGTGTCGAAACACTTTCTCCACTGAGAAAGGGAAAACTACAGATGCCAACGCTAGCTAAGGGTATCCACCATCGAAAAATGGGGAGAAAGCCATCAATACCCCAAAGTTGGTTTGTAGTTGGCAAAGGGAATGGTAGGATACCACTTCCAGTCTATCCACCAAGGTCGAACAGACTGAATACCCACCTTGTGAATTAAGTGATCTGGAATTGCAGAAAGCAACAAATAAAAAGTATGTCAATTTGAATGAGCAAGACAAAACTGGACTTGCATATCTTCCCAAGATTTGAAACTCATAGAGACCTTGGAAAAGAGGTCTTTAGGTGTCTTGATGCCACATTTAAAAAAATTTGGAGTGCTAGCACCTTGAGTCTTGGCCAGAGGAACACCCTAGATGACAAACAATGAAGACCACCAAATGTTTTGTTGATTCAAAGAGAGCCCATCACCAAACCAATAAAGCCAAGGCTTGATAGCTTCCCAAGCTTTCCATATGCTCTTGATAAAAAAAAGAGCCCTATATGTGCATAGTTTCCCACAAGATGAGAAGGGTTTGAAAGCCAATCCCCTTCCATGTAGGCCTATTAACAAGAAACCCAGAAGAAATGCAATGTCGAACAAACACTTTCCAAGCTTTATCTCTAGTAATGGCATGCATAATCCATTTGGCACAAAGAGTGAGGCCTTGCTTTTGTGTGGAAAGAAGGCCAAGGCCTCTAGACTCTTTAGGGAGATGACAAAAATCCCAAGCCACTCTGTAAAAGCCATGATGGTCAGAACCAAAAGCCCAAAGAAAGTCATGAAGCAATCGCTCTAATTTCAAATAAGAGGCTTTGGAAGGAGTCCAATAGGAAGAAGAATAAACATGCGTAGCCATTAGGACCTTTAAACAAATATGAAATTTCCTCACAAGAGAAAGGGGTTTTGTAAGCCAATATTCAAGCTTCTTTTCAATTTTAACAAGCATAGTGTTCCACAAATCAATTGGCAAAGCTTGAAATGCAAAGGGAATGCCCAGAAAGTGAATGATCTCCCTGTGAGTGACTCATTTCCATTCAAAGTGGTCAAGCCATGGCAGAGCTAGAAGAAAAGATTGCCTATACCAGAGCATTTTGTGCCATTGAATAATAGAACCAGAGGCTTGACAAAAGTTGTCCAGGCATTGCAAGGCATTAGTGATGTTCTCCTCATCCTCCAAAAGATTGAGAAAGGAATCATTAATAAAGAGCCCATTAACCAATTAAGAAGAGGAATATGGCAAGGAAATGTCACAAACCAAACCAGAGGAAATAGATTGAGCTAGCAAGTAACCAAACCCTTCAACAACAAGAACATATAAAGCCGAAGCCAGAGGGCAACCCTGCTGGATGGAGTGAAAAAGCCCAAAGGCTTTAGATTGAGAGCTATTGATAGTAATACAAGCATTAGCATCTCCACAGACTGAAGAAAATTGGGACCGAAACCAAGAGCTTGAAGCATAGTCAAGATGAAAGGCCATTCAATTCAGTCATAAGCTTTAGCAAAATCAATTTTTAAAAACATAGATGATCGATTGAATTCGCGAGCCAACTCCATCCCTTCCTAGACAATAATGATGTTGTCAAGAATATACCTGGACTTAATAAATCTAGTTTGCTCTGGCTGCACAATTAAAGGCAGGAGATGGAAAATTTTAAAATAACTTGTCTTAACAATAATCTTATAAGACACATTAAGCAAAGTGATGGGTCGCCAGTTACAGATATCCTCAGGATTGCTAGCTTTAGGTATGAATTTGATGTTTTCTTTGTTGATAATTGCTCCTAGACTCTTATAATGATAGGCTTCAAGATAGCCTTTGTGCAGGTCAGGTCCAATAGACTCCTGAAGGTGTTTGTAAAATTCATAGGGGAACCCATCACACCCAAGGGATTTGTCATTAGCCATGGAAAAGACTGCCTCCTTGAGGTCTTGAATGGTGAGAAGTTGCTCACAGAAAGCATGTTGCTCGACCGCTAGGGGGTTTGGAGTAACATAAATACACTTTTTGAGGGCTTCCTCTTAAGTAACCAAATTTCCTTGCAAAGAAAAAACATTTTCATAGTGGTGCACAAAAACTTGTAGGATGTTAGGGAGACTGGAGAGAATAGAATTACCTTGTTTGATCTTTTTAATCCCAAAATTGATATGATGGGCTCTAAGAGCATGGAAGAATTCTTTAGAAGCCTTATCACCAACCTCCAACCAATGGAGGCAAGCTTTGATTTGGGCCCCTCGAGCAACATAATTGTCTACAATTTGTTTATTATGATAAAGCTTTGCAAACTAGATTTGTAAATCAACATCAAAAGGGTTAAGGGTGAGAGCTACAAAAGCTTTCTTAAGAGTCGTGGTAGTGGATCATAAGACTATTGTCTGAAAACCACCAACTATCACCCATAGATGCATAGGAATCTAACAGTTCTGGTAACAGCATCATTCCACCATTGAATCCAACCTATCTAAAAACATAGATGTGGCTCCAAATTCTAGACACATAGGATATGACCAATAGTGGAAGCATGCGTCAGCACTGGTGTATTGAGGAAAAACTGTGTCCTGATAGCACACTGGCTAGTTGTGTGCTAAGAAATGGTAAAATTAATGGGATGGTGGTCTAACAACGTCACATATGGTAAAGGAATGACAAGTAAATCATGATCCTCAAAAAAGGAGTAAAATGATTGTGTAGTAATCATGGCATGATCGAGACATTTTAAAATATAGTTAGAGCCAGCTCAAAAGTTAGACCAAGTGTACTAGACCCCACTATGTTGGTGATGGTTAGTATTGGGATAATCAAGGCCTAATTTATTATGCATATAGTACCAGGCTTCCCTTTCCCCAACTGTCCAATGAAAAAGAAAAATGGCATCTTTGTTAAAGGCTAACTCAACCATATTGAAATCACCACACATAACCTAAGTAGCTGGAGGCAAGTTGTCATTGATCTAGCCCCACAATTGAGATCTTTCCACAATATCATTGGAAGCATAAACATTAACTACTCCAAAGGAATGATTGTTGATAGATAGCAAAAGCCAAATTATTCTATGCATGGGGTCAAAACCATATGAAATAATAATAGAATGAAGACAAGGTGACAAAAGAGTAACTACACCACCTCTACCAGTTTCGTGTTGAGAAGAAAAAATAATGCCATCCAGCCAAATGACATGATATGCAAAGAAAAGCATGAAACCAAAAATTCTAACCTCTTGCATGCAAAGAAAATCTAAATTACCAAGTCTATGATGGGTATCCCTGACATAGTACTTTCTAGATAGGTCTGTAAGACCTCGCACATTCCATGATTAAAAATTCTTGAAAACTCCTGCATATCTTCCCCATCCTCGAGAGAGGAGTAACTATTTTGCAAGAAAGTTAAAACTCAGTTGAAGCCAAAAGGAAACTCCTCTTGACTAATAGCTTGTCGTTTCTCCTCTAGATTCTTAGCACGTCCGAGACAACTATGAGAATGACACACATTATGAGTTGCAATGGAGGATGCAACAAACAAAGTGTGAACCACAATAGAATTGGTAGCCCTTATGGCCGCTTGATCCCCTGTGAACTGTCA
Source organism: Cupressus sempervirens (assembly GCA_028749045.1). Taxonomy (NCBI): domain Eukaryota; kingdom Viridiplantae; phylum Streptophyta; class Pinopsida; order Cupressales; family Cupressaceae; genus Cupressus; species Cupressus sempervirens. The sequence continues at coordinate 520,374,250 of CM053790.1, forward strand.
AGGTTTGAAACCTGAGAAACAACAAGGTTTGATTTTGGAAAAACTATCATTGACCCTACAATGGTTGGGGTTTGCACTCTTGTTGAAATAGGAGGAACTAAAACAACAACCACACATGACTATTTAGGAGCTGAGGGAGTCTTTCCCTTGTGCCCAACAACAGTCCACTCTTCTTTTTGTTTCCCTTCTGTTGGTTTGGTAGGGGCCTCCTTCGGTAGAGGTTTAACCCTAGGCACGACCAAAGGGCAATCCCTAATCTTGTGTTCTACTAACTGGCACCTATAATAAGTGTTGGGTAGGTTCAAATAGAGCCCCTACTGAGAGAAGGTTTGAGAACCAATATGTATCTCCACAAAATCCTTGAGATCCTTGGAGAGATCAACCTCAACACACACATGTTTCTAAGGATGAGCATCGAAATTTTTTTTATGTTCCTTGGTAATAACTTTGCCAAGAGTATTGGAAATGGACTCAATAAAAGGCCAACAAGGCAAGGGTAAACCCAAGAACTCAACCCACACAAGAACCCTAAGCTTTTTATCATTAGAGGCTGTGAAGTCTCTTGACCATCTTTGAAAAACTAAAAGGGAGGAATGCATTAACCAAGGTTCATTGTTAAAAACTGCGTCTGCCTAAGATGGGTTGGCAAAATGAAATTAAAAAAAAACCTTTGGTAAGGTTTTGTATAGCATCAAGGTGGACTCCATGAGGAGTCTAGCTCTTGTTAACCCATTCTCAAAGCATAGCTTCAGGAGGAGTCCTACCCACAAAACACCCTATCAAGGTATGTTGTTCTAACCAATCACAAGTAACATCAAATTCTTGCAAAGGAAGGATAATATCAAGATTACCTCATGAAAGACCTTCGAGATGAATTTGTGAGGGCAGTTTTTCAATGTAGGTGCCATGGCTTTCCAAAGCAGTAGTGTGAACACTAGTATCAACAATTGGGTCACCGCTGGTCGAGGCCATTATAAACTTGCCTGAAAACTCTTGCACTAAATGCGGTTCGACAGGTGGTAAACATAGAAGGAGATCTCAGAAAGAGAGTCATATGCAAGGAAACTCAAAGAACACATGAAGCCCTAGTAGAGCCTATAATCAATAGTTTAGAGAATTTGAAAATGAAACTCCTAATTTTTTGCACCAATCAACAACTCCTATATTAGATTGTGAAGCTTGTATTCTCATAGCTTGAGCAAAATGAACATGGCCTTAAGGCCATCAAAGTGGATATTTTTTAAGTTCTTTTCTCCCTTCCTTATGGGAATGTGTATGGAGTACATCTCTCTAAATTTAGAGAAAATATGATTCCCTCCACTACAATCCTAAACTTGTTGACTTGAGATAAGACTTTGGAAATCTACTTCTTTCCCTTGTTCCACATCACTCAATATTTTCCTTGCACAACCTAAAGCCTTACCCACAAAAAGAAGATTATTAAACATTGCATGAAAATATACTAGTAATAAATATAAGGAATTTACAAAAGGATATGATTATATACATCATATCATTATTTTGTAACTTGGAAGTCTTATATCTTGCATTTGAAACAACCTATCATTCTTCATCCGATGTTAATGATTTTTGCAAAGACAAGGTCACACATGAAGTTGAGGATTTTATAGATTGGTGAAGGGATTCTTCCATAAGACACCTCTTATAGGATAGAGTTACATATAAAAAACATATCATTACAATGACTTTTTTTGCCCAAAAATCATACTACTCTAAGAAATCTTAGGAAGGATGCTAACTCAAGAGGTAAGTTTAGTATTTTTAATGAAGGATTCTAATTATGAAGAGGTAAAAGGTATGTCTTTTCTAATGTAATTTATTAACACAACAAAAATGTATAAGAAGTCAATTCCATTGATTAGTTGAGGAATCATGAGAATCTTTTCTTTTCTTTTTTATCCATATTCAAATATGTTTGAGAGGGCATCTACATTTGGCATGTTGGTTGCAAGATGAACATTTCAAATCATAGGCAACACCATGATTACATGAATAGAAAGTATAATAGCATCACCAATTAAAGTTACAATCATATAAATTAGTTCCTATTAGGGACATTACACCTTTTGGGGACATAATTTAGTGAGCAATATTCCAACATCGTATTTAGTGAGAAACCAACAACCATCTAAAATATAAGCAAATGTAATGTAAGCATTGATGGTTAATGTAATTTTTGATTTTACCAACATGAATGGTTAATACTTTTAGAATATGATGCATGTCTTTTGTTGTTTGAATTTGATGCATGTCTTGTGTTGTTTGGATGTTGATCCTAGTGATAACCCAGCTTCTATTCACTTGAATGTCATTGCCTCTAGAGGTGAAGTGTTAATGACTTTTGTTTGTCACTATTCTAAATATAATCGTACTCATAGGGATGTACTTAGTGTTAAATATGATTATCCTTTATATTCTTCTCATTAAGACACTACAATAGAACATATTCAAAATATAGAGCAAGATATCCGAATTATGATTATATATTCAAAAACTATTTTTTGAGAGATTTATGGAGAACATGGGTTAAATTTTCTACAATTTATTGGGAACATGTCCATCATCTTGTAAAGTGTTTCAAAAAATTTTCTTTAAGTTGATATACTCTCAGATATTTGGGAAAAATGGGGCTTTTTGGATTTTTTTTGTCCTGATCATAGATCTCTAGTTGGAATTGCAGTCATAGTTTCATATCTATGATTTTTGAACTTAAAAAGAATCATCTTTTTTGTATTTCAAGATAAGGTCTCCATCCTTTCTTTTGTCTCTTAGCATGGACACATTTCCATAGTTTAATTGGGCTGATCACACACATATAGCTCCTAGATCTATTTTACTCTTGACATTTAATCAATTGGTTCAATTAACATTCACATTGCACATTGTCATCTCTTCATCCTACTTGGGTTTTTCTAGTCTAACTTGGGTTATACTGAGAGATATTTTTGGAAGCTCCTCTTTCTCTTGTATTAAATGTTAGTGAGAGTTGGGTCTTATATTTACACCTCTTATTTAAGTGCTTCCATTTTACCACTAAACATTTTGGTGAACCCAATGCATCTCCACTTTATAATTTTGGATTTAGATCCCTTGATCTCTCTTACTTTGTTCTTTACATTGGGTATTCATCTTCTTTTGGTGAACCCAATGCATGTACCTTTTCTTTTCTTTGTAGATTTAGATTGCTTCTTTGTGCATCTAGTTAGACCTTCTTTTGCATTATCTTCTTTACATTGTTTGTATATAGGATTCATTAACTTACATTGTTAAAATACATTGCATCCTACATTCTTAGATTGAATTGCACTTTGTTTAAGCACTATAAAAACATAAAACCATGTATTTCATAGTAATTACATGTCTCATTTTCAATGGGATTGTTATCTTTATTTTCAAGCTTTATTTATGGTCTTCAAGATGTTGCATTTCATGCATATGATGACACCTTAGTTTTTCATTTGATTGATACTCATGAAAGAATTTCTTCAAAACATCCCTCTCCAAAGAACAATCTCTTTGAATATGATGTTGATAAACCTTTAGTGAGATATGATGTTCCTAGCTTTAATGGGCCCTTAGATAAGGAGATAGATTACTCCCTTACTCATGAGGAAAATCTTATACAATTAGATGATAACATGGCTATTACTTCTAGTGATCAACCACTTTCTATGCATTTCATTGGCATTACTGCTATAGATGAGGCCTTGAGGAGTTATGTTTGTCCTTCTCCCAAGAGTACCTTAGAAGTAGAGGATTATACCCTTGATACTTCTTGATGTTGATCAACCTTTAGTGAGTCATGGTGTTCCTAGCTTTAATGAGCCCTTAGATAAGGAGATAGATTACTCCCTTACTCATGAGGAAAATCCTATATAATTAGATGATAACATGGCTATTGCTTCTAGTGATCAACCACTTTCTATGCATTTCATTGACATTAGTGCTATAGATGAGGCCTTGAGGATTTATGTTTGTTCTTCTCCTAAGAGTACCTTAGAAGTAGAGGATTATACCCTTGATACTTGTTGCTTCTTTCATGACACATCTAAAAAAATAGATCTTGTTAAAAAAAGATGATCATTATGATCCCATTTTCACAAATTCAACTCTAGACCATAAGGATCTTAGTCAAATTGAACCTATGGGTGGACTATCAAATCTTCAACATTGTGCAACCTTGAATCTTACACCAACATTCTATACCAAAACACACATCCTTGACTTTGTAACTCAAAAAAAATTATTTGATGAGTGTATGGATATTGAATGCATATCTTATTAAATTCATTGCTATAAGACTTGTACATGTTATTATTTCCAACATAAGGAGTTCATTGTTTATGATACATTTTAAATGAATTGTGATGATGTATGTTATCTTTTTCATGATTATTCTACTTGATACATTTAAATCCCTATTATTTTGCTCCTTACTATGTGACATTGCTAGCCTCTCCTTTGTGGGCCTATTGTCCAATCTTGTGAGCAAGACAATATGTTGGAAACAATTCTTCAATTGTAGATTGTCATTAATGTTTACACAAATGTTAGTATTAACTAAGCAATATAGAGTTTGTAGTATTAACCAAGCAATCGGGTAAAGAAGACTTTACAGTATTAACTGAGTAGTTGGTTAATGAAATGGATTCCTGCTTACAGTATTGATCGAGTGGTCGGGCATTGAAGGCTTGCAGTATTGACCAAGTGGTTGGGCATCAAAGGCTTGCATTATTGACCTAGTGGTTGGGCATCAAAGGAGTACAGTGACTGAATGATTAGGCATTGAATAAGTCATAGTATTAACTGAGTGTTCAATCCTAGTGTTGATCGAGTGACAATAGAACATAATTATCAAATATTTTATTAATGGAGGCTGACTATTTGGATGTTTATTAATGTTTTGAAAGGGTATTCAAGATGAATTTTCCTAGCTTATGATATATAAGAAAGGTCAAGTTGTGAGGACAAAAGTAACAAGAAATAAGAAATAAGATGGATATGTGAGTGAAGCCAAAGGCAAAGTAGGAAAATGTGAAAGATAAGCTACAAAGAAACATCTAATCTAGAAGAATCTAGAGGTCAAGCTAGAATAGAGATATGAGTTTGCAAAGATAGTTGCTTCATAAATTAGGTCAAATTGCTATTGCTTTCTAACCATTGTAGTAGTAAAGAAATCTCTTAACAGAGTTGACTTAACAATCATTTTGTAAACCCTTTAACAAGGTGACATTTGAAGATTGAAATGTTTGAAGACCACTAACCAAGCCACTCCTAATTAACATGGTGATTTAAATCCTCTAATAGAGTCATACTTAATAGTATGTTTTGTAACCTTTAATAGGGTTGGCTCCTAACAAGGCTCACTTCGTAAGAGTAAAAATTATTGTGACTAATTGCAAAGTGGTTTATCCCAAATTGGGTTTCCATGTTAAATCTTGATGTCATATGTGTTCATGCTATTTTCTTATGCTTTAAATTTCTAAAACTAAGTTACAAAAGGACAAAACAGTTTAATAAATCTTAAGATTGCTTTGTTAATAGAGGGACAGTAAAATTCAAATGTTAACCAAGCTATCCAGTATTGCATGATAAGTGAAATTTTGCATTGACATCTAAGGGAAAAGGATTTGTTTTTGTGGTAACTAGTTCACCCCTCCCCTCTCAATTACTGCTCTTACGTTTCCAACACAATATTCATTTCTTTTGTCTCCTCACTTGGGGGGAAAGTGCCATATTGCATTTTCTATCTATATAGAAAGATCCATTTTTTCCTTTGTTGACTTGTTTTCCCTTTATATGATGACATCTTTTTTGGCATACATTTATTGTGCTACATAGTATTAGCATCTCGAGCGCAATCTCATGTTCTCTTGAAATCACATGTATAGTATAAATCAAAACCACTTAGGGGCCATAATGTGTCCTCTTCTTTTTTAGTCAATCCATCCAATATCCCTTATGAGCTTGTATTATTTTATAGTTTGATATTCTCTCTTGCATGAATTTATTGTGTTATGTAAGAATTAACATCCCAAGAGAAATCTTATTCTTGTAAGTGCATCATTTTTGCAAAGGATCTCTTATTTAGGATATATATTGGATATTATATTTTATTTCTCTTAAGGATTTTTTTGTCTCTTTTTTATTTCACTCATGATAAATAATTAGGCCTAACATGGCTTCCTTTCACCTCCTTCAATGATTTCTCTAGAGATTTTCATTATTTATGATACATTCTTATAAGTGGGTATGTAATGCTTTGTTCCATGCAAAACGTGATTGTCATTGCCTAACAATGTCTTTCCATGTCATTCAATTTTAACATTTGTCATTTATTAATCATCTATAATTTACTTCATGTGTGATATCCTTTATAGCATATTATACTCTTTGGAATTTCATATCCTATGACATATCTTATTGTCTCTCTATGTCATTGTGTTATTTTACATCTTGTTTGATACATGGTGTTTTGTCAAATGTGCAAGGCTAAATTATGGTCACTACTTAATATTCATCTATATATCTTACATGATTTTGTTTTATAATCTATCATGGACTTTTCATTGCTTGTTCTTGTCTCTATACTTGGGAGGCAAGGTTGTTTGTACATTGTTTATCTCTCTATATAAGGATCAACTTTTTCTTAGTATAGTCACATTTGTTTATCATGTGACATTGTTTTCCTATAAGGAATTATTGCCTTGATCATGATTCTCTCTTATACACAAGAGTTGTATGTATTTTATCATCAACTTTTTTATTGGAAAAATCATTTCATTATAAAAATCCTCCCTTACTCTGTCATTCAAAGTTTGTCATCCTTCATCTAAGGATCCTGAATTTCTCCTACACATAGTGGATTAAGTGGGTGCATTATTGTTCTCCTCCCCTTTTGTTGTCTTGAAGTTTTTGTCATTGTTTAAACACTCCTCTTGAAGGTAGATGTCTTTCTAATTATTTTGGTAAAAATTTTGATGGATTAATGTTAATGATATAAACTATGCGAGGTAAATTCTTTAATATAACACTTTCCACACATTAAACATTCAATATAAAAGAAAGAGGGGCTACCAAACATAAATCTCAATATAACCCAAGTTAGATTTAAGAAACCGAAATAGATGAAGGGTACTATTGATTTAAATTGATTCATACAATCTCAATTGATTCAAGATACATAATTGTAAATTTGAAATTGAACTAATTGATTTAATAACAAGTGTAAGATAGACCTAGGTGCTAAATAAATGCAATCTATGAGGCCTCGCCCCAACCCATCGTAGCATAGTTGATACATTATTATTTTGATACTCATGACTCGATATGTCAGGACATTAATTGATGCACTGAACATTATTATGCTATTTATGTTGTGTGATACTTTACTTTTAGATGTTTGATTTTGTCATTTAATGCTTTATGAACATGTATAATGATGAAGTAAATGAATGCAGATCTAACACTTTGATTATACAATTTTAATAGTCGAAAATATGAGTAGAATGAGGTAAACAATTGATTATTAGAAAGATAGATGTTTTAAATTTACGTGATTTTTCTGATACGTAATTTACATATATGCATGTGATTTCTTAAACTACTGATGTGTGCAATTAGTGTGCAAGATATTGAACAAGAAAATCTAATGGAAAGACGAAACTGAACCCCTTCCTATTGTGTTATTTGCATTGTCTTTCTTTGAAGGTTGTTATATAGTCTTAAAATTCTCCTAGCTTTTGATTGGTTCCTATTAAGTCTTTAAAGCCTAAAAACATTAAATTTAAGCACCCTAGGGGTAAGGGTATGCGTTGGGAGTACTTTCCACCCCCTTAGCCTCTTTGGTTGACTTTTAGGGTCACTCAAAAACCCTACTTTTGGTTGATTGCGAAAATTGATTTGTCTCCTTCATGAGTTGGTGACTCAAAATCCACCTTGGGGGTTACCTAAAGTCTATTTGAGTTAGGATCATATTTAGAGGCATTTTTGAGAGGTTTTGGGGTTGTTACCCAATCTCTAGTTTTAGAGAGAAGTGGGAAGATTGAAGGAAAGGAAGGATAAACTCTTCTCAACTTGTCATTTTACCATAACTTTTTTTGTGAAGGTAGGGTTCTTCACTCTTTTGATCATGTTCTACATACTATTCATACTTTGATTCATGCATAAGGCATTGTGTTGTTCTTGTATTGCTAGTATGTGTGTTGAGGTTGTTGGGGAGGGATCTTAACTTGTTCTTGGATGTCATTCTTATGCTTTGCTTTGAAATTTTGAGGGTATTTCATGGGGAATGTTTTGGCATTACTCACCCTTGGCTAGGGAAGAAGTGGCCATGTATAGGGGAAGGGCCTTAGTTGGACCTCAATAGTGTAGAGTCTCCTCTCATGGTGAGAAGAAGGAAAGAGGGTAGGGTGTATGGGCCCCTACTTGTCATCACATACCATGTTTGAAATTTTGAATTCTTGAAGAAGGGAAGGAATGAAAATCCTTGTTGTATTGGCCTCGAAAAGGCATTTGTAGAAGAATGGAAGTTCTTGAGTTTTAGCCCCGAAAGGGCTATGTTATGGTATGGTGATTGACGTATCCTATTGAGAAAATCCACCTCCCCCTAGTCTGGTTCAATGTTGAACCTATTATGCAAAATCGGGTTGGGAATGCATGCTTGAATTGTTCATCATATTATGTTGTTTTACCTCAGGGTCAGTTCTCGTCTTTCCCATGATTCCCTTGTTGCATTGAAGATATTGGAAATAATTTCTTGTGAAGGACCTAGAAGAGAATTCATTTGAATTGTAAGATTATGCAAAATGTATTTAAATTTTGATTTATTGGCAAGGATGTCAAGTTTTCTTACTGGTCCTTTCCCGATGGAGCCTTGAACCAGGTTAATTAATAGAGAGAAAGGATTGAGAAAACCTCCTTGTATTGTATCTTATGTTGTTCAATTTATGTATATGAGTGTGAAAAAAAAAAAAAGATTAAATGATGATGTTTTCAAATTATGAATTCTTCAAGTTCAATTATGTTAAGGAAAAGAAATTGGATATGTTAAAGTTTTCAATTCAATGTAATATGTATTTGGAGAAAACAAACAATCCTACTTTTTGGATAAACAAATTTATCATCTTTCCTTGTTAAACTATGTAAGTAGAAAATTAAATTTGATCAAAAACAAACTTGCATCCTGGTTATAAGACCAATTGAGAAACATAAATTAAAAAAAATAAATTTAAAAACAAAAAAAAAAATTTTAAAAAAAATTTAAAAAAAAAATAATATATATATATATATATATATATATCCGCCAAAGCCAAGATGGTGTTGACCAACCTTATCTTTTCTATCTTGTGTAGCCTTTGATGTGTCCTACAGCCTATTTATGTAAACTTTGAAATATGTTAGAAATATGTTAGATTATATAGATATAAAGATCACTAATTTGTGCACAATTACATTTTTTATCTAACAATTTTGTTTTTTGTTAAAAGGTGGAATGAGCAAGGCCTTGAATTAAAAGACCAACTCATAAAATCTTTAGAGGATCTATTTGGTCAAAATATTTTGAACATAGTCCAAATTCTTAAAAAAGCTTCCAAACATCTAAAGATTGTGAGAGACCAATACAGAAGGGCTCAAAAGGTCAACCCAAAGTACGAAGAGATGGAGTGGAATGAAATCATTGAAGATGCAAAATAGATAAGACTTAGAGATAAATGAATCAAACCACCACCAAACAAAAATAGGCATGTGGTAGTATTAATGTAATTGTGCACAAATTAGTGATCTTTATATCTATATAATCTAACATATTTCTAACATATTTCAAAGTTTACATAAATAGGCTGTAGGATGCATCAAAGGCTACACAAGATAGAAAAGATAAGGTTGGTCAACACCATCTTGGCTTTGGCGGATATATGAAAATTCACTCACAACTTGTACGTAGTAGTAAATGAATTTCGTATCAATTTTTTAATGCATGACCAAGGAAAGACAAGTCCTAAAACAAATAGAGTTTATGCACGTTTAAAAGAAATCAATCAAACACTAGATTTCACATGGATAGAAAAAACATGTTTTAAAAATAAAATGTTCACCTCCAGGAGCAAAATGCTCTCTGGAGTTTGTATGGAGGAGAGATTTAGTCCATTTGACCATAAAGAATATACCTCCTTTGATTCCCTTTAAATAAATCTATTATCAATTTTCGCATGTAAACAAATAAATAGATAAATTTGAATTTTAAAGGTAATATAATTACTTGCCTATACCTCTTTGCTATGAACTCACCAAATAAACTTTAAATCATTAATACTCTCCACTCACCAATCCCTTGACATCGATTTAAGAGGGAGGGCAGTCTGGGGGTTCATTTATCAAGTCAACAAATAAATATCGACATGGCCTTATATTCTCCTAAGATCTTGCAAGCACATAGACCCCGTGGGTTGCAACGAAGGTGGTTGAGTAGGCATTTAAGCCCATGCAACAAAACTTACATTTTAAAACAAACCTTTAAATCTCCCCATTTAAGTGCTCACTTTTTGGAGGCTTTTCCTACACGTTAAGGAGACCATGCGAATGAAAACTTGCACCCACCTGCCCTTTGTAAATGCAATACATGTCTAGTCAAATCAAAAAAAAGTTTAGCAATTTATACTCCACCTTTTACCCACCCACTCCTCCATTTATGTGCATACTCTTGGAGGATCCTCACATGGCAAGGAAGGGGTGACAAAGTCTACACCTGGCAGACTTGGGACAGCGCCAGGATGTCTTGGGGTCCGCCCAAGATCTCCTTGGGGTGTGAGATAGGGGGAAAGTCTAGTGGCCAAGTGGCCAAGGGAGTTTAGGGAGTTAGGTTTGGGGGTGGGTTTGAACTAGGTTAGTTTTAAGTTAAAGTTAGTTTAGATTGTTGTATGCTCTATTCATTATGTAAATGTGTTTTAAATTTATATTAGTTGTTATTAATTTTATTAGAATGTTTAGTTAGCAACTTAGTTAGTTTAGGTGTTTGAAAGAATATTAGTTAGTTTTAGAACTAAGTAATGTTGGTATTTTATTTTGAAGTGTATTTTTTTAAAAGTAGTGAATTAGTATTTAGTTAGGATTTGTTTAGTAGAGTAGTTATTAGTTAGCTTAAAGTTATTAGTGTTTTAATTAATTTATTTCAAATATTAGTATATGTTAATTTTTAATTGTTTCATTAATTTAGTTATTATAGATATTGTCAATATAGAGTAAGTTAGTATAATGATAGTTGTTTAGTATATGATGGAATCGTAGATAATGATATTTTGGTTATTTTATTGTTTAGTATTAGTATGTTTTTTTTATATAATGGAAAGTTGACATACTCTTTTATATTAAAGTATTCTTCCTAATAAGTAAAGTTTTTTTTTGTTTATATTATTAAGAATTGCTAGTTGTAGAAAATACTCGATTGGCAAGTAAAGTTAATATGTTGATCTTTTATAGATTATAGGGTAAGGTGAAATGGTTATTAAAGTAAAGTGTACTTAATTATAAGAAAATGTTACTTTAGTTAATATGACATCTTAATCATGATTAATTAGTTTTATGAAAATAGGACACCCAATCAATTGGTCAGATGTAAATTGATTTTCTTATACTATTGATTAAAGTTAATAGGTTGCAGCATTATTGTAAGGTGTATAGATTGAACAAAACGGCTTTTGAATAAAGTATAACTAATTGAATGAAGGATATTATCTTAGGGGGTGTCTTGTTTAAGTATATTGTTTAAATTTGATTTATGTCATATAAATGGACACGCAAATCCAATCATCCTATAAATGATAATCTTTGCTTAATCGAAGTTGATGACTAAAATTTACAGAATTTAAATTAATTATAATTAAGGTCTGTACTAATATTTTAATAATGTAATATTTTAAGAGTACTTTAAAATAATTAGTGCTAGATCTTTTCATCAATAGAGTTGGTTTAATTAATTTAATTACTTGAGTTTGAAAAAAAACAAAAAAAAATTGCGTGTGTTTTGCCCCTATATTTTGGGCATGACACAATCAACCCAATTGAACTATGGAAATAGCTCTATGCTAAAATTTGAAATAAATGATAAATTACTCACCTTGAAATGTGTAATAGAATATTCCTTTTTCACTCTAAAAATCATGGATCTGAACCTATGACTAATTTTTTGGCTACAAATATGTGATCACGATAGAAAACCCTATTTTTATTAGACCTAAAAAAACAAGTCAAATTGGTGGAAAAGTGTCCAGAAACTTTATGGAAAGATGGAATGTTCCTAGGACACAAAATTAAATTCAACCCAACTTCTTTGGAAAGGCCTCAATGAGTAGTTTTGGGATCTACAACTGCAATTTGGATATCCTACTCCCGCACACAATAAGACTTAGTTTTTGTTTTCATTTGAATTTATAATGAAAGATGTACAAAATGTCCATAAATGAAATGGATCTACCAAAACCACATCATGAAACCATGGATGAAAATGTGCATCAATGAAAAATATTATTAATGCCTCAATGTTGATTTCCTCCCTTTATGGCCAAAAAATGCTAGATCTTGAAGTGAAAATACTCACATAGATTCCTTGAATCTTGAAAGCCTTGAATGTCTTTAATGCCTTAGGAAAATTTGCATGCTTGAGTTCTTGATTTCTTGTACTTATGTGTGATTTCCATAATAATGTCTGATTATCTGGTGGATGTGAAAATGAGGTGGCTAGGGTTACTTTTATACTAGTTTTTGAGTGAGAAAATAAAATAGGTTAATCAAGACACCCAATTTATGAATTTGGAACCCCAAGACTAAAATGGCCCTAGGATCTAAATTCTCTAGGTAATAGGTCAACCTATTCTAGGGTTGGCCTAAAAGGAGATAACCCCGAGGTCTCAGAAACTGCACAGATGAAAATGCAAGAAGTGGGACAGAATATGAGAAAGAGTTGATAGAGAACATATTCATCCATGGTCCATAAGGTCACTAAAGGGTGTGAGATAAAAGTTATTAAATGATAAGTGCTTCTATTGTAAGATGGTACATTTAGACCCCACTTTATTAGGAGTACAAGTTGCTGCAAACTCATGGTAATCTAGATCAAAAGAAAGAGCTAATCCCATCATTACTAAGGAGACAAAAAAAACCATCAAGCCACTAATAGACTTAGGTCTTTGTCATATCTAGAATCACAACAAGAGATATTTTACTAACAAGAGAAAAAATGTGTTTTCAACTTTCCCAATAAGGTTTGTGTTCCTTAATGTGAATCACACAAAAAAGGTGTGTTGAATGATCTAGCAAGTGTATGTGGCATACTAGTCAATCCATAGAAGATGAATTGAATGGTCTAGAAAGCATGTATGGAATGGTATTCAATTCATAAAAATATTCATTCTCAAGGGAAATCCACATCTCAAAAGGAGAATTAATTGAAAATGACCCTAGCATAAGGTTGTGTGTGTCCTTAAGGGATTAGAAACAAGATCAGGCTTCTTGGACTGTCATTAGTCCAAAGAAGGATAAAAAATAATTTTAGGATCTCTTAGACTATTAGTAATCCAAAGAGGGATCAAAAGAAAGGATCAATCCTCCCAAACTATTAGTAATCCAAAGAGAGATCCAAAAAGAACAATAAGGATCAAGCCCCCATGAACTATTAATAGTTCAATAGAAGAATCCAAACTATCAAAGTGTGTGTATGGATAAGTGAGAAGAGTGTATGGACCCATGTTAAATAAATTTAAAATATCTTAATAGGAGTAATATCTTTAATATATGTGTAAACACATCCACTAGAAAATTTCCACTACAAAATGCCCTCAAGAGAGAACACTTCAAGGTAATAAAATATGACAAAAAGAGAGAGTGAAAGAGGTCTATTAACAAGGGAAAATATAAAAACAATAGAACATATACAACATAACATGTAACAACATATAGAAGAGGAGAGATGCAAATAGAATAATATGACAATGTGTTCAATTACTTTATCATCTTGCACCAATAGAGCAACAAGAATTGTCTCAACAAATCTAGACAAAACATATAATAGAGAGCACAACACATGGAACAAACACAACAAAAATACACAAAGACTACCATGCTAAAGAATTTTACTTCAAGCATGTAGTCTACCTCTAAATCTCAATAAATAGTATTACAAGAATGTGGGAAAATCATAAGAGGAACAACATCTAACGCAATAGGAACCACAATGAGATCCAAGCAAGGACTCTAATTGGAGTCATTGTTTATGGAATTAGGAGTGATTATTAACTATTTATCAAGCATGTTAGGAAAATCATAATCCATATCAATATTTTCATATTCATCATCACTAATATGTGCATTAGAATCAATATCATCATCAAGAGTATCTTCCAAATCAAGATTAATATAATATAAAATACAAACAAAATCATCATGTTTATCCATTTGTATGTTATTACTATGATTAACTTCCTCCAAAGACTTAAGCATTGATTAATCAAAGGAAGGAAAAATTTGGAATGAGGATGTAGTTTGAGAATCAAGAGCACTAGATTTGGCCTTATCTTGATGGTTCTTGCAATTCTTGTGAGCATGTTGAATGCAAATGGATTTTGAATAAACTTGAAGGATTAGGATCAACTTGTGTAGGTGCTAAAGAGGGAACAAATATAGGTTAAGGAATGTTAGGTGAAGGAATAAGCAGGGTAGGAAAAACAACTATAGGAGGATCAACCTTAGGAAAGCTAAGCTCAAGAATTTTATCTACCTTGTATAACTAATAAGATCAATAAAGATGATTTGGATGAGCAAAGGGTGTTTGCGAGAGAGATGGCCAATAGAAATCTATCTCAATATAGTCTTACAGATGTAAAGGCTTATAAAGAGAATACTTAATGGTGTCAACTTATCCGTTATGGAAAATTTAATGTATTTATGAATAAGAGAAGCTACAACTTGCATGGAAAAGAGCCACAAAATTCTAAGCTTAACTTGAAATTGATCAAAATTTAAGAATGACAATAATGGTAGTATGCATAACCTTACCAAAAACAATCATAGGAAGATTTATAAAACCTTGAAGGTGATAAAGGAAACCATTACACATTTGAATCCAAATATGAGATGTATCATAGGTATCCTTATGTAATCATTTATTAAAAAAATGCTCTTTAGTGATGAAATTTATGAAGGAAGAGGGGTCAATAAAAACACCATAGGTTGGGACATGAGAAACCCTAGTAGTAATATAAAGAGGACCATTGGGTTATTTAAATGTACCATAATGATCAAAGGTGGTAGAAAGTGAAAGTAAAGGTCTGGGTGAAGGAAAAAATGAAGGTTGAGGTTGAGACTCAACATGATTAACCACATGATTTTTTTTTGGACCTTGTCATCATGACTAATATTAGTAACATGAGAAGAAGGTTGACTAATGACATTTGTTGAATGTGAAGGTAAAGGGTTGGTATGAATTTGAAAACTCTGATTAGGGCATGCTACAAATTTATTTGTACTATTTACCTTGACTTCAATAGATATAACATTTGAATCAATAAGGTCTTGGACAATATGTTTCAAAGCATACAACTTTTGAGTATCACGATTAGGATGATGATGATACTGATAAAAAGTATTTTGATCAAATGACTTGGGCATAGTTTTTCTACATCAATAGGACAAATAGGAGGAAGTTTAATAAATCAACATTGGTGTCACTATATGTAAAGGTATAGATAAAGTAGTGTATTTACAATTAGGATGACACATAGTGGAAAAAGTAGTCATACCTTTAGATGTAGTAGCCACTTTAACATCTATTATGTTTGTTGAAATTTTTTATTTTAATGTACTCGTTAGGCTTAGAAAACTTATTTTGATGGACAACAGTGTAACTCTTATCACTAGTAATAGGGGCCATTTGATTGTTTCTCTCAATTTGTCTTGCTTGTAACTAATAATGGTGAAGCATTGCACATAGATGTGAGAAGGAAGTTACTCAATAAGGAGAATCTTATCTCTACTATCTTTTTACAAATTAGAAACAAAAATATGTTGAAATCACGAATAAGAAGAAGATAAGATTTTTGAACATATAAATATTTGAATCTACCAGTAGTCACTAAATTTTACCTTAACATTTTTGTTTACAATGCATCAAATCAGTCCAATAAATATGAGGACTAGTGTTATTATAAAATTGTTGAATGAAAGCATTGGTGAGCATTTGAAAGGAATCAATAGAATAAGGGTGTAAAGAGTAATATCATTGCAAAGATTTGTCCCTAAAATTATGTGTGAACAACTTAGCCATGAGCCTATAGTCATCAGAAAAATCACTACATATAGTTTGGAAAGTCTTAACATGAATCATAGGATCACCTTTACCATTATAATTCTCAAGATGAGGTATCTCAATGTGTTGTGGGATGAAAACACGAATGATGTCTAAGGAAAGGGGATTATAAATTTCACATTTAGGGAAGTTGTACTTAGATTGAGTGAATTAAGATACTTGTTGTTGCAAAATGGTGATTGAACCAAGCTACTAATGGTAGGATTAGACAACGCAATAGTAGGCATAGATATATTAGATGTATCAACAAAGTTATTGTAGGAAGCAGGGGGACTATGTAGAGGTGTTGGAGGAGGGTTGTAAGGAATGAGAAGATTATTGGAATATTTGAGGAATGCCATTATATGAAGGTAATGAATAAGGTATGGAAGTAGGAAGAATACTCAACGGAAGTGTGGGGTTAGGAACACTAATACTTAGAGGATTGGAGACTTATGTAGAAGTCATCATGAGAGGTGACACATAAGTGGGAATAATAGGAATGAAAGTGGAAAGAGGAATAGAAGGTTCAACTCTTGTGGAAGGAGGAGGACATCCTAACTCTTGAGCACATTTTGTCAAATGCTTAACGTGAGTATCAATAAGGGGAGATATACCATGCAAGATGGAAATTTTATTATCATAATGAGTAATAATCTTGCTAATAGTCTTAATAACAACAACATTATTAGGATTTTAGTTCTATTGTACAATTCAATTTTCCAAATTATGAAACTCATAAGAGAGCTTATCAACTTGGGAAGGAGGAACTCTTGAAGCTTCACCTTCATCATGGGAAGAGTGAGAAACATAATTACCCATAATAGGATTAAGATCTTGAGGAAAACTTTTGGTACAACCATGGGTCCTAGGAAGAAAAGAGGAAACATGATAAAATGACCCCAAAAGTCTATGGCTTCTCCTGAAAAGTGTGCTATAGGTTGGACTTAATGTATCAAAGTTCATAAAAGGGGAGATCACAAAAGGAATTTCTAATGAGATCTAACCACACAAAATTTGATGTAACAAGGAGCATAAAAAGTCAGATCCAACTACACAAGATAGTTAAATATTACTCTACAAAACATGCAAAAAGGATTATGGATAAAGAAGCAATCTAACCACCAAAAAGAAAGGACAAAAGACGAGTTTACCAAGAGAAGGTAAACACATGAAAAGGGAGACCTAGGGATATAATTACAAATTAAAAAATAAGAGACGCATCTGGTTTACCAAAATATTTTGGTGAAAAGTATGATGGATTAATGTTAATGATGTAAACTATGTGAGATAAATTCATTAAAAAAACACTTTTCACACATTAAACATTCAATACAAGAGAAAAAAGGGGCTTCCTAAAAAAACTCTCAATGTAACCCAAGTTAGATTAGAAAAACAAAAATAGATGAAGGGATGCCAATATTAAACCCAAATCATATAAATGAAGTATGCAAGAAAGTCGTGATTTAATATGCGTGATTATAAATTTGAAATTGAACTAATTGATTTAATGAAAAGTGTAAGATAGATATAGGTGCGAAATATATGAAATCAAACCAATTGAAACATGGAAATAGATCTATGATAAAAAGTGAAATAAATGATCCTTAAATTTGAAAGGTATTATGTCTTTTTTCTCGAAGAAAAGTGGATCTAAACCTATGACTAAATTCTAACTATGAATTTGCAATGACAACTAGAAAACCCTATTTTTCTCAAACCTCTAGGAATAGGTCAACTTGGTGGTAAAGTGTCTAGACACTTTATAGGAATATGGACATGTTCCTAGGTCATAGAAGTAAAGTCAACTCAACTTCTTTAGAAAGGTCTCCATGGATAGTTTTCAAATTACAACCAAAATTTGGATATCCTACTCCCACATACAGTAAAAATTGGTTTTTATTTGGGTTTGATGAGGTCTTGCCTCAAGTGGTGAAACCCTAGATTGAGGAATAAAGCTTTAAACTGAGATGTAAAACATAAAATGAAGAAAGATAGATGTAAATATTCACTTTTCTTGAAGAAACCCTTATAAATAAAGATTTCACAATGCTTGTGTGTTATCAATGCTGAATTTGTAATGAAAGATGTAGGAAATATCCAAAAATGCAATGGATATACCAAAACTACATGAAGGAGCCACATATGTAAATGTGTATCAATGAAGAAGATGATGAATTACTCAATGTAGATCTCCTCCCTCATTGGGCAACAAAATGCTAGATCTTGAAGAGAAAATTCTCACAAAGGGTCCTTGAATATTGAAAGCCTTGAATGTCTTAGGAAAATCATCTTGCTTAAGAGCTTGAATTCTTGTAGTTGTGCATATGATTTCTATAATAGCAATTGATTTTCTAGTGGATGTGAAAATGAGGTGTCTAGGCTTCCTTTTATACTAGTTTTTGGGCACAAAATAGAGTAATTTGATGAGGACACCTAATTTCCAAATTTTTAACCCTAAGACTAAATTGGCCCTAGGGCCGAAAGTCCTTGGGGCATAGGTTGACCTAGGTCACTCTATTTTGGAATAGGTGGACATATTACATGGTTGGCCAAAAAAGAGCTAACTCCGAGGTCTCAAAAACTGTGTAAATTAAAATGCAAGAAGTGGAACAAAATAAGAGAAAGAGTTGATCGAGCATGAATCTATCCGGGGTCCATAAGGTCACTAAAGAAAGGAAGCTAAAAGATCTTAAGTGATGGGTGCTTCCATTTTAAGATGGTATCCTAATAAGGTTTCTTCCTTTCAAGATTCTCTTCTCATAAGTAACACATTCTACCATAATTATCTATTTTCTTAGCTTACAATATTCAACAATATTTGCTAAGTTTTTGTAATGCATTTTTGTTAGATGATATCTCCTTGTTGCTACAAGTAGTTATCCTTGATTCTATTCCTTATGATTTCTATATCTACATAGTCATAACTATAATAAGGGAATACATATGCCCTCGTTGTACTATAGTTTACTTTATACATACTTTTACTTTTACATTTTAATATGCCACTCCCTAATAGGTATTAGTGATTCTCATCCATCCCGAGAAAATGCATTTACAAAAATATACACATTTATCTCTACGGATAAAAGACCCTTGTCCATCCACAAAGAGCATAGATATATTTGAACTCTATGGTGATACCAAGGAATTTATCCATGAGTGTATACACATGCATACATAATCTATTAATATGCGCACAAGATTGACTATTAGGAATACAAGTCTACTAGACCATTTAATCCTACTTTTTTCTTATTTTATTTTGTTTTATCGATTCCTAGTAATGCACAAAAACCTTATTGGGAAAGACAATCTCTCTCTCTCTCTCTCTCTCTCTCTCTCTCTCTCGCTCTATCTCATGCTAGTAGGATAGAATCACGAGGGATGTAATCCTTTGTGGTGCTCTTGCATTTCCTATGTGATATCTTATGCTTTGTAACAACCTTCCAAATATGATATTAATGGTTGATACATTTCCTTAGCTAAGGTTTCTTACACTAATTGATTTTTTATTTAGTACTAATCCCTTTTCAATCTTTTAATTTTGTTTTTCTTTCTTTTCTTCACTTTTATTTTGCCTCATTTTCATGCTCTTATGTATGGGAATGGAGTTAAAATCCTAGGCTTGGGGGCTTATGTCTAGCTTGGTGATGTTCTATCTTCATGTGACAATGTCTATCCATCCCTTGTCCTTCTTCCTTTACTGAGAGAATGACTTGCCTTGAACATCTACTAAAGTGGGGGCTAAATGTACTTTTTTTAAATGGAAGCACTTCATTTTGAGACCTTTTAGCCCTCCTTAGTGAGGTTTTGGTCTCTTTCTCTTCTTCCAATATTTCTCACATTCCTAGGACATCTCTCTTTTTTTGGCATGGCCCTTTAGGTGTTATTCTATCACATTTTTTTTTATCATATCTTCTAGTGGTTCAATCATTTCCTAGATCTATCCATACCTTCTTTGAGACCTCACAAACCTCTTTTTTGCGACCTCCTTAGGCATAGGTTAACCTATTATAGAATCGCTTGACCTAGATTAGCCTCTTCCCCAAGGGATTTGAATCATAGGGCCCAAAGTTTCTTAGGTATTTCAATTGTTTTCTTTTTCTCCCCAGTGAATTTGCTTTATTTTTTATCCTAAAAATTAGTATATAAGGGGCTTGGGCATTTCATTTTCATAAATCTACTCTCAATATATCATAAAAGAAATCAAGAGAAAGAATACATGTGTACATAAGACTTAAAGAAAGCATCTTCATTCATTCATTCATCAAGATTAAGAATCTCCTTCTTCCATCAAGCTTCTTTCTTGAAGGTGGTATTGGAGTTTGGCTTCTTAGAAGGAGATATATAATCCAAATTATTCACATTCTTCTATTGTTTAGCAAGGAAAATCACAATTATTCCCATTCATGAGGGTTTTACTTCTATGGCTTACTTTTGGTTTCTTTGAGTCAAGGCTATAATGCTTGCATACTTGATCACATACCAAAATCAATTGCATCTACAAAAGTAATTGTATAAATCTCATTGATAAATTTAGTCCCACTACATGCTAGCATTTCGTTTATTGGTATTTTACATCTCAATTTAAAGGTTGATTCCTTAATCTAGAGCTTGAACAAGGCAAGCCCTCATCCAACAAAATAAAAACCCAATATTCTTGTGTGCAAGAGCGTGATACCAAAGTTGTGATTACAAACCTGAAAACTATTTACTAAGAGATTTTCAAAGAACATGGTTCTATTTTGCTATAGTGTCCCGAGAAGAATTTTATCATCATGTAAAGTGTATAGAGACTTTTTCTCTAGGTTGATGTGTTCCTAGAAATATGGAAAAAATAAGATTTTTTAGGTTTCTATCATAATTAGAGATCCATAGTCAGAATTACAGTCATAGTTTTAGATACATTATTTTCAAAGTAAAAATGCATCTTCTATTGTGTATTCAAAGGTAAGTTCTCCTTCTTTTCTTTTGTCTCTTTTCATAGCTCTATTTTCATATTTTAACTATATTGATCACACACATATAGCTCCTAGATCTATTTTACTCTTGTCATTTAATTAAAATTTACATTATACATTTAAAGTCAATTGACATCACATGAAGGAGGTCTTTCTAGCATACTTCCTTGATATAATTTGGTTTTATAATTGGCATCCCTTCATCCTTCTTGGGTTTTGATAATCTAAATTGGGTTTTATTGAGAGTAATGTTTGGAAGCCCCTCTTTCTCTTGTATTGAATGTTAGTGAAAAGTGGGAGTCTTATATTTACACCTCTTATTTAAGTGATTCCATTTTATCACTAAACACTCTTTTTTATTATCTGCATTATCCTTTATTTTATCCTATCTACTCATTTATGTATTACTAATTTTATATGTCTAATGGTTACTACATGGAGGTGGAGACACCAATATAGGAACTTGACTAAGGAAAGTCTCCAAATAACCATCCGAAAATCTTTCTCCCTTTGTTCATGAGTAGGTTTTATTTGTGGGTTTGTGGGCTTCAAATTATATCACATTATCAACCTTCAAATTAGGTTCCCCCTCATCTCTCTCATTTCATTTTACACAATACATATAGTTTAGTTAGTATTCCATTTCTTTAGATCATTTTGACTTCATATTCACAACATGTCATTCTATCATTTTTACTTCATTTTATTTATGTAGAGTTGTTTATTTTCATCATTTTTTACATTTTGTTATTTTGTTTTGTTTTATGCATATAGTCTAGTAATATATAAGTTCTCACTTTGTTTTTTCCTATCCATATGAAATTTTGTGGTTGCATTTTTGTCCAAGACGGTGAGATTATAAAGCTTGGGGTCTATTTGTTATTGTTGGTTATTTTGATTCTCATAGTCAGAACAACTATACCTAGATATTTTCTTTAGTTATAAACACATAATTTACATTTGGTTAATTGAATTGCACTAAGACATATACGCATAAACATATAGACAATTAAACACAACAACATCCAAGTAACCAAGTAGAATAATACAACATAAAATTAAGTACATATTACAATACAAAATAAAGATGAATGGAAAATAATGTATTGGGTTTGATGTTGATATCAAAACTATACCATTTCACAAATTTATCCATACAGAAATAGAAAAAACATTGGGGTTGGTTGGAGACCTACTGCAGTTAGATACTTGGTTTAGTGTTTTCAACTCCACAACAACCAGATAGATGATCAATGAAGGATCATCAAAGATAATAGATGTGTAATAAGAAAATGATAAGAATATGGTAAAGATAATATGACATTCTCAATAAGACATGGAAAAAGTAAGGAGAGTGAACTCTCCTCAAAATCATAAAGTTCAAGCCTAATGGAGTGAAGGTGGTTGATCAACATAGAAGACCAACACCTCGATGTTGTGAATTGTCTAATGTAATATAAGTTGAGTGAAGTATCTATGGAATGTGTAGAATCCAAGAATACGAAAGATAGAATCATCAAGAAGAATATTTAATAAGTGAAAAATGGAGATGTATGCATGCATGGTTGAATAATGTGTTAGTGGGTAGTAGAAATGGGCTTTGCAATTGCATAGTGGTATTGTATAACACCCTACTAACAATTTGCATATCTATAGATTTAATTTACAAATAAGTGCATGCTATGCAGATGTCTCCATGATCCACACACATCTTGTTTTATCTAGGGCATGTAGTTTGGATTTTAAGGGGGTGATGACAAAGAAAGATGAGTGAGTGTAAAAAAGTGATGTGGAACTTTGTGTCTTAGGCTAAGGTAGGGACATATATGAAAATGGGAAAATACAATGGGATGCAAATTTGTGACATTAGACCCTCATTTATTTTATTTTTCTCAGAACACATGAGAATTTTTTTATGTACCACTTCCTCTTGCCTATTTATGCGTATGATTCCTTTTGAATTTGAGACTAACAACTTAATTTATATGTGCCTTCACTTCAAGGTACACCTCCCTCACTTTGTAATGGTCATAGTAAGTGTGTTAATTGGTCTCAAGTTTTATTGGCCAACTATTAGACCCTTTCCCACTCCTTTCAATATTTATTTTCTCTAAAACTTAATAGAGCTTCTCATAAATATACAAACAAGAGCCTTCCCTCATCTATCACTCTCATACACAATCAATATCTATGTTATTTGTTAACATTTTGTCAAAAATCTAGAATGTTTTTATTATCTCCTTTTATCCATAACATGTAATTACGATATCACATTCTTTACTTTCATAATTATAGAGCCAAATTTCCCTCACCATTTTTCTATAACCATCATTTTCCATCACCTTACTCCTTATTTTTTATCCTCACTCCCATTTATCCATATTTTGTATTTATCCATCTCATGTTCATTATTTTGGTTTTTTAATCACAATGTTTACATATTTCCCTTTCCTAGCCGCTATATTATTTTTGTTGTTGTTGTAATAATCACGTTGACATTTTTTACAAGAATTAATTTATGTGGATCTGTGTTGAAAAACTAGAAGGGGAATAACTAGGACTTACTTACATTACTTTATATTTTTAGATGTTTTGGTTTTCTAATTATTTCTTAGTTGATTTTTTATAGTTGATGAGTGCAATGTTGAGATAATAGGTGTTGCACACATTGCATAATATTTCTATATTGTATTATTTTATTTTATTATGTAATGTTGCACCTAGGAGCACCTAGATGGATGTGCAACTTGTAAAGATTCCCATGTGATATACTTGATGAGTTGTATTATAACATTGCGATAATATTTGATGTAATTATTTAATATTGGGGAAAAGAATTAAATGTCCAATATTAAATGTGGGGTCAATGGGTTAGGTAGCACATGGTTTATGTAATACCACTTGGTGGTTTGTGGGACTTGCTACTATATAAGAAGCCACAAGGGTAGTTGTAGAAGTAAGAAACAAGAAAAAAAGTCAAAAGGAGAGTCAAGCAAGACAAGGATTGACAGGTTAGCCAAGGGAGTATTTATGAAGGTTGAAAGCATGGCATTGGATGTATGGATTCATGATTGTTCACATGGATTTCTTTGTTGTGACTATGGCTTTGAAGGCTTCAATGGTTGTATTGCAATGGATTTTTGTTGAATAATACGTGGTGATGGATGTTTTTGGAGGTTGGTTTTTTTTTCCCTTAATGAGGGTTTCCCAGGGTATATCTTGTATCACATTTTTGTAGGTATGCTATCTTTTCTCTTGCATATGGATTTTAATTACATATTTACTTTAGATCTATTATGGGTTATGTGGAAATGGTTATATCTTTTATTGCAAGTTTCATTACACGCAAATAATGGCTCAAGTCCATGAATATCTTTTATATTGTTGCTATTTTTATTTGGGGATTAGATATTACTATAGGCTTTAAGACCTTGTTGATGATGTTTCTATGTTATTTTCTTGAACTTTTCAAAAGTGAGAATGAACTTGAGCTTATCCCTAGACTTTTCTTTTTATTAATTCCAAAAGATGCTATGTGATCTCGCTATGTGATTTATCCATGTTAATCTTGCTTGTAGTTAAATATATATTATTTTGAATTGAAATGGAAATGAATTTATTTTTTACATGCTAATGTCATGATGCAAGAATAAATGAAGGTGCAACAGTGGTCAAGGCCTTATAACATGGGAGCTCATACCAACTAATTAGTTGAAGACAAAGTCATGCCAAGATTGACCTTGAAAGATTCAACGACTAGTTTTTTATAGCTCACATGGAGTAATAATGAGACTTTAGTTTTAATTATTATATTAGAGTAGATCTATGAGGGGAAATTATGTTAGATAATCTTTGTGGTATAAATAGTTTAACTTTTTCCTTTTCAAAGCACAATTGCATTCCTTTTCTTGTGTTGTAATAAATTGTATCCTCCTAATATCTTAGGAGTGGACTTGATATTACTTAGAATTATTCTTTCTATAAATAAAGTTTGGGTACCCATTCTTAGAAGGTTAGAACTTTAGATATTTTAATTTTAATTTTAGTTTATTAAGAATAACTTTAGATCTATTATGACGTAAAAGTACTTTTGGATTAAACAAAATGATATTATAGTTTGCAATATCTAGTTGAGCTTTGGGAAGGCTCACTCAAGAGGGGACCACTTGGTGAGGATTGGAAAATATTTGTGTTCAACAGTTACTTTTCATGAAATATTTAGTTGTTGTCCTAGAAGTTGACTACTCCTACAAACACTATAAATTCTACCATATTATTGTTCCTAAAACTAAAGCCAACAAAATAGTTTCTTATTTTCTCATCATGGATTGTATTGTTGTTACTCATCTAAGTTTAGTTTAGATGATAACTATTGTTAGGAATTTGATTTGTTTACTTTTCATGCCCTTTACTATTAGTATCATTTCCTTTTTGGCTATAGATAATATAGTTACAATTGGCTCCCTAATGCACATATCGTGCTGACCCATTTCAATTATATGCTCTCGAGTTGACAAAAATGAGTCTTCATAATGATGAGGTGGCTACTTAGCATAGATATCTAGAGTTATGGTTCTAGAGCCTAGTTATTAAAACCATTAAAGGATACTAACATTAGTAGAATTTTTGTCGAGATGGTGTCAAACTAGGGAGTTCTTTGGTGTCATTTTTAGTTTGTTGCTTATTTTTGGCAGTGTAGAAGTTTGTTTTAAGAATAGTCTTCACTACTATAAAGTAATGACCCATTATTGTTACCAAGTTAAAACCACACACATATAGTAAAGATAAGAGATTCTTTAGGGATATTTCTTTCGGATAGCCCTTATCCTGATAACCAACTAGATGAGTTCTACAACTATGCAAAGGAAGGAGAAAGTGAGATAAATTATGTAGCTAATATATTTTCCAATTTGAGTAGTTCTTTAATTTCCTCTAAAGACCTTGTTGTCCAATATCTATTTGACAATCAATTTTTTTTGGTACTCTATCAAGAAAGAATGAATGCACAAAATATACTTAACCATCCAACTTTTAATCCCCTATCATTGACTAGAATGCCACTAATTATCTCAAGAACATTCCTACTTTAGATGCTCATAGACTTAAGTTATTTTCTACTGCTTTTAAGGAATCAACAGTAATATGGTTTATGAGTTTAGGAATGGATATTGTAGATAGTTTGGATGCCATGAAAAAAACATTCTTTGAAAAATAAAAAGAATATTGCAGAGGTATTGATATGAGAGGAGATGATTGTTGGCATAAAGTTATTTGCCATTAGTGACAACACTTTTCTCACAGTCCAAACCGAGCATCGAAGACCTCATTTAAATTCATATATATATGATAATCAATAAAAACCCCATATCCCTCAAATCTTAGAGGTTATCCATCTCAATATTTAAATAATCCTCAAAATACTTGGACCAATTATCAAAATTCTCCATCTTAGTGGTATTAGAGCTAAGAAAATTGGTAAAAACCTCAAGGAAGATGATAATTATCTCAAGGTAACTAGTAATAGATATCCCAGTGGAGAGGAGGATAGAAATGATCGAACTAGGTCACTGGTTACCTACAACTATGTGCTAAAATGTTGACACACTTCTACGAGTCATTATATCCAAGATTGCTCAATAATGAGATCTCAAATGGTGACTCATAGCTCTCTATTCACAGAGCTCAAGGGTTTGTAATGAAGGCCCTCAATTTGACCTAGTTTGTGCCCATGCAAGTGTTAGTTTAAAGAATAATTTTGACAACTGAGTGTCAATACACTTAACCACTTTTCCACTAAACAATGCCAAATAAAGAGTAGGTGCCGAGTAATATGAAGTACCGAGCTATATCAAGTGCCGAGCGTTAACAAGTGTCGAGTGTTAACAAGTGCCGAGTGTTGACAAGTGCCAAGTGTTAACAAGTGTCGAGTGTTGACAAGTGCCGAGTGTTAACAAGTGCCGAGTGTTAACTAGGTGTCGAGTGATACAGTTTTGCTTAGGTGCCAAGCTATCTAGGAAACAGCATGTGCCGAGCATCAGCAATGCTTCAGGAGCCGAGTAACTCAAAATATCAGCATAAGAGTTTGTAATTGCACAAACTATGATGCAAATAGTTTTTGCAGTCGACATAAGGAAAATCTTGAAAGATTTAATGATGAGATCGAATCTTTTATCTTTCTTATGCAATCTACATGCAGCCAATAAGAAAAATGGAAAGGCATGCAACCAATCAGCAAAAGACAAATATTGATCAGGAAATTGAGATTGAATGTGGCTCGTAGATCCATATCTAACCCTAAGTCTTCGAAGTCTTTTTAAGGAAGACGAAATTTCATTGTAAAAGATATGAGTGGACATACAAGGGTGCACAAAGAAATCTATTTTCAGAAGTGAGGGATATCAGATCACAAAAGGATCAAGATCAGAGAAAGCGAAACAGGTGCCTGCATTCAACAATCAAGGATTGTAATCTATCAGGTTCATTATACCTAATACTTTCTAGAAATTGTATTAGAATGAAAATCCTATGGAGATAGGTTAGATTAACAGCTATTTCGTAGATCCTTTAATAGGTGATTAAATCCTTTAACAGGGTGACACTTCATGTTAAGTGTTTGAAATCCTTTAACTAGGTCACTATTGACATAGTGTAAAGCCTTTAACAGGGCAGACCATCAGAAGTGGTTGAACAATATTGCTGCAGTAATTTTTGTGGGTATCATCCCCACCCTAGTTTTACCTTCTTATTCCTGGAGGGTTTCTGGGTTACCAAATTCCAGTGTTATGTGTTGTTGATGCATGTGCTTAGTTTCATAATTATTTGATGTATTTACATGCATGCAATTTACTTGCAGTTAAAAGTTTTTTTGGCTAAAGTGTGATACTTATGATTCACACACACCCCCCCCCCCCCCTCATAAGTACTCTTTCCATATTCGAATATTCCAACAACAAGTACACCATAAAATGAGCTGAGATTAAAAGATCAAAATATGCATGCAAATGAAGATGCAAGATAATCTAAATGATAATAATGCAAAGCAATGCAAGAAAGGAAATCTAATATATGAAAGGAATAACAATGCAAGATTAATCTATGAAAGCAAATATGACTCTAAGCTAATATGAAAATGCAAGGATGAAGCATGATGATGGAAGCCATGTATGCATGAGAGAAGAAGACAAGAAGAGAGAAGTTGCAAAGAAGCTCCAATGTCCAATCCCTAAAGCTCAAAATCCTCTAAAATAACTCTCCAAACCTGCAACATAACAATACTATAGCAACTAACATCTATTCAAATGAGAAGGAGATGTCTCCTTATAAATGAAACTGTGGAGTTGGGAAGCTTCTCACAAGAGCAATGTCGGATAAATCCCTGAAAAGACAAGCAAGAGGAAAAAGTTCACCACTTAGAGATATGTGCAAAAAAAAAGGAATTTTTTTTGATTTATTTCCTTTTTCATCAAAAAGAGAACTTTAGGTGGAGATTTATTTATTTAATTAAAAGAGGAATTTTCTTTTAATCAAATAAGATAAGGTTATTTAATTAAAAGATAGATTTTAATTAAATAAGATAAAATTATTTAATTAAAAGAGAGATTTTCTTTAATTAAATAAGATTATTTTATTTATTTAAAATGATGTTCTTTTAATTGAATAAGATAATATTATTTAATAAAATAAAAGATTTTAATTAAATAATATAAAACTATTTAATTAAAAGAGAGATTTTCTTTTAATTAAATAAGATTATTTTATTTATTTAAAAGGATGTTTTCTTTTTAATTAAATAAGATAAGATTTATTTATTATCAATAAATGGCTAAGGCTTTGATTATATTAATAATAATAAAATACAATAAAGTAATTTTGTTCAAATTAGCATTGGTAGGAACGAACGAAGAAGAAAACCTCTAGTCTTGCTTGAGACCATAGTCCTATATTATTACATAATTAAAAGGGGCATACCCCAGTTGACTTTTTCAATTTTTTATTTTGATTACAAGAAGATACATAATATAAAATTGATCAATCAAACTTCTTTGATCAAAATGAGAATTTAAAAATTCGACTAGATCTAGTATCTTAGGTAGGATCCACTTCTAAAGAAATGATTTCCTCTTATTAACACATTGATTAGAAATAACAATTAACAAAAAAATTAGTTTAGTTAGTGATCAAATTAATAAATACAATCCTCAAATTTCTAGACTGAAGATAATAAAATTCTAAGTTTAACCAAATGGTATAGCATTGCTTGAATCAAGCCTTCTTGTTAATTGTTTCTTTCTATCTTCTCTACATGATCAGTATGATACATATATATTCTAAAAGGCATCTAAAGCCTAATAATAATTATTGCAAAATTTTAAAACCTAATAAACCACATTTTGAGATATAAAAACTGTACCAGTCTAAGCTTGATTTGATCATTGTTTATTTATAAACATAGAAGTAGACTACTGCCTTTACTTTTTGATTTAGTACCATTTTAAACAGAAAGGTTTGAATTTGTTCTTCTTTTTTCAATCAAGCTTATAAAATGCTAATTGTGAAATCCAATTGCATTATTTATGGTATATATTGGCTCAATTTAACTTTTAAAATTAGACTAAAAGTAGATAATTTGCATTCTAAAGATCATAGCTACTAACATATTTAAAAGGATACAAAGAATTCATTTAAATTTTAAGATAATCTAAATGTATATCCATCCTAATCATATTAACCCTGTATACATCATCTGAAGGCAAAAACAAATCCATCAAACTAAAATAACAAGTATTTGTATTAATATCTAGAAGAGATAATATATACACTACTAAGAAGAAGGAATATTTGAGCTGACAAACTTGCAGACCTAAAACGAAACTATGTTGATGAATCAAACATCATCCTTAATACATATATGATAGAAAACTATATAATAGAAGAATTGAAAACTTAAATAGCTATATAAACACTGAATTAGGACACTTTATACATATATTTATACAATGACCTAATAGAAAAAAGACCAAAGACTAAAACCCTAAGAAGAGGACACATAACAATATACCTCGTTCAAGCCAGACATAGGAAAACCAAGGACAGGGCCAAGGATACAAAACAAAGGAAGCCCCAACCCAAAATCTGGATAATAATACCAAAAAACCTAACAACCTTAGCTAGAGAAGGATGAATAGATCATAAACCTGTTTCCAATGCACCATAATAATTTCTACAATGTCATTAGGACTCTCAGATTGGAAATTAGGCAAAAAAACAAAGGAACTCTTTTCCTTACTTGATTTTTCCATATTAGGGATACAAAATTCTAGAGCTTCTAGATTATCCAGTACCACACTAGGATGAATATATGACTTAAAGATGCTGAGATAGCATCAGAGCCATTCATTGCTACTAACTTTCACAATCCCTCTCCACCTGAGCAGAAAATGAATGCTGGCTTCCATTTTTGGCCATGCCTGAAAAAAGGTTGAATTATGTCAGACAACTAGAGAAGGGCATCTAGAAACTATGGCCAAGCCAAAAATTTCAGGAGGGTGTGCCATATACATTTCTGGGAGAGGGATCCAAAAATTCTCATCTATTCTCATAATAGCTTCTTCCAGACCTACACACCAAACTGAATTAAAAATATTAAGGTAGAGTCTAAACATATCCCATTTTTCTACCTTGGTTCTGGCCAGACAACCTATAAAAGCCCCTATAATATTATTGTTAGTTCTCCATGAAAAATCATAGTTAAAAAGGCCTTCTCCTATGACACGACTAACTGCAATCCTGGTCATGTTGTTCACTTGATTTAACACTCTATTCCATCTCTCTAGTTTTACATTTCCCTGGAAAGCCATGGTCCAAACCTCTGTTGCATGGAATAAACTAATGTTAGTTTCCATTTTAGGATAGATACTCCTTAAGACCAAATCAAACAGAGAAAAAATTACTGAATAAATAATACTAGTGGACTATCGACAAAGGATCAAGAAAAACCTAGATAAATGATGTCAATCATCAATTATTACCTATATGAGGCCAAGTCGTGTTTAGACATGATAACACCTAGAATAATACCAATTTAGGAGAGGGACAATAAAGAAGGAATGGATTAAGATGATATGATTATTATAAAAGCACAACCCAATCATAAATTAATATCTAACAGTAACAATAAGCCTATTTTTCATAAAGGTTCCCTGAAAATATGTTAATCTTCTTTCCTTTATATGGAAGAGTTATGCTAAATTAGTCATACCTAAATATAAGAATAAAAAATACAATGTTAAGTGGATTTACTAATACTATAGACATTATATTATTTAATTCTTATTTTCTGAGTTATCCTTAGGCTTCATTTGGAAGATTTATCTAGTCATAATCAGAATAATAACTTGGATTTTGATTATTTATCTTACATTATGCAGGACTACTTATTTGATCATTATATATTAAAATATTTTCACCATTCGTACCCTTATTTGCTAACTAATCTACCTTTTTGTTGTCTTCCCTAAAAATGTGGAGGATTTGAAAATCTGTAAAACGATCCAAAATAATAAGCACTTCTTCTAGTTTTGAGTTTACAACCCAATTAGGTGTCTTTCTCTTCCTAATGGCATTTAGGACAATTTGAGAATCTCCTTCAATAATAATCTTAGGTAAACCTATATCTAAGCATATTTGAAGACCTTCTTGTAGGGCTTCTAATTCTACTAAATTATTAGTAGCGGGTACTATAGATTTATCCCTTTTAGCAATCCACTTACCTAACTTATTATTAATGATATATCCAATTCCTACAGAACTAGGATTACCTCTTAAGGCTCCATCAGCTTTTTAACTTGGCCCACCCAGTTAGTGGAGGGGTCCATCTACAATTTTTTCTAGCCTCTTTATTCTTCTTTTTATATACAAGTGGGGGATTAATTAGATTTACCCATTTCTTTTTCATGAATCCATCTGAGCTTGAAAATGATCCTTCCTCTATGTAGGATTTCCTAAGATGAGAATTTAAAGTCTCAACTATACAAGCCTCAATTTTTTTAATAATCTCTTCTGGCGACATATCTTGATCATGAAAAAATATTCTATTCCTTTCTTTCCACACTTCCCACATAAGGATAGATGGGCAGATATTCCATAATTTACTATAAATACCACTAACGCAGTTTGTTAGCCATCCCTTAAGGAAATCCACTAAGGATTTTGGCATGGGAGCAATCCAGCCCATCATATGTCTAAGCAAATCCCAACAATATTGTGAATATGTGCATCTGTATAGGATGTGATTAGAATCTTCAATATCTTCCCACACAATACACATCTTGATGGACCCTCAATACCCAACTTTCAAAGTCTGTCGATAGTTAGGATCATTTTTTGAAATACCAGCCATAAAAAAAGTCCTGTCTTTGGCAGATAGGATGAATCCCAATAGAGTTTAAGTGGAATATTCACTTCTTCCCATCTTTGGGAATTAGTGATAGCTCTATATCCTTTTTTGACACTATACTTGCCATCCTTCGATGCTACCCAAAGGAGATTGTCTTTTCTATCTACTTGTTTTACCTTTCTTTTTTGGATTATCTTTTCAAGTGCCTTTTTAACTCCTAGATCCATATCCAATTTTTCCACAGATTTCCATTCCCAATTAGAGACTCCATTAATAGTTTTTATTGTTTTGTAATCACTAACCTTGCTCCCCCAAAGTTTGATGAATTTCTCTTTACTACTCTTTGGGAATCACATACTATATATTGAGGGATAATCATCCCATGAATCTTCCCAAAATAAAGCTTCATCACCCTTACCCACATCGCATGTGAGAAATTTATTTACAAGGGCTTGACTTTTGGCTATAAAGTTCTAGCTTTCGGATCCTTTTGGAAGGGACCTCATTCTAAAGATTGATTAGGGAGATTAGGGATCATCAGATTAAGGTATTTATTATACATGATTTTAGCCCATTTATAATCCCTTTCTACAAAAAGGTGCCAACTTAGTTTAAACCCTAATGCTTCATTTTGCCAGCTTAAATTTTTTATCCCTAGGCCTCCCAGCTCCTTTGGCTTACATATATTATTCCATTTTATGAGAGCTAATTTTTTTGAATTATCAAAGTCATTCTAGAGAAAATTTCTAAGCTTTGCCTTGAACTTCTTATTGATGTGTTTAGATAGAGGAATATAGGATAATGGATATGTTGGAAGTGCGGACAAAACTGCTCTAATCTTAGAGACTTTCCTATCTTTTGTTAGCCATTTGTATTTCCAGCCTCCTATCCTTGCATCCAATTTTTCAAGAATCATGTTCTACTCCTTTTATATTTACTTCCTTTCTCTAACTCTATTCCTAAATATTTGCATGGAAATGTGCCTCTTTTGTACCCCATAATGTTACAAATCTATTTTTCAATATCATGTTTGGTGTTAATAAAATAAATTTCAGATTTGGCTACATTAACTTTTTGACCAGATGTTTCCATATACAGTTGGATGATAGACTTGATATTTAGGGCCTCTTTTATAGTGCTTTAGCTTGGCAAAATAGTGTCATCTGTATATTGCTGGTGGGTAATATTGGGAACATTTTCAGTTACAATGATACCATTTATTTTCCCTTCACTACGAGCTTTGGTTATTGCTCTCCCAAAGGCTTCTGCTATAATAATATATAGAAAGAGAGATAAGGGATCTCCTTGTCTTAAACCTCTTGATGTTTCAAAAAAGCCTTCAGGTGTTCCATTAATGAGGACTAAAATTTTAGTTGTAGAAATACACTAGTAGATAAGATTAATCCATTGCTGAGAGAATCCAAAGGCTTCTAAGGTTTAACATAAAAACCTCCAATCAACCATGTCGTATGCTTTCTGAATATCCAATTTCATGAACATGCTTGCCACTTTATTCTTATTAACTAAATGAATTGTTTCTTAATAATTAGCAATCTGTCTAGGATTGATCTGCTTGGGACAAAACCTATTTGTTCTTCGGATATAATCTTAGAATGAATCAGTTTAAGCCGATTAGCTAAGATCTTAGATAAGGTTATATATATATATATATATATAATTACATAAAGCAATAGGTTTGAAGTCCCTTGGATTTTCAGGATCCCCTTTTTAAGGTATCAGGGTAAGAAAAGTAAAATTGATTTTAGATAATAATGATCCACCATTTCTTGAAGCTTCAATGGCTTTCCAAAGATCTAGACCGATTATATCCCAACATTTTTGGTAGAAGAAAGCCTAGAATCCATCAGGTCTTAGAGATTTGTTAGGATTCATGCTGAGTAACATTGATCTAACTTCTTCCATAGTGATGGGTGTTGGGTGATGCGACGCGCTCCCCTGCCCACAGGTGGTTAATTATGTGGTGTTCCATGTTCACTAACAGTCATTGCTTTTGGTGCAATGGCAAATGGGCCCAACAATTGGTATCAGAGCCTAGTTTTGGCCTGGTCATGGGTTCAAATCTCCCCGGTGCCTTCCCGACTCGTGTAAGCACCTGGTATGCACGTCGAGGGGGAGATTGTTGGGTGATGCAACGCGCTCCCCTGCCCACAGGTGGTTAATTATGTGGTGTTCCATGTTCACTAACAGTCATGGCTTTTGGGGCAACGGCAAGTGGGCCCAACAATTGGTATCAGAGCCTGGTTTTGGCCTGGTCATGGGTTCAAATCTCCCCGGTGCCTTCCTGACCCGCGTAAGCACCTGGTATGCACGTCGAGGGGGAGATTGTTGGGTGATGCGACGCGCTCCCCTGCCCACAGGTGGTTAATTATGTGGTGTTCCATGTTCACTAACAGTCATGGCTTTTGGTGCAACGACAAATGGGCCCAACAATGGGTTTGTTTAACATTCTATTTTCTTTTGGCGAGACCACTTTAGGTATAGCTTCAAGAATTTTTGCTTGAGCTACCATATTTGAGCTATCAAAGTTATTTAAAATATTTTGAAAGTGACTCATGAAAATCTTGACTATTTTATCAGGATTTTCTATGGTTATGCCCAAAGGGTCTTTGGCTTTGACTGTTTTGTTTATTGCTCTATTATGAAGTGTACTATTATGATTTTTTTTTTGGTTTCAATCTCCTTATTCAAACCATTTTTCTCTTGACTTTTGTCTCCAAAAGATTTCTTCTTTTGCCAATATATTTTCCTGCTTAGCAAGTAATTCTTTGTCTAAATAAAAGCTATTATTATTCATCCCCTTTTTATTTACTTTGATATTTAGTTCTTTTAATCTTTTCTCAATATATAATTTTTCTCTAAATATGTTATTGAAATGTTCTTTATTCCATTTAAGTATATTTTCTTTGATCATTTTCATCTTGGAAACAAAGATATACATTTAGAACCTTTAAAATTGCCTTGCTTCCACCAATCTCTAATAAGTTCCATAAAGTTTTTGTCTAAAAACCACATTTTTTCACACTTAAAAGGATTCCTAATAGGTTTATTTGGTTCAAATAAAAAAATCCGAACAGGGTAGTGATTTGATCCTACTATTGGTAGAATTGAGGATTGAATGTTGAAATTAAAATCATTGAGTTCTCCTTTGGTAAAAAAAATTCTATCCAATTTCTTAGCTATATAGGAGTAATATTTCCTTTTATTGTTCCAAGTGTATTTCCCATTATTTATGGGAACATTAGTTAGATTATTACCTTCAACCCAAATTTTAAAATCCTTAGTTGCTTGGGTAGTTTGTTGTAAGCCTCCACATTTTTCCTCTATGTTTAAGATAGTATTGGAATTACCACCTAAAAGAATGATTTCATTACTGTGTTCATTAATAAACGTACTAATTTCTTCCCATAGGATTTTTTTATCTATGTTGTGGATTGGACCAAATACATTTACTAAGATGAACTATATGCTAGTTTTTAAGCTTTTTACTTTGATGCTCATTCAGGAATTATTTGAATTTAATATATTAAGGGTATCTTTCCTAGGATTTCATATCATGCCTAAACCTATTGAAGCTCCTTTGGATTCTTGTAGGTTAACATTCTAGCTACCTAATTTCTTATCTAACTTGACTCCTTCCTTATTCAATTTAGTTTCTTGTAACATAATAATTTCAAACTCAAATTGTTTTAGGTTTTGTATTAGTAGTTGTTTCTTGCTAGGAGCATTTAAACCCCTAGCATTCCAAGTAGAGATCTTCATGCTGACTTGGGAAGGATCTTCCCCTTCCCTAGATTAAATAATTGATTGATCTTTTGCTTCTCTTTTACCTGCCCATCCACTTCTCTTAGTTCCTTAAAAGATTTCCTACCTCTTTTAGCTTTCAATTTACCATATGTAGGGACATTTATCCCTTCTTGGTTCATTAAAATACCCAACTGCTCTATATTCTCCTATGCATTTAAGATGATTTCAGATTGTTTTCCTTCTGTCTCATTTTTTTCTTCATTTGCCAACTCTTGAAATAATTGTTCTGTAATGGCCATCTAATCCTCTGTAGATTTGTCATCTTTATCTAGAATATTTTTAACATTGCCTTCCTCATTCTTATTGCCTTGTTCTATCATTGATTTATACTTAGAATTCTATATTTATTTACTATTCTTTTCTTCCTCTTCTATGCTTAATAGATCTCTTTTTAAGCCTTCAAAAGTATAATCATCTCCACCAAGTTTTAAAACTCTCTACAATAATCTCTCTTTTTGTGATTCACCGCTCTTGTCTATATTCTCAAAGTTGAATACTTGGATTAGTTCATCAGTTAATAGTTCCAAGTTTTCTTTCTCAATCTCAACTGAAATTTCCTTTTCCATGTTTGCATCCGTAATCATATCATTGTTCAAAAAGTCATGAAAGTCCTGTGTTATAGTTCCAGTAATCTTGCTCTGGATGCTTTCCTTTACCTTTTGCTCACTAGTGTCATGCTTGGGGGATTCTTTACTAGTAGGTGGAGTTTTCCAAAATTTTGTGAATCTATTTATTTCCTTTTTATTGGGGATTTTGTTCTCCCACAAATGTTCCTTCTGTTGTTGTGGAGTCTCCAATTTTCCTTTTGTATATATGGGCTTTACTAATTCAGAGCCTTCATCAGAGAACAATATGTTATTTTCTAATTCTTCAATACTACTGCTTGAGTTATCCAAGGCCTTTGACTTTTTACCTAATAATTTACCTTCCTCATTGATTAATTTGATGCTTTTGCCCTTCTTTACTCTCTTTGTTCTTTTTTTAACCTCTTTATTGTTGATCCTTGTACTCTATTGCCTTATGTTATCCATATCTTGTATAAGATTTTCTTTAATTCTAGAGTGATATTTGGGTCTATGATCCTCACCAATACTTTATTCATTAGAGATGATTCCTTCACTGACCTCTAGAATTAATATTTTATTAGATCCTTTGTTGTTTTTTGAACTTTTTGATTTCCTAGTTTCTGTCTTTTGTAGACCCTCATGTGTTAGCTCTACCACTTTTTCCAAATCTTTCTTGGGAATATGAAGTGAGTTGTTATTAGTATTAGTGGGAGAGCTTGATTGAGAAGACTTATCTTTTCTTGTTGTACCATCTTCAATATCTAGTTCTACTATCCTTACTAAATCTAGAATTATCTTCAGGAGGTTTGTCTCATTAATGACAATCCTCTGGTGCTCTCTATGAATTCTACTATTTATCATAGGAAAGGTGTCTTCAAGATTTGCAGTAAGTTGAATATTTAAAAAAATGATTTTCCTCTCATCATTCAATCTAATTATTTTTGAAATTTTACCCTTAGTTCTGAGGCAATTTAAGTTATAGATAGTTGTGTTTGTTATTACTTTACTAGGTTTGAATTCCATGATATTTATTTTATAGTTTATCAAGAGCTTGACATTATTACAATATTTATAAGATGCATCTATACCAATCAAATCACCCATAGAAAAACCTATCTTCCTGATAATTTCTATATGCATTAATTTTGGAGGAAGAGATTGAAAGGTCATCCAAGTTGGAATAAAAACGTCTAGCCTTTCTTCCTTACAATCTTGAATCCACTCAAAGAATTTATCAACAGATCCTTTGAAGTAAGAATTAGAAACATATAGAAAATCTTTTTTAACATATTCATTAATGCAATGAATATACACTAATATATCAGAATGGTGAGAGATACTTACCTGGTTGGCAGAATTCCTCTAACTAGTTTATGAGATTGAACATTTCTGATTTAGGCCCATTCCAGAATGTGAAGATACCAACATTTTGGCATTCCTGCCATCGATCTTCAATATTCTGATTACTAATAATAATGATCTTTTCTTCAGATTTGGGTGAGATGTGTCTAGGAACCATGGGTGGCTATTTCTTAGGTAGAATGGGATGTTTTGAGGCAGGATTCCTATGATGAGGGGGGATATAGATTTTAGGAGAAGGAAAGGGAGGGTGACTTTTAAGTAGATTTGGGGGCTCCAAGAAGGAATCCAATAGAAATCCTATCTGTTGGGAGACTAGAGTCTTTTTTATTTTTATCTGTATATATGATGAAAGGTGAAATATCATATGATTGTTAAAGTTTCTTACTGATGATTGCATCAATGGATTCTAGGAAGCGCTGCTCCTATTTTCATTGGTTTCCTACCGATTTCTTTGAAAGTTTAACTTGCATCGTGTTATTTTCTGTAGCTTATGTCCATTAGGTTTTTAATTTCAAGTTATTTCAATTTCATGTTATTCACTTTCAGTTTCGTTATTTGCTTTGCTAACCCTTTGTTAGAATAGGAACTCATATTAGTTGCATTGTTAGAATTGCATTCATTAAAAAACCAAAAAATACAAAAATATTGTTCTTTTTCGTATTATTTTGAGACAATGAACATATTTACTTCATTCTGAGATCATAATAGAACCAGCAAAGGCCTACTCGTGAATAATCACATTTATCTTCAACTGAGCAGATTTTGGTACGTTGCAAGACAAATACTAAACCTTGGAGTTGATCCCAAAAGATTAGCTTTTAAAAAGAGGAATTGCACAATGGATTCCTGTCATTGACCTCATGCATAATGACTACCCAACAAAAGTGGTGCTAGAAGGAGGGCCCTTTTAGACTCCTAGAAAGGAAGAAAATTTGTTAAAGTTTCAAAATTTTTACACTTCTACAATAATTTGCACTTCATGCAAGTTCAAAAAATTTCCTAAGTTTTTGATAAATTTAGGTCCATAGCTTTGCAGGTCCGCAGCTATGCAGGTCCACATATCCGCAACTTCACAGGTGTGCAGGTGCGGAAAACTCTATGGTGCCCAAAATTCAAAGAGGTGAGAAAGTGTACTTCTGCAGAGGTGCACTTTTTCCAGAATTGATGCAAGCTGGAGGATATTGATCCAAAATCCCCATTTTAGTGAGCATTAAGGTCTATGCCAAGTGCACACGAGTTTCTCAAGCTTACCCACTTCCAAAAACCACGTAGTGACAAGGGGACATCTTGATTTCAACCACTTCTATTCGAACTTTCATCATCTTCTTCAACTCCACCACCACTCCAACCACCTAGTGGACCACCACATACTCTAATAGCTACTCCTCAACAACCATTGTTAGGTCTGCCAAACCCTCCAATGGCCTTTTTTGCAAATGCCGTAGACTCACCAATAAACTTGAGAGGTGCACTTCATGACCTCCCCAAGAATCCCGAGAAGTTTTACCCCAGATTCATCTATGGTGAGACTCTAATTGCTAAAGAACATGTCAAGGTATTCAAGGAAATTTGCAATTGCAAGCAGGTTGCTAATGAGGATGTGGTTTTTCATTTATTCCCCTACTCTTTAGGGGAAATTGCCTTCAATTGGTATGTTAATTTGCCGCCGAGATGCATTGGAGATTGGGATACATTCGAAAAATTATTCTTGGAACAATTCAAAACATTCATCAACCTAGCTGTGATACATCAACAATCTATACCAATCAAAAGGGACCCATCTGATATAGTTTCTCACTTAAACCACTGCTTTCATATGGCCTACTGCAAGTTGCAAATGCCATACACCATACCAGTTGAAGCCGCTATTCAAATTTTTATGAATGTTATGGACCATCTTAGTGCGATTTTTCTAAGAAGTCTCCCTATAGCAAATATTGACACATTGGATAAAGTCTTCACAGAGGCAATCACATTTACGAAGCAAGGCAATCCTAATGGAAGAGGAATGATGCTTCCAACACAAGAAATCACTACAATACCAACATAGCCTGTAGGAGCACCCACGGTGCCTAGCCAGTTCATACCTATGAATCTAGTTCTATTACAATAGGCACCTACTCCACAGAATCATGCGATAACATATCTAGGGTATGAGCCTCCAAAAATAACTTTCTTTGAATAGAAGGCCATAGTTCCCATGGAAATAGACAATAACCTTATTTCAGAAGTTGGTCAAATGAAGAAGACTATGTCACAAATGAACAATGAATTGCCACGTCTTAGATTGTCACAAGGAAAAAATAACAACTTCCAAAGAAACAACACTAGCCCCTACAACAAAATTTTTGGTCAGAATTACAACAGGAACTTCAATGGGAACAATAAGAACAACAATGGAAGAAATAACATCGGAGGAAACAACTTCAATCCTCTTGATCGCAACAATGGCTTCCAAAGGCAGAACCAACAATGGAACACCTGATCGAATAATGGAAGCATTCTTGTTGATAACAACAACAACAACGTTTAATATGCTAATATTAATTAGTATGATTATAGCCAAAATGTGCTCAACAATGATGGTTCTTACTATAATGACAATCAAGAGATGAATCAAAATTCACAGGTAAATGACAATCCTCCTCCTATACAATTCAATGCTATGCTATTGGAATCCTACGATTCTGTAGATAATGCACAAGTAGAACAACCAGCAAGTGAAGAATTCTCATTCCCATTTAGCCAAGGACCAAACCTTCAACATGATGAGATGTTCACCTTTTGTAATGACAGTCAAAATACATACAATCTCATAAATAGAAAGGACCCTTTGATGGATGGAATTCCTCTAGGTTTACAACCAACTCCACTTGATTCAAGAGCAAGTAAAAATCTACCATCAGTAAGACTAGTGTATGGAGGACAACAAAATTAGAACCCAGTGAATGTACCAACTATACTAAAGAATCCTGCTTGGTCCACTAAAAAGTAAAATGCGGTAGAGGATTTGAAAAGGACTAAGGAAAATATGTCCATGTTTGACATGTTATAGAATTGTCCACAACAACAAGAAGTGCTCATGAAGACATTGGATCATACAAAGGTTTCCCATAATACAAATACTATTCCTCAAATGATAGTATTTCAACAAGTGAATGCTACAGAAGTGATGCCCACTATGTTCAAAGACAAATTTGATGTACCCTCATTTTTGCTTAGCATTAGGATATATGGGAAGAATCTTCACAATTTCCTTATTGATTCAGGAGCTTCATGCAATGTAATGCCATTATGAATAGCTCAAAGGCTAGGAGTTAGTCCTCAACCCTCTAATCGAGTGGTGATACAATTGGATAAAATGGAGGTAAAAGTCATTGGTGTATTGAAAGATGTGAGGATACAGTTGATAGTTGACCCTCAAATTTAGGATATTATTGATATACATGTGGTTGATATCCCAGAAACATATGGGTTACTTCTAAGCAGAGAATGGACAAAATGTCTGAGAGGATGGTTTTCTACAAACTTCACTCAATTGTGGTTGCCATGGAAAGGATTGAACAATCAAGTCAAGATAGATGTTGAGCCCAAATTGAAAATGATGATTATAGATTACAATGCCTCAAATGAGATAGCATTCTTACAATTAGATTTTGGTTCATACAAAGTAATGGTATTGGATATGGTTCCAACCAATACACCTCAAGATTAGAATGAAGAACCTAAGGTGCCAGTACCCAAAAGAGAAACCGTGACACAGTTCATAAATAGTATGGTGATGAATTTACAATGTTTAGGAGAGGAAGCTAACCCCAACATCCTCCTCCTTCTAGGATTTTATCAGTTACACAAAGTTAGTCACTCTGAATTTGAATTCTCATCATGCTAAGAAGTAGTAGCGAAGGTACTGACACACATAATGGAAAACAAGGATAAAAGGACCTCAATAGCTAAACTCACAGAAAGTCAAAATTCAGTGAACTCATCCAACCTTGTTGAAAAGATTGAAGAGAAAAGCGAAGATCTAAATGCATCATACAATGATACCTCGTCAGATGGGGGAGGTTTGGCTTCTCCACCTCCCAGGATGATTAAATTACAAAGGAGAAGATGATATGTAAAAGGAAAAGGATGGACTTTAGTAGTCATTCATCCTGAACCCAACGTTGAGGAAATCAAAGAACTAATAGGGGAAATTCAAGATAAACAAGAAAAACATACACTTCCTCTATCCACAGATTATGAAGGGGAATCATTGAGTCCTACATAAGGAAAGTTACAATGGGTCCCTAAGAAATAGTCATTCAAGGCACAAGTGAAAGAGAAGTTAATGACAAATAAGCATAAGGTCAAAAAGCCCAAAAAAGAAAATGTAATTTGGACACTCCGATTTGATGGTTCTAGGTGCAAGATGGGGGTTAGTGTAGGTATCAAATTGGTCAACCCAAAAGGTAGGTCTTTCTATGTCGCATATCAATTATAGTTTAGATGTACTAACAATACTGCAAAATATGAGCTGTTAATTTGAGGAATTCTCTTTGCACTGGAGAAAGGAGTCACA
The DNA here is from genome assembly GCA_028749045.1 of Cupressus sempervirens. Classification (NCBI taxonomy): domain Eukaryota; kingdom Viridiplantae; phylum Streptophyta; class Pinopsida; order Cupressales; family Cupressaceae; genus Cupressus; species Cupressus sempervirens. Next base: position 520,417,283 of record CM053790.1, read on the forward strand.
ACTCTCATAATCAAAGGGGATTCTCAATTGGTTATACGACAAGTAAAATCCATGTACTCTTGCACTGATAAAAGATTACTTGCTTACAGAAAAAGGGTATGGGACATATTGGATGACTTTGAAGCTTTGAACATCAAATCAATTCCAGTAGATGCTCTCGCCATTTCAGCAAGTGCTTTGGAACTAGTTGAAAGAATTAAGTTGAAAAGATTTTCAGTGGAATTGGTTGTTGTTCCATCCATTCCTAATAATATCACAAACTTTTAGGTCTTTCAAGATGATCAACACATACTTGAGTTTATCATGTGCATTCGCCATTTTGAGGGACAAGAGATTGATGATACACCAGATGACAAGCCTGAAGATGATGAGCTTGAGGATGAAGATGGGATTCTTAATTTGAAAACCAACACTATTCCAAAAGGAATGGTTGAACTAGAATGCATCTTTGATCATGATAAATCAACACTCAATAGAAGGGTAACCCAAGAAAAGGGAATCAAAGAATGTGACTCGTACAATTTGGGTATTAATGAAGAACCAAGAATGGTATAGATAGGAAAAGCATGCAACTTACAGGAAAGGGAAGACATGCTCAAATTACTCATTGAGTATAAGGATGTCATTTCTTGGAGCTATGAAGAGTTGAAGACTTATGATCCTAAGATTATCACACATGACATCCCACTAAGACTAGATGCCAAACCATTCTGACAAAGATAAAGACCGGTAAATCCTATCATTGAACCAATGATCATGAAAGAAGTGAAGAAGCTACTAGATGCTAAGATCATATTTCCTATCTTCCATTCCACATGGGTGGAAAAATTGGTTCCTGTGTGGAAGAAGACTGGAGAGATTCGTCTTTGTGTTGATTTTCGTAACTTGAATCTAGGATCTCAAAAGGAAAACTATCCTTTTCCCTCACTAAATGAGGTTCTACAAATTGTAAATGACTAAAAAATGATATCTTTCTTAGATGGATATTCAAGATATAATCAGGTGATGGTTGATGAAGAGGATAGGCTAGAAACAATTTTTTCAACAAAGTGGGAGACTTTTATCTACAGAAGAATGCCCTTTGGACTGATTAATGCAGGAGATACATTCAACGAGTGATGGATGAAGCTTTCATAGGATTAATTAATAGATGTATAGTCATCTACATGGATGACTTGATTGTCTTTTTGAAATATCAAAGTACCCACATTGCTGATCTAAGACAGGTATTCAATAGATGTCGTAAATACAACATATCTCTCAATCCCAAGAAGTGTTCATTTGGCTTACTAAAGGAAAGCTCCAAGGATATGTCATTTCTAAAGATGGAATCTCCATTGATCCTGATAGAGTTGAATCTATTTTGAAATAAGCACCTCCACATAGTCGGAAGGAATTTAAGTCTTTCTTCAGAAAGATAAACTTTGTGTGAAAATTCATAAGTGGATTTATAGAGATAGTTCACCCCCTCAATGATTTACTTAAAAAGGGGGCTAAGATGGAATGGGTTCTAGAGATAAAGATGTCATTTGAAGATATCAAGGTTGCCATTTCTATGGCCCCAGTCCTGGTGAATCTTGATTATGAGTTACCTTTTAAGATCTATTCCTTTGCTTCCTAACACTCTTGTGCAGGGATCTTGACACAGAAAAGGGAAAGGAAGATGAAAGATCAATTGCTTTTATGAGTTGTCCTTTGAAGAATTCAGAGTTGAATTATTCAAACCTTGATAAACAATCCTTTGCCTTAATCAAGGCAATAAAGAAGTTCCATCACTACATATTAAGAAGTAAGGTGTATGCAATTATACTTGATCCAATAGTAAAGAGGCTTTTAATGCAGAATGAACTTGGTGAAAGAAGAGGAAAATGGATGGCCATACTTCAAGAATTCAATCTCAAAATTCAAGCTATGAGATTAGTTAGAGGTCAAGGGTTGTCAAAAATGATAGCTGATAACCATGATGGAAATGAAAATGAATTAAAATTTGACAATGAAATGAATGGGGATGATCAGAAGAAGATGATTGTATCACAAGTTGACATTAATCAAGGTGTGGTGACAAATGTTTGGTATCAAGACATTGTTTATTATCTTCTATAGGACCAGTGTCCCAAATGGATGAATAGTTCACAATGTAGGGGACTTAAAATGAAATGTGAGTCCTACATGCTACATAACAACAAGTTGTACAAGAGAAACTATGACGGGATTTATCTGAAGTGTTTAGGCCGTGAGGAAGCAAAGGAAGTCTTGGAGCACTATTACGATAAGTATGGTATAGGACATGGTTCAGCAAAAGCAACAACTCACATGATTCTAAGATTGGGTTATTTTTGGCCCTCAATTTTCAAAGACACTTTTGAGCATGTACGCTCTTTCCATGTCTATCAAACTAGTGCCAACAGAGAAAGGAATCCGACAATGCCCTTACAACCTATGTACAAGATATGCCCCTTCGCAAAGTGGGGGCTAGATTTCATTAGTCCGATCAACCCAACATCATCAACTAGACACACATTTATCCTCACAGCTATGAATTACTGTACACGTTAGACAGAAGCAAAAACATTCAAGAACTGCACTGCTAATGTGGTAACAGACTTCTTGGAGGAATACATTATTACTAGGTTCAGAATGCCCTTCGCCATTGTGTGTGATAATGGGTCTACTTTTGCATCAACATTCCTGACCCAGTGGGCATTTGAAAATCAAGTCATTATCAAGTACTCTTCGAATTACTACCCACAAGGAAATGGGGTAGCGGAATCTACAAACAAGAAGTTGATCACAGTGATAAGACAATTGTTGAAGGAGAATCCTAGGGATTGACATACACAACTCAAATATGCTTTATGGACAGATTGAGTGAGGGTCAAAAATACTTTGAGTACTTCTCCATATTTACTTGTTTATGGATAAGAACCAGTGTTCCCACTTAATCTTAGAATTCCTATTTTGAAATTCATGAGTGGGTATGCTGAAGATGCTGACAAAGTACAAATCAGATTGATGAATCTTTTGGAGATGGATGAGAAACAAACAGCTACATTGGAGCACATAGCTAAACATCAAGTTGTTGTCAAAAGATGGTTTGACAAGAGAGCCATGATTAAATTATTTAGGAGTTTTGACCTTGTTCTACTCTGGGATAAGGCAAAAGAAAAGCTAGATAGCCATACCAAGTTTCAAGGCTTGTGGACAAGCCCTTACCAAATCGTGGAAATTCTGGGAGAAAACACTTTTAGGCTCAGTTCCTTACAGGAGGAATTTCTTCCCTTGCCCATAAATGGGTAGTTTCTGAAGCATAATATTGAAGCCTAAAAGACAAAAAAAATTAGTTAGATTTTATTTCTGCATTTAGCTTAGATTTTCATTCTTGCAAGTGTGTTTATTTCTGTAAGTGTGTTTGTTTTCGTGTTGTGTGTTTTCTTTCAGCCATGTGTTTCCTTTCAAAGTTGTATCAGTCTTGGGGGTAAGGTGTACTTGAGATTTTCTCTTAAGATTTCACTAACCACTCATTGGTTTTGATTTCAAGAAGAGGTATTTATTTGTCAAAACATTTGGACAAATGTGTGTCTTATACCAACCGAGCAACTAATTTTTTTGGTGGAAATAGGGGATTTTCAATCTGGAAATTAGAAGTCTAGACCAAAAAGTTTCTCAACACTTTGCAAATTTAAAATTTGATTGTTTTTGGTGTTGTTGAATTGAAGTCAAAGATGACGAGAGATGATCCAAACTTCAACTAGTTCAAACAGGAGGGGTCTCCTCAAAAGGTTGCTAAGATCATTGATTGGCATGAGAGTTTCTAGAAGGTTCTAAAAGAGGAACACAAGGCATGTTCACAAGAGATCAAATCCAAGAAATGACATCAATGTCCTGACTACATAGTCTAAGAGTGGTCAGGATATAGAAAATAAAAAAGAGATTAAAAAAAAGAGAAAATACGGTGTTGATACTGAAGGATTCTAAAGGTCTGAAATGGAAAAAGATACATTCTCAAAATAGAGTATCTTATATTCAAACTATTGCTTCATTAAAAGTAACATTCTAAATGACATGGAGCAATTATTCAAATGGCTAGAAATTTAAAAGAATGTGGCATCCCGCCAAGAGCCCTCAAACTGATTCTCTTATTTGGTCAAGCTATTGATTGATGAAAAGCTTTCATGGAGATTCTGAATGAATGAGCTGGGAGGAGTGGAAGATTGTTTTCAAGTTGTTAGAAAACTTTGATAGACTGCATCTTAAGGCATCAAAGGGAATGAATACACAACACACACACTAAGTTTGAAGGTTTTGAATTCTAAGATTTTGATTGTAAAGTCATCCAAAAGATGCTCAAGATGTTCAAAGTTTGGTTGGTGTTTGACACACAGTGGAGGAATGTTTGCCAATGAAGAAATGCTTTGATCATTTCTTCCTTTTTTTGGGGTTATTTGTTGTGGTATTCACAACACATGCCCCATTCCTCAATAGGAATGGGAATTGCCTACTTTTTTACAACTCCCAGACTCACAGTTTGGGAGTTGAATTTTTTTTTGTTACAGTTAAGAGTATTAGAGTCATAGAAAATTTGAAAAAACAAAAAAATTATATATATAGAAAACTTGAAAAAACACAAAAAATAGAAAATTTGAATAATAATAATAATAAATTAAAAAAAATTGTTGTATGCGCGTAGCGTGAGTTGTGCACTTGTGCACCCGTGTGGGCCACGACCACAAAGGGGTTATAAAACCCCAAGCCCCCTCGTTCACACTTCATTTGTTTCTTACTCAGTATTTGAGAGCTCTTTAACTAGTGCAAAAGGTGCATCTTCGCATATTGTTTGTTGTTAATTTATGCGCCATGCGCCTTATTGAACATTGGCACCATGCACCTTAAAATAATGCCCCACATGCGCAGATGGTGCCACTCGCCTTGAGGCTTTTACCCATTATCACGGGCACCCAATAGCGCCACCATGCATGCAACTTAAACATGGAGCCACGGGCACCTTTCAAAAGCACTACGCACCAAGAAGTCACTAGCACCACTGCGGCCCTCCAATGAGACTGTGCACCCGAAAAGAGCCACAGGCACCATTCAAAAGTACTATGTGCAGAGGAATTATCGATGTCGCCAACACCCATCAATAGTGGTGCGTGGCCAGAAGCCCATTAGAGCCGCACACCCATTGGTGGTGCTTCACGGTTATTGTGCCTGTTACTTAGCACTACGTGTGGTGCAAGATAAATACAAATCAATAGCACTGTGCAGTCAAAAACCCATTGGTGCCTTGCATCCGTGCTCTGCGCAAACCCTAACCGTGCCCATCATGTCTAGGACACTCGCAGCGTGCCTCTCATGCCCCCGACACGCCCACACATTTTTTTTTTTCAATTGATAACATTTTTTAAAAATAATAAAAATGATAAAATTTTTAGAAAAAAACAAAAAAAAATATAAAAATATAAAAATAAAAAAGGGGATAAATGAAAAAAAAAAAAAAAAACTTTTTTTTTTTTTTTTCCATTTTGCTTATTTAAATTTATAGTTTTTTTCATTTTATCTTTGGACTAATAAATGTTTTCTCTCACAATGTATAGGTAATCAAATGGTGTCCACATCCAGAGTAGCACCCAAACCTGTAGTTTTCAAATTCCAAGGCATACCCTCTAAGTTGAGATTCTAGGATGACCACGCAGAAATCTGAGATACTTACTTAGGGCACACAGATATGAGAGATTTCCTCAGAATTTGCAACAAGCCAATAGAGAGATCATCCTTGGTATCCACATTGATCCGATCCAGGTTGATAAATGCAGCATCTCACCCTGTGTCAGTGCAGTCGGCTAAACTAATCATGGCCTTGTCACAACGTTTTGTTTCCTATGAAAGAATAGTCAAGAGTGTCATCGAAGAGGTTGTGTTGGACCTATGACCCGACAATATTGAGAGGGTCTTCCATCTCCCAAAAGTGGATTAATTCCTCATACTTTCATATGAAACAACTGAGAGATGGTATAGGGAACACCAATAGGAGGCAATTGACATCATACAGTCCTCGTACCTCATTGAGAAGCCTCCTCCAGGAAGGATAATGGGTAAAGTGGATATGACATGAGGATATATGAAGGAAGACATTGGATACTCTATCATTGTCCTGAGTAGAGTCATGGGCTTACCCACAGTGGGTCACCTTAGCACCTTCATGGTCAACTTTATTGAGACCATCTGACAAGCAAAGATACCATTGGATTGGGCCACCACACTAAGTGAAAACTTGTGTGAGCAACTGAGGACGGTGAAGGACAAGAAGTTTTACATGACTTCTTATATGGTATACCTGCTTGCAGAAAGGGCGACAAACTATCCCGATTTGTACAGGAGAGGCAGTATGCAGGATCCCAATGCCTGGCCATATATAGTCTACCCTCAGCAGGTGAAGAAGAGGCTCTTAGCTCAGAGCAAGGAATACAAAATCATGAATGATTCGTTCATCTTTGTGATCATTTGATTCATTGAGGGAGACTATGGGAAGAGGTTATCTGATGAAGCCAAAGCACAACTCACAGCTCTTGGAGCCTACTTCATCCAATTCAAAATGTTCACCTATCTACGAGTAGCTAGTGCCTCTATTAATCCTAAGAAGCTCCAAAGGTACCCAAGTGAAAAACTAGTTCTATTGGAGATTTCCCAAAAAATTGAGTCATCTTATGAGAAGATAAAGAGGCAATGAAGACCTTGCTAGGCATGGCCATTGGTCATTGGACCATATTAGGTGAAACAGAAGTAGGATATTTCATCCTTCGAGTGGGAGTGGGAGAACTACCCCCTTGAAGAATACAACTCTCTTTGGCCCTATTTTGACAATGTTGGGAGAGTGGAGAGTCTGGTAGCAAAGGGCTTCCATCTTGAGGATGCTATTGAAGATCACTGGATGAATGTCCACATTAGGAACTATTGTAGGATAACTTTGTATCTAACAGAAAAGGTTCTCCAGTTGAACATCCTGGAGGAGATAAGGCAACAAGATTCAAATGAGTTACTGGACCCCCTGTTCAATGTTGACAAAATTGGTGAAAGACCCATTATGAATGCTGAGGTTGACAGGGAGGAGGCTGATGATATTAATCATTGTCCAAGGCATGTCATTTTAATGACAAAGGATTGGATCAAGAAACCTTTTCCACTAGATCCAATTCCTAACATAGTGATCTTCCATGTACATGCTCATCCAAAAAGAGGTAGAGGGAAGAAAGTAACAATTCCTACCTTCACAGTTGAGTCTCCTATTAGGCCAGAAATAATGTACTAGCTGGATTGCCCGGTTGGATATTATCACCCTCTTGAAAGGAAAGGAAAGAACAAAAGAAAGAAGACCTCTCCTCAGAGGATTCAAATAGAATAGGTGCCTCCCCAGCAGTAGGAATATAGTCCACAAGGGTCCCAAGATATTAGAGCTACCCAAGTCTAGGATGAACTGCAGTTGCCTCCCATTGTGCTCAACTAACTAGAAGAGGGAGAGATTCCACAAGTCTTCATTCCTCTTGCATAAGAAGAGCTAGCCTCTCCTTCTACCTCCAAGAAACAAAAGAGAAGAATTAAGATTCAAATGAAGAAAAGGCAAAGGATCAGTAGAAGATTAGTGCCAATCCATCTATTCTTGAAAGCATTCCGAAAGGAGACGAAGAGGAGGAAGAAGAAGAATTAGAAGAGGATGAGGAACAAGTGCCCCTACAGGGAAGAACTCGGCTAGCTAGAGCCATAGAATTGCAAAGGAGAAAGAGTGCCATGGGTACCCTGCCATCCACTCAAGCAGAACCCTTAGAAATCTCTTCTTTGAAAGATGAAGTATAGCAGTGGGTGGATGAGTAGAGTGAAGAAAGCAATGATGTTTTCTCAATGTCAGATTTTGATTTCATGCCCATAGGTACATAATTGATTGGGGATAAGATCAGGGACACCCCTACAAGTGAACCTCAACAAGAAGACTGGATGCAAATGCTGCCAGATACACAGGTTCCTGATCTTACTCTTCCATCTCCACCTCGAGTTACAATGGTGAATTAGGGCTCGGTGACTCCTCCACCTTAGAGTTTGAAAGAAGAAAAGGTTCAAAATGAGTCATTATTAGAGGAGAGACTAGAAAAAATGGTAACCAGTGAAGTGTCAGAAGGAAAAATGGTGGAATATTCTCAACCACTTTCCCAAGACACTGAGGTTCAGACAACAAGGTCTACCAAGACTGAGGCTATAAAAGAGGATCCCTCACAATAGGATACAACTCTAAGTAGGAGCGATAAGGGAAAAGAAATAGCAGAACACACCCCTTCGTCATCAAGAGCTAGGTCCTCAGTAGAATGCATCCCTAGATGGATCTGAAAGGAGACAATGAGGAGTACTAAGCCTCAATTTCATGCTTCAGAGGAAGACATTTGTGACATTACAAAGATTTTGAATAAACCTAAGTCTCCATCACATGAGGCAACGCCATTGGCATTTGTCACCAACATAAGGAACTAAGATTTATTTGCACAAGTGGCTCTCCCTCCTGAAGGTACAGATGTAGAAGGCCTTAGCCTCGAGGATTATGAGGTAAAGGATGTTATGTTGGGAAGGCCTATACAAGATTCAGCTTGACAAATGATGACTATGGGAGTCAAAGAGGTTCTTAAGCACATGGAGCAAGATGAGATTGAACTCCAAGCACTCTGAAGGAAAGTTGAGATCCTAAAAGGATATCTAGCCGAAGTTGTTGGTCCTCTTGATCCTAAGCACCCCGAGAAAACTCTAAATACCATACTTAGAGAAGGGGGAGGTATGCAACTTGACCCATTTTTGAAGGCTTGTCAGGCATGGTGAGAAAGTTTTGAGGAGAAAGGTGTTACAATCATCATAGGGAATTTGAAGTTACTACATGCTACGCAGGAGAACATGAATAAAATTGTAGCAATTTTGAAGTAGGACTTCAGTATCATGGATGAGGTATGTGCCTGGAGTAAGGATTTGCAGACTCTAGAAGCCATAAAGGGCCAAAGATATTGTGTTTTGATTGATGTATATATCAGAGAAGAGTTAGATATGATTGATGACTGGATAGAGAAGATAGCGGATAGTAATAAAGTGATGGATATATTACATAAAGAGATTCATCAGCTCAAGGACTAAGCTTGAGAGCGAATTTTGGAAGCAGAGAGACACTATAGTGATGCATGCTTGGATATATTTGGAGATGAGGAACGAGAAAAGTTGTTACCTATAGAGACAATGGTGGAAAATTTTAGGAAGATTTTTGTGGAGGTTGTTGATGATAAGGACATCTAAAAAGCCTTCCGGACAAAGGAAGCCTTGTTAGAATTGGATAACAAACTCAGAGATTTTTTTGACACTTGGATTGAGGTAGACAATTATAGACAGAAGGTAAAAGACAAATATGAGGCTTTAGATCTTCTGAATGCGGCTAAAATTGCTAAGATAATAGAGAAATTCAAGGGCAAACATCCAAACATAGCTTTTGGATGAAGAAGAAAAAAATCTAGATGTTAGAATTTCAATTTTGACACTTGCTAAAATTTTGAGATTTTGGCCCTGTCAAGCTCCCCAGCTCCACAGCTCTGCAATTCAAGGGTGCATCGATAGTTAATTACTTGTTCCAAAAATAGCACTTTCCATGCATCGGGAGAACACATTTTGATGGTAGTTTAACTTTGACACATGCTTAGTAAAGAACTCGCTTCTATTTTTGGCACCTCCAGATGCTCCTACTTCGACTGAAGGTTTCCTCCTACTTTCTCTCTCATGCTTTCTCTATTTTTGACATGTAAAGGGCTCATGCATCCAATTAATCGATAAAATATGGATGGAGTCCCTCTAAACACTAGTTAGATTGTTAGATTGTATATATTTAGTTTTTTTTATTGTTTAAAAGCATTTTATTGCATGAAAAATATCTCACTCTCAACACAAATTGAGGAGACGATTTCTTATAAATACCCCATTGTAATATGTAACAAGGGCCGCCATTATTATGTAATAAAATTATGCTTTTGGTGCTTACATTTGGAGTGTAGTGATTCTTGCCTAAATGTGTCATTATTTTGTGAATTTTGTTCATAGGATTGTGATTGAGCCAAAGGTTTATTGTGTTATTTCTGGTTGTGCAATCTTTTAGTTTTGGTGTTTGCTACAAATTTACTAATTCCACTGATGTATCTAGCTTGAGAAGAGATCATCAAATTGTGCCTGCATAACTTTTTGTCTCGCATGAGCATACTTTTCATGGCCTTGTGATTTGATGAAAGGTGAAATATCATACAATTGTTAAAGTTTCTTACCGACGATTACATTAGTGGATTCTAGGAAGCACTGCTCCTATTTTCATTGGTTTCTTACCAATTTCTTCGAAAGTTTAACTTGTAGCATGTTGTTTTCTATAGGTTATGTCCATTAGGTTTTCAATTTCAAGTTATTTCAATTTCATGTTATTCACTTTTAGTTTCGTTATTTTCTTTGCTAACCCCTTGTTAGAATAGGAACTCATATTAGTTGCACTGTTGGAATTGCATTCATTAAAAAACTAGAAAATACAAAAATATTGTTCTTTTGTATATTGTTTTGAGATAGCAAATAGATTTACTTCATTTAGAGATCATAATAGAACCATCAAAGGCCTCCTCATGAACAATCACATTTATCTTCAATTGAGCGAATTTTGGTACGTCGCAAGACAAATACTAAACCTTGGAGTTGATCCCAAAAGATTAGCTTTTCAAGAGAGGAATTGTGCAATGTATTCTTGCTGTTGACCTCATGCATAATGACCACCCAAAAAAGAAATAGATTTGTTTGTCAAGATTCAAAGTGGAGAAAATGATTGGCCGAGAGCTGAAAAAACCCTGCTTCAACTTTAGAATTACTCGATATTGCTATTTTCCTTGGATTTTGATGAAATCTAAGGCTTTTTCTTCTCTAAAGCTCTTGCCGACTCCTCTTCTTGAATGACCCCTATTTTTAGGACATTTAATCGCTTCTAGACCGACTGAATCAGGCTATTTGTCTTATCTAAGATAGAGAATGAATTCGCTATTTTGATAGCATTAATGAATGTTGCAAGATGAGAGTATTTGTAGGAAGGAGGATCATTGCATGTTCCAGCCTATTTTTCCTTTCTTTTGCTAGGGTTTTGGTATGGATGCATAGTTGCTTGCAGGTTAGGTTTTATCTGAGCCATTGTGTTTAATTGATTTTTTCATTCGTTATAATATTTCACATATTTCACACCTTTAGTTTCTGCTTTGAATGGCATCAAATTTTTTTTTTAAAGGAAAAAAAGATAAGATTATTTAATAAAAAGAAATATTTTAATTAAATAAGATAAAACTATTTAACTAAAAGAGATATTTTCTTTTAATTAAATACAATTATTTTATTTATTTAAAAGGTCATTTTCTTCCAATTAAATATGATTATTGATGAAATGATCAAACCTTAGGAAATATTGAAATAATTAAATTAACTGCAATTTGATCAAGGAAAATGATTTGAATTGATTCAATAAAATATTACGATGCATTGATTTAGCAAATTGATAAATTGAAGAATGGAGGCCCATAGTCTAGGAAACCATTTTAGGGTGCATACATTTGCCCCTCTTTTACTAATGTGTGATCATTTCAGAAACACATGTAGTTAAAGAATGCAGTTGAAGTGTGAGGTCAATTTGGGATCACAAAACAACACAGATGTGTGGTCAACTTAGGAACAATCAGGACGAAGAGTAATTTTTTTTATAACAATTTTGTCTTGACAAAGACAAGGCTATCCTAGGGAGAACAAATATTGATAAAGCTAAATCAAGGATTGAAGTTTGATAGGTATTTACCCCTTGTGATCGAAATCTAAATGAAATAGAGGAGAAACAATAAACTGATAAATTTGATCAAATCGAACTAAAGATAAGGTTCTTGATGTAAGATGAAAAATATAAGGATCACAGAACCAAGGTAGATCATCAAGCATGAAAGATTATGCCGCAAAGTTGAATTGGAAGAAAAGAAGTGGGGTAAAAGCAAATGGAAGATAGAAGTTTGAAAGAGGTGGAAAGAAATGGAAAGAAGAAAGAGAACGCCTGAAAATCAATCAACTGTTTAAGATAGAAAATTTTGATTGAGATCATGAAAGAAGATAAGGAAATGAAGATCAAGATCACAGTTGATTAAAAGTCCACAAGAAAGATGAAGGGAAACCCTCTCAAACTCATAATGCAACCTAAAAATGAAGTCTAATAATGCAAGCTACATGAAAATGTAAAGGTGTACTTGCAATAGAGCAACTGTAACATAGAATTTTGTGTTCATCATTCATTAGAGAATGTTAAAGAACTTATTTTCATCATCGGGGCGTTATTAACGGACATCAAAAAATCACACAACCATCACTCGCGTAACTATGAAGATATGAATGTGATTTATATTGGATTGGAATCTAAACATAATCATCAAAGACATAAAGGTCAAGATGACTCCGATGTTAGCTTACCCAATTCAATGTAGCAAAACCATGCTCACATCAAGGCATAAATGCTAAGATGACCATAAAAATGGTTGTACAAAAATAGTCAAAGATGATGCCTCAAATATCCTAAGTGTTTCAAGGGAACAACAAGAGAAACTATAGAGTTTCAAGACCACACCCAAAAGAAGAAAGAAAATAAAAAAAATGCCCCATGCCCCAAGTCCTCTAGCTAGGCATACTAGAGAGAGTTATTAGACAAGAACACTCAACAAAAATCAATAACAGTCAACAAATAAAGAAAAGATCTTGACATAGCTCAATCATTAAGTGTTTGTGTTTAAAAATCTAAGTGTGTTAACTCATACTAAGTTCCAAAGATAAGGATCAAATTCTTGCAAGTAAGTAAAATCACATGACAAAATTGGGTAGACCAAACCAATAAGTGTTGAAAAACACTCGATGTCAAGGATTGTATTGAAAAATACGGATGGGGTGGTGCTGAAAAACATCATGTGTGAGGTGTCCTAAAGACTAACACATCCAAGAGACCAAAATTAACACAATTATGCCCCCTAGAAAAAGACAAAGACCAATTCCAAACTAAGGAAACAAGGACAAGGTATGATGGAGGAAGGTTAAGTGTCAAGGACACGTACTAAGAAATAAGGGTGCAAAGGCCTCAAGTGGAGTCTATTTCCAGGTTTTCACCACTTGGATTTTATTGCATTTTTTTGAATTTTATTTATTTTTATATTTTGGAATATATAATATTTTTGGAGATCATCAAAGTCCCTATTGCTAGGTTTTCACTAAGATTATCATTTTTTCAAGACATTTTTTGATTTTTAAATTTTTTTGACAAGATATCATTTTTTTTTTTGGACTTTTCAAATATGTCATTTTTTTGGATTTTTTCAAGATCAATAAATATATACAAAGGATGCCCCTGAGCATCATGGATAAAAATTCTTTAGGTGCAAGACATCGATAGGATTAGGGAGTTGCTCTTCCTCTTCTGTAGACAGTAAATAAGCACCAGACCCAAAAGTTGTTGTAATGATGTAAGGTCTAAACCAATTAGGTTCAAATTTCCTCTTTTGATCTCTTTGTTGTTGATTCTTAGGATTTTCACGTAGGAAAAGATCTCCCACCTAGAATTCTCTAGGGTGAACCTTTTTGTTGAAATCTTTGGACATACGCTTTTGATAAACTCTCATATGGTCAAATGATGCTTTATGTTTCTTATCTAGAAGTTCTAACTCTTGAAGTCTCATGGCATAGTAGTCTTCATCTGTAACTAAACCTTTGAGAGAAACTCTAAGTGAAGGAATCTCAACCTCTAAAGGTAACACTACTTCAATGTCATATGTGAGGGAAAAAGGAGTAGCCCCAGTAGGAGTATGAATACTTGTTCTATAGGCCCACAAAGTCGGATTTATTTGTAAATGTCAATCTTTGCCACTCTTATGAACTGTCCTATGTAGGATCTTCATGATGGCCTTATTTGATGCTTCTGCTTGACCATTTCCTTGTGGAAAGTAGATGGAGGACCAATGTTGTTTAATCTTGAATCTCTTGTAGAGTTCTTTAAGGTCCTTATTTTTTAATTGACCTCCATTATTGGTAATAATATCGAAAGGCACTCCATATTGACAGATGATATGATCCAAAATGAATAGAGAGACTATTTTGCCTAAGGAAACAAAAAATGGTACAACTTCTACCCATTTAGTAAAGTAATCAGTAGCAGTGATAATAAACTTGTGTCCACCTGATGAGTTGGGATGAATCTTCCCAACAAGATCAAAGGCCCAATGTTGAAATGGCCAATGAAAAATAGAAGGAATGAGCTCCCTACTTGGAGCATGTATCGGGTTACCATGTTTTTGACACTTTTCACATGACTTTGCAAAAGCTACTACATCAATTTGCATCGTGGGCCAATAGTATCCTACCCTAAGCAACCTTCAGGCCATGGAAAGACCATTGGAATGTCCCCCACAGATGCCCTCATGGATGTCAACTAACACTTGATCAAATTCTTCCTTTTCTAAGAATATAAGAAGCGTTCTAAATAAATCAAATAAATTAAATAAAGATTCCTTTTTTTTTGCACGTATCTCTAAGTGGTGTGATTTTTCTCTTACTTGTATTTTTAGGGATTTATCCCACATTGCTCTTGTGAGAAGCCTCCCACCTCCACAATTTATTTTATAAGGAGCCCTCTCCTTCTCATTTGGATAGATGTTAGCTGCTAAAGTATTGTTATGTTGCAAGTTTGGAGAGCTATTTTGGAGGAGTTTGAGCTTTAGGGATTAGACATTGGAGCTTCATTGCAACTTCTATCTTCTTGTCTTCTTCTCTCATGCATACATGGCTTCCATCATCATGCTTCATCCATGCATTTTCATATTAGCTGAGAGTCATATTTTCTTTCATAGATTAATCTTGCATTGCTATTTTCTTTCATAGATTAGATTTCCTTTCTTTCATTGCTTTGCATTGTTATCATTTAGATTAGCTTGCATCTTCATTTGCATGCATATTTTGATCTTTGAATCTCTAGTTTTATGGTGTACTTGCATGGGCACAAACTAGGACAAATTGACGGCCTCCATTACAAACCCTTGCACTCCATGAATAGAGAGCTATGAATTGCCATTTGAGATTTGATTCTTGAGCAATCTTGGATATAATGACTCGTATAAGTGTGTCAACATTTTAGCACACATTTTTTAGCACCTATCGTGGGACAACCCACCTTTACATGCTGATTTTGGCTATTTTTGGAGCTAACCCCCTTGTGTCGATTTGTTTGGAGATGAAAAACCCTAGATCTTAAAGATCTGATCATATCTCCCAAATGACTTGGTTTTTTGGTTTGAAATTGTTTTTCAGGTTGGTGACATATCATAAAAGTTTCGATTAAAAATTTAGAATTTTTTGAGCTAATTTGAATCTTTAATAATTTTTTCTTGGTTTTTCATAAAAAAACATTTTTGGGCACAAATTAGCAATTTTTTTGGAAAAATCTATATTTTTGGAAAGGTTTCTAAATTCTAAATAGAGCTTTTGCTTTGTGTTTTAATGTTAGAGCTCATATGAGGGATCAAACACCCAATTTACAAAAACTGGTCCATTTTGAAAAAATGAGCCCCTAGGGCACAAATGAAAATATTTTTCTAAAATTCTAAATTTTTTGAAAAGGTTTTTATTTTTAATAGGGGTCTCTTTTCTATATTTAAGGTTTTTGGTCTGAATTCATGGCATATAGGTCCAATCTTGTTGACTAGGTCAAAAAATAAAAAATAAAAAATATAAGAATATTTATTTGATTTATTTCCTTTTTTTTATCAAAAAGAGAGCTTTAAGTGGAGATTTATTTATTTAATTAAAAGAGGGATTTTCTTTTAATTAAATAAGATAAGATTATTTAATTAAAAGATAGATTTTAATTAAATAAGACAAAACTATTTAATTAAAAGAGAGATTTCCTTTTAATTAGATAAGATTATTTTATTTTAATTAAATAAGACAATATTATTTAATAAAATGAAAGATTTAAATTAAATAAGATAAAACTATTTAATTAAAAGAGAGATTTTCTTTTAATTAAATAAGATTATTTTATTTATTTAAAAGGATGTTTTCTTTTAATTAAATAAGATAAGATTATTTAATAAAAAGAAAGATTTTAATTAAATAAGATAAAACTATTTAATTAAAAGAGAGATTTTCTTTTAGTTCGAACTCCCTTACCACATAAAAAATAATTAATTACAATAAATAACAATAATTCATGTAGGCTTTGACCATTTTACCAATTAAAAAAATAGATTTTCATTTAATTAAATAAGATTATTTTATTTATTTAAAAGGATATTTTCTTTTAATTAAATAAGATAAGATTATTTAATAAAAAGAAAGATTTTAATTAAATAAGATAAAACTATTTAATTAAAAGAAAAATTTTCTTTTAATTATTGATGAAATGATCAAATCTTAGGAAATATTGAAATAATTAAATTAATTGCAATTTAATCAAGGAAAATGATTTGAATTGATTCAATAAAATATTGCAATGCATTGATTCAGGAAATTGATAAATTGAACAATTGGGGCCCATAGTCTAAGCGACCATTTTAGGGTGCATACAACAACCACCTCTACATCATCAACTACAAGCCATAATTCCTTCTCCTAACTCAAATACTAACACACCTTGACCAACTCAACTGCCAACACAACCTATCTATAATCCTAATGTCAAGAAAGAATAATATCTATTTATTCTGCTAACCCAAATTAATATAGTATATATGTTGTGAGGATAAGTGATATACATTTTAGATCAAATACAACATTGCGAACACATTCTCCCCTAACCATAAATGAATTAATAGAGAAGAAGTAGATCAAGATATTTTTTCTAGGCCACCTCATCATCTAAGTCATAGTGAATATTCTTAGCCTCTTCAAAATTTTAATATAGCACCTCCATCCCCTCAGAGGTTAGATGTAGAAGTGACAAAATAGAAATAGGAACTAATTTTTGATCATATACACTAGTTGAGGTATGTTTGTGTTAATACACATTTATTCCAATTCATATAGTATGTCCTAATTTATAGAAAATATATCAAAGAGACATATTTAAAGAAATTTAGAAGGAAGTAACGGGATCCACAAATAGTGCATATAGTGGGTCACTTAAAAAATATCATGCTTACTAAGGTGATTATCCCTAAGTATGTTGACCTTTATAGTCTTGTGGTTGAATTATTATCAATGGAACCCAATTAAAAAATAAATGTGATGAGAAAATATATCATACAACATTTCAATATTACTAATTTAATACCTACTCTCATTGTCCAAAAGCTAGCAAATAGTTCTATTGTTAAACTTAATGACATGTTAGAGGACCTTGTAATAATGTTGGATTATTGGTTACACATAATTGAATTTATAATTCTTTCTCCTAAAGAAAATATATCAAGATATCCTATTATTTTGGGAAAACTTTGGTTGGCTACAATAGATGACTATATACATTGTAAGTTAGAAGATATGATTATTTCTAATGGCATAACAACTATAAATTATTATCTTTATCCTCTATATAATAGCATCACCTTGATATGGAACAAATAACATGTCCAAATATAAGGGAAGAAATAGATGAAGCTAATTCAATCATATAACTTATGATGATGGATAGGGATGTTACTCCTAGACACATTCATGTTGTCATTAGTGTCAAAAGATAGTTGATGAGAGCAAGAGGTATTGATTGGTGAACACTCTCACTGAGCCATAATATGTTGCCTGAGCCAAGTCAAGACAAAAATGTAAGTATGAGATAGTTATTTCCAAGAATAGTATACACCAAGTAGTTCTATACACACCATGCAAAGACCTTACCAAGCAATCCAAGTTTAACTGAGTTAAAAGGACATCGCATTACAATATTCACAATGAGCATTAACATACTATACATAGAGTTATGCGAGAAGTGCATTAATGTTTGGAATGGAATAAAATTTTATGTGTAACGATTCTACTAAGCATAAAATAAAATTTGCATAGGTCGAGGAAAGTATTTGGACATATTTATTAGGGAAGGTAAGTTGATCATGTATAAGTCCTTTGCAGAATAGAGGCCAATGAAATAAAGAAAGGAAAAGAAGGAACATGAAGAGATAATAATGATTCTAGATTATTGATTCTAATCTAGAGAGTGTTCCAAAAGATTCCTAAACCCTAATTAGGTTAAGGATCGAAGAGGCAAAAGGCTACTATTTAAGGACCTACAATGTATAATTTAATGTTCTTGTTGCTACTAATATTGTTGTTGATGAAGTTGATTTTTGTTGTTGTTGAAGTTATGAGAGGGATGATATAGAGGTTTGAGAAGGTATTTCTACTACATATTAGAGTTTCAAGAAGCATAAGAAAGGATTTGATACATCAGTTGCTGGAGGTAATAAACCATTGAACAAAACAAAGATTTGAACAACAAAGTAAGTTGCAAATAAACATATTAGTTTCACTTCTATTTTGTAATCATTGTAGAAGATAAATCCTTTCACAAGGTAGACTTAACAGTCTATTGTAAATCTCTTAACTGAGTGCACACATAGTATTGTGTTTTAAAATCCTTGAGAAATGTAGATCCTTGCAAATATTTTGTATTACTCCTAACAATGTAGTCACTAGAAGTGTCACAAACATTGTCGCCCTAACATGAAAACCTTACTGTAGTAGTGAAGGATTTGTGGGTACCATCCCCACCATGGTTTTCCCTCTAAACAAGGGTTTCTATGTGACCAAAATCTCTGTGTTATGAGTCATGCATTTATGGTGTTATGATTTATGATTATATGCATATGTTGAAGTAGATTAGTTACATTTACTTTCATTTTAGTATTGAAGTAATGTATGTGCATGTTTGCCAAGTGGATAAATCATTAAGGGCTAATCATAATTGAAAGAGTATAAAGTTTTAGAGGATATTGATTCATCCCCCTCTTAGCATCTTTCCTTTCCCAAATAGACAAACAATTGGTACCAGAGTTAGTTCTCTTATTAAGGAGTTTGATCACCTCAAAGAAAATATCTTAAATATGGAAAGGTACAGACTTGATAAGACTATTAAGAATCATAAATTGGAGCTAAGGATGGCCTTGAATCAGAGTAATGAGATGAAGGAGAAATTGAACAAGTCATTGAATAGAAGGAAGGAAATTGCACACTAAATAAATGACATGACATATCAGAATGAAGATGTTATTGAGGAACTATATGATGGGAATATGTCTGATGAATTTGATGCTACCATAGAAGACCCAATGGAGAAAAACCATAACCTTATTGAGAAGATAAAATCACTGAAGATAGAGGAAGAAGTACAATCTATAAGGATGTGTGAAGTATTGGAGCATAAGAGACAAGTAGAGGATGAGAAAAGAATGATTGAATATGATAAGAGACAAATCACTACAAGACTAGACACTAAGGATGAAGAAATCATGAGATTGACCTAAAACTACTATGATATGGTAAATCAAATACTTAGTGCAAACCATGAGATTAGAAGAAAGATGGAGCAGATTGTTGAGCTAAGAAATGAGAATGAAAAGTTCAAGAGTAAACTGACATAAGAGAAAGACATCAATGAAAGGCTGAAACTATCTAAGGAAAGCTTAAGATTACTAGATGAACAATTAAGAGGACAAAGGCACCCAAAAGATACTTCACGACTAGGCTGTACCAAAAATTCCACTACTAAGAAAGGAGAATCATCTAAGCAAGATGAAAAAAGGAATGTCTATACAAATCCCAAGCCAAAGAAGCCTACATGCTACCATTGTGGAAAACTTGGACACACAAAAAATGTATGCAAGAGAAAAGCTAGTAAGACCAATGTTACTAATAAATTTGATGGTTTTTGCTACAACTACAATAAGTATGGTCATCAAGCATATGAATGCAGGTTGAAATTTATTAGTCTCCTAAGTAGTATGAATTCAATGGCTAATATTATACTTGTAACAAGTTTGGACACAAGTCACTAAATTGTAGATCTCAAAAGAAGTCCAATTGGGTACCTAACAAGAAAGATAATAATATTAACTATGATTATACAACAAAAATTGCCTGTACTGCATGTGGAAGATATGGTCACATTACAACCAATTGCATGAGAATACACTTTGGAGGAAAACCTAGATATTGGAGAAATATTAGAATGACATGTTACCATTGCCATAAGGTCAATCACTGAAGAGAGAACTATAGATATTGAGTGTCAACACCTAAGAAGGAAGATACCAAAGGAAATGGAAAAGTAAATGTTGATGAAATTTATGATCATATGGGTAAGACTTGGAAAAAGGAGACAAAAGAAAGTGGATCATCAAATGCTATAGTTGGTGGCACCTCATCCAAAGGATTTGGTGAAGCCTCTACTACCAACTAAATTGTACAAAGAGGTATGGAACTACATTAGTATTATGATATCTTACATCAGTTCCTTAAACTAGTAAAGTGAAGTCCATATTAGTATAATGTATGATGCAATAGGACAAATCATGTGATGTTGGAAGTTAGTGTAGCCAGTGATTCACACCAAACAAAGCAGTTAGTAGAAGCTAAGTGTTAATTGAGCAAGTGAAGTGGATGGTATGTTTGCAATGTTAATCAAGATGGTGTTGAGCTGTCATTTTGCATGATGTTGAACAATAGAGATCCTTTCAAATCTCTCTCTTGAAAAGATGATCAATGAAAAACTCCAAGGTTTTGGATGGCTATTTTTCAACCTATTGGGTAACTCAATTGAAGATAAATGTGCATGTTCACGAGGAGTTCTTTTCTAGTTCTAACCAATTTGCACAACCTATTGCTAAAATTTAACCACAAAGAGATATATTTTTGTACTTTCTATTTTATGATGAATGCAATTTATCAATGCAACTATATGAATTCCTATTTTAACCAAGTTTCTTGAAAGAAAATAATGAAGATAGAGTAATAAGAGATTAAAACAAATTTCTTGAAAGGGAAATTAATAATGGACATAAGCCAAAGTAACAACATGTTTTTGAATTAAATTATCAAAAGGATATGGTAGGAAGCCAATGAAATTAGGAGCAGAACTTCCTTAACTCCACTGATGCAATCATCAATGGGAACTTCAATAATAACTAAAATATGTTTCATGTTTCATCAAATTGCAAGGCCATGGAAAGTGTGCTCACACTAGACAAAATGATATGCAAGAACAAAGATGATCCTTTCTCCATTTCGTGATAACAACAAAATTTATTAACATAAGGTAAACACCAAAACTAAAATTTCACATAATCATAACAATGCAATAAAACCATTGGCTTCATTATTATTCTTGAATAGGAATTCACAAAAATAACACACTCTTGCAAGAATAACTACACTCAAATGAGAGCACCAATAACATATATTATTGCATCAAAATAATGGTCTAGAGTACATATTACATCCATGTATTTAAAAGAAATCCTATCCTCCTTTTGTGTTAGGAGTGAGAGCTCTTTAAATACAAACTTATGCTAAAAACTAATAAAATAAATCTAATTATATAGAAATTGACTATCTAAATAGTGCTAAGTAGGTCTCCACCCTTGTTTATATCCATTAATGGGTGCATGAGCCTTTATATGACACAAACGAATAAAAGAATGAGATGATAAGAAGAAGGAAGTTGTGAGATGATGTAGAAGTCTCTGAAAGCTCTAAAAATGGAAGCTCATCCTTCTTTGGGCGTCTTTGGGAGTTGAACTACCATCAAAATGCATTTCTAATGCATGGAGTGCTCCAAAATAGAAACAAGTAGTTAACTATTGGTGCACTACTTCTTCTTCAAAACTATTGGCACACCTCTTTGAAAAGTGCTCCTGCACACCTACACACCTTGGTGATAGGATCCAAAAAACCAAAAAATCTCTAAGTGTGAAAACTAAATTTCCAGCATCTGGATTTTCTTCCCCTTTATACCAAAATGATGTCTAGATGTTTATTCTTGAACTTCTCTATTATCTCTACAACTTCACTAGCCTCTGGTAAATCTAATGCATCATACTTGTTCTTTACTATTTGTCAATAGTTACTTACTTCTATCCTCATCTCCACAAAATCCTCAAGCTTGGTGTCTAGTTCTAATAATGCCTAAATCCTCAAGCTTGGTGTCTAGTTCTAATAATGCCTCTTTAGTTCTAAATGCATGTTGTACATCATCTTCTAACATAACATCTTCAAATGTACTTCTAAATTGTTGAACTATTGATTGCACCGAAATTTTTTTGGTCTTCAACTCATCTTCAAAATCTCAAGGCTAGTGGCATTATAGTACCTTTCTACTCCAAAAATTTCTCTTGAGCTTTATTCTTTATTTGCTGGATTCACTCATGTAATCCCTCCATACTTTTATTTTTGAGGATATCTTCTCTATCCAATCATCTAGCTTATCTAGCTCTTTTGTTGACTATACTTCCATCAACATCTGATATCTTTGGACCTTTATTAATATGAGTGCTTGTAAATCATTGGCCTAGGTATGCACTTCATCCATTATCCCAAAATATTGCTTTACAATGAAAACAAACTTGTCAACATTAGTTTGGATATGGTGCAATAGGTTCAAATTGCCTTGTATTATTTGCACTCATCTTTCTTAAAAAAATTGACGCCATTACTGACATGCATCAAAAAATGAATCCATCTATAACCCTTCATGTTTCCTTCCAAGTGCATTCCAAGAGTGATCTTTGGATTTTCTAGGTCAATGTGTCCCACCACTTCATTCAGATAGCCTCTTAACAACTCATTATGCTTTTGTAACTTTATTAACTCTGATTCATCCTAATCTAAGTACCTAAACACTTCCTTGAGGCATGTGGTGAACAAGACTTTAGTCATGTCCATAGTGGGATTTCCCAATATGATCTCCTTCATTTGGTAATCCTTAGGAGTTAGTTCTTCGATGTTGACGTGGGGAGGAGGAATCACAATATGAGTTAGAAGGTCTTGATTTTTATTCTTCATAATGAAGGAAAGTGTTATAGCATCACCCTTAGGTGGCTCAGGCTTCTTTATTTATTTTATCAATTCCTTCATTCCCTCCTCTTTTATTAGCTCCATCTACTTCTTCTATCAAAAAATAGCCTCCTTCTTCAGCCACGATGGTGTGGTTCCCATCGGTGACATGTATTTGGCTAAGGAAGTTGGTTCAGAAGTAGGCTCCTTTCCTTTATCACTCCTCTCTAGAGTCTTCTCATGTCGAGGGGGTTCTTCGAAGGAAGTTTCTATGCTTAGTTGGGCTAAGGGTTTGGCCTCTGTATCTAAGGGAACTTGTTGAGTTTCTTTTGCTATTTGTCCTTCTTTAGATACTTCATTGGCATGAAGTTGTTGATATCCTTCCTCAGTATCTTGACTTTCTACTTCTACTTGGACCATTGGAGGAGGTAGAGCTACTGACCATTTATCCATTATTGTGTCCATATCCTATGGTGGTGTTTGTGGAATGCCAAAAGGTCCTTGAGGAAAAGGAGGCAATTGATTCCAATCCTCTCCTAATGGCTCATTCATTGGAGTATTTCTTATCTTCTCCCCCACCATCTTGGTGCTTATGGGCATGAAGTAAAAATTTGAGAGGTCAAAAATATCATCTCTCTCACCCTTCATCTTTGCTATCCACTTTTGATTTTCATCTTTTGAAGTTTCTACTTGGATAGGATCCCTTGGAGCAAATGGAGGTGTTTGAGTATAACTTCTCCTTCTCTCCTCCTCGACTACCTTAGCCGAGCGAGTTCTCTAACTTAAGGGGAAACATTATATTTTTTCCCCTTCTTCCTCATCCTTTTCTTCAAGAATGGTTTCTAGGACTTGTAGAGAGGGAGTACTCTTCTTCTTCAATCTCCTCCTTCTATCACCTTCCATAGTGATTTCTATTCTAGCTCTCTTTGGCATAGATGGGGAGACTTCTTCCTTTGAATTTCTTGGTAACATGACCCCTTGTTTCCTCTAAAGGTTCAACCTCTTGCTACTCTAGTTGTGTCTCTTATGGTTGCTTTGTTGGCTTTGGCTCTGGCTGGGCTTTTACTAGTTGGGCCTCAGTCACTTGCTTCCTTTACCTAGGGGCTGCCCTTTTTCTCTTACCTTTTCCCTTGTCATCCTCAAAATAATCAACCTCCCACTCATGTTGATGTATCATTTTTGGCCTCATTGGTGATTTAGAAAGGTAGGTTGGTATGGTGACCTTAGCACCTTTTCCTTTTCGAGGCCTGGTTGTAGCTTGTAAAGGTATGGCTTGGGGAACTAGATCCATCTAAAATGGCTTTTGAGTCCATTCCCTTATCAACTCTACTACATGTCTAGTCTGATGATCTATGCCATCATTCTCCTTGTGCCCTATCTCTGCGTTCATAATAGGCTTGTCATATATTTTATCCCTGTTATACAAAGGATCCATTACCTTTGGGACATCCTTTTCTATGGCCTTTAGAGGTGTATTTATCTTTAACACATTTTTGCTAGATGTAGACCCATCCTACAATAGTCCCTAATGCGTACATCATAGTCATCTATCACATTCATCTAGTGATCTTGAAGAGCCTCTTCATGCACAAAATTCTTCACCACTAGATACTGAACTATCACAATATTGACAAAATATGGGCAAGGAGCCTTACTTCTAAGGGATATTGATTCCATTCTGAATCAAAGGTAGCAATATCCTATTTTTGCTTTACCTCAAATGCCTTGATGGTGATTGGCTAGACCCATGTCTTCTTTTGTTGTTTCCCCACTCTATCATATGCATAAG
The DNA here is from genome assembly GCA_028749045.1 of Cupressus sempervirens. Classification (NCBI taxonomy): domain Eukaryota; kingdom Viridiplantae; phylum Streptophyta; class Pinopsida; order Cupressales; family Cupressaceae; genus Cupressus; species Cupressus sempervirens. The sequence continues at coordinate 520,442,148 of CM053790.1, forward strand.
TGAGTTGGTGGGCTATCTCCAAAAGCATATGCCAATCTGAAGGGTACCATGGGAGCTTCTTTGGGCACAAATGAGTACTAGCTACCTAGAGATATGTGAATATCTTAAACTAAATGTAGTAGGATCCTACTTTAGTTATTCTTGCCACTACCTCTATTGACATTCATTTATTATAGTCTCCCTTAGTAAGCCTAATGATGGCAAAAATAAATTCATCATTGACTACCCTATATTCCACACTTTGCAGTGGGAGCTTCTTCTTCACTAGTTGTGGGTAAACTACATAGGGCCAAGCATTTGCATCTTGCATGCTTTCCTTCCTATATATCCCTAGATAGTCTATGGTCCTAGCTACTAGTAGGTACACCGTATAAGATATCATATAGAAGCTTGGGTTAGTATTGACCAACACTAACTGCTCATCCAAGTTGTCACTTAGGATGGTGGCCCAATTAATCGGCATCTTTGAGGTCCTAATAGTCTTGGTGAAGTGAACCAACCAAGTTTTTGGGTGAACTACTATAGGGAGGCCCATTGCTCTACTAAGGAGAAAAATTAAATATGCAATGTCATCCTTTATCTACCCTTGGGTCATGTCTACTTTGCCTACTCTCCAGTCTAGAGGTGTCCTGTCTATCAAGAATGTAGATTGTACAAATTCCTTTGCCTCTTTCTCATTTTCTCTATACCACCTACCCAATCCATCATAACATATTTGGATGTATTGGTCTAACCTAAGGAGGTGGAGCACTTTCTCTATGTTTCATGGTCAAAGGTCGAGGACTATCTCTCCTGTGACACTCTTTACAATCTTCTCCTCAGGCATGTAATGTTCTGCTAGTTTCATGATTAGTTCAGAGGGTTAAACTAATTTAGGGTGTGATGCGACATTCACCAACCAACTTTGGATCAATGTTGATATCATTGTAGACCTCTCCTTTAGTTTGTTGTAGATTGTCAAGAAAGCGTTCTAGTCGATGTGGCCAAGTTCACTATCTCAAATCTCTGCATGTCTATCTTGGAATCTAGACTTTTTGGGAGCTCCTTGGTATTTGAATGCAATAGGTTTAGGTGTCATTTTCTCTTCCATGATGGAGGATGATGATGATGCTATTATATCTACAAAAAGAGGCAAACATTAGTCTACTAATGTTTGAAGACAAAAATGAGACTCAACTATGACTAAGACTGACGAAAAAATGAGCAAAAACTGAGCCAAATTGGCAAAACTTAGATTCCACCCTAACTATCTATTTTTTGCACCTAGCGCACTTGCGAAGGGTATGCTAGTGCACTATCTTTTTTCCTTTTAGATCGAAAAGTGCACACCTGCACACTTGCACACCTTCTCAAGGTGTGCATAGTGCGCACTACACACTTGCACATCATGGCTCTATACTATCAAGGGGGGCCTTGGTTCTTCTTGGTGCACACTTCACATCTCTTTGGGGTACACACATGTGCAAACCTCCAAGAGTTGTATTTTCTATGGAGGTGTGAGGTTGGAGGAGTTGACTGCGCAATTGCAAAGGTCGAGGATGTGTGATGCAAGATTCAAGGCAAAGAGAAGTGAGGAGAGGTGGGGGAGGTCAGGATCTATTTATAGACCTTGACGTAAGTGCACACCTTCAACGGTGTGCAAGTGCGCCTCTTTGAAGGGTGCATAATTGTGCACCTCCAAAGGGTGGGCAAGTGAACACCTAATGAAGGTGCACAAGTGTACTTCACTTACAAATAAACAACCATTGCACTTTCAAACTAATTTTTAGCCTTCTATACCTCTTCAATACTGTCGATTGAGGATTGGGTTTTAACATAGACCTAGGGGAGGGTCCTAGATGATAAAGGCATCAGACTAGATGCCTCATAGAGAATTTTGAAACTAGGGGGTCCCCATTTTGTGACTCAAAAAATGGGGTGTGCATTATGTGACCACAACAAATGGCAATGGAAAGTAGTGCTTAACTGAGTATCCTATGAAAAATGAGTAAAGAATGGGAAATCAATTTTTTAATTGAGACTATGGAACATAGCTTATTATACCTTGATGAACATTAAAAGAAAGTTTATTAGATATTGGGGATTGACTTGTTCATTTGTTCACCCCACACTTTTTTGTTTAAAGAGCTATTTGTGTTAAATTGAGAAATTTGAGTGTGTTGTTGAATTTTAGAGCTTGAGAGAGTGAATTTGATTGAGAATTTTAATGTGAAGGAAAGAAAATTGAATAAATTTAAAGACATTCACAAAAACCCTAGTTATCATTATGACATCAAGCTCTACAACTATAAAGATTACCAAGGTTAGTAAGATCAAGATAATTTGAAATGAAGATTGCAAAGCATTGAATATAAGCCATGTTTTGAAGTTGCTACTCAAACCAATAAATTTGGAGCACTATCTTCAACACCCTTGAGGGTTTCTCTTGTTTGTGATATGCATTCTTTCTATCACTGCAAAATTGGTGAAGTGGGCGATTATGATTTGCAAGAGACATATAGACAATTGTGCATTGATGGAAAATTGAAGGAAGAACAAAAATACCTAGAAACAAAGGGGCTAATTCAAATTCTATATTTCCCTAAAGTGTTCAAAATAGATCAGACATGCATTGTGTTGAGTCATGTTCACAATATGATGATGTGGTTGGACAAGCTTGTCAATATTACAAGGGATGTTGTACATATGGTTACTAGATACCCTATTACTGAAAAATACCAAAACAATTAGAGGTGCTCCAAAGAAGGAAATTAAAGAAAATACGAGAGCTAAATAAGATGGTAGAGGATTGAAGGTTGCTACCATATCCAATCCTGAAATTAGATTTGGCACATATGTTGTTGCCTATAAGGTATTTCAATCTAGTAGATGAAACAATGTACCATGCGGTGTAGCTAACATAACATACAAAATTATGAAGGAAGATACAAAGCTAGCACAAAGCTAGACCTCATCGAGTACTAGTGAGGTAGATGTATGAAAATATGAAGACCATTAAAGTGACTAAAAAAAAAATGCTAGTATGGTTCATTATTGCTATTGAGCCAAGATTTGCATGGCTATGGAGTATGAGATAAACATTGATCAAGATACTGGAGTCATAGAGGCATTACTAAATAAACTAGTGAGCAAGCTAGCCAAACCTTTTAGAACTTATGAGTAAGCTAAAGAGAGAATTAAAATTGACCTTAATGACCCCAAGATAGAAAGAAAAACCAAGAAAATTATAGGCACTCTAGAGGGTGCACTCAGTGGAAGTAAGGAAGAGTAAGGATTAATTCTTATTGAGGGAAATGATGAAGACATCGAGGAAGAAGAGGCTAAAGGGAAAAAAATGTAGTTATTATTATAGAAGACAAGAAAGGAAAGCGTAAGTATCCTACTACACCTCAAATCCCTAAAGCTACAAGGTCAAGAACCAAAGATGCAACAAAGGTCACTCCACCTTTTAAGAAAGAAGTTGCTAGAGTGATTAAACTTGCACAATCATAGGTTAAGACTTATTAGAAAAGGAAAGATGTTCCAACATCCTCAAGTCAACCAACTCAAATAAGGAGATGAAAGATAATAGTTGTAGAGGAGGATAGTGATAAGACTAAATTTGATGGTGTTAGCCAATTCATAGTTTTTGTAAATAAGAGACCAAAAAATGTTGATGATATGGCTAATTACTTAAGGGAATATGGAGGTTTGTCTACTTTTAAATACATTAGATATCATGCAATGAATGATGAAGATAAGAAAATAATTAAAAATACTTTGAATTCCACAGTGGCCAAGTTCAAGCATGCACCTGTTGAGCTTAGGAACTTGATCTTAGAAGAATTATATAAAAAGGTTGATAATAGATGGTAGTATGCCTTACTTACTAAACAATAGATGAGAGAGAGATCCTTAGCAACTTTCATGTTAGAATTTTAGGTTACAATAATTGGTGATTCAATGAAAAGATATAAGAAGAGATTTAAATAAAAACAAAGGCACTACAATTATTAGAAATGGGAAATACAAAGAGGGGGGTGGTGAATCAATATTTCACAAACTTCTTCCCAACTATGGATATCTTTTACAATCTTAAAACATGCACATGTGATTATACTAAAAATTAAACATAGAAATAACACAATGCATCTCATAACACTGTTATTTGTTAACTAGGGAGACCTTGGACAAGGGAAAACCCCAGTGGGGATTGTTCCCACAAAATGATCCACTAATCAAAAGTATAATGTGAAAGATATTGGCCCTGTTAGGAGTCTATTACATATGTATAGTGTCTTGTTCCTTGTTAGAGGACTAGGCCTTGTTCAAAGTATCATACTTGTTAGTCATTGTTATTAAAATTACAAAAGATATCCAAGATGATCCCACTTCTCAGACATACAATTACAATGATGTATTATGTACACAAAAAGGAATAGATATATAAACCATTTGACAATGGTGATATCTGCAATATTTGATTTGTCCTTTGTAGCTTTCTATGCATAAATTTTCCTATAATTTCCTACCTCTTCTCTAACATAAATTTTTGATCACATATCAAGTACATATCAATGTCCAAAGACATCACACAATTTTACATAACCAAATCTTTCCTTTATACCAAGATATTTTGTCCTGTTGGCCTTCATATCTTCACACGTGTCCCAAAATGAAAAAATAACTTTTCTAAGTTAGGGTTAACATCTAGGATGTCATACATAATTAGTAAGTAAGGTAAACCAAAATAGTCCCTTAACAAAATTGATCATTTTCTTTCATCTGCTCTATTTTTCTTATATAAGACAACAACTGATAAACTATTAATAACTTTTCTCGTACTACACATAATGGTGTACCCTCTAAGATGAAGGATCATCATACCCTATTAATGCTCCCCTCAAGTCTGCACATGCAAATTCATTATCTGTGAACTTTTCAAACCAAAAAGGTGCTTCCACTGACAATTATCCTTTTCAACACTTAGACAATTTTCTAAATCTTCAAACCAAAACTTGTCTCCATAATACGCTTACTTAATATGGATGATATGTTTACATAAATTAAAACCTTAATTCATTTACATACTCACCTCTTAGTAAAATTTCCAACAATCTCCCTCTTTGGCATTGATGGAAACATATGGGAAAATTGGCTAAGTCCAAAAATTGCAAAATTTCAAAGTTGTGAAATTGTTCACATGACCATACAAACTTTTCAAAATGTGGATCATTTATATTGTATACCATCTCTTACATTAAACATACTTCCCCTTAGTATATACTCTTCCTTATATCTGTACATATACAATTTTCCATACATTACACTCCCCCTTTGACATCAATGACAAAGGTGAGTCAAAAATAGTACACAAATCAAAATTTTGAGTCTACCTTTATTATTTAATGTTGATGAATTTGGTAATAATGAAATACAGTCAACAAAAATTCTCACCAAGATTATTAAACCTTTATTCCATACAACTTTGACTGAATCAAATACTATGATGAGTGCACATAATCCATAAGATTGCAACTTTGTAGCTTGAAAGTTTGGATAAGCAAAGTGCTCATAAGACATCTTTGCCTTCAAGAAATCTTCAAGTTGTTTTTGCATTGGGTCTATTTTCAAGGATAAATATTCTCTTAATAAAGAGAATCTCTATAATATTTTCTCCTTTCTGACCTCTAACATTCTTTACTCATCATGGATCTTACTTATCCTTTCTCCAAGTCAATATCTCAGGCATTTGCATTTTTTAGCTTATTGATCACACTTTTCAACTCATCTTCCTTACTCTTGATCTATGTGGTGAAGGTGTGCATGTATTCATGTGCCAAGGTACATTTCTCATATAGTTCATTTCCTTCATAAGCACACTTCCTTAACTCTTTGATTCTAGTATCTAGAGTTTCCAAGTCATCCTTGACATTATTGCATACCTTGCTAAAAAGATTTGCATCATGTTCAGCTTGGGATTTAATAGTAGAAACTTCTACCAATGTCTTGAAATGATTGTCAAACTCTTCCAATAATCTATTTTCTTTCTTTTTTGGATGACTCTCATTGATCTGAGTTGGAATGAAACTTTGCATTTTACTTATCATCTTCTAAGTAGAGAGTACAAGTAACCTAGTAGCATCATATTCCTCTAGGTGAGCTCATTTCCTTAGTAGAAAATTATGAGTGTGAGCGGTCATTTCACTACTCTTTCAATTTGGTATTGTTGATTTATATCTTGATATATCATATTTAATTTACAATATATTATTATTATTTTAATAATATATTATATTGATATTTTATTATAAAAATTAAATATTAGTTATCTTTAATATTTTATATGTTCTTAAACAACCAATTAATAAATATCTTTTGATATATGAATAAGATCGGTTATATTATAATATTTAATTAATGTAACTTTTCTATATTTCAAATATATTTTATTTGTTGTAGTAAAATATTATATTATAATTGTGTCAATATTTATATTGTAATTATATTATTCTTGTTTACTAATTGTTCATTTAATTATATAATAAAAGTTTTTTGTGTACTCTTGGTGGCCTTACTATTCTCAATAATTCTATTGATAGAATATGTGGAAATTAATCTCAATTGCTCAATACCAGTTACCTTTGCATTTGTAATACTTCCCATGATACTTTCTATGAGTGACTCCAATGGTGTCTTTTGCATGCCAGGAGTCTCTATGCTTGGCACCTTTGTTGGAGCAACTACATGAATTTGTAGATTATGATTGTCTTCCTTCTCTTTGGTCTACTCTTTCTCTTTTGTTACTGATTTCTATGATTCTTTTTTTTTCCCTCTATCCTCTTTCTTTGTCTCAACTAGCTGCTCTACTACTATCTCTTTCTCTACCTCTAAATGTCTAAGTTGAGGTTTAAATGATGATGTTTCTTGCACAATTATCCTCTATTTATTATGTATCTTAGGGTCTAAGAACTTTAGTCAATGTGGCTAAGTCTATATCCCTTTCTTCTTCTTCTTCTTTCTTTTCCTCTCTCTCTTTCTTAACTAGATTTTCAATAATGGTGGTTTGATCCTTAAAAGGATCATTTTTCTCATCAATATTAGTATGAGTATTTTCAATATTCATTGTGTCAACAATAATTTTTATCAATGGAGTCTCTTAAAATATCACTTTTGATGTCTTGCTGGCCTCTACTTCTGTCATTACTATATTTGGATTTTCTTCTGCCATAGTATGAATTTCTATCTTTATTGTTCCCCCTTTCATTTGGCTTCCTTCCTCACTCGACTTAGGTGCATCTTGAATTATCTTTTCTTGTGAAGTCTCTATAGTAGTCATGGAGTCCTTACCTTCTGTTATTACCATTACAAGGGCTTCCTCTATTTCTTTGTGCACTTGTTCATAGTTTACTTTGATGACCTAGATTGCTCTTATCTTATTTTTTAGTAATGGTTCTAGACTCTTCATTATTCTTCCAAAATGTTCCTTACTCTCAATTTCATTCTGACCAACCTTTCTCTTATTACTTGGTCATCTTCCTTTACTCTCCTATTTCTATTCTTTTGTTTTTTATATAAATCATCTAGTATTTTACCATGAATATTTATGAACTTTTGTTTGAACAATATCATATATCTAATTATGGATTTCTCTAACTGCAATTTCTCAAAATTATCATACAATTTGTAAAATTTGTTCAACTTAGTGAGATTTCCTTCATTGATAATTAAGTTGTTCATGTTCTCAATCTTTGGTTTCCTTTTCTTTCTGCCTTCATAGCTTTCTTTTGGTTTTTCATTTTCTACCTTCTCTTTCTTTGATTCTATCTCTTATTCGTGTGTCTTCTTCTACTTACCCACATAAGTGACTATAATTTCATGTCTCTTCCTAGGTCTAGTAGCTAGTTCTTTCAATTTTTTGTGTTTAGGTAGATCTACTTGCTCTTGTTTGACCTCAATTAATATTTATGGTCTTCTTGTGGTTACAGGTGCAAATGAATGAGCCTTTACTATACTTACATCTTCCTCTTCTATAGGATGATCTGATGATGATGGAAAAAATGTGATGTTGGTGCTACTACTGCATATGGTGCAATAGGTGATTGTATTAATGGTACTGAAACTATAACTCCCATAGAAGATCCACTTTCAATTGCAAGTGGTTTGGCAATTAAGATTTCTGATTGACCACTAGCTCTCATATCTTTTTCTATGCATATTGCTTCTATGAATTCTTATCTGATCATGCATATTTCTTTGAGTAACTCATGAATTTTTGTGTCAACTTTCTTCTTGATCTCCTTGCTATATAACAAGCCTTGCACTTCTCTTAACTTTTCTTCATAAGTGCCCCATCTAGGACACTCCTTGTCTCTTTCTGACTCAAGGATCATCTTTGCATACCCTTCAATTATTTATTCAATCATCTCATAACACATAGGATCAAGAAATTTTACTCTAGGTTTAACTTCTTCCATGCATTTTACATTAGTTTAACCATAAACCACACATAGATAGACATTCATGGAATTTTCTTATCACTTGAAAGAATAGAAATGTTAACAATGATCCAAATCTAAATGTTGCATTCTTAGTTTTCTTAATTTTATACAAGTTATCAACTAACTATTGTCTAAGTATTTCACACATGTTGACTTTCTCTTTTCCTATAGTCATCATATAAGTTGCATATCCAATAGGTACAAAGTTTACTCTAGAACTATAGTTTGTCTTATACCCAATTATTTTTCCAATCAATCTCACATCAATTTTCTTAATTTTGTCTAATTTATGTTTCTACCATTAGATACTGATTCAATGTTTAAATCAACTAACTTCTTGACATTCTTCTAATTGACTAGGTTACTTCCTTGATTACTTGAACCAATAAGTTTATGAATCATGTCATTGTCAACCATCATAGGAATATCACCTACCCAGAAATAACATATATTTAAATGCTCAAACCCTTGTTTGAAGTTCAAATCATTTTTTTAATCCAAGTTCATGTCCTTATGAATATCATTGTCTCCAATTGACCCAAATTTATAATGGATATACACGTAGATGTCTTCCTCGTGTAAAACCCTACTTAGAACTTGTGAAAAGGCTCAAGATAGATCATCCTCAAGTGAAATATAGGGGTGTTTCTTAAATTTTTACCTATGCCTCTCATTTACATCACATATATTAGGTTTTTCCATTCTTTCAAACTTAAAACCTTTCCTTTACTTAAAATACGACTGTGCACATGATAAATACCTTTAAAATCATGAAACTAGGGCCTGGATGAATTATATTTCAATATACTTCAAGAAAATTCAAATATTCTCTCAGATTTGGTTCTCTTAATTATTTTCATGATCAAATGGTGCCCATTCAATCGATTTCAACCATTATATGCACTTCAATTCAATTTTGCATTAATTACATAAGTAGATACTGATGAAAAAGCTATTTTCCTAACTAGAGAACAATTTTATGTTTTCACTCTCACATATGAACTTAGAAATCAATGCTCTCTTATTTGTAGCTTCCTTTTATCCATATAAACCTTCTCCTAACTTCTCAAGTCTTAATTCAATCTTTCAGGGGCTAAATAATATCCTGGTGTCAATTTCTCTTTATTAATCAATGAGTAATATGCTTAAATTAATAAGGGTTTTTCAAATACTAGTAATGAATTCAACTTATTTTTCATGTGTGTCACTTGCCTTTTTTTCTACCCAAATTTTTTTGCTTGTCGGTGTCTTATCTCTAACACATGTTTATTGAAGTTCTCCACATGTTCTTTTAGATTCTCCTTTTGTCTATCACTATAATTCTCATTCTTTCTAACATTGTTTACATTCCTTCTAAAGTTAGGTGTCCTTGGATTTTGTGCTCTCATGTTGTTCATCCCACAAAATCTTATTGTATATCCCATATTATTACAAATCTGACATGCTATCACATTGTTTCCATATCTAAGTCTTGAGTAATTAATTTATAATATGAAATATCTAGCAATATGTCCAAAGTTGTTGCACTTATAATGTATTTTCTATTTCTTATGACATTAGTTACACCAATATGTATACTAGCTATAGGGTTAGTAACTTGATACATATTATTATTGAATCTAGGTCTCCTATATTCACTAGCTCTATGTCCATAAGCATAACAATTATAACAATAACCAAAGATAGGGTTAGTAGACTTACCTACACAGTCCTTATTCATGTGACTAATTTCATGGCATACAAAACATTTTCAAGTAAATTGTCTTCTTACTCCTTTAGGTTTCTTAGATTATTTAGGTACTTCTTCAAATTGATTAGGCTCTTCCTTGTTCAGATCTTCTTGTAGTTGTTTAGGTTGTTGGATCACAAGATATGGTTCCTTAGTAACTTTAGATCTCTTAGATGATTCTCCTTCATAGTATCCAATACCATTCTTATCATAAGTAGGTCTTTGCGCTATGATATGCTCATCAAGTTTTTTGGTACTTGAATGGAATTCCACAAGATGTTGCTTTGTCTGTGTAAGTTCTCCTTTCACAATAGTGTTATACTTCTCACATTCTTGATATTCCAACTTTGTATTTTGAAGTCCATATGTCACCTTGGTAAGTTTGGATTTCAAATTTGCATTCGTAGAACTAAAATCTAATTGACCTTTCTTCTCATCTTCCATCAAACTCATCTTTAGATTGGTATTTTTAAGTTCATGCTTCAAAATCTCATTTTCTTGCTTTATCTTAGTTCTAAATACATCACAATCTTTGATCTGATAATTTGATTCATTCTTATGGGAATTAGTAGATTCAATATCCTTTTTTAACTTCTGAATGTAAGCTTTTTCCTCTTTGTATTTGTTCTTTAGACTATCTCTTTTTTCAGTGATCACATAAAGTTCCTTAAGAGCTTCTTCTAGATTCTTATGCAGCTAATCCACATCCATACTGATCTTACTCAAGCTACCAGGCCTTCTGGTGGTAACTATTCTCTAATACCAATTTTTAGAAATAGGAAAGAATGAAAGAGGGGGGTGAATTAGTATTTCACAGAACTATTGATACCTTTTACAATCTTAAAATACACACATGTGATTATACTGGAAAGTAAAAAAAACAATAACACAATGCAACTCATAACACCATTATTTGTTAACTAGGCAAACCCTGGCCAAGGGAAAGCCCTAGTGGGGATGGCACCCACAAAATGATCCACCAATCAAAAGTATCTTGTGAAAGATATTGACTCGATTAGGAGTCTATTACATTTGTATGGTGCCTTAGTCCTTGTTAGAGGACTAAGACTTGTTCGAAGCCTCAACCATTGTTACAATTATAAAAGGTATACAATATAATCCCACTTTGAAAATATGCAATTACAATGATGTATTATGTGCACAAAAGGAAAAGATACATAAACCTTTTGACAATGCTGAAATCTACAATATTTGATTTTTCCTTCATAGCTTTTTGTACATAAATTCACATATACTTTCCTTCCTCTACCCTAACATAAAGTTCACATCACATATCAAGTGCATATCAATGTCCAAAGACATTGCACAACTTAGCATAACCAAATATTTCCTTTATAATGTTGCGGTCTCACAATGCACGCTCCATTTCTCCTAGAAATAGGGACCCCCTAGTAAATTTTTGCCTACTAGGCTCCTAGTCTGGAGTCTAGGTCACTTTTGGACTCCCCCAAGAGTCTAGGTCAAGCCCTAATATTTGAATGGGGAAATTCAGAGAATCAGGGTCTGGAGAAAAGTGAGTTTTGTGCTTAAAAGTTCTTTAAGTGTGCACATGCGCACTTGCGTATGTGCGTCCAATTTGCAAGTGTTCATTGAATCTCCTTTTGGAGATGTACACATGCACATGTGCATACCTCCCTCTACATTGACAGACAAGCCTTTACTAGGTATTATTGTTTTTATAACCCTTTTATTGGTATATAAGTGAAATTTAATATTAAAAAATATCTTTGAATATTTATTTTTATATTTTATAATTTATTTTTATTAAAAGAAACTATAAACACATAAATATAAGGTTGATTATATAGTATTGAAAAAACACTAATTTTTTTTTTTTTTTTTTTGTGTTTTTGTGAAAAATATGATGCAATAGAGAAAAGAACCTATTCCAAGCTTATATATTTTGTTTCTATTTTGGGTGAATGGAGACTATTGATTTGTGGTGATTGATCGAGGAACTACTATACACTTTTCATAAGGCATGGGGTTTGAGTTAACTCATTAAGCATTTCCTAAGGTTGATTTGTCAAGAATATTCGGGGTTATCTTGTTAAGCCAACATAAGTAATGTAATATTGGCTTAGGGTTAGGGTTGTTTTTTTTTTCTAAAGAGAATATATAGATTCTTCTAGTGATATTGAGTTGTAATGGAGATTGTGATTATAACAAGTTGAAGTTACTTGATAATAATATTGGACTCTCTTTTTAGTGGGTGTAGCCCAAGATTGGGTGAGCTATGTTAACTCTTTGTGTCTTATGTTCTATTTATGTGTGCTTTATGCCTTTGTGTTATTGGTTAAATTTACATGTAACTATTATTCTCTATCAAAATAATTCTAACAAGTGGTATTAGAGCCAAGTTGTTTTAGTTATCCTCTATAAGAAGCTCTCATGGTTGAGCAGGAGTCTTATGCTTGAGTGAGAGTAATGGATGACAACTATTAGTGGAAGGTTGAGGAGTTTAATGGGTAGAACTTTTAGTTATAGAAAATACAAATGGAGGACTATCTTTTTAGAAGGATTAATGACAGTCATTAGAAGGAAAATCCAAGAAAGACCCAAAAATGTTAGATAAGGATTACGATATTTTGGATAAAAATGAACTTGGAAGTATTCATTTATACCTATCACAATCAATTGCATTTAATATTACAAGAGCAAAGAAAACTAAAGAGTTGATGAAAACCCTAGAAAGGTTGTATGAAAAGCTTGTAACTTTGAATAATGTATTTCTCATGAAGCATTTATTTAATATAAATATGGTGGAAGGTGGTTCTTTTGGTGATCATTTAAATGAGTTTAATACGGTTACCAGTTAATGATCTTTTATAAATGTTAATTTTGATGAAGAAAGTAGGGCTCTTTTAATCATGTGTTCTTTGCTTGAAAGTTGTAATGACTTGGTAATGATTGTTAGTAACTATGTTTTCAGTTTAATACCCTATAATTTTATGATGTTATTGGTGTTATCTTGACTAAGGAAATTTATAGGAAAATCTTAGATGGATCTACATCAATAACTGTATCAAATGCAAAAAGTAGAGGTAGAACCATAGAGAGGAAATAATTCTAGAAATCATGGGAAATCAAGAGAAAAAATAAAGGGAAAGAGGTCTCAATCCAAAGGACCTAGAGATTTCCAGTACTATGGGAAACTATGTCATAAGAAGAAAGATTATTGGTCTCTGAAGAATATTGAAGGAGATAAACAAGAAGGAAATAAGGATGCAAATATGGTAAGTAATAAATATGAAGAAGATGCTTTACTTCTTTCCCTATAAAATGCATATGATTCATGGGTTTTAGATTCAAGGGATTCATTTTATGCCACACCACATAGAAGTTATTTTATTTATTATGTCAAGGGAATTTTGGTCTAATCTATTAGGGATATAATGATCCCTTCCAGATTGTTGGAAAGGGAATAATTAAGATAAAATTATAGATTGGGAATCACTAGCTGTTACAAGAGGTAAGACATGTTCCCAGGTTGAGCAGGAATCCAATCTCAACAAGGTAACTACGTGATGAAGGTTGCACATTTAATTTTGATAATAAAAGTTGGAAGGTCTCAAAAGGTTCCTTAGTACTAACAAAAGGGGAAAAAGTAGGAACCTTATATATTTGTAGAGGTCATACTATTCCTTCTACTTTAATTATTTAAGAGAAAAATCAATGTTCAGGAATAGTTGGTGTAATTGAGCAAGAAGAACATCAGATAGTTATTGTATATTTTGAATCAACACTATTACACAATAGACATGAGACATGAGTGGAAAATGTATGAAATTAATTTATTCAAGGAAAGATTTACATAGTCTAAAATGTGTCAATGTGGATTTTTGTGAAAGTTGTGTGTATGGAAAGAAAAGGTGAGTCCTTTGAAGAGTGAGAAGGAAAAAGAAAATAAGAAATTAGAGCTTGTGCATACATATGTATGGGGACTAGCTCAAGCATCTTCCCTTGGTGTCTCTCTATATTATGTTACATTCATTGATGATGCAACTAGAAAAGTATGGATTTATTTCCTTAGATATAAATATAATATATTTGAAACAATTTTAAAATAAAAAAGATTAGTTGAGAATGAGACTGGTAAAAACTAAAAATGCTATTGCAGAAAATATTTTGAAGATTATTGTTTCACTAATGGTATTCATAGGGAGAAAAATGTTCCAAGGACTCTGTAAAAAAATGGAGTGGCTAGATGCATGAACATGACAATAATGAAGCATCCAAGGAGTATGTGGTTGCATCTTGGAATGCCCTTAAATATGTGGGAAGAGGATATAAATACTATTATTTATTTAATTAGTAGAGGTCCCTCTACTCCTTTGGGTTATGGTATTCCAGAGGGAGCATGGAGAAACAAGAAGGTGAGTTATTCTTTTCTCAAAATCTTTGGTTGTAAAGTTTTGCAAATGTAGATTCTATAAATAGGACCAATCTAGATACAAGTCAAAGAAGTGTATATTTTTTGGATATGGCATTGATGAATTTGGATAGACTTTGGAATTTCAAAAATCATAAAATTGTAAGAAGAAAGAATGCCATATTCAAAAGTATAATACAAATATCTGTTGCAATAGCATGAGATGCAAAAAAAATGGTTATATAGTTTTGGATGATACTCCAAAAGATGATGTTCCAGTGCTCCCTCATGCTTTGCAGCAGCAACAATAAAACAACAACAATAACAACAAATACCACAAAATTTTGTGAACGTTAGATGGTTTGTGAACGTTAGATGGTCAACAAGGCTAAGAAGATTTCTTGAAAGATTCTCTCCCTCTTTATGCTCCATTTTATTAATAGATGCTAGTGAACTAGAAGGATATGATGAAGTCATGCAGGTGGATACAAAGATACTATGGGATTTTCCAATAACAAAAGAAATTGACTCCTTTATAAAAAATTAGACTTAGGCATTATGTAAGTTACTTATAGGTAAAAGGGATTTACAAAATAAATAGGTTTATAGGCTGAAATAGGAGGATGGAGGTAAGAAAAGATGTAAAGCTAGGCTAGTTGTAAGAGGATCTGTATGGAAAAAGGGCATTGATTTTGATGAGATATTTTTTCTACTTGTTTAAATGACTTAAATTATTCATATTGTTTTAAGCATTGCAACTACTGAAGATTTTCATTTAGAACAACTTGATGTTAAAAAAAAAATCCTCGATGATAATTTAGAAGAAGAAATACATATGGAATAGTCACATAGATTTGAGGTCAAAGGTAAGGAGAATTTGGTGTGCAGATTGAAGAAAAGTTCATATGGCATGAAGCAACTACTTCAACATTTGTATATTAAATTTGATAGTTTTATGACTGAGCATGGATAAAGGAGATATCATTGAGAGCATTGTGTTTATTTTAAGAGGTTGGATGATGATAGCTACATTATTACATGTATATATTGATGATATGCTTGTCATAGGGTCTAACATAGATCACATTAAGGGGTTAAAACAATAGTTAGAAAATTATTTTGCGATGAAGGATTTAAGGGTGGTAAACCAAATCCTTGGTATGAAAATTTACAAAGATAGGATGAACAAAAAATTGACTCTATCTTAGGCTGATTATGTTGAAAAGGTGTTGTAAAGATTTTATAAGGATGTAATGCATGGTTTTAAGTATATTTTTGTCTAGTCATTTCAAATTGAGTAAGGAGATGTATCCAAAGATAGATGAAGAGGAGGATAAAAGGTCCAAGGTACCTTATTCTTTAGCAGTAGGTAGTTTAGTGTATGCCATGCCATGCACTAGATCAAATACTGCACATGTTGTGGGAGTCGTTAGTTGGTATATGATTCATCTTGGGACTGAGCATTAGAATGCAATCAAATGGATTTCCAAATACTTGAGAGGTACATCCAACAAATATTTACATTTTGGGGGCTCTACTACTAATTTACAAGGTTGTGTTAACTTAGTTGTGGTAGGGGATTAGATATCAGCTAGAGTATTATAAGATATGCATTTATTGTTGGTGTGACAATAGTGAGTTGGATTTCTTGATTACAAAAGGTGAATGCTTTATCCACTACATAGACCGAGTATTTTCTTCTACAGAGGTATCCAAGGAGATGACATGGATACAATATTTCATGGAAGAGTTGGGACACTCATAAACTAGAAATTATTTGTATATAGACAGCTAGACCATCATTCATCTTAAAAATAATTTTGCTTTACATTCAAAGACAAAACACATACAATTATGGAACCATTTTATTCAATCAAATTTTGATGACGAGTTTAGATAAAGCTAGAAAAGATAAATATAGATGATGATCCAACATATATATTTACAAAGATAGTACCAAAGAAAAAGTTGAATTCCTCTTCAGCTTTCATTGGTCTTCTAGACTGAAAATAATAAAATAACAACATAGTCTAGGGTGCGTCAATCCAGTGAGGGCTTCAAGGATAGCAATGTGGTTGCACAATCAGTCTTCAAGTAGGATGTGGTTTAGTGGGGGGCCTAATTAGTCCCCAAGTGGGATATTTTTTATTTGTGGTCATTGATCAGGGAAGTACTATGCACCTTTCATAAGGCATGGGTTTCGATTTAACTCGTCAAGCATTTTTGAGTTGACTCATCAATTATGTTTAGGGTTAACTTGTGAAGTTGACATTAGTAATGTAGTATTAGCTTAGGGTTAGGGATTTTTCTAAAGAGAATACATAGCTTCCTGCAACGATATTGAGTTGTAAGGGGGATTGCATATTGTAATACGTTGAAGTTACTAGATCGCAATATTGGATTCTTTGTTTAGTGGAAGTAACTCAAGATTGGGTGAACCACATTAAATCTTTGTCTTTTGTTCCATTTATGTGTGCTTTGTTACTTTGTTTTATTGGTTATATTTGCATGTAACTATTATTTTCTATCAAAATAATCCTAAAAAAGATAAATGATAGTTACAAACAATAAGATATATTTTAGTACACATAAATTTTCAACTTTATATTTAAATATACATTTTCAAAAATAGTGATAGTGCTTATCAGTCCATCCCGACATCTTACATATATCCATGCATTAAAGTTTCAAGTGTATCAATACACAAAAAATAATTATCAACAACTTAATTTTATTTTTCATTTTATTAAAATAATATATTCATTTTATTTTTTACTTTAAAAAAAAAATATTTAAAAACATAAATAAATAAATATTTATTAATTTACATTGTTTTAAAGTTCTCAATATGTAAATTTTAAAACTTGAATCAATATTTACCATTTTCTTTATAAAAGTGTAACATAACTTTGAACTTTTACCCCTTAACTACTTGTTTTGCTTTATATTATGTTTGTTCTTAGCCCTTCAAACTTTCATCTTATATTGGATGTCACCTGACATCAACTTTAAGTTGTGATATTGCTATTAGGATTTAACTGTGTGATTTTGAGTCAAACTCATTGACCTATGTTTCATGAGTAGTGATTCAACATGAATCCATCTCTCATGAGAATAAGTGAGCATCACCTAGATCCAATGAGTGCTAAATGTTCCATTTATTCTCATAAGAGATGAATTCATGTTGAATCACTACTCATGAAGCATAGGCCAATGAGTTTGACTCAAAATCAAACAGTTAAATCCTGATAGCAATATCACAATTTGACTTGCTGTGGAAATTATTTCCTACTTATCAATCAACTTTATGGTTGTGGCTTTTTACCAGTCACCATTTTCGGTGAACATTATACTATTGTCTTTTTAGTTATTTTAAAAAGCTAAAAGAACTTGTACATAATTAAAAATAATAATAATTTATACTTGAGTCGATAGGGAAAAGGCTAATTGGAGGAAAACTAGCTTAGGCCGATGACTAAATTTAGAGTTCGGTAAAACGAGGATAAACTTTCAGATCATGTATTTCGAAACAAGGTTTAGGGTCACACCTACAATTTTGAACCAAAATTTCAAGGGGTTAAGTCTTGGGGCACTAGAAATTATGAACTCCAAATGAAATAAAGTATAATGTTGATTTTTATGTGTTATTTCAACATTCGATTGAGTGAGCTTTTCTACTATAGCATTTTGACATTCGATTGAGTGAGTGTTTCTACATCAACATTTCAGATCCCAATCCATTATCCAAGATTAGGATGATTTGAAATATTGATGTAAAAATACTCACACAATCTAATCTAAAATCAACATGCATAAATCTTATGGATTGTGGAGATCTTCTCACACTTATAAGGTTGATGTCAAATATTATATCAAAACATGGTCTTCAACGGTAGAAATTATGAGCTTCGAAATAGATAAAAGTATAAATTGAATGTCAACTCTTATAAAGAAACATGTCACTCAGACACTAAATGATTACATTATAGAAAAAAGATCAAGGTGAATCCAAAACAATTAGGAAAAAGTGTTAGGAGCTCATGTTGAAGGGTAAGGCTCCTAAAATCAATGGTACAAGTATGATTATCATATGACTTAAAGGGATCTTCAAACCTCAGTGTAGTCACGAACAAGAAACAATTAGGAAAAAGTGTTAGGAGCTCATGTTGAAGGGTAAGGCTCCTAAAATCAATGGTACAAGTATGATTATAATATGACTTAAAGGGATCTTCAAACCTCAGTGTAGTCACAAACAAGAAGTAACATGTACATTGTGTAATCACCTAAAAATGGTCATTTAGACTATTAGCCCCCTTTTCAACATTTTGGCTAAATTAATTTAATCACTTACCTAAGCCAAATTGCTAATAATCAATTTATTTGATTATAACCTATAGTTTGACTATGCTATCCTAAGTTCATTATTTGATTAAAAGAACATGTCCCCTTTTAATTAAATAAAGCACCCCATTCTTCTAACCCACTTAAAGTGCACATATAAAGTCCTTTTTCTATTTTACAATTAAAAGAAAAGACTTTGTGACTTTTGTCTTATATGACAAGTCAACTTATATGCTATTGGTTGACTTGTGTGTGCACATGAATCACTCCTCTTTTCGAATTCCACCGTTGATCATCCACCATCTTCATCTTGATCTCTACCGTCTGTACGACTTTAAAAGGGAGAGAGCTTTCCCCCTCAAAGGATCCATCCTTATTTTGAATATTGTTATGTTGCAGGTTTTCTAACTGGTTTCTTTGGAGCTTTGTGGAAAACTTCTATTTCTTGTCTACATTCTCTCATACCATAGCATTTTAGCTTAGATTCATGTTGCATGTTAGTTTAGCTTCTATTTTGCAATAATCTGTCTCACATAGCTTAATATTTGGATTGTAACACTCTCATCCATGCTTAGAATAGTTGCACTTTTCATATTTATTCTAGTTTAATCTTTAGTTGCATTGCATTCTTGAGGAACTCCTTGAGACATTTGCATTCTTGCATCTTGTCTTTGAAACCTCCCATTGCATGGTTTACTAGCAAGAAGAGTATCTCTAAGGCTCATATGAGAGCTTTCTTATTATTGAAATATACTCTCTTGCACTCCGTGGATAGGGAGTTCTAAGCCGGCATCCGAACATTCTAACTCATGGAATCGTTTAGATAGAAGGGTTTAGAGTGTGACACAATTCGAGTGTACATTTTTTGATATAACTAGTAACATGTACATTGAAATGAACCTTCAAAAAACAATAAACATGATGGGTATAACTAGGACACTATTGAAGTGCATGTACGCAATACTTGTATACAAACATTGCTTTGAGAACAACTTTAAAATGAATAATGTAAATAAACTTTTCTGGAAAGATCTAAGTTCAAGAAAATAAGTGTTTTACTCAAGATTCATAATAGAAAAATTGTAATGCAACAAACATAATTTGTTGTGAATAATGCGAGTACAATTCCTCCACTCATTCATCCGTAAATCTCATAGACTACTTGCATCTTATACACATTAATAAAAAGTTTTTCATCCCGAAGTCAAAGGTGTTGTGATTACTTCTTTTTAACTTCGCTCCCAATAACTTTTAACGTTCAAAAAACGTATTACTTTGTGTAAAGGGACAGCATCTTATCTTGTCATCATGATATGCAAGAAGCCTGTTAAATCAAAAATCAATAAACGCTGGATTAAATGACAAGAGACCATCATAACACACTAAAGAAACCGTTATCTTCCACTCTAACGAAATATTATCAGATATCAGACAAGACAATGAGAATAAGTTGAGGAAGAAGTAACCGTTGGTATTGCAGGTAACGGAATTACAACTGACCGAGTTAATAATAATAATAATAATAATTGTTTACAATACAGCCGTTATAAATCCCGAGGCTCCTTGTTTTTTTGTACACGATGCCTTTAAGCAGTGGAACAGCTGGTAATGTGTTGTTTATTTAATAATAGTTGTCATGATTGGAGATAGTGGTGGCAGGAAGCATTTATGCCCCATTGGATTCCTTCTCTTGTGTGTGTTTTTAGATCTATTGCTTCAATATCATCACAATTATGAACAAATTATTATAGTTGGTGATGTAACGCTTGGGGCCAGATTTATGGATTGAATTTGCAAAGTTTTATTCTCTTCATTTCTTTATGATTGTTCTTCTTAAGAATCTTGTTGGTTTAAGGAGAAGAAACCCTAATATGGCCCACTGGGTATTCTAAAACAGGCTGGTTTAATCCCGGGGAAGACATTTTTATATAAATCTTGACTACCAAGTTCATAAATTAAGGGCTTGGTTTAAGATTTGTTGTGGTACTGAAGCCATGGCAGGGATACCAAATTCTATGTCACATCTGATTTGGAAGAGAAATGCTGGGGTTCTTGATTATGTACCCATCGGTAATGTGAAACCAGAGGCAGGGGCAAAGAAGAGATTTCAATTTGAGAAGGTGGATTTAGGGTTCTGTCGGTGCTTTCATTCTTCTGATTGTTCAAAGATCATATTCCTCACAGGAGATGAGAGGATTGGTAAGTTTTGGAAATGGTTTTTGGGATGGATTGGGGCTAAAAAGAAGCTTGTGAATTTGAAGGTTGTGAAAGTTGTGTTGGAGTGTGCAAGAAGAGTGTTTTGGAAGGTGAGATCAGAGTTGAGGAGATCAATGAGGCCTACAGTGG
Organism: Cupressus sempervirens; assembly: GCA_028749045.1. Taxonomy (NCBI): domain Eukaryota; kingdom Viridiplantae; phylum Streptophyta; class Pinopsida; order Cupressales; family Cupressaceae; genus Cupressus; species Cupressus sempervirens. Next base: position 520,463,437 of record CM053790.1, read on the forward strand.
TGCACAAGTTTACATATGATGTTTACAGTTATTCTCAGAACTTTGATGAGGGCTGTTGGAAGAATGATCAACATCTTTATACAAACAATGGTGGGCTTGTGAAGGAAATAGGGCAACATTAGAGTTCATGCCATTTGCTTAAGTATGATGTCAGTTCTCTGATTTTGAAAAACATTACATTATAGCGGCTTAACCTAATGTTATGTCATTCTAGAGATGGTAGCTTATTTTTTGAGGCATATCATTCTTTTTCTACTGATAAAAATGGTTACCAGAATTTCAACATCCAGACAAGTTTTGTTGTTTTTCTCCTTGTGGAGCAATTTTTTTTTTTGGGGGCTGAATAAAGGAGAGACGTTGGTATGCTGAACTAAAGCGTTTAAATCAATTTTGTTTGCTAATGTGTTACACTGTTGCTCCTCTGTCAATAGAAGGCGTTTATGTGCTTTGTATGATGCCTATGGCCCCTGAAGCGCGAATTTTAGAAAAATCTTTGAAGTCTACTAAAAGTACTGTTTTACTCTTATCTGGGATTGATATTTGAAAATGAATGGTGTTACATTGTTTTTCTCAGTTTCCTGTATATGTAAAAGATTTGAACTCGCAGTTTTTAATGGTATTGAATAGGTGCTGACTGGTAAACACTGAAAATCTAGCCATCCCTGCATTGGATGGAACTCGGTTAAAAGTAGTCTTCAGAACATTCATTCCCGTACATTTGTTTTGGTGGGGTTTCTTAAGAATATGTTTTTTTTGGCTGCTGGGTTTTGAATTTTGGTGATGACATTCTTTTAACTATTAATTGTTTAATCAAATTATGATCAGATATATTTTGGTGAATATGGCCCGTAATTTGATTAGATATATTTTGGTGAATATGGTTTGTATCTGGTTGGTAGCTCGCTGCATTGGTGCCTGGCTGGTCTGAACCCTCTATTAAAAATAAAATTGATCAGATATATTATTATTTATCTGTAAGCATTTATTTATTTAGATACAATTTTCTCTGTGATATATTCCGATTTGTTATTTTTTTATAATTCTATTATCTTTTAGAAAAATACTAATGAGGTAAATTTTAGTGAATTCATTAAGGTAAATTTTAATGAATTGATTGTTAAAGATTTGATCAATAATTTTAGGGATTAATTACAAATTATTTATTTGGTCCAAAGAAAAACATTTCATACAATAAATACTAAAATAAGTCATTTAAAAAAAAAATTAAAACAATTTAAAATATTTTTAAATACTACTATTGATATAAGTGTTTTTGTACATTGAGTTGACTAAACACATTGTATTTAAGTTTTACATTAATAATAATATTTAAAACTATTTCATTACATCTATTTATCATTAGCATTCATAAAAGAGTCTGCTCCCTTTGATTATGAAAATCTAACCTCTTTCTCAAAATTTTAAATGTATATATAAATAATATTAACTTTCAAATTAAAAGTATTTATATTGCTAAGGAAATGGAAGAAAAAGAACCTAAGAATAATATTCTATAAATAACGTTCTATGGTATATAGCCATAGAACAAATCCATGAGCACACACACTACTGACCTAAGCTACTAAAATCTAACTAAGCACAATCTAACTACTCACATATACCTTTGGATTGCCATCTCATCTAGCTATCATGCCATAATTTGAGAATATATATTTGTAATGATAATGTAATTGATATTCTTCTATGTGATAATAATTCTTTTTTTGGTTGAATGAACTTTCTAATCACCCCTTTTTATCTTTTGAATTATGGTTTATTGCTAATACATTTCAAGATGGTGCTATTTTTACTTGTACTTAATACATATTCTAATGACATGTTTGTATTGAATGCCTTCTCTAGATGCATTATGATGATAAATGATAGTTAATAGACCTACATATGTATATTGTGGAGTAATATAGTATGTATATATGTACCTAAAAATAAATGAAACCATAGATATATCTTATATTTTTATCATATATTTTTTAGGAAAAAATCTTATGATTTAATGATACTATTGTTCACATCATTAATAAACAATGTATACATGTACCTAAAGATAAACAATCATGTTATGTTCCAAGCTTACGGTTTAATTTGTGATTATGAAGTTAGATGGGGAGAGAAGGGGATGGCAAGAGAAGTAGAAAAAGAGACAACATAAGGAGACAAAGAGAGAGAATATGATGGAGAGAAATAAATAGAGTGGAGAGAGAGAGAGAGAGAGAGAGAGAGAGAGAGAGAGGATGGAGATAGGAAGAGAGAGAGAGTGGATAGGATGGAGATAGGCATAGAGAAAGTGAGAGGATGAAGAGAGATAATAGGGGATAGGAAGAGAGAGACAATGGGTAGAGAGTGGAGGATAGGAAGAGAGTGAGAGAGAGAGAGGATGAAGAGAGATAGTAGGGGATAGTGTGTGTGTGAGTGAGTGTGTGTGTGTGTGTGTGAGAGAGAGAGAGAGAGAGAGATAGATAGAGAGAGAGAGAGAGAGAGAGAGAGAGAGAGATAGTAGGGGATAGTGTGTGTGAGTGAGAGAGAGAGGGGGGGGGGGGGGGTGGAAGAGAGAGTGAGAGAGAGGACATGATGGAGAGAGATAGTACAAAATAGGAAAATTGAGAGGAGATGGGAGAGATATAGTAGGGGATAGGAAGAGAGAGAAAGGATGAGGAGAGAGTAGGGAATATGAAGAGAGAGAGAGGGAGAGAGAGCAAGGGATAGGAAGAGAGAGATGATTGGGAGAGAGTAATAGATATGATGCAAGGAGAGGGAGAGAGAGAGAGGGGAGAAATGGAGATAAGAAGAGAAAGTGGATGGAGAGAGAGAGAGAGAGAGAGAGAGAGAGAGAGAGAGAGAGAGAGAGAGAGAGAAGGGGATATTATGGAGAGAGGGCGAGAGCAAGGGATAGGAAGAGGGAGAGGGGTTATGATGGTGTTGATAGAACTTTGTTTCGTGCATTGCCAATAGAGTAGTAATTGTCACTGGACTAGGATGTTTGGCCGATATTGCCTGAAAGAGAAGAGATGAGAAATCTTGACTCCCAAGCTTTGGTAGATCGGGTTTCAATTGTGTAAGAAATAAGAAAAATTGGATGAGCAGGTGATTAAATTTATAATAAGGTGGGCGAAGCCTTCAACGATTCATTGTGTTTATTCGATTTTGGTATTGGGTCACTTGAACTGGGTTGGGAAAATGTCATAGAATGGGACCCAAGGGGATTATAGAAAGAAAATAATAGGAAAGTAAAGAGCTTACATAGTTAGAGATTTAATCTACCTATAGTCTATTTTTGCACTGTTATTATCTATAATACATGCTTGAATGATAGGACAACTTAAGTACATACTCGATCAATCAATCTAACATTACTGAGTGCTGCAAATGAAATAGTACCAAAGTAAACAAGATCACTTACATTTATCCAAGCCAAGGAAGATCATAGCAACAAAATAGAAAGATTTCATTGCTTTCGAAGATAAATGAATCCCATAGTAAGCACTCCAGGATTCCTCTACTCTAATAACAACTTAAAATACCATAAAACACTAGGCCAAATAACGCTTCAAGGAAGCCAAATTACAAAAGAAAAGGTGGTATTTCTTTCATTCATAACAATGGTGTTACAATGAAATGGAAGATAAAATAATTGATTTTACTAACCCTAGACCAGTTGGTGACCTTATTTATAGGCCACTATCTACAACTTTAGGAAGGAAACTAACTTCTTACCTTACCTCACCTTACCCTAACTAAGTCACCTATCACCTTCATTTATGAGATTTACAAAATCTACTGCTATCTTCACACAAAACAGTTGTGGAAGAGGAAATTACACTTGAAAGAGATAAAAGGATGATACAAAGAAGCAAGGAATGGGGAAAAGGATTTCCCAAGAAAAATGATTCATAAATGTTGATCTTTACACTCTTTTTCTGTCACATCTCTATCAGTTATCTCCATGAGACATTCATAGATTGATAAGTTCACTTCTCTGACAACCTTAAATGCATTGGGTATGTAGGGAAATGTGCAGTTTTGTAGAAGAGGAATTATTTATCTACCACCATTAACTACTTGTCACGTCATTAATAAGTTTGTGTGCCACATTGATGGTGGAAGACAAGATTCAGAAGAAATCTAAGTACATCCATCCATGCATTGAAAGGATTGGAGTTCCAAAACCTTTGAGCACAGAACATCGACTACCAACCACCATGTAATGCAAGCTCACTTGATTAAGTCGTAAGGAAAAGGAATCCCTAGAACTAGATTCGTATTCCACAGAGTTGTGGTTCCTCTGAAAGCAAGTGAAACTCCCATTAAGAAAGTATTGAAATTGGCCAAAAAGAACCCTATATGCAAAAAATCTTTCTTGTAGGGGGGTTCTTTTTATGTGCTCTCCCACATTACAATGCTAGAAGGGTCAGAAGTAGAAGGGGAAGCCTCACCAACCTTGGAAGATAAATGTTTCAGACTCATTCAGGCAGAGTGCCAATCATGCAAGTACCCTTCTGTTTGCTAACTCATTGCATCTAGGGCTTCCATTCTTGGGAATCCTTGTCTCCTGAGTTGACAGTTGATCCTTCCATGGTTCGAATCTCAAGACTTGGATGACATAGACCCAACAGGGAATTGTCTTCCCATATTTTTTTGGAGATACCTTTTTTATCAGGTAGCCTCCATCCTCTGTAATTTATATCGGTCTTTGTCTAGCCATGATACTTGAACAATTTTGTCGATCCTCCAAAGCCAATACCCATTAGCACTTGCAAAGACTGGACACTCCTTATTACCATGATCCTCTTTTCAATAGTAATCAATTTATTAGATTTAAGATTTTAAGGAATTCAAGGTTCTATGTCTTGCCATCCTTACAAAGGATAAATGTGCCACATGGGCAAGGAACACAAAACCCAAAATCCTCAACAAATATAACAACTGATAAAAGACAAAAAGAAAGGTAACCGAAAGCCATACCTTGGGAGAATGAAAACCATCTCTCACCAGTAATGGGGTGAAGAATCCATGGATCTTGAGAACTATAGTTTCAAACTTTGTGAGTGCCAAAATATATAGTTTCCAGACCTAAAATCATATTATTTTCTCTATACCAGAAACTCAAAAATGTGTCACCCAGACAAAAATTTGAGCAATGTGGCTCATGATGTTGAGTTGTTCTTATGCAATTAACAAGACTACTATTCAACATTCACTCACATAACACATGTGATTAAAAATGTTGGGTAATTTTGATGTGACAACCACATTTAAATTTGAAATACCAACAAATACATTGTGAATGACACAAGACACTCAACCCAAGGAAGAATGTTGCATCCAGGTAGACAAAGAAAGTGTATAACCACCACTCACCACCACCAAGCATGCTATAGAGCTATTGTCATAACGCCAAACAAGTCATTTCTCACCCTACCAAGGTTGAGGTCACACATGTGCATGTAATAGTGACAACATACCCATAATTTTTATTTTTTAGAGCCAAAAAAACCCACCACCTGGACATCCATGGGGGCATACCTACGACCTTTTTGGTTGAGAAGAAATAAGCTCGCCCAAAGAGATTCTACCTCATGCCAAAACCAGGACAAAAAAAGGGTAGTAGAGGGTACCTAGATTGTGGAGACCACCTCCTGGAAGAGCAAGCACTTAGAAAAACTAGAGGAAATGGAGATCGCACCACCAAACCAAAAAATGCACAAGGAACTAACTATGCCCTCCATTAACAAGATGATTTTTACACTACAAATTCTAGGCACCCTTTTTAGGAACCCAAAGTCTAGATCGCCTAACTTAGCTTGTTAAAGGAACACAAAAACTAGCTCAACAACACACCAAGGGGGGAGTCGAAGTGGCTTTGCCCAATGAATGAGAGAAAATGATGAAATGTAGCACACAAACTTGATTGAAGGAGGAGTCACGTGGCCACCATAGACCATGCTTAAGTGATGAGAAAAACACAAAACAAAGACAAGGGAACAAATGAAAGAAATAATAAACCCCACAAAAAGGAATGCAAAAGACATGACTAGCAAACAAAAATAAATGTAGCAAGGGCGAAACCAATCAACCAAATTGGAGCATTGGGGTAAGGGAGTATCACAATGCCAAAACTTGTCCCTAACCACACATGAAATAGAACTAGATCAGCCCTGAGAAGACACTTTCACATTGTAGAACAAACACTTCTAGGTAGAGTGTTGACCCAAGCGATAACTCTCCTTACAAAGCACAATTGTGATTATCAATTAAAGTGGTAATTAATCCCTTTGGATGTCTTAAAATATATATTGACCATGATAGCTAAAAGGGTGCATTAATTGTACTTTCCTTCAATTGATGAATATTTCCACTTGTCTATCCTTGGACCATTAAAATCTCCCCCCACACTGTCGTCAAGGACATGCAAGAGTAGATTTCACCTGATTTGAGAGTATTTTTACAGAGACCAAGGACTTCCTACCCCAAGACTGGGACTCCTCACTTCCTTCTTCCACATGCAAGGGGTTCTATATTCTAGATAGGTATACAAAAACCCAAAGACCAAAAATTGAAACCAAAAAAGGAACCTACCCCAAATGAGGTAAGCCAAAAGAAAAAAGAGGGGACATAACTATTTTCTCACAAAAACTAAGGATGTGTTTGCAAGGCATAAAAAATGGCGACCTGACTGGAGAAATGCCTTGTATTTTAGAACTTTAGAACTTAGCCTTTGAAATAATCAATGCCTTATTGTTGCAAAATTAGTTCCTTTAAGCATGAACTCTAGACTTGAGCATCCTAACTCATCATAACTCTTAAAATTTAATAATGTCCAACATTGAAGTGTGTACTTTGAAGGGGGTATATCATTTCAATTCTCCAAGAAAATAGAGAAATCGAGCTCATCCTAGAATCCATTTATTTTTGTTCTATTGGATATCATGCATTGTTTAAGGATCAGGGATCTCTTTCCTTCCTTCCTTTCTTTTGATCTAATCTTTTCAAGGCATGGGAGGTGGTACTCTTTTCCCCAGATGGAAATTTAATTTTTTCATGGCGGGGGTACTTCTTTCACCATCCCATCATTACATGCTGTTTGATTGTGAGAAGGAAACATATACCCTTTCCCGTGATATCACTTAGCTTAAATTTTCATTGATTTCGAGCAAAGATGATCTATTTGTTCATAGTGAATCTTCTCTTTCCTTTTTCATGCTAACTCAGTTGACCATTTAGCTATAGATAGGAGCAGAGTTATCTGAGTTCGATGAAGGTTGATCATATCACTAATTCATACTTGTAGTCCTTAATTGGAAATAATAAAGCACAAGGATTGTGATAGATTGGTAAAGGAATAATCAAATACAGTAGATAGGCTCCACTAAGTCACATAATGTTATGTAGAATATTCACGTTATGTAAAACATTCACACCTACTGGGAGGAATAGAAAGCACACTCCCTTGAAACAATAAAAGATCCAAAAGACCAAAAAATGAAGAAGTAAGAAACCAAGACCTAACCCAATGTATTTACAAGGGTCAATGAAGAAAGACTAGAAAAGCAAGAATAAAAAAGGAAAAGAGACAAGCAAGAATTTATAAGGTGCACCCAAAGATACACTAGAAAAGGTATTTACACGAAACTATACATATGTTACAATAAAAGGGAAAAATGAACATCCTTATACTATCTCCTTACTCAAAATAGTGCTTGAGAGATTATCCATTGATGGGCAATGAAACTAATTCTCTAGTTAACGTGTTGAGATGGTAGGTATCAACCTCACATATCTCCATGATCTGATAAGGCCCAAGCAAGAGCAATTGGAACTTTGTATATTTCCCTTTCTTCTTGTGGGCCTTGTCCCATAGGAGCACTAGGTCCAAAATCCAAGAAGCCTTGAATTGGGGTCTTTTGTCAAACCATCTTTTGATAATTTCTTGGTGTTTGGTAAAATTATTAAGGGCCACATCCCTCTGTTCTTTGAGGTGAATGATATTAAGGAGGCATACCTCCACAATATTATCCCACTCATTAAACTTCCTTATGAATTGCAAGACTAGATTCTACAGATTCATGGGAAACACCAGATTCTAGCCATAGACTAGGTAGAATGAGGAAGTCCCAAAGGTGACCTTATTTTTAATTTGATTTTCCTAAAGAGAAAATTGGATCTTGTTGTGCCAATTATAGGGATTCCTCTCCAAAAAATGTTTACTAACTTCTAGGAGGTTCCTATTGGTCAATTCTTCTACTCTCTTACCTTGCAAATGATAATTGCTTGAATATTTCAAGGTAACATTCATGTCATAGGCCCACTCTAAAAGTTGGTTAGAGGTGAACATCATGTTGTTATCGCACATGAGGGAAAAGAGCATTCACAAACTTCTAGCAATGTTCTCATCCACAAAATGAATCACTACATATGTTATATTATTTTTATAAGGGATAGCTTTGGGCCATCAGGTGCAATAGTCTATAACCATCAATACATACTAGTGTCCAACAGATGAGTTGGGGTTAATCTCCCTGATGTAGTAAAATACCCATGGGGTGAATGGTCTAGCTTTGAAAATGAGTTCAAGAGGCATTGCAGGATTCCACTATTTGGAAGCAACGGTTTGGCAAGTGTGGCATTTTATCACGTGGTTATGAAAATCATGGAACAAATAACCAATAATACTTGGCCTAGAGGATCTAGTTGGTCATGGCATCAGTTGAACCATGTCTCATTTTGAACAGTCCATGGAATTATTTTATTATTTTCTTTTTTTTTCCTGTGGTTAAGGCACCTAAGATATATGCCCTCAAAATTTCTATGGAATAGGATTTTGACCTTGATCACGAAAATGTGTTCTCTTAAGCTGAAGTGCACAATGTTTATGGGCTAGGAGTTCCTCTAGACACTTGTTGTACAACTATAGGTATACCAAATCAATGTATAATGGATCCTAAGTTAAAGTTTTGATGTTGTAGGTTAGGCATTCCATTGTTGACCAATTGAGGCCCGGCTTATGATAAACCTTTCTTGCAAACTAGCTTCATGGGCTTCATTCCTAACTCATACTCTTGGAGGATAAACATCCACTTTCCATGTCTTTCACCGAGTTCACTTTGTATGAGTAGAGATTTAACTGCTTGATTGAGAAAACTAGCATGTAATTTTCTTTAGAGTATAAAGTATCAAAATTTATTATGCCCTAATAAGGGAAAATACTTGTTTTTCAAGGCTATATTACTAAACTTTGGCATCCTTAAAGGGGAAGCTCGTGAAAGCAATGGGTTTCTCTTCGCCTTCAATCTTTTGGGTTAAAACTATGGTGATAAAGTACATGGATGCAAAGGAATAAATGTAAAATGTGAGGCTGTAATCAAGGCTTCACAAGATTGGAGCCTCAATGAATTCCTATTTGATTTGTTCGAAGGCCTACTTTTCCTCTACACTCCATTCAATTTTACTGTCCTTCTTCATGTTGTTTAAGGGTTTTACTACTTTGGCAAATCCTATGATGAAGTGTTAGAATTTTTTTATCGTCTTGAAGAAATGTCTCATTTCTTTCTTGTTGTTGGGCATCCATAAACTTTATGGAGCCTCTACTCTTAAGTTAATTTGTGTTGCCCTTCTCAAAGATAATATGTCCTAGTAACTTTTATTCAGTGACCCTGAATATGCATTTCTTTGGGTTTGGAGAGATATCGAATTGTCAAGATCTCTCACAAATCTTGGCAAGGTGGACAAGGTGATCATTCGTGTCCCAGGAAAGTACTATCAAATCATCCATGTAGATGATTATGCATTTTACACTAATTTCTCTAAATTTGTATCCATCACCTTCTGGAATGTGGCCACAACATTGATTAGGCCAAAGTACACGCATCTATAGGAAAATGTTCTCCACTTAGTGGTGAATGTTATCTTGAGTTTATCTTCATGATTAACCATGATATAATTGTAACTAGAGTATCCATCCATGAAGGACATCATTTGCACCCCATTTATGATTTGTAGGACTTCATCCAACAAAGGTAAGGGATTGTTGTCTTTCATTAATGCTCTATTCATGTTTTAAAAGTCCATGCATAATCTAATTTCTCTACTTTTCTTCCATACTAGAACTAAATTAGCTACCCATGTGGTGTGTCAAATGAGGAAGATTATTCTTCTAGATAGTAGTTTTCAAACCTCTTGGTAAATAAAGGGACCAATCAGGGCTTCACAGGTCATTATCATTTCCTAAATGGAATAGCACTTGTTTTGAGGGGTATAGTGTGTGCAATCATGGATGTGTCATATGTCTTTAGATCTTTATAACTCCACACCATGACGTCGATGGATTCTCAAAGAATTGTGAGAATCTTCTCCTCTTCAAGGGAGGATGAGGAACCAATAAATTTGTTTTTCTCCTTAGTTTTTGTCTTGATTAACCTTCTTATACTTCCCTCTTTCAGAGGAAGGAAGAAATTTATCTTTGACCCAAGGATCTGAATAAAATATGTGTTCAAGCACTATCATCTCCTTTGGGATGGTATTGTTGGGGATATCAATGATCTCACCTAGATCACTCTCCTATCCCATGTCATCACAAGTTTCTTCATCTATACTATGTGTGCTTTGAATATGGCATTGTTGGCCAAGAAAGCCAAGATGTGTCGATCATCTTCAAAGATCCAAAAATTCTTAACATTATTGGGGATAGATAGGGTTTCTACAATTTCTATAGAAAATCATCAGAGACATGAGCTAGTCGTGGGCTCAAGAGTGCTGGTAGATACAATAAGGGAGTTAGGGACATACTTTTGTTTTTGCAGGATGATTTCAATTCCAAAGGCATCAAATTCCTCAAGTAAATCCTAGACTTGATTGCGGTAAGTCATTAGTAATTTATCATTGCATGTGTATTGGATCCAAACCTATTTGACAATGAGCTTAGAGCCCACTAGTAGTGCTTGGAGGTGGGTGACTCTCTTTCGTAGGGAAAAAATAAGCCCTAGCACTAAAGCTTCATACTCGGCCATGTTGTTTGTGCATTTGAATTTTACCTGATAGGATGAAAGGAAATATTTTCCTTTTGGGTCAATCAATTTTACCCCTGCACCTACTCCAGTCCTAGCCTGAGATCCATCAAATTTTAGGGTCCATATACCAATTTCTGTAGGCAAAGCACCATAGAGTGGGGTAGAGGGTAATACTAGTGGTAGAGGAGATTCCAATATGTCCTCTAAGGTTGGGAACATAGGGGTGGGAATTACCTCCATAGGAAACACCAATAAGGGTCCCTCAATAGTTATCCCTTCAAATTTGATCACCAGAGGGCTGTCTAAGGTGGGAACTTTGTTGTATTTCCCTTCCTGTGGAACATTAGAAAGGAAGACAATATCTACATTTATACAAGGTTCACACTTTAATTTGGAATGTCCTTCACAATACATCCTCCACTAGAAGTTGAACAGGAGAGTGTTCATAGATGCACAATCACCTTCAAGGGTGATATTATGTTTTAATCACACAATGAGGTCATGAATTCTCTCTGTAATAACTAGATCCTCATCTTAAAGTATCTCTCATAGGAAAGATTCTAGGGCTAAAGTTTCCATAGCGCGATATAGGTTAGGCTCTACTTGAGCATAGGAAACTTGGATCACCTAAGCATAGTTAGTGAGGGTTTGCTTCATTTGTGGTCCATTATCAACCTTGATCTAGTTTGCTTCCCCTCTCCAAGGAAGCCATAGGTGGGAAAAGTTTGTTGAAATATACCCATTTAGGGCCTTTAACCAATTGTGACTTAACAACATCTCATAGGTTTTAGGGATGTCTGCTACTTGGATGTCAATGATGTTGGACACTTGAGGTTCTTGGATGAACTAGATCTGAATGTTTTTTAGCTCACCTACCATCTTTACAATGGTCTTGTCAAGTTGCACCACAACACCCCATGGGATCAATTTGAGCTTCTTGCATATGGAAATAGGCATGAAGTTACCCAAAGCTCTAGATCCCACCAGGAAGTTGTACAAATGTTTATCATAGAATATTCTTAAGCTTAGTAGGGAGAGAGGGTCCTTAGTATTTCCCAAAAAATGGTTGAATTGGCGTCATTAAAGATCACATTCTTGGTTGTGATTGGTCGCGCTTTGGGTAGATCAAGTTATTGTCGAAGTGCCTTCCACTTCTCAAGGAAACTTGATAAAATATCCATCAAGGACATAGTTGTGTTGGTACTTTCCATCACTCATGTGATATCAAACTTCATAGCGAAGGAGCCTAAGACCTTGATCGCAGATTCGTGAGGCTACTAGGTTAGTCTTACTAGAGGAGTTGGATTCACATTAGCATGGGGATTAGGGTGTATGGAAGTAGGGTTGGGTGGAACTAATGCTATGAAGGGGACCTTGTTGACTTGGATCCTCGTGTTATAAGGAGGTCACAAATTAGTGAAAGCATTGGCCTCATAGGCAGGGATGGGATCATCAAAAAATCTTTGGAAAATAGGTTCCTCATCTTCTCACTCATACTACTCATAAAAGATACTTTTGTAAACAAATGTAGAGTTGGATGGTTCCTTCAAAGTATTTTGAGGTGTCTAGTTAGACCATAACTATAAGTCTAAGTGGGATAATACTATTACTTTTTCTAGGGTGGCATAAGTCTCCTTGGAATGCATTCTAATATCATGTGACCAACACCAGTTGGTCAAGGGATAAAATTATCCCATGAGGGTGGTATGATTAGGTCCTATGCTCTCTTGGTTATCTAGCTGACTTGGGGGAACTCCCCTGTTATTTGGTGTGTTATTTTATTGCTAGTTACCTTGTTGGTTATTGTATTTGTCATTATTGTTGCTATGAGGACCAAAGTTGTAAGAACCTCTTTATCCCAAAAAGATATTCCCTTGCAATAAGGGAGTGAATTATTAATTCATTTTAATCATATTTGCTATCTTCAACAATTTCATGTCATTAGCCATACCACTGAAAATTCTCTAGAAGGCTTCCATCTCAGCCACAAGACACATATTTTGATTAGGTGGTTGGGAAGACTACACCTACAAGACCATCAAAGTAATGGGAACAATAGTTTTTTTCCCCACTTGGGCTAACAGATAAAAAAGAAGGGACTTTGTATGATGATGTGATGTGGAGCCGAATTGGAGAATGAATTCCTAGGTACTAGAGGTATTGTCTATTGAGTCCGAGATGAATATTTTAGAATTAGGGTAGAAATAGCCTATGATGCATAAGTAGAATGCGAGGTGAGATAGGATGATAATCCCACTATAGGAATTGTGTTATAGGTACTTGAGTAAGGAGCTACTCCAGATTGGGATTGACATAGAATTTAAGTGTCGAATGAACAATCTGTAAGTTGGGTAGATACTTCCAAGGTCAAGGCATAAACTTTGGCCAAGGGATCTTGGTCTTCTTAAGGCATAGTCTGATGATGAAGGTTGACAAAACTCAGGGGATAACATCCAAATATGTCCTTAGGGCCAGCTTTGGTGTGAGAGAAAAATTTCCAAACATTGTTTGAGAGTGCATTAGAATCTATTATTTAAATACTAGAAAAAGGCTCATTTGTCTCTTTTCAGATTCCAGTAAATTAGTGATGGTATAAAGTAGGGTCATTCTAAGACTAAAACACCAAGAGGAACGTTTTCTCCATATTAACCTACCTGTTGTTGGAATTTTTTTGAAGATTAAGGTACCAGTTCAACTCATTAGAATCGAGGATCATCGAGAATAGGCGATAAGAAACATCCTTGTGTTCTACATTATTTTAGACCATGACATCCTTGAATGCCTAGGCAAGTTATTTTATCATTTGGGGAGCCAAATGTTCATATTTTGGAAAGAGTTTCTCAAGATGTGATGGTATATTGTGCATTACAAGGAAAGCTACCAAGGGCAAAAAATATCCATTGAGAAATGCAAGTTGTTCTGGAGTAGCCATTGTCCCTAGTGGTAATTGGGATGCAGTTACACCCTGAGTATTAGTAGTAGGTTGGGGCTTGGAAACCTTACCCTTCTTATTCTTCTTCTTGTTTTTCTTATTTTGGACTCCGGGTCCAAGTGCTACAAACTCTATGGGAAAAGTGAATGACTGTAACTACCAAAGGTGAGTTGCAAAAAAAAATCTGAGTAGACATAAAGTTTGGGAGCTATGATACTCATTGAATATTTGTTTGGGAGGAGAATAATCAGGGTCGTCAAAATTGAAACCAAAATTGGACTTAGCCAACAAAATTGAACTTCCCTAGGCCAATGTTTTACACTACACAGGGTTAAACAATACCCAAACTCATTAATGCCACAAAATCAAAATGTAAAAAGGCTCAAAATTGCCCTCCTTCTAGGACTTTTTATCTATTGAAAGAACTTTATTTCGTGCACTATCAATAGAGTAACAATTGTCAACAGACTGGAATGTTTGGCCAATATCATTAGAAAGAGAAGAGAGAAGAACTCTCAACTCCCAAGCTCCTATATATTGGGTGTTGATTGTGCAATAAATAAGAAAAGTTGGATGAGGAGGTGAATGAATTTATAATAAGGTTGGTGGAGTCTTCAACGATTTGTTGTGTTCATTGGAATTTGGTAATTGGTCACTTGAACTGGGTTGGGATAATATCATAGGATGGGACCAAAGGGGGTTACAGAAAACAAATAATAGGAAAGTAAAGAGTCTATAGATCTAGAGATTTAATCTACCTCTAGTCTACTTTTGCACAATTATTATCAACAATACATGCTTCAATGGTAGGACAACTTAAGTAAAGACTTGATCAATCAATTTAACATTTCTAAGTGTTGCAAATAAAATAGTACCAAAGTAAACAAGATCATTTAGATTTATCCAAGCCAATGAAGATTACAGTAACAAAATACAAAGATCTCACTACTTTTCAAGATAAATGAATCCCATAGAAAGCACTCTAGGATTCCTCTACTCTAATAATAGCTTAAAATACTAGCAGGCACTGTAGCGAACAACACTTCAAGGAAGTCAAATTACAAAAGGAAAGGTGGCACTACTTTCATTCATAAAAATGGTGTTACAATTAAATGGAAGATAAAATCATCAATTTTACCGACCAAAGAACAATGAGAGATCTTCTTCTTTATAGGCCACTATCTACAACTTTAGGTGGAAAAATAACTTCTTACCCTAACTAATTCACCTACCACCTTTATTTCCAAGATTGACAATATCTACTGCTATCTTCACGAAAAATAGATGTGAAAGAGGAAATTACTCTTGAAAATCCATGAAAGGAGGATAAAAAGAAATGGGGAATGAGAAAAGAGATTTTCCAAGAAAAATATGATCTACAAAAGTTGATCTTTACACTTTTTTTTGTCACATCTCTATCAGTTATCTCCTTGAGATGCCCACAGATTGATAAGAGAACTTCATTTCTCTAAAAACCTTAAATGCATCAGTTACATGCAAAAATGTGAAGTTTTAAAAAAGAGGAATTCTTTCAGCCACCATTAACTTCTTGTCATGTCATTAATAATTCTGTCAGCCACATCAGTAGCGGAAGACCAAATTTAGAAGGAATCCAAGCAAAAATATCCATGGATCAAAAGGATGAGAGTTCCAAAACCTTTTAGTATGAAACACTAAGCTTAGGTTACCATGTAATGTAGGATCACTTGACTAAGTCATGAGGGAAAGGAATCCCTGGACCCAAATTTGTATTTTGTAGAGTTGAGGTGCTTTCGAAAGCAAGTGAAACTCCCATTGAGAAATTTTTTAAGCTATCCAAAAGGATCCCTATACACAACAAATATTACTTGTAGCAAGGTCTTTGTTATGCACTCCCCCACATCATGATGCCAAAAGGGTCAGAAGTGGAAGGGGAAGCCTCATTGACCCCAGAAGATAAACATTTCAGACTCACTCAAGTGAAGTTTCGATCGTTCTTGTACCCTTTTGTCTGTTAACTCATTACATCCAAGGCTTCTATTCCTAGAAAGCCTCATTCTTGTGTTGATAGCTAATCCTTCCATGGTATGGATCTCAATACTTGATTAACCTAGACCCATTGAGGAATCATCTTTACATATTTGTGTGGTGATACTCAGCTTATCAAGTAGCCTCCGTCCTCTAGAATTTACTACAATCTTTGTCCAACCACGATACCCAAATAATTTTGTTGGTTCTCCAAAGCCCATACCCATTAGTACCTACAGAGATAGGAAACTCATTATTACCATGATCCTATTTTAACCTATAATCCATTTATCAGATTCAATATTTTTCGGTTCTATGCCTCCCTATCCTTTCAAAGGATAAATGTACCACATGGAGAAGGAGCACAAAACCCAAAATCCTAAACACATATAACAACTAATAAAAGACAAAAATAAAGGTATTCAGAAGCTATACATTGGAAGCATGAAAAATATCTATCACATTTAATGGGGTGAAGAATCCCCAAATCTTGAGAACCTGGAGTTTCAAACTTTGTGAGTGCCAAAATATATACTTCTAGACCTAACATTATATTATTTTCTCTATACTAGAAACCCAAAAATGTGTCACTAAGACAAAACTTTTGACGATGTGGATCATGATGTTTAGTTGTCCTTACAGGATTAACAAGACTACTATTTACCATCCACTCAAGTGACACAAAGGATTAATAATGCTGGGTACTTTTTATATGACAATCATTTAAATTTGAAATATTAGTAAATAAATTGTGAATGATGTAAGGCACTCACCCGAGGAAGAATGTTTCATCTGGGTAGAAAAAGAAAGTGTAAAACCACCACTTACCATCGGCCAAAATGCTATGGAGCCATTGACACAATGCCAAAAAAGCCACCTCTTACCCCACCAAGGTTGAGGTCATATGTGTGCATGTAATAGTGACAACATACCCATACTTTTAATTTCTTAGAATAAAAAAAACCACCACCCAGACATCCATGGGGGCATGCCCACAACCTTTTTGGCTAATCAAAAGAAGCTTGCCCAATGTGATATTGCTTCAATCCAAAACTGGGAAGTAGGGTACCTGATGATGGAGAACAACTCCTGGTAGAGCAAGAACTCAAAAAAACCAAAAGAAATGGAGCTTGCATCACCATAACAAACAAAACCCAAGGAAATAACTATCTCCTCCATTAACGAAATGATTTTTACACTATGAGTTCTAGGCACCCTTTATAGGAACCTAGATTGTAGACCACCTAACACAACCTATTAAAGGAACACAAAAACTAGCTTAACAACACACCAAGGGGGGAGCCGAAGTGGCTCCACTTGGAAAATGAGATAAATTGATGAAATGCGACACAAAAACTCAAACATAGGAGGAGTTGCATGACCACAAATTAACCATGCTGAAGTGGCAAGAAAAACACAAAACAAAGAGAAGGGAAAAAATGAAAGAACACACCCCACAAAAAGGAACCCAAAAGACATGACCCGTAGACAAAAAGAAATGCAATAAGGGAGAAACCAATCAACTAGCCTGGAGCACTAGGGCGGGGGAGTCTTACAATTCAATAACTCATCCCTATCTGCATGTGAACTAGAACTAGCTCAACTTTAAGAGAATACATGTTCACAGACTTATAGAAAAAACACTTCTTGGTAGGGTGATGACCCAAGCAGAAACTTTTCTTGCATAGCACAATTGTGATTATCGAACTAAGAGGCAATTAATTCCTTTAGAATGTGTTGATCATGATAGCTAAAAGAGTGCATTAATTATACTTGTCTTCTACTAATGAATATTTCCATGCGTCTAGCCTTAGGACCATAGAAATCTTCCCCCATCGTCGAGGACACATGAGATTAGATTTACCTTGATCTAAGAGTAATTTTATGGAGACCAAGGACTTCTTGCCTCAAGGTCGTGAATCCTCACTCTTCTCCTTGACACTGCAAGGGGTTCTATATATTGGACAAGAATACAAAAACCTGAAGACCAAAAACCAAAACCAAATAAAGAAACCTACCTCAAATGAGGTAAGCCAAAAGTGAAAAGAGGGAACCCAACTTTTTTCTCACAAAAAGTAGGGACATGTATGTAGGGTATAAAAGGTGGAAAGAGAGAGTAGGGGATAGGAAGAGGGAGAGGAGATAGATAGTGAGGATTTAGGAAGAAGAATAGGGGATATGAGTGAGAGAGTGAGATAGGGAATAGGAATTGGGAGAGGGGATATGATGGAGAGAGAGAGAGTAGGGGATAGGAAGAAGGAGATGGGATAGGATGGAGAAATAAAGAGTAGGGGATATGAAGAGGGAGAGTGGAGAGAGGGAGAGAGAGAGAGAGAGAGAGAGAGAGAGAGAGAGAGAGAGAGAGAGAGAGAGAGAGAGAGGGGGGGGGGGGGGGGGGGATATGTGTTAGAAAGTAAAGTCCACCAAGATAACTAAGAGGTAGGGTGAATAAGTTATACAATTAAAACAACTCTCATTAACATTATTAATTCTGAAACATGTAATTAGTAAGTGCAATAACCACAACAAGATAACCATACACAATAATAATGGATTTGTGAACTAGGGAAACCCTTGATCAAAGGGAAAAACCTAATGGGGATGGTACCCACAAAATGATGTACTAACGTATCAATTCCTTGTAAGAGGATGGACACTATTAGGAATCATTGAAATACATTTGATACATATCAGTCCCTGTTAGGAGACTTTGAATACCTGCAAGAAGATTCCAGCCTTGTTAAGAGTTGTGCCAACCCTATTAGGAGTTGTGGAAGGTAGAAGGACCCATTGTCCAAATAGATTTAGGGGCAAGACCATCAAACTCACTATCCAACTAGCCTCTGTACTATCCTTCATAGAATAATACTAGTAAACAACTATCCACTACTATCTTTTTTCCAAATGCAATCTCTCTATCATCTTGTCATTCCTTATCCTCACCAAACACATCCTTGATCTCAAGATACTCAATATCAGATTTGTTAGATCTTACATCTAGGCTCTCACTCGTATTACACAAATTTCACTTACAATCACTTTCACAACCACTTACTAACATTACACTTAACCAAAAGGAAAATAAATTTCCTTTACACCAAGTCCTCAAACTAATTAGTTGAGTTGTGCTTGGGGCTTTCTCAATCTCCCAATCACTCCAACAATGCTAGGATACTTTCCCATTGGAATATCATTAGCATTCATGCTGACAATATTTTCCTTTGACATTGATGAAAACATAGATGAAAAACATCTAAGTTCCATGAATACCAAATGTATATCTCTATTATTGTACTCTTTATTTCCAAAACCTCTTCATCACTCAAATACAAATCTTAGGAACAACTCTCCATGAATGTTCTACTCCCCCATTGATATGATTCCTCGTCGATACTCTCTCCATAGGATTTTTTTCAGGTACAACTATCCCCATTGACATCAATGACAAAGGCATCTCCTACAAAAGATCTTCAACAAGCTCAAGTATCCAAAGATAATCTTAAATACCAGTTACCAAGAGTCCTTCATGACTCATCTCAAACATAGATACTCCCCCATAGAGGAAGCATCACACATCTAGTCCACATAAACATTAATTCTTTGTACCGCTAGAATGATGCAATCTTCTCATCAACTACTTAGAAGTAGGCATGTGCATATGCCAAAGCATACTTCTCAAGTACTCAAATGTATCCTTTAGAAAAGGCTTTGTGAAAATATCTATTATTTATTCCTTTGTATTGATATACTCAAGTATGATTTCTTTCTCTACAAATTTCTGTCTCAAAACATGATACTTGATAGATATGTGCTTTTTCTTTGAATATAACATAGAATTCTTAGACATACTCACTATGCTTGTGTTATCACAATGTATGACAACACACTCTGTAAACTCAACTCCAATATCCTTCAACATTTTATTCATCCACATGATCTAGTTGCAATTATTTTCCACTGCTACATGCTCTGCTTCTATTGTACTATGAGAAATATAGTCATGCTTCTTGCTTAGCCAAGAAACCAATCTTCCTCCTAAGAAAAATGCTCCACCACTTGTACTCTTTCTGTCATCCATATCGCTTGCCTAATCTACATTAGTCTATGAACATAAGGTAAAGTCATTTGATCTATCATACCATAACCCAAAATCAGGTGTATCGTTTAAATTACTAGTACCTTGTTTGATTTGTACTATGTTCATTGTATATACCATTGTATTAACTACTTATCTCCAAAATATCTTTCAAACATTTTTTACAAACATCATAGATCTTGTTTCCTCTATTACTGATCTATTTCTCCTCTCTTTTATACCATTTTTCTCAGGTGTCTTAGGGGTTGAAAGCTATCTTTTAATGCCATTCACTCCACAAAAATTGTTAAAATCATTTAAGGTAAACTTACCACCTCTATCAGATCTTAAACACTTAATCCTCAACTCATATTCATTTTCTACTCTATTCTTAAACACTTTAAACTTCTCAAATTCTTAAGACTTCTCTCTAAGAAATCATACCCACCTTATCCTAGTAAAATCATCAACAAGAATCATGAAGTACCTTTCTCCATAGAACACTTTTTTCTTTGTAGGACCACTCAAGTTTGTGTGCACAATCTCCAACTTTGTTGATGTATTAAACTTCTTTCTTGGAAAGGAACTTTTCTTCTACTTTGTCATAATAAATTACTTAAATACCACATTAGTAGGTTTTACAATATTAGACAAATCTCTAACAGCAAGTGTAGTGCTCACTTTCACAATGTTCTCAAAATTTATGTGACAAATCCTCTTATGCCACAACTAATTATTATCCACCTTAGCAACTAAGCATGTCATCTCAATAGGTTTCAACTAAAATAATGTTACCTCTTGATCTTGTTCCAGTGTCAATCAACTTAGCATTTTTCTCCTTGATTATACATGTCTTCTCTATAAATTGTAATTGATATCCCTTATCAACCAATTTTCCAACACTTAGAAGATTGTGTTTTCTACCATCAACAAAATAAACATCATCAGTGTTAGTTTTCCCATCAAGAGTAATATATCATATTCCATTTCTGTGACATGCTACATTATCTCTAACTCTAAAGTTCCTCTATCATAGTTGTTGAAATCAATAAATTTATTCATATCACTAGTCATATGATGTGAATAATTGTCTAAGATCCAATCAGATTTCTTCTTTTCAACTTGTGACACTAATGCCTTTTCTTCTCCTATTTCTTCCTTTTAAGGATTTTCTTCCTTAATTACAAAAAATCATATTTCGTCACTTTCACTCAAAAATATTTCCACACTAGCTTCCAAATCTTCATCATTTGCATAAAGACATTCTCTAGGCATTCTAGGCTTGAAATTCCTCTTATACTTCTTTACTCTTATAGGACACTTACAAGCATAATGACCATATTCAACACAAGTCCAATATTTAAATATTTTCTTACATTCAAGTTATCTTCTCACAAGTACAGAAATTCCTTCTTTAATCTTTATGTCTTCTTCATATCTTCCTATGTTATTGCTAGCATATTCTCTCTAGTACTTGCACTCCTTTTCAATGTAGGTTGAACACTCAATGCATTGAAAGCAGTCTAAACTCTATGTAAGTCTCCACTTTGTCTCAAAATTATCTTAGTTGATTCCAATCTTCCAAGAAGAGTCTTTCCTATGAAATTCTATGTGCAAGGTACAACTTATTTAATCATTTACGCTATCTTCTTATATGCAGGTGTCAAAGTTTTCAAGATCTTCCTGACAATATCATTTTCATCTTTTGTTACATCACAAAATTTAATTCCTGTTAAAATTTCTAATATTCTACCAAAATAACTTCTTATAAATTCATCTTCCATCATTTTATCTTCTTGAAATAAACATATCCAATTTCGCAATCTAACCTTCTTAGCATGCTTACCACCTTCATAAGTAGATTCCAAGGCTTTCCAAATTTTATGTGCCAATTTAAAAGAGTTTACCTAACTGTACTCATTTTTCAGGAAGGATTGATAGAAGTGCTTCCCTAGAAAGCATATTGCACAGAAACAATTCTCTCTATAGTTCAATACATTCCTCAAGCTTATCTTCTCCAACCACTTCTTTCTCTTTCTTAGTGATAAGCCAATATCTTCGACCCATGCATAGAAAATGTGTCTTCATCTTCTCTTTCCACTCATAATAGTTGGTTCCATCAAACTTTAGATCTTCTTTTGTGAAATTACTCACCATAGATCTCCTTTATTAGTTAAGCTTTTCCTTCAAGGACCTAACACTGTGATACCAATTATTAGAAAGTAAAGTCCACCATGATAACTAAAAGGAGGGGGGTGAATTATTTATTAATTAAAAAAATTCTCTTCAACCTATTTAATTCTAAAACATGTAATTAGAAATTTTAATAACCATAAGGAGATAACCATACACAATAACACTAGATTTGTTAACTAGGGAAACCCATAATTAGAGGGAAAACCTCGATGGGGATGGTACCCACAAAATGATGGACTAATATATAAGTTCCTTGGATAAGGATGGGCCTTATTAGGATTCAATGAAATACATTCAGTACATATCAGTTCCTGTTAGAAGACTTTGAGTCCTTGTGAGGAGATTCAAACCCTATTAAACATTGTCCCAACCCTATTAGGAGTTGCGAAAGGCCAAAATACCCACTATCTAAACAACTTTAGGGGTAAGACCATCGAACTCATTTTCCAACTAGCCTCTATACTATCCTTCATAGAATAATACCAATAAAAAAGTCTCCCACAAATATTTGTTTTCCAAATGCAATCTCTCTATCAATTTTTCATGCCTTATCTACACCAAACACTTCTTTGATTTCAAGATACTCAATATCCAATTCGTTGGATCTTACATCTAGGTTCACTCACTCACATTACAAAAACTTCACTCACAATTTCTTTTGCAACCACTTATTGCCATTACACTTAACCAAAAGGAAAATAACTTTTGTTTATACCAAGTCCTCAAACTATTTAATTGAGTTAGCATTGAGGCTTTCTCAATTTACAATTAATATAGGACCACATTAAGATAATACAATACATGTTACAATACAACATTTCATAATTACATAAATTTGTTAGCTCATAGTCTTTAAAAATATTCACACATGCAACCTTGGACTTAGCATGATCAACAATGCCATATTCATCATAACCAGATTCTATCTCTATAAGGAGATATAATCCAATTACCAAAACTGCTTAGGAATATTGCATGAACCCTATCTTCAATAAATCTCAAATAACTATCAATAATCTTCATATTTCTTCATGCTCTCTTAACCACATCATCATGAAACTTTGTATAAAATTTCCCTAACTAAAATTATCCTCATCTTCAATTTGCAAACCTCACAATCTCAATCTCTATATGTTTCTCTTTTAGTCTTCACAGAATCATAAGTATGTTGATATCAATGACAAATAGAGTCACGAATGTAACACGCAATTATGTTAACAATATCCTAGAAAAGCTCTAAATGCTATGACACTCCCCCATAGGAATATCATTAGCATTAATTATAATAATAGGAAGAGAGAGGGGATATAATGGACAAAGAGATATTGAGAGGAGAGAGAGAGAGAGAGAGAGAGAGAGAGAGAGAGAGAGAGAGAGAGAGAGAGAGAGAGAGAGAGAGAGAGAGAGAGAGAGAGAGAGAGAGAGAGAGAGGAGGGGATGGGAAGAGAGAGGGAATATGATATAGAGAAAGTGAGAGAGAGAGAGGAAGGGAGATAAAAATTTAATTTACATAGTGTGATCTCTCTATAATGTGATTGTGGTATAGCGAGACCACACTATGTGAAAACACACAAAATGATAAAACAAGAAGTGGAGATGGGGGTCATGCATTTCCTCTTCAAGATCTAGAATTTTTTTGGCCATAAAAGGAGGAGATATATGACATTCATCATCTTCTTCACTGATGCAAATTAACATCTATGGCTCCATGATGTAGTTTTCATAGATCCATTGCAATTGTGGTGATTTCTTACACACTTCATTAAAAATTCTACATTAAAAACACATAAACATTGCAAAATCCTTATTGACAAGTGTTTCATGAAGTGAGGTGAATATTTACATTTTTAATTCTTCCTTCCATTTTTTACATCTAAATTTCAATGTTGATTCCTCAAACTGGGGCTTGACCAAGAAAATCCCTCTTCAAACCAAAACAAAAACTAAGTTTTATTGCGTGCATAAGCAAGATATTTATATTGTGGTTATAGATTTGAAAACTAATCATCAAGACCTTTCCAAAGGAGTTGGTTCAATTTTTATATCTTGTTCCAAAAACATCTCCATCCTCCTAAAAAGTATCTAGACACTTCATCACCAAGTCAACCTATTCCCAGAGGTCTAAGAAAAATAAGATTTTTTAAAGTTTTCTATCATGATTGCAGATCCACACTTACAAATTTAGCCACAATTAGAGAAACAAAGCATATTCTCTCACACATTTAAAACTATGTTCTTCATCATTCATTTCATATTTTATATAGACGCATTTTCACATTTTAATTGGACTAATTGCATATACTTAGCACCTAGAACTATCTTTATCAAATCAATTGGTTTAGTTTACATTCACATCACATATACTAAATTAATTAATATTGTATAAAAGAAGAATTTCTTGTGTACTTACTTGATATAATCTATTTTAGTGTTGGCATCCCATCATCCCTTTGGGTTTTGCCAATCTAACTTGGGTTATATTGACAATACTATTTGGAAGCCCCTCTTTCTCTCGTATTTAGTATTTAATGTGTGGAAAGAAGTTTTCTAATGAATTTATGTCACATAGTTTACATCATTAATATTAACTCCCATCACCACTTTTTTATCTAATCATTTTGGTGAACCTATATATCAATGCTAATAACTCTTATTCAATCATAGTACTGAGTCACCCATGCAGTTATGATATCTATCTCCTACATGAAGATGCTCCTAGTCTATACACATAACCAAAGTGTCAACACCGAGTGAAAACCAAGATCTCCAAACTAAGAAGATACAAAGAAAACTAGGAACTAATCTTGCACCATCCCATCATCACTATTACAAGGTCCTACTACATTGTGTCTCCAAGCTATCCATGACATCATGATGAAAAAACCATCCTCCAACCATGAGAATCAACCAATGCATTGAACTATTGAAGAAATCAAAATTCACTCCATGAGATCCTCAAAAGAGATCAAATAACCATGATCCTCAACCAAGAAGATATACTACTATATCTAAACTAATGAACACCAATGAAGTACTTATATATCCAGTCACGTCATGCCAAAATTTATGGCACCATGATTGCATCCATGAATCTAACTCTCAAAGTGTCCAATATGGCAACATAAAATAGTCAATCACAATCCTCCACCGTGACAATACTTGGTAACAACATCTCATCCCTTCTACATGAAGACAAATCAAAAAATCATGTAACTTGCATAGAAAATCCAAATCCAAGACACAAATCTAAATATGCATTATTAATGAAAGATAAATGGGCATAGAAAACTTTTATCCAAGTCATAAATGCTCTATACGTATAGACCTCTTACAACACTACACACCTTGTAGACCTAGTAAGTCATCATACATATCCAAATTAAACACTGATAAATGTTGACACAAACATTTGCACCCATCCCCAAATGACCTCATGTAAAATGGAAATAACTTCCATGTGTGAGGCTTGCCCTTTTAGGTTGAATCTATGGAGAAGGTTGGGTTCCTTACAATCAAGATGCACCTAAACTATTTCTTTAATGAAAAAGAGAGAAGGAATGCATGAAAGAGAATGCTGAAAGGGAAAGGGATGATAGATTGAAACATGGTTACTACCTCTACCTATCGATATAATACACAATAATAAGTCACCCAAATATACATATCTTGACTCTATTCTATCTTCTAAGAACTTGTATCTAGGTTAGAGCTTATCAAATGTTTAAAGGAAAAGGAATTTGACTACACAACAACTGCCTTTAGGTTGAACATGGCATACAAACTAAGAAAATAGAAAAGAAAACATTAACTACATGGAAAATTAATTGACAAGATGGTAGAATGGCATGAAGAGGTTAAGAAATAAGGAATTTCATTAATGCAAGGAAAAGGAAATTATAGTTGCATGTCTTTGCAATGAACTAGAGAAGAACCCATAATATTTGCAAAGAACCACCTTTTAAATAGTTTAGGCATGCCTCAAAAATATCTTGAAGTTCAAACCCCAATCGTGGTGGAGTTAAAGGTTACAAAGAAGAGAAATAAATAAATATAAGGATTAGATTTGATCTTTGAAGCAACTTGACTCTCAAAAGTGAGAGGAAAGAGTCAAATGAATACACCTAGTAGTTGGAATGATAAATACGACAAATTTTATCCATGTAAGTCAATAAATAGACATGGAATATACTAGCATCGTGACATCAAAGAAAAAAAGTTGATTTCCATTAAATATCTATCTCTAGAAATGTAACATGGTTGCAAATATTCAAATCATGCCATTGTCAAAAAACTATCAGAATGGGATAACACAAAGTGTTAACCCATCTGTGTACCCTATAAATTTGACCCATTCACTACCATCATTTCATAAGAACCTCTAGAAATTCATTACAAAAATATGAAAGATAATGGGGTTGTTGATCATAAAAAAATGCATGACATAAAACATGATAAACATGGCACTAGGAAGGGCCCACAACTCTTGTCAATCAAACAAAAAGAAAACAAGTGGCAAAATGTTGACTTGTTTTTCCATTTCATAAGAGACAAAAGAAAACCCTATGAAATAGAAAAATATGTATAACATGAAGGTTAGTTATAGATAATATGTGTTAAACTACTATGAAAAATTTCATCCCATTGAAAATTTCTTAGATCGGTTTGCTGTGATGGGCTAAATGGGGGAAAAATAGACAACACATATGGCAACTCAGAAGGGGTGTTTTCCTCCTAAGAATTAATTAGTGGCCTTAAATATTTCATTAGGATGGAATTTACCAGAAGAGAATGAGGTGTTATCCCACATGTAACTTCACAATTTTTTTTTGAAAACTCTACAAGCAACAAAACTGCAAAACTTGCTCTATCCAAGAGAAAATAGATATGCACATGCACTTCTTGGAAAGATAGAAAAAATGCTCTACTATATGTATGTGTTTACAATTTTTTAAAAAAAGTTATTAACTATCTCATTAAAATAGTTTCCATTTCTTAAAATTTGATTTATTTCCATGCATATAGGCAACTAGATATAGAAACAAGCATGATAGACATATCCCTGCACTTGGTAAAACCTTCCCAATGTTGAGAACAAAGAAGCTCTCCAATATTGGAACATTGTCATTTTGAAAAATGAATACCTTCTCCTCTTTGTGAAACTCTCCCTAATTCTTTGAAATAAGCATAATTGAGGGCAACATTCTAATTAGTTGTAGAGATAGATATCTTATAGGACATCCTCTTGATGGATTTAGGTCTAATTAATCAACCTTAACTATTTTTTGGTTCTTTGCAATGATGGTATCCTTATGGTCTAAAATTGGCCCCTCCTTTTCTTGTACATAAATGATCTCCACCTCTTCTTCATGTTGCTCATGAGCCACCTCCTTGGAGTCTTTTAGTATGGTATGGATGTCCACTTGTTCTTATTGAAACTTATGCTTTTTTGATGAAGGAACAGATTGCTTGATGTCTATGGATGAACAAAAAAATTCAAAATTATCCCAAAAATTTGCTTTGTTAGATTTTTCTTTCTTCGTTGTAGTATTATGCATCCTCATACATATCAAAATGTTCTTCCTCAAGGACAAGGGTATGTGTAGGATCATGAGGGTCCAAAAAGATATGCATAATGACACAATTCAATTGATCTCCACTGTAAGATTTGGCATTAAGCGAGATTATTGTGCCAAATTTAAATGAATTTGAATCTCCCAAAATTGAGAGAGGTTATTGTAGACCTCTGCAACATGCTCCTATAGCATCTGATAATTTTTCCATAATCCTTATGAGCTCCAAGTGATGTCTTTCTCAAAATCACTGCCCAATATTGCTTTGGGCATCTTGGGTATAGTTCAAACCGAGGTGGGTGTTGACGTTCTATTAGCTCAATGGTCAAGACAAGTTTTTTTACTAGGTTTCATGCACTCACCCAAAGATAATAGAGAAGATGCATGGTTTGAAAGATATGCGTAGAATTCAATTGATCTCCACTGCAAGATTTGGCATGAAGCGAGATTGTTGTGCCAAATGTAAATGAATTTGAATCTCCCAAAAATGAGAGAGGTTATGGTAGGCCTCGACAACATGATTGTGTAGCACCTAAAATTTTGTTCATACCCCTCACAAGCTTTGTGCTATGGTCCTTTGAAAAATTTTGCCCAATATTGCTTTGGGTAGCTTGGGTACACTTTGGACTAGGGTGGGCACAAATGTTCTATCGAATCAATGGCTAAGACATGGTTTTCACTAGGGTTCACCCACCCATATGGACCTAAAGAAGTAGACCAATCGATGCCACAATGCATTTTTTTGGGACAATTAACAACTTTGATGCTCCCTCTACTTTATTTAATGACTTTCACCACTTTAGAAAATCTTTGACCAATTAAGGGACTAAGAGACCAAATGCTTCACCTTATGTCTAAATTAATTAAATCAAGGAGTTCTCATTTGTAATTTTTCATATGTTTCATCATTGTAAGTATTCAAACAAATAAATTATGAATTTATATGTTCATCATGTACAAATTTGTTCATAGAAGAAAAGGTACTTGTAAGTGTACATCCTTGTGCAACCCAAGTCACTGCAATTATATACATTGTATATATTATAATATGTACAATTACATCAATCATAAGGGCTTTAAACCTAGATATGCAACTACCTAAAAGCCTAGACTTAAAATAGTATAAGTGTCTTTGTTCCACTTGTCAAAATGAATCTAGCTCCATGAATTATTACTCTTGATGACACCTACATTCTAATAGCATAAAAAATATCATTATTATAGTCCTGTTATAATAAATAAATAGCGATCAATGCTAGAAAAAGTAAGATATACTCCAATCTATGGTAGAGAAATTTCCTACATCCATCATATGGTTGAACCCTTGCATTTGGAAGACATGAGGATAAGATTAATTAATTTGAAAAAAAAATATATCTTGGTTCACTTAACCATTATGAACATAAAAAACTAAATAAAGCCAAAAACATAACGAAGAGTGCACCATGGAATTTACCATCAATTTGTTTGCACTAATCAATTGTGTTTGAATCATCTATATCTATGATATGTGTATCCAACTACACTCACAATCCATATATTTACAAAACTAATTATTTGGACTAAAAAATAAAATAAAAATGTGCCAAGGATGAATTGAATTTAAGCCTAATGAACATAGTAAACCTTGGTGTGATTTTCTATACCTAGCAGAGTGTTCCTATAGGGTCTTCTCTCTACTTGAGGGTCTCTAATAGAGCTTCATGATCAATAGTACTAATTGTAAGAATTTATTTTGTCTTTGGTCTTCCTTGATGCTTCAACAACTTGACATTTGTTTCTATAACAAGGTGTGAATATATGAGAATGGTTTTATGCTTCTCATAGTCTTCGAATGTAGGAATTTCATTCTTTCTAAGTATGTATGTTCGCAACCATGTTCCAAAAAAAAAATTGAACCAGTAGGATATGTGAATCCATCATCATATATGATTGGTTGTGCAAGATTTTTTTTACCTCTTACACAATGTGCTAACCAATAGTCTAATTTTGCATTATTCCCCTGTAGTACAACTAATGCAAATACATGTCTTGGCTGAACAAGATCTAATAGATGGTTGTACTCAACTGAACTTTCCATGTCATCATTTATGATGGAGAGCATGAGAGACAATGGAGTAAGATGATTTGGATCCCACATATCCACCAACTCACTTGACTCGCAATGATCCCAAACACACTGAAAATAACTAGAATATAAGAAAGCTAGTTGTCATGTCAAAATGTTCCATGTACTAGAATTAGAGCTCCAAAATGAATGCATTAATTAAGAATCTCTAATAGTAGCACAATCCAATCTATCACCTACGGACCCCTCCTCAACCAGCCAAAAGAACTTGCATATTTTTGAATAAAGAGTACCCCTCCCTATGATAATTATAAACTACACCAATCAACACTTATGAGCATCAAGAAACTCTACACCTAAAACCTTTAATTTCTCTTTAACTAGAGCTCTCTTCACACATGCCCTCGGGCCATCATGTTCCCCTTTCTCATGAAAAAACAAAAAAATCTCCAAATATGAGGCACACCCCTCTCTGCATACATCCTACACAACTATTAAAATATGTGATTATTCTTGAATTGACCTATGCAACTATCTGACCAAATATTATATCTATCCATAGCATTATCATATTCCTACAAGAAATAAAAATAATTATCGAAATAATATTGCACAAACTCATGAGAGTGATATCTATCATCACTCATGTAAAAATGGTACTCTTTAATTATCTTTTGATTGTCTTCCGCACTATCAAGGGAATATCTATATGTTATGTGGACAAAAATTGAAAACTGAATAGAGTTGTAACATTGCAATGTGTAGTTCTCTACAAAGTCAAAACATGATATAATAGTGCCAATGAAAAAATTGTCCTTACACTTTCTAAATTTTTTATCCAACCACTAAAACCTATGACTATCCCTTGCATACTTGTAGAAAAGATTTTTCTTGAAATCTAAAATAAAACTAGCCACACTAATTTCTTTTGCAACCAACTCACATCTAGAGCCTTCACCTCCACTCTTCAACATGTATTTCATTGTTTCATATAATTCTTTTTGCGCTATTGTCCTCCCAAGATCTTGTTCTCATCCCTCATGGAAAGATGTTATAAGCTTGGATAATCCACCATATTCTAAGCACTTCTCATTTAAGCAATAATTTCTATAAAAGAAACAACCATCAACTCTAGGACATAAAAAATGATCTAGTAAGTCTCTTGATGATTTTGGAAGTCTACTACCACAACAAATTTCCAAAATTTAACTACTATGCAAAGTAGAACTGATAGAGCCTAATAGTTCATGGTGCATAGAAAATTTCACATGATATTTGCAACAACATGTATTTAAGATTCTAAGTGCCACACAATAAAATGGCCTTAAAGATTCAAAATCCCTTTGTGATATATGCAATGCTCCATGAATCTCACAAAATTGTTTGAACAACATTGTTTGACTTCCCTCCAAATAATGTTGAGGATGTGGGTTGTGGTTTCTATTGCCAATTCTCAACTTAACACATCCTTAGCATTTGGTGAGACTCTTGAGTTAGATTGCCAAAATTGTGCAATTTCTTTTGTCATGTCATAAGTTAGCTTCTTATCAAAATGTGGAAGTCTCCCACCATAAGCCGATGTATTATTTTGAAGAGGATGATCAAGTCTCTCTCTTCTAGAAAGTTCTCCTTTCAAAGTTTTATGATTTATGTTGAATTCAAGAAAATTTTGTCACATAAATCGAGCCTTTCTTAACTATTGACTTATAAGGGAGGTTGTAATAACCCTCTGAGATTCTCTCTTATCGTTCTCTCTAGTATTTTTCCAAATTCTGTTAAGAGCATTGAAAATATTTTTCATGATAATGGAATTTCTCTCATTTTTATTGTTCACGTGAATCTTTAATTTTGATAGCATAGGTCTCATCTTCTGCATCTTTACAAATGCACTAAAAGTTGACATCGCTCCACCATTGTCTTGTTGCCAAAAAATAATTATAAAGTCTTGAAGCCCACACCTAAATAGTTCTATTTGATCTCTTCCCTTTGAAATTTTTATTTCATCAATTTTAAGTAACCATTTTGGTGTTCTAGGACGTCTTGAATTTGAATTTTGCCTCTCTTCATTACAAGGGACTCCATTTTGATTATAACTAGGAGATGTGTAACATTCTTGATTCCTCAATTCTACATTTATATTGTCCAACTTAGTATTTTCATCTTCAATTTGTGCAGTGTCATTCTCAATTGCTACATTTTAAACTCCCAACCCTATATTTTCATCTTCTAACCCTACATCTTAATCTCGAATCAATAAATTGCCAACCTCAACATTTTCAAAATCAACATCGCCTTCACTAGAAACCATGGTTATAAGGGCAACTTCAATCACATTTAACATACCTTGTCTCTTTTTCTGGTGATTATCTTTATCATTTTCCCTATAAGCTTTGATTTCTTCACTTGTTTTCTTCCTCTTGCATGTATTCTTTTAACGAAAACTGCTCCCCATGTTGACAACAATTTCAGGACAACAAATAAACTAATATAACTATTTTAAAAAAATTGGGATCCCAAACTTGTATTTTTTTTGTGCAACAGTAAGAAAATCTGTAAAATTGTAGAAAAAACTCATGATTGTTGGGTTTGGGGATCCAGACAATCATTTTGTGCATATTGTCAATAAACATAATTAGGTACCTAATTTAAAATTAGATACCCGATATATCAGGTATCCGGTATCCCTTGACAAATTTGAAAAATAAGTGAATTGTAAATGTTTCACATATATATTTTATTTATCTAATATTATGTACATTTTCACATATATTGTATATATGTTTAATATCAAATGTTCATTTAACATATGTTAATTTAATATATGTTTAATTACATATATTTAATAATATATATCATTAAAAAGGTGTATGTTATTAATTTAACATATGTTATTAATCACCTATGTATAATAATTTAACATTTGTTATTAATATAGATGTTTAAGAAAATAATATAAATTATATTAAATATGTTATATATGTTATGTATGTTCCTAGGACAACCCGTATCAATGGGTTGAAAGGGGTCATAGGACAACATATGACCCCTTTCGACACATTTCATGCCAAAATATGCCCTTTGGGGTCCTAAGACCCTGAGGGACCTATTTCAATTGTTCATATGGGTCGAAAGGACAACATGGACCTAATTCAATTGTTCATATTGGTTTAAAGAGGTCATAGGATAATCCATGAGCACATTTGATACATTTCATGATGATATATGTCCTTAGGGGCCCAAAGACCCCTAGGGACCTATTTCAACTATTCATATCACTCAAAATGACTCATAGGATAACCTGACCCATTTTTACACATTTCATGACGACATATGTCCAGGGTCGAAAGGGATCATAGGATAACCTATGACCCCATTCAACACATTTCATGATGACATATGTCACTAGGGGTCCTAGGGCCCCTAGGAACCTATTTCAAGTGTTCATATGGGTTGAAAGGGTACATTGGATAACCTACGACCTCTTTCGATATATTTCATGATGACATATGTCCCTTGGGGTCCTAGGACCACTAGGGACCTATTTCACTTGTTCCTATGGGTCAGAAGGGGTCATACGTTAACCTGTGACCCCTTTCAACACATTTAATGACAACATTAAGACCCTTAGGGACTTATTTCAATTGTTCATAAGGGTTAAAGTGGGTCATAAGATAACCTATGACCTCTTTGGACACATTTAATGATGATATATGTCCTTAGGGATACTAGGACACCTAGGGACCTATTTCAATTTTTCATATGGGTCGAAAGAGGTTATAGGATAACCTATGACTCCTTTTGACACATTTAATAATTACATATGTCCCTAGGGGTCCTAAGACCTCTACATACCTATTTCAATTGTCAATATGGGTCAAAAGGGGTCATAGGAAAACCTATGACCCCTTTTAGAAAAGTTAATGACAAAATATGTCCCTAGGGATCCCATTTTGAATGTTCATATTGGTCGAAAGGGGTCATAGGAAAACCTATGAGCCCTTTCGAGAAATTTAAGGATGACATATGTCTCTAGGGGTCCTAAGACCCATAGGGACCTATTCCAATTGTTCATATGATTAGAAAGGGGTCATAGGCTCTTTCAACACATCTCATGATGACATATTTCCTATGACCCCTAAGGACCTATTTTAATTGTTCATATGGGTCGAAAGGGGTCATATAATAACTGTTAGTTTTTGGTGACTGATCAGGAAAGTATTGTACATACTTCATAAATTCTTTGGGGTTTGGGGCATATTGTAACCCTAAAGTGGCATAAAATTACTTGTATAAAAGGGCTTAGGGTTAGGTATTTTCATTAAGTTGTGATGCAAAATTGGTTCTTGCCGTGATATTGAGTTGTAAGGGATTACAGATTGTAATCAGGTTATAATCACTAGATCATAATAATATCAGACTTGCTATTTGGTGGATGTAGCCTAGGGATTGGGTGAACCACGTTAAATCTTGGTGTCTTGTGTTCTTTTTTGTGTGATCTATTATTTTATGTTATTGGTTATATTTGTATGTAATTGTTATTTCTCTCTATGGTTTAATCCTAACAAGTGGTATCAGAACGAGGTTATTTTTCAGTTATCCTCTACAAGAAAGTCTCACGGTTGAGTGGGAGCGATGGTAGATGAGGGTAAGATGAGGGTTGACAGGTTTAATGGGAAGAACTTCCAGTTATGGAAGATGCAAATGGAAGACTATCTTTATCAGAAGGATTTATGGAAGCTATTAGAAGGTAAAGCAAAGAATCAGGGATCTATGTCAAATGATGAATGGGATCTTTTAGACAGAAAGGCACTCGGAAGCATTTGGTTATGCCTGGCACCATCAGTGGCATTTAATATTACAAAAGTGAAGACAATAGAAGAATTGATGCAAACCCTAGTGAAACTATATGAAAAGCTCTCTGCTTCAAACAAGGTATTTCTCATGAAGTATTTACTTAATATGAAAATGGTAGAAGGTGGATCCGTTGTAGATCATTTAAATGAGTTTAATACTATTACTAGTTAGTTATCTTCTATGGGTATCAATTTTGATGAAGAAATTAGGGCTCTCTTGATTTTGTGTTCTTTGCCTGGAAGCTGGAATGGAGCTAGAATGGCTTGATAATGGCTGTGAGTAATTCTACTCCTGGATCTAGTACCCTAAAATGAGAAGATGTGATTAGTGTTGTTTTGAGTGAGGAAACTCATAGGAAAACCTTAGGTGGATCTACATCAGGACGTGCTTTGAATGCACAAAGCAGGGGTAGAATGGCTGAGAGAGGAAGTAACTCTAGAAATTGTGGGAAATCAAGAGGAAAGTCAAAGGGGAGGAGGTCTCAATTGAGAGGATTGAACGACTACTGGTACTATGGAAAACTAAGGCACAAAAAGAAAGATTGTTGGAATCGAAAGAAAAATGAAGGAGATAAACCAGATGGAGACAAGGAGGCAAATGTGTTAAGTGACAAATTTGAAGAGGATGCTTTGCTTCTGTCTATAGAAAGTGTTGATGATTCATGAGTTTTAGATTTCGGTGCTTCATTTCATGCTACACCTCATAGAGGTTATTTCATTGATTATGTCCAAGGGGATTTTGGACTTGTTTATTTGGGGGATAATGAACCCTGTCAGATTTTTGGAAAGGGAAAAGTTAAGATTAAGTTGTAGAATGGGAATCATTGGCTACTACATGAGATAAGACATGTTCCAAGGCTGAGTAAGAATTTAATTTTAGCAGGGCAACTTAGTGATGAGGGTTGTGTAGTTACTTTTAATGATAAAAATTGGAAGGTTTCAGAAGGTTCCCTTGTAGTAGCAAAAGGTGTGAAAGTATGCACCTTATATCTTTGTACAGGTCACATTGTTCCTACTACTTTAATTATTTTAGAGAAAAATGAATGTTTAGGAATAGTTGTTGCATTTGAGTAGGGAAAACTAATAGCTACTGTAAATGTTACTAAAATTTTGCACATGTGTAAAATTTTAAGCATACATACATAGAAAGTACAAAATTTTTATGCATTTCATTCAAACAATTGAAAAGTGCTTGTATTTATTTATCTTCAAATATACATTGATGTTTTCAAACAATGAAATGAATTGATATGCTGAACGGAAAAGATCTCACACAAACTGTGAGTATAGCTCACTGTACTAAATTTATTTCATAAAGAAATACACAAACATATATATATATATATATATATATATATATATATATATATATATATATATATATATATATATGAAAGAAACAAAGAGTAGAGATAACCAGTCATTTCCTGTTGCCTTGACTGGTTATGAACTCTTTCTGTGATGCAATAGAATCCAACTCTGAGCTTCATGATATCTAGCATCTGTAAAAAACATAAAAGCAACTAATGTTAGATCCCGAAGGATCTAAGCAATGATTGCCTATTTCTACTACTACACATACTCTATTTGTTGATGCATTTCACTACAAAAGACAAGAAGCTGAAAGATATAAAGGTCATTTATGAGTGTCACGAGCCCATGCTTGAACCTCATGCAGTACAATTTATACATCCTTAAAAGATCAGAGTTTAGACATCATAAAAATAGCGTGCAAAGGTAGTGAGTATTTAGATGAATTCCAACATCTAAAGTTTCAAGAAACAACAATGCTCAATACATGAAGCAACATACAAAGATCATGCTCTTAGATCACATAAAATTCTGATGTGTGGGAAAATATACGATTATTTGGCAAATTTTGTTTACAAAGGAAGAAATCCACAAATATGACATACATAAATGAGTCATCCCACACTTAGTACAAAGAAGAACAACATTTTTCCCATCAGTCAAATACAAGTGAAGAGAGTATATCAGTAAAAAAAAATGTACAATTTTCCTAGCAGGATTCTTGTCCTCCCATGATTTGAACAAAATAATGAAGGCTACTGAAAATACAGATATGGAAGAGTCACCTACAATAACTTTCAGCAAGATATACTTCATCAAATCCATTGATCTTGAAATACTGCAAATCATGAGACCCCAAATAATGAGGGTTTTGAAGGAGTCCAAAGAATTCAATTCATCTTTGCACATAAATAGACAATTCTAGGACTGAAGATACACCAGTCATTAATAAGAAAACCACTAACACTCATTCTAGTGCGGTAATTTCCAACATGGAGCTGGCTGATGAAAAGTCAATTTATAAGGACAACATTAGTCATGGTATAGCTCTATCAGATTCAATCAAGGAGACGGGGATCCTAAATATGAATGAAAATCTAAAGGACCATAATAATGAAGATGTAGGCATTGAAATTTCCAAAAACAACTCTAAATCTGAAGTATGGACAGAATTCACAGTGGGAAATGATCAAGTAGAACTTAAAACTAAGAAAATTGTAAATGTAGGTTATGGAATGTGTTAGGCACAACTTCAGCAAGCTTCAAAGTCTCTAAATGTGGAATATATAGAGTCTTCAAGAATGACAAGTGAAAAATTGTCTGAAGTTATTCTAGTAGCAGCAAATACATTCAGATCTCGGGAACAAAAATTGGGAAATTCAAAAGATCCAGAAGTAGCATCAAATTTAAGTGCTACCACCATTGTCACAACAGATCCAATCTCCCATGAAACTAACAGAATGAGATGTGCTATTCAACATCTTGATGTCCAAATATTAGATGAAGTACTGACTTCTAGGACAAACAAAGATACTGATCCAAAGACAGATAATGGTACAAAATTAGTATAATATTTACTTTTAAGAAAGAATAAGTGAATATCTGCATATTCAATAGAATGAAGCTTCTAGCGATAAAAAGCATCAAGCAATGATATAGAGGTTATTAACCAAATTTCCACAGCAAAGGACTTGCAGTTTCTAGTCAAAGAAAATAAAATCCAAGCATACCCAGAAAATGTAACAGCAACCATTCTACATGGAGGCCGCACAATGGGTCATTAGACATATTGAATATGGAGGCAAGCAACACAGCCCATTCGGGTTTTTATTAAAAACACTTGCAAATTCATCCAGAGAAACAACAAACCCAATTCAGGTTTTAAAACATCAAGTTACAGCAGGAGTCCCAATCATGAGAAAAAGAGGAAAAAAGGAAAAGACACTATTTTAAGATATAGAACCCAAAACAACATACCTTCCAACAATACATGAATGACAGCTTTGATGTTTTTATTACTCTTCATCCTCAAAGTTCGAAGACCAGCGAGCAAACCCAAATGAGAAACACATCAATGAAGTTTTTAAGACCCTCGGCCTCATACAACATATTCAAAGATGAAATCCGTATAGCAGTGAACCATGTTCAAAATGTAAACTGGAATGCATATATACGACAAAGCCTTCCAAACACAACGAGCTCATCAATGGCGACACTTAACTTAAAACCCTCAATTTTTTCAAGACCTCCAACATATGAATGCAAAAATGAATGACACTTGGGGTATTTGAGCATTATTATGCCTTGTTTTGTTTTTCATTAATATTTGAAATCCGGAAGTCATTTCTTGTGGTTTTATTCCCATTGCATTTGTCTTTGTATTTGTTCTATGGGGGGGGGGGACTTTATATTTTGCCTTAGAGGGTGTCTTGTGTTAGGAAGGTTTTTATTCTTGCATAAGTGTAAAAATTGTAAAGAAATAACGTTAAATGATTCATATAAATCATTTTTGTTATTTTCGTTTTTTTTAATGCAAGAAAGAGGAATTTATTTTCTTTTTTGTAATAATCTTATTGTAAAGGGAATCTTTAAATGATGAAATTATAAATCATTTAAAGTATTTTCCTTTTTCAAAATGCAAAAAGAAAATGAGTCATTGTATGCTCATGTAATGGTCTTTAAGAGGGGAATCAGTTGGGAAACATGTGGAGAGAATATAGGGGGTCGAGTTTGACTTTGCCAAGTTAGTTTGTGGGTCTTTATGACCTATTAGAGCAATTTTGGGGCAATTTTGAGTGACTCATTGGGTTCATTATGGGTTAGTAAAGTCTTAGCAGTGATGAGACTTCATTATGTGAGTTATTAAGTCCTTTTTTTGGGGCTATCATTATGCATAGGACCTAAGGAGTTGGGCATTGTACTTAATGAGTATTCTAACTCATTTTGGAGGATAGTTTTGATTTTATGATGAAGTTTTGAGACATCTTTCTGGAGTCCTGAGCTTTATTACAGGGTCTGTAATTCAAGATTTTGGAGATATAATACCAGTAACAACACTGTGATCATGCTTTTTGGAGTTAATTGAAGCCTCTTCCTTTCTGCAATTCTGTGTGCATTCTTAAATGATTTGATGGATTAATTTGTGAATGTTTCATTGTTCCTTGTCTTTTCTGTCTCATTCCAGCACCTTTTTGTAGAAAAGTAAGTTTTCTTGCAGGTTATGATATGTGTTTATAGGTGAAATTAATCAAAGTGAGGTATTTGTTTGTCCTCCTTGTTGTAGTTTCAGTACTGAAACCTTATCCTAAATCATTTGTGCAAGCCTTTACAGGAAATTAAGTTTTATGTCTATTTCATAAGAGCTATATAATCCTCTTTGTTATATGTGTGTTATATCTTCCTAGTAACTTCTGGTGTACCACCTCTTTAGTTTAAACTTTAAGTTTTAGGTTTGTTTTTTAGTCACTTCTTACCTTATCCCTGCAAGTTTTTATTGAGTTTTTTAGAGTGTTTCACTAAAGAATCCAATAGGAGCCGGCCTAGAATCCGGAGGTTTAATTTCATTAGCCAGTCTCACATAGTGAAATGACTCCCATGTTAAGTAAGGGTTACTGAACATGACTAGTTTAGTAGGGTGAAAATCCCGAAACTTAACAGTTTTGGCACACCTGGTGGGACCCGAGCACATTGTTCAACTATGCTGGTATAGCTGAAAGTTTCTTTTTTACCAGCTAGCAGAGGGTGATGAATTTATGAGAAAGATTCAAACACAAAGTTCCACTTCTTTTGAATATCTGCAGTTAGAAACTCCAAAAAGACGTGGAAGGAGTCTTGTTAGAACAAAGCCAACATCAAGGAGGCAAATTTAAGCCCTTGGTCTTCATGTATACAACAGAACACGTCAAAGAAAAGCCAGACATTCAGCAAGTCCATCTGTAAGAGCTGATTCTTTTGACATATCTACTGATTCAACTAAAAATTTGGCAAGTACTGGTTTTATACCAGCAAGTATAGTCAATACAAGTTTTCAACAACAACCTGTATAGCAACAACTAGTACAACAGCCTGTATAGCAACCTCCACCAATGGTGAGGGCATATGCTTTTGTGCCTTTTAATCAAGGAAGTCCCTTGAATTTTGCACAACATCATGACATACCACTGGCTGCATTGAAGAGTCTACCAGATTTTACTGGAGAAAACTAGACTACAACTTATGAGCACATAAG
The DNA here is from genome assembly GCA_028749045.1 of Cupressus sempervirens. Lineage (NCBI taxonomy): Eukaryota > Viridiplantae > Streptophyta > Pinopsida > Cupressales > Cupressaceae > Cupressus > Cupressus sempervirens. Next base: position 520,503,698 of record CM053790.1, read on the forward strand.
AGATGTTGCTACTTTGTGCAATGTACATCATGTTATGGAAGAGGATGTGGCTAGTAAGCTATTGGCGGCATCTTTGAAAGGAAAAGCACTTCAGTGGTTTAGAAGCCTAGCTGTTGGTTCTATAGGCTCATGGGATGCTTTGGGTGATGCTTTGACAAGACATTTTGAGGAAAAGTCAGACTTTTTGTCACTTGTGGAGCAACTCACAACCATAAAGCATGTGCCACAAGAACAAATGATGGATTTTAATAATCGATTTCAAAGGACCTGGACTAGAATACCCAATACAGTAAGACCTTCAGCAGATCATTTTTTTCTTTATTATTTAAGGAGCTTAAATAGAGATATTTTAGTAATGATTCAATCTATGGGAGGTGTTTCACTGCCTCAAGCTTATGAGATTGCTATTAGAGCTGAAAATAGTCTTATCCAGGCTGGTAAAATAGCCCCTAGGCCTCCAATGCCCATTTTTTTGGACATTCAGTCAAATATACCATTGGTAATTCTACCATTTAACCCATTACGTGCTATTCCCAGCCAAGAAATTACCATGGTAGGCCCTTCAAATACCACAAGTCCTTCTCCAGAGCTGTAAAAAATTAAGAATAGTCAAATCAAAATTGAAAATATGATGCAAACCTTTAGTAATGAGCTAGTTAATCTAAAAAAGAAACAATTTCAGCCTAGGCCATCTTGCCAACAACAGAATCCAGCTGTAAATCCACCTTACCAGTAGCAAAATCAAAGCCAATCTCAAGGAAATAGGCCACCATTTCAAGGTAACGCGATGGGTTATAGGCAGAATATTAATCAAAGACCTTTCCAGCCATATAATCCAGTTCCTCTCAATTCTGCTAATCTAGTTAGAGACATTGTGCCCATGCAAAATAATCTCGCAGTGGACTTTGAGTGGTGTTATCCTTGTAATGAACCACACAATTAGGCTATGTGTATAGATGGAGTTATAAATCAAGTATTAATGGTGCAAAATATAGTAGCGGGACAACAAAATGTGACAAATGATGCACTTGAACAGCAGCATGAGACCGCTTTCCTCAACTGGCAGAGATATGAGTTTTTCCCAATCAATAATGATTCACCAATATCAGCAAATACCCAAGCTAAGAAAAGAGCTCTTGAAACAGACCAAGTAGAAAACAAAGGTAAATCACCTGATATAGCTGAGCTATCATCAAGTACTACAAACACGGTGGGAGACACTCACATCCCTGTCACCAAGGAAACTATTCATAAGCCAGCGGAGCATGCTGCTGTTAAAGGACATCAGAAATCACACTTTGTTGTGCCATTCAATATAGTGGAAAATATGAAGAAGATGAACGTGTCTATGTCAATGTGGGAGACTTTGGCTATTCCTGGTCAAATAGATATCTTAAAAAAGGCTCTCTTGGATGAAGCAAATTCTGCAAAAGTGATGAATGAACTAGCAAAGGCGGTGTTAACCAACACTGATGAAAAGAAGGATGACAACAAGAAAAATGCCAAAGAATCAAATAAGGTAATAAAGCCACCTCCTTTTTACCTTTCCTTGATAATTGGTGACAAGTTAGTCCAAAAAAGATAGTTGACCAGTTAGGACTAAAATACTAGCCAATTGAAAGAGGTGTTTTCCAACTTGATGGGACGTTTATAGGTACTGTAGGCATGATTAAAGATGCAAGTGTCACCCTTCATGCCTGTCCTAATTTTTCCATTTAGCAAGATATATATGTCATAGATTCACCCCAGTACTTTGCTATCTGCTTGTCTAGGGACTTCACTGCTAAGATTGGTGGCTATTTGTCATTTGATTGGTCCCACATGCTATTTAGGACTAGATATGGAACTAAAGTAACGATTAAGTCTGAGTTACTTGCAAAAAATCACATAGAGCCCTATGTACCCAGTGCTGTCAATGCAAATCTGCTTGCATTTGACAAGGAGGAATGTCATATAGCTACTAAAAATTGAACTCAGCTAGATAACATCCCAGATATTCTTCTTAATGAATGGGCCTCTAGTCAAACCTTTGAAAACCAGTATTATCATATGACAAATGCTGACTTAGGGACCTATATTATCCATGAGCAAAACGAAGTCATTCCTAATCTAGTCAAACCGACAAACCAGCCACGAAAGTCCAAAGATCAGCTATGGAGCATGTTTTTTGATGGTTCAAGGGGTAGAAAAGGTGTTGGTAGGGGTGTCATGTTGATTTCACCTGATAATGAGAAATATTATTGCACTTTTAGATTCAATTTTTCTTGTACCAACAATACAACAGAGTATGAAGGATTAATCCAAGGGTTAGAATGGGCAAGAAAATGTGGAATCAAGTGTTTAAAAGTGTATGGCGATAGTGAATTAGTAGTAAATCAAATCAGATGTCTGAATGCTGTGAAAAATGATATTCTAAAGTCTTATAGACATCGTGTTTGGGATTTACTTGAACATTTTGATGCATTTAATATATTGGCTATTCCTAGAAACAAAGATCAACATGCTGATAGGCTAGTAGCTATAGGAGCCCAATATGATATTGTTAACAATGTGTCTGCACATATTGATCAACAACATATCAAGATCATTACCAGGCCTTCAGTTCTTGATAATGACACTAATTGGCAAGTTTTTGATAGTGATGAACAAATTTGGCAAGTTTTTCTTGAAGAAGATGTCTTCGCTAATGCTAATCAGCAGAGATATAAGGATCAGTATGGTGATCAGGTGATACAGTTAAAAAATAACAAGTTACCAAAGGGTTTAGTAATGCTAGAAAGCATTTTCAATTCAAATGATCAGCTCAAATCCAGAAAGGCTAACTTGTTGGTTAAAGCAAACTAGTATGCAGACTTATAAATTGCACCAGGTAAATGCCTGATATTTGGCAAAGTAAATTCAGCTGAAGAAAAAGAAGCTTTTCTTCATTTGTTTCAAGAATTCAGTGATGTGTTCGCTTGGCAATATAGTGATTTAAAAGGATTCAATTCGAGATTGGTACAACACATAATAGAGCTGGAACCATTAGCAAAACCAGTGCGGTAAAGGAAAAGGCCTATTAATCCAAAGTTGGAACCCTTGATGCAGAAAAAGATTCTAAGACTGATCGAGAGTAAAATTATTTTTCCTATTAAACATACTAGCTGGGTTGCTAATCTGGTCCTTGTAAGGAAGAAAAATGGGGAGTTACGACTGTATGTAGATTTCAGGGATTTGAATTGAGTCTTGCTAAAAGATAGGCATTCGCTTCCAGCCATGGAACAAATTTTGCAAAGTGTATCAGGGGCTAAAATATTTTCTTTATTATATGGTTATTCAGGTTATAATCAAATAATGGTAAAGGAAGAGGACCAATATAAAATAGCATTCACCACAAAATGGGGAACAATGGCGTACAAAAGAATGCCATTCGAATTGTCCAACACTGGAGCTACATTTCAAAAAGCCATGGAGATGGATTTTAGCAATTTGATGTATAGGTTCATCTTGGTTTATTTAGATGATGTCACAATTTACTCACAGAAAATAGCAGATCATATTGATCACTTAAGGAAAATTTTTGAGCGCTGTAGAGAATTTGGCATATCTTTAAACCCAAAAAAGAGTATATTTTCTATGCATGAGAGGAAATTACTCGGATACATTGTATCTAAGGCAAGCATCATGGTGGACCCTGAATGAGTTGCAGCAATTTTGGAGCTGCCTTTACCACAGCACAAGAAAGGCCTTCAAATTTTCATTAGCCGCATTAATTTCGTGCGAAGATTTTTGCCTGATATTGCAGCTCTTCTTAAGCCTTTAACAACTATGTTGAAAAAGAATGAAGTTTTTGCATGGACTAAGGAGGCCAAAGATAATTTTCAAGCCATCAAAAACACATCAGTATTAGCACCTATCCTAATCAATCCTAATTTTAGTAAGGATTTCATTCTTTACACTTATGGTGGCTATGATGTGATTTTAGCTATGCTGGTACAACAAAATGCAGAGGGATTGGAATAGCTAATCACATTTTTTAGCAAAGGACTTGAAGAGTATGAATAGCGGTATAGTTTTCTTGAAAAACACGTCCTTGCTGTTGTGAAAAGTCTTAAAAAATTCAAACATTTTTTGACACATAACAAGGTCATTTTGCGTGTCACACACCCAAGTGTCAAAGAGTTCCTCTTAAGTAAACACCTGAATAAGAAGAGAGCTGGTTGGATTACATGTGTCATGGAATATGATGTAGATATACAGATAACCAAGCTGGTTAGAGGAAAGGGATTGTGTGAGCAAATCACAGATAAAGATATTTCAAAGCTTGAGGAGCAAGCAAACTCAATTTTTCTGATTGGAGCTACTGGAAATGATAATGGAACAACAACTTGGTTGCGGGATATGATACATTTTTTGAAAACAAGTCAATGTCCAGCCACCTTAGATTGAACAAAGCAAAGATATTATCGCTTGCAATCAATCCCTTTTATGCTGATTAATGATATTCTATACCAAAAATATTTCAATGGAGTCCTTCTCAGGTGTGTGGATTTAGATCAGATTGCTCAAATATTGCACGAATTCCATGATGGGCATTCAGGAGGACATTTTTCTCCTAGGACAACAGCCTATAAGATTCTAAGAGTAGGCTATTATTGGCCTAATTTGTTCAAAGATTTTCATGCACATGTCAGAAAATGTGCTAAATGCGCTATGTTTGTAGGAAAAGAGAGGCTGCCATCTTTCCCCTTGTAGCCAATTAAAATAGAATAGCCTTTTCAGAAGTGGGGTGTTGATTTTATTGGGCCCATTAACCCTCCATTAAGTGTAGGTCACAAGTGGATTATTACAGCCACTAATTATTTCATGCGTTGGATTGAGGCAGCAATGTTAAAGGACGCAAATGAAACATCGGTCCTAAGTTTTTATGATGATATTGTGAACAGGTTTGGAGTACCTGATTCCATTATTTCTAATAATGCGCTTTCTTTCATTGGGATGAAAGTAACAGATTGGGCTTTTCATCGTGGGATTTATCTTAGCACCAGCTCTAATTATTACCCACAGAGTAATGGACTAGCAGAGTCTTCAAACAAGAACCTTATCAGGATTAACAAGTGCAACTTGCAAGAAAATCAAAGAGATTGGCATTCAAAGTTGAGAGCTGCCTTATGGGTTGATAGGATTACTCCAAAGCAAGTTATCAAAAACTCCCCATATAGGCTTGTTTATGGAAAGGAGGCTAGATTATCCATTGAGATAGAATTACCTGCACTTGACCTTGCTACATAGCTAGTTTTGTTTGAGGAAGGTGGCCCTATTTTAGTGCGGCGTGCTCAGCTGATGGAGTTGGAGGAAACAAGGAAAAAGACTATGGAAACCACGGAGTATCAACAAATGCAAATAAAGAAGAGCTTTGACAGAAGAGCTCAAGCTCAGGAGTTCCATGTTGGTGACATGTTTTTGAAATGGGATGTTTTGAAGAGCAGGCCAGGCCAACACAGTAAATTTGATCACATGTGGGCTGGGCCATTTCAAATTGCTAAGTGTAAATAGCATAATGCTTACTAGCTTACTACCATGGAAGGAGATGTACTACTGATCCTTGTGAATGGGATCCACCTCAAACCATGTTTTGAGGTATGAGTTTTAGTCCTACCTTGTACATACAAGGATAGTTTTTCCTGTTTTCAATAAATGCGTCTGCTTTTAGTTTAGTTTAGTTTTGTGTTCTATTTTGGTTTGGTAGTCTAGGTTAGTTAAGTTTTTGGTTTACATTGTTTTGCAATCATATATGTCCATTTCATTCACGCATGCATAGATATGTGTGCCTAAATGCATACACATATCCAACATATGCACTCATACACACATACATATCGCTGACACTAAATATGTCTGGTTGCGAGCCATACATATCTGCATATCCATGCATACGTTGCATACATACAGTCACTTAAGTCCATACATCTACACATACGTCAACCAAATGGTCAACTATGACAGTTTGACTTCTAAAGTTGATACTTGAGTTCTGACCCTGCATACCCGTCAATTTAATAAGAATTTCCAGTCTTATTAAATTCATGAACATACATTCAAAACTAAACTAGCAACTTTAGAAGTCGCTTTGTGGCAGGTTTTAGGTGCTAGAAATGTATAATCAGACTCTGTGCCCAATAAATACGAAAGCACTGGTCAAATGTCAAGCAAGCAGACATACAATAGAAGTTGCCAAAAATGTTACTAAAATTTTGTACATGTGTAAAATTTTAAGCATACGTACATAGAAAGTTTAAAATTGCTATGCATTTCATTGAAACAATTGAAAAGTCCTTGTATTTATTTATCTTCAAATATACATTGATGTTTTCAAACAATGAAATGAATTGATATGCTAAACATAAAAGATCTCACACAAGCCATGAGTATAGCTCATTGTACTAAATTTCTTTCATAAGGAAATACACAAACAGATATATATACGAATGAAAGAAATAAAGAGTAGAGATAACCAGTCATTTCCTGTTGCCTTGATTGGTTATGAACTCTTTCCTTGATGCAGCAGAATCTAGCTCCAAGCTCCATGATAGCCAACATCGGTAAAAAACATAAAAGCAACTGATGTTAGATCCCAAAGGATCTAAGAAATGACTGCCTATTTCTACCACTACACATACTCTATCTGTTGATGCATTTCACTACGAAAGACAAGAAGCTGAAAGATATAAAGGTCATTTATGAGTGTCATGAGCCCATGCTCGAACCTCATGCAGTACAATTTATACATCATTAAAAGATCAGAGTTCAGACATCATAAAAACATCGTGCAAAGGTAGTGAGTATTCAGATGAATTCGAACATCTAAAGTTTCAAGAAACAACAATGCTCAATAGAGGAAGCAACATACAAAGATCATGCTCTCAGATCACATAAAATTCTGATGTGTGGGAAGATATACGGTTATTTGGAAAATTTTGCTTGCAAAGGAAGAAATCCACAAATATGACATACATAAATGAGTCATCCCACACTTAGTAAAAAGAAGAACCACATTTTTCCCATCAGTCAAATACAAGTGAAGAGAGTATATCAATAAAAAAAAATGTACAATTTTCCTAGCAGGATTCTTGTCCTCCCATGATTTTAACAAAATAATGAAGGCTGCTGAAAATACAGATATGGAAGAGTCAGCAAGATATACTTCATCAAATCCACTGATCTTGAAATATTGCAAATCATGAGACCCCAAATAATGAGGGTTTTGAAGGAGTCCAAAGAATTCAATTCATCTTTGCACATAAATAGACAATTTTAGGACTGAAGATAGACTAGTCATTAATAAAACAACCACTAACACTCATTCTAGTGCGGTAATTTCCAACATGGAGCTAGCTGATGAAAAGTCAATTTATAAGGACAACATTAGTCATAGTATAGCTCTATCAGATTCAATCAAGGAGACAGGGATCCTAAATATGAATGAAAATCTAAAGGACCATAATATTGAAGATGTAAGCATTGAAATTTCCAAAAACAACTCTAAATCTGAAGTATGGATAGAATTCATAGTGGGAAATGATCAAGTATTCACAGTGGGAAATGATCAAGTAGAACTTAAAACTACGAAAATTGTAAATGTAGGTTATGGAATGTGTCAAGCACTAAAACAAACATGGACAGAACAACTTCAGCAAGCTTAAAAGTCTCTAAATGTGGAATATATAGAGTCTTTAGGAATGACGAGTGAAAAATTGTCTGAAGTTATTCCGGTAGCAGCAAATACATTCAGATCTTAGGAACAAAAATTGGGAAATTCAAAAGATACAGAAGTAGCATCAAATTTAAGTGCTACCACCATTGTCACAACAGATCCAATCTCCCGTGAAACTAACAGCATGAGATGTGCTATTCAACATCTTGATGTCCAAATATCAGATGAAGTACTGACTTCTAGGATAGACAAAGATACTGATCCAAAGACAGATAATGGTACAAAATCAATATAATATTTACTTTTAAGAAAGAATAAGTGAATATCTGCATATTCAATAGAATAAAGCTTCCAGCGATAAAAAACATCAAGCAATGATATAGAGGTTATTAACCAAATTTCCATAGCAAAGGACTTGCAGTTTCTAGTCAAAGAAAATAAAATCCAAGCATACCCAGAAAATGTAACAGCAACCATTCTACATGGAGGCCGCACAATGGGTCATTAGACATATTGAATATGGAGGCAAGCAACACAGCCCATTCGGGTTTTTATTAAAAACACTTGCAAATTCATCCAGAGAAACAACAAACCCAATTCAGGTTTTAAAACATCAAGTTACAGTAGGAGTCCCAATCATGAGAAAAAGAGGAAAAAAGGAAAAGACACTATTTTAAGATATAGAACCCAAAACAACATACCTTCCAACAATACATGAATGACAACTTTGAAGTTTTTATTACTCTTCATCCTCAAAGTTCGAAGACCAGCGAGCAAACCCAAATGAGAAACACATCAATGAAGTTTTTAAGACCCTCGACCTCATACAAAATATTCAAAGATGAAACCCGTATAGCACTGAACCATGTTCAAAATGCAAAAAATGTAAACTAGAATGCATATATACGACAAACCCTTCTAGACACAGCGAGCTCATCAATGGCGGCACATAACTTAAAACCCTCAATTTTTTCAAGACCTCCAACATGCAAATGCAAAAATGAATGACACTTCGGGTATTCGAGCGTTATTATGCCTTCTTTTGTTTTTCATTAATATTTGAAATTCGGAAGTCATTTCTTGTGGTTTTATTCCCATTGCATTTGTCTTTGTGTTTGTTCTGTGGGGGGGGGGGGGGGGGGGACTTTATATTTTACCTTAGAGGGTGTCTTGTGTTAGGAAGGTTTTTATTCTTGCATAAGTGTAAAAATTGTAAAGAAATAAAGTTAAATGATTCATATAAATCATTTTTGTTATTTTCTTTTTTTTAATGCAAGAAAGAGGAATTTATTTTCTTTTTTGTAATAATCTTATTGTAAAGGGAATCTTTAAATGATGAAATTATAAATCATTTAAAGTATTTTCCTTTTTCAAAATGCAAAAAGAAAATGAGTCATTGTATGCTCATGTAATGGTCTTTAAGAGGGGAATCAGTTGGGAAACATGTGGAGAGAATATAGGGGGTCAAGTTTGACTTTGCCAAGTTAGTTTGTGGGTCTTTATGACCTGTTAGAGCAATTTTGGGGCAATTTTGAGTGACTCATTGGGTTCATTATGGGTTAGTAAAGTCTTAGCAGTGATGAGACTTCATTATGTGAGTTATTAAGTCCTCTTTTTGGGGCTATCATTCTGCATACGACCCAAGGAGTTGGGCATTGTACTTAATGAGTTTTCTAACTCATTTTGGAGGAGAGTTTTGATTTTATGATGAAGTTTTGAGACATCTTTCTGGAGTCCTGAGCTTTATTACAAGGTCTGTAATTCATGATTTTGGAGATATAATACCAGTAACAACACTGTGATCATGCTTTTTGGAGTTAATTGAAGCCTCTTCCTTTCTGCAATTCTGTGTGCATTCTTAAATGATTTGATGGATTAATTTGTGAATGTTTCATTGTTCCTTGTCTTTTCTGTCTCATTCCAGCACCTTTTTGTAGAAAAGTAAGTTTGCTTGCAGGTTATGATATGTGTTTATAGGTGAAATTAATCAAAGTGAGGTATTTTTTTGTCCTCCTTGTTGTAGTTTCAGTACTGAAACCTTATCCTAAATCATTTATGCAAGCCTTTATAGGAAATTGTGTTTTATGTCTATTTCATAAGAGCTATATAATCCGCTTTGTTATATGTGCGTTATATCTTCCTAGTAACTTCTGGTGTACCACCTCTTTAGTTTAAACTTTAGGTTTTAGGTTTGTTTTTCAGTCACTTCTTACCTTTTCCCTGCAAGTTTTTATTGAGTTTTTTAGAGTGTTTCACTAAAGAATCCAATAGGAGCCGGCCTAGAATCTAGAGGTTTCATTTCATTAGCCAGTCTCACATAGTGAAATGACTCCCATGTTAAGTAAGGGTTACTGAACATGACTAGTTCAGTAGGGTGCAAATCCTGAAACTTAACAATAAATTTTGATACAGTTCTGTGGCACAACAGACTTGGGCACATGAGTGAGAAAGGTATGAAATTAGTTCATTCAAAGAAATTTTTACCAGGTCTAAAATGTGTTAATATGGATTTCTATGAAAGTTGTGTGTATGGAAAGCAAAATAGATTGAGTTTTGTGAAGACTGGGAAGGAAAACAAAAAGGAGAAATTAGAGCTTGAGCATACCGATGTATGGGGACCGGCTCAGGTATCTTCCCTTGGTAGCTCTCATTATTATGTTACATTAATTAATGATGTAACTAGAAAAGTATGGGTTTATTTCCTTAGACAAAAATCTAATGTATTTCAAACTTTTAAGAAATGGAAATGCTTGGTTGAAAATGAGATTGGTAAGAAATTAAAATTTTTAAGATCTGATAACGGTGATGAGTATTGTAGTCATGAATTTGAAGATTATTGCTCCACTAATGGTATTCATAGACAGAAAACTATTCCAAGGACTCCATAGGAAAATGGAGTGGCTGAATGCATGAATAGGACTATAATGGAACGTGCAAAGAGCATGAGGTTGCATGTTGGGTTGCACTTACACATGTGGGCGAAGGCTGTCAATACTACTATATATTTGATTAATAGAGGTCCCTCTACTCTTTTGGGTTGTGGTATTCCAGAAGAAGCATGGACTGTTAAGAAGGTGAGTTATTCTTTTCTCAAAACCTTCAGTTGTGAAGCATTTGCTCACATAGATTCTAAAAATAGAACCAAGCTAGAAGCCAAGTCAAAGAAATGTGTATTTGTTGGATATGGCATTAATGAATTTGGTTATAGGCTTTGGGATTTTCAAAATCAGAAAATTGTAAGAAGTAGGGATGTCATATTCAAAGAGAAAGTGTTGTACAAAGATCTGTTCCAGCAACATGAGAAGAAAGAAGATGATTATGTAGTGTTGGATGATATTCCAAAAGTTGATGTTCCAACCATTCCTCATGATGTGCAACAACCGCAACAACAAATACCACATACACCGGTGAATGATAGATGGCCAACAAGGAAAATTAGACCTCCACAAATATTTTCTCCCTCTTTGTATTCTATTTAATTACTGATGTTGGTGAACCTTAAATTTATGATGAAGTTGTGCAGGTGGATACTAAGATTCAGTGGGAGTCTACAATGAAAGATGAAATGGACTCTTTGTTCAAAAATAAAACTTGAGATTTATGCAAGTTTCCTACAAGTAAAAGAGCTTTACAAAATAAGTGGGTTTATAGGTTGAAAGAAGAGGAAGGAGGTAAGAAAAGATTTAAAGCTAGGTTAGTTGTGAAAGGATTTGCACAGAAAAAGGGCATTGATTTTGATGAGATATTTTCTCTTGTTGTTAAGATGACTTCTATCCGTATTGATTTAAGTCTTGTGGCTACTGAAGATTTGCATTTGAAGTAGCTTGATGTTAAAACAACCTTCCTTCATGGTGATTTGGATGAAGAGATATATATGGCTCAGCCATGGGGATTTGAGGTCAAAGGTAAGGAGAACTTAGTGTGCAAATTGAAAAAAAGTTTATATGGCTTGAAGCAAGCACCTCGGCAATGGTATCTGAAATTTGATAATTTTATGCATGAGCATGGTTACAATAGGTGTCATTTAGATCACTGTGTTTACTTTAAGAAGTTGGATGATGACAACTACATTATTTTATGTTTATATGTTGATGATATGCTTGTAGCTGGGTCTAACATGAATCACATTAAGGGGTTGAAATGCCAATTAGCACATGCATTTTCTATGAAGGATTTGGGGGCAACAAAAAAAATCCTTGGTATGAAGATTTGTAGAGATAGGAAGAAAAGAACATTGACACTATCTCAGATTGATTATATTGAGAAGGTGTTGCAATGTTTCTTTCTGGAGAATGCTAAAGTTTTCAACACACCATTACCTAGTCATTTGAAGTTGACTAAGGAGACTTGTCCTAAGACACAAGAAGAAGAGGATAAGATGTCCAAGGTACCCTATGCTTCAGTTGTAGGAAGCTTGATGTATGCTATGGTATGTACTAGGCCAGATATTGCACATGTAGTGGGAGTTGTTAGTAGGTATATGAGTCATCTAGGAATTGAGCATTGGAATGCTGTCAAATGGATTCATAGATATTTGAGAGGAACATCCAACAAGTGTTTACATTTTGGGGGCTCTACTACTGATTTATAGAGCTATGTTGACTCAGATTTAGTAGGGGATATTGATACCAAGCAAAGTACTACAAGTTATGTCTTTATTGTTGGTGGGGTAGCCGTGAGATGAGTTTCTAGGTTACAGAAGGTTATTGCTTTATCCACTACAAAGAAAGAGTATGTAGCTACTACAAAGGCAGTCGAGGAGATGATATGGCTTCAATTTTTCTTGGAAGAATTGGGATATCCTCAGAAGGAAAATTATTTATTCACAGATAGTTAGAGTTCCATTCATCTTGCAAAGAATTCAGCTCTACATTCAAAGACCAAACACATCTAGTTGTAGTACCATTTCATTCGGTCAGTTTTGATGGATGGATAGTTAAAGCTAGAGAAGATACATACAAATGACAATCCAACAAATATGTTGACCAAGGTAGTAACAAGGGAGAAGCTGAACTCTATAGCTTCGGTTGGTCTTCTAGACTGAACGTGAATAAAAGAACAGCAGAGTCCAGGGCAGTTTGATCCAGTGGGAGCCCCATGTGGTAGTGATATTGCTATAGGATCAGTCTCCAAGTGGGAGATTGTTGTCTAGTGTGGAGTCTGATCAATCCCCAAGTGGGAGATTGTTAGTTTGTGGTGATTGATTAGGAAAGTACTGTACATACTTCATAAATTTTTTGAATTTTTTTTTTGGGCCGTGGCCGATGTTGTGGCCGACATATGACCAACATATGGCCGATATGTTGTAACCCTAAAGTGGCATAAAATTACTTGTATAAAAGGGCTCAGGGTTAGGTATTTTCATTAAGTTGTGATGCAAAATTGGTTCTTGTGGCAGTATTGAGTTGTAAGGGGTTACAGATTGCAATCAGGTTATAATCATTGGATTGTAATAATATTAGACTTGTTGTTTGGTGGACATAGCCCAAGGATTCGGTGAACCACGTTAAATCTTGGTGTCTTATGTTCTTTTCTATGTGATCTATTATTTTCTATTATTGGTTATATTTGCATGTAATTGTTATTTCTATTTGTGGTTTAATCCTAACAATAACCTATGACACCTTTCAACACATTTCATGGAAACATATTTCCCTAGGGGTCCTAGCCTAAGGGACCTATTTCACTTGTTCATATGGGTTGAAAGGTGTCATATAAAAACTTATGACCCCTTTTGACACATTTAATGACAATATATGTCTGTAGGGACCTATTTCAATTTCTCATATGGGTTGAAAGCCTTTCGACACATTTCATGATAACATATGTCCCTAGGGGTCCTAGGACCCATAGTGACCTATTTCAATTTTTCATATGGGTCAAAAGAGCAATAGGATAACCTATGACCCCTTTTGATACATTTCATGATGACATATGTCACTAGGGGTCATAGGACCGCTAGGGACCTATTTTAATTGTTCATATGGTTTGAAAGGGGTCATAAGAAAACCTATGACCCCTTTTGAAAAATTTAATGATGACATATGTCCCTGGGGGTTCTAGGACCCCTAGGGACCTATTTCAATTGTTCATATGGGTTGAAAGGGGTCATAGGATAAATTCATGACTCCTTTCGACACGTTTCATGATGACATGTCCCTACGGGTCCTAGGACCCATAGGGACCTATTTTTAATGTTCATATTGGTTGAAATCCCTTTTCACACATTTCATAACGACATATGTCCCTATGGGTCCTAGGACCCCTAGCGACCTATTTCAATTGTTCATATGTTTGACACATTTCATGATGACATATTTCCCTATTTCACTTGTTTATATGTGTTGAAAGGTATTTCGATACATTTAATGATGGCATATGTCACTAGGCATCACAAGCCCCCTAGGGACCTATTTCAATTGCTCATATGGGTCAAAAGGGGTCATAGGTTATCCTATGACCCCTTTCGACACATTTCATGATGACATATGTCCCTAGGGTTCCTAGGACCCCTAGGAACCTATTTCAATTGTTCGTATGGGTCAAAAGGGGTCATAGAATAACCTGTGACTATCCTGTGACCCCTTTTGACATGTTTTATGATGACACATGTCCCTATGGGTCCTAGGACCTCTAGGGACCTATTTTAAATATTCATAAGGGGTCATAGGATAACATATGGCCTATTTTGACACATTTAATGATGATATATGTCCTTAGGGATCCTTGAAATGGGTCATATGATAACCTTTGATCCTTTTCAACATATTTAATGATGAAATATGACCCCTAGGCACCTATTTCAATTGTTGGTATGGGTCGAAAGGGGTTATAGGACAATCTATGACCCCTTTCTACACATTTAATGACAACATATGTCTCTAGGGGTCCTAACATCCCTAGAGACCTATTTCAATTGATCATATTGGTTAAAATGCCTCATAGATTAACCTATGACACTTTTTGACGTATTTCATGATGACATATGACCCCTAGGGATTTGTTTCAATTGTTCATATGGGTCGAAAGGGGTCATATGATAACCTATGACCCCTTTCGATACATTTCACGATGACATATGTCCCTAGAAGTCTTAAGACCCCTAGGGACCTATTTCAATTGTTCATATGGGTGGAAAGGGGTCACAAGATAATTGATGGCCTCTTTCAACATATTTCATGATGACATATGTCCCTAGGTGTCCTAAGACCCTTAAGAAAATATTTCAATTGTTCATATGGGTGAAAAGGAGTCATAGGTTATCCTATGACCCCTTTCGACACATTTCATGATGACATATGTCCCTAGGGGTCCTAGGATCCCTAAGGACCTATTTCAATTATTCATATGGTTCAAAAGGGGTCTTAGGATAACCTAAGACCCCTTTCAACACATTTAATGATGACATATGTCCCTAGGGGTCCTAGGATCCCTAAGGACCTATTTCAATTATTCAAATGGTGCAAAAGGGGTCTTAGGATAACCTAAGACCCCTTTCAACACATTTAATGATGACATAAGTCCCTAGGGGCCTATTTTAATTGGTCATGTGGGTCGAAAGGGATCATAGGATAACCTATAACCCCTTTTGACACATTTCATGATGGCATAGGTCCCTAGAGGTCCTAGTACCCCTAAGGAGTTGTTTCAACTATTCATTATGGTTGAAAGGGGTCATAGGATAACCTATGAACCCTTTCGACATATTTCATGACAACATATGTCCCTGGGGGTCCTAGGAGCCCTAAGGACCTATTTCAAATGTTCATATGGGTCAAAAGGGGTCATAGGTTTGAACACATCTCATGACAACATATATCCTTAAGGGTCCTAGGACCCCTAGGGACAAATTTAATTTTTCATTTAAATCAAAAGGGGTCATAGGATAACCTATGACCTTTTTCAACACATTTAATGATAACATATGTCCCTAGGGGTCATAGGACCCTAGGGACTAAATAAAAAATAATAATATAATACATTATATTATAATATATAATAATATAATGTGTTATATTATATAATATATTATAATATAATGTGTTGGATTATATTATATATAATAATATAATCTATTTTAGTATAGTATATAATAATATCACATATATTATATTATATTATATCATATTATAACATAATATATTCTTTACCTATTAATACCCTAAAAAGATACCACTTCCTCATGATATCATATTATAATTTATAATAAAATATATCATATTATTATATATTATAATATATACTAATATATTATATTATAATATATGATATTTTATTGAAATATATAATAATATACTATATTGTAATATGTCTATATATTATATTAAAATATAACATTTTATAATATATTGTATTATAGTATACTATTTATAACCTATGAAATGACATACAAGTCATTTAGTTTGAAACATGAAATATATTTCAAATTTCAAATGAGATTTGATTTGGCGGGCTTTTTTGGGAACCCTAACTATTGGGTATTCGATATGGCTTGACAAAAACCAAGCCTAAATGGTCAATGCCTAAAAAATAACAAAAATGTGTTTTCCCCCTCTTTTTCTGAGTTTCACACTTTGAGGGTGTACTTGATGACTTTTTCCCCACCCGATTTTGATGAAATGAAAAGGGTTTCTTAAGAACGTTGTCATCTTTTCATCAATATAAATACTGTCAAAATATGTGTTCATTAAGTAATTACTACTTATTTTCTGATGGAGTTACCTATAAAGTGTTGATTGACATAGTCATTGAAAAATACCTATAACTTTCAAATGGTACAACCTTTTTAAAATCTCAAAGATTTGTTGCATTCTATGATTTGCCTATTGTGAGGAGAAAAAAAGAATTCTGTTAAGTTTTGAATGAGTTAAGGTGGTCAGACATAAGAGTTTTTTTAAATTTTGAAAATGTTGTAGAAAAAACTTCATAATTAATTGTTTATTTGGAATAAAATTACTTAAAAATATGTGTTGCATCTGGGCATGACTCTACTTGCTATATCTACAATCTTATAAAAATATATTATTATTTGATTTTGATTAAGGTGGTCAGATATACACCTAATTCTTATTTTTCTCCTAAAGTTTTTGTACCACTGCATTGAAATCCAAAAAATTGACCAATCAAATTAGTTTTTTTTGTTTTTTTTTGTTTTTTTTTTTGTTTTTTTGTTTTAGAAAAGGGCTAATAGTTTAGAAACCACATTCAATTTCCTATTTATTTCATTCTTACAACTTTTTGATATAAGATTCATAACTACTTCAAAATTTCACATCAAATTGACTAACCTTGATTTGTTGATTTTTCATTACCACTTAAGGAACTACTTTGGTACACCATGATCTTGCACATACCAACAAAGCTATTCTTGGATTCCTCTTTCTCATTGTCCATATCATGGAGGATATATTCTGAAATAATTGATCTTTTTCCTCTTCTTGTTCTAGCAAATCCTCTGATTTCTATAAAGGCTTAAACACCAATGTTTGTTCCTCAAGAGAAGGAACAACTTTGGTTTCTTCTTTTCTTCTTCCATAAAAGAGAGAAGCTCTTTAAATATTATGATGGGTCCTCTTCCATATGTCCAACCTTTACTTCTATGTCCTCCTCAAGCTTAGGTGAAGGCTCACAAATAGAAGATTGCAACTCCTCCCATGATAGCTTCAGCTTTGTTTTACTCTCCCAAAATTACATGTTAGGACCATCAATAGTCCATATAGTCGGTTCACCCTTAAAGAGTGAAATGGAAACAGGTATATAAGGTTGAGAGGGTATAATTTGTCTAATAGGGAGTGAAGAAGTTATAATAGTAGGTTGTTGTAATGGAGGGGGATTCTTAAATCTTGGAATGATATATTTTGGAGAAGGGGATGCCTCTACTTCTTTGGTCTAAAAAATGAGCTAACTTTAGCCTCATTTCCTCTTCTTATTCTACAACAACTTGCCTTGAAAATTTCTCCTCAAAATGTCTCGATTGTGTCTCTTTCTCTTCCTCTTCTTGGAGATAGGCCCAATATGCCATCTCCTCTTGTTGTCAACCTAGCTCTTGTTGCCTTGAAATCTCATCAAGCTTCCTATCTTAGGCTAGCAACTACACATTTTGTTCATTCAACCTTAAGTCCACTTCTCCATTGTGTTTAGGAAAGTTCAAGTCAACCTCTCCATTATGTTCATGAAACTTCAATTCAATCTTCCTTTGGAATTCCAACATCAAGTCTTCAAGCCTATTGTATGGAGATGTTAGGATGGGTGAAGAAGGGGTGGGAGGAGAATATGCATAATGGATATTGGACGAGAATATGCAATTTGGGCCATAACTAACTTGAGGCTGAGATTGATATTGATAGTAGGAGGGCTCAAGGGAAGCACTTTTAGGATATGGGGGATAATAGTAATCATTTCTGTGAAATGGATCTGTGATTAGAAGTTCATTAGAGCTACAAATTCATAGAAAATATTGAAAATCACAAAAGAGCAAGAATGATCTTTACATACCGACACTATTTCTTTTTGAAACTAGTAGATTTGCACCTAGAGTTACCATGATGTTTGATAAAATGCCTCCAAAGAATGATGTCATTGAGAAAATACCCAAATTCTCAATGGATATTGAACTAGCTAACCAGTGGGCAAATGTAGTTGAATATGTGTCCCAACAAGTGTGCCCAAAATTGTTGACACAAAAGTTTGCACCCATGCCCCATGTGTTATCTTTGGGTGACCTCGTGTAACATGGAAATAATCTCCAAGTATGGAACTTGCACTATGAGGTTGAATCTCCAAAGAAAGTCAACTTCCTTACAATCAAGATGCACCTAAACTACTGCTTAGAGGGAAAAGGGAGGAATGTATAAAATAAAATGCTAAAATGGAAAGGGGGTGATGTACCAGATTGAAACATGGTTACTACATTTTCCTATGGATGCAATAAACATCAATAAAATACCCATATTGGTTCTTTTCTATCTTCCTAGAGCTTGCATGCAAGTTATAACTTACCGGATGCTAAAAGGAAAAATAATTTCAATGCATAGAAATTGCCAACAGGTTAAACACAACATACAAACTAAGAAAATAGAAAAGAAAACATTTGCTACAAGGCAAATGAATAACGTACAAGACAATAGAATGACAAGAAGAGGTAAAAAATAAAGGAATTTAATTAATGCAAGGCAAAGGAAGTTACAATTATAGAGCACAATGCTGATGTAATGAACTAGAGAAGAACCCAAAATATTTATAAAGAACTTCCTTTTAAATAATTCAGGCATAACTAAAATACATAGATTGAAGTTCAAGCCCAACCACAGTGGAGTTAAAGGTTACATAGAAGAGAAATAAATAAATATCAAAATAAAATTTGACCTTTGAAGCAACTTGATTATCAAAACTAGCAGCAAAGAGCCAAATGAATACACCCAACAGATGGAAGGATAAATATGATAGATATCATCTATGCAAGTCAATAAATAGGCATGGTGTATACTGGCATCATGACATCAGAACCAAAAAAATTGATTTGCATTTAATATCTTGCTCAAAAAATGTGTCATGGCTGCAAATAATCAAATCACATAGTTGTCAAAAAAACTATCGGGATGGGATAGAACAAAGTGCAAACCTACATGTGTACACATGTAAAGTTGACATATTAACTATCACCATTTTGCAAGCACCTCTAGTAAGTCATTGCAAAAAAAAAAAAAAAAAAACCTAGGTCATTGATCATAAAAAAGACGTATAACATAAAACATGATAAATGTGGCACTAGGAAGGGCCCAAAACACATTTTGGTTGAACATAAAGGAAACAAGTGGCAAAATCTTGAATGTTTTCACCATTTTGCAGAGGGGAAAAGTGAACCCTACAAAATAGTAAATTGTGCACACTACCTGTTAACCCGCAATGAACAATTTTAGCCCATTGAAAATTTCTCAGATCGGTTATCTATGATGGGCTAAATGGGGGAAAAATAGCCAACAATAAACATATAATCATGAGACCAATCTAAAATATATCTTGAGTAAACAATGACATCAAACTCCAACTCTCTAAAATATAACATGTCAAAAAATCACAACGTTAGCATAGTCAATATAAATTATAAATTATTCAAGTCAATATGTCACCTAATAAACCATGCCAAACCAAATGAAAATCTAAACCAATGTGTACAGCTCTCCAAGAGCATTCCATTGACTATTTAAGTTCATCAAATGCCCAAGTTATGCTCAAATATTAACAATAAAAATCACCTAACTTCCGGGCTCATAAAATATGACAAATGTCAAAATCACAGAATCAATCCTATACCATTGTCTAACTCTCTGAATCTTCTTTCTAATGACTATAAGACGTTTAAAATCTGACATCTTGAGTGAAAGTTATGGTCGTTTGAACAAGACCTTTTCACTTATATAAACCACTTTCAAAGTGATTCTTTTTTCAATGACGAAAAATTTCAATGGGGATTAACTTTGATGATCGTTACGACTAACAATTAATTTTTCTCTCAACATAGCCAAATTAGGGCAAATTCTATATCAAAATTTATAGAAAGGTCAACCAAGATCTAATGGTGGGGTCTATTTTTGTCCAGGAGGTCATTTTTGTAAGCTCCTCTCTAATGATCTCATTTAAATGAAATATCTAAAAAACCCTTTTGACCAATAATCTCACATGGCCAAAATATGTCAACCCATCATAACAATAAATCTAAAACCCTCAAATCTGCAACAAAAAATATACAAAACCCATATATCTTGCCTTTTCACTCTTTCATGCATTTTCATGGATCTAACCTAGGGTTACACTTGTAAAGAAACTTGCAACAAAAAAATCACCTTTTCAACATAGTCCATAATAGATCTTAAACAAATAAGCATTTAGAATCCACATGCAAGAAAATAAACACCATACCCACAAAAATGTGACACAGATATACTCTAGAAAACCTAGCGTCCAAAAGTATCAATTACCATTTATTATAGAATGTCAATTAATTAATCTGAAAGAATCAATTAATTAATTAAAATATTTTGAATTTTGATGACTAATCTGAATAGAATGTAGAAAAAAAACTTTAAATCTTACACATCTAAACAAAAAATAAATAACAAGAAGTACTTAAAAAAAAGTCATTAATACAAATAAAAGGTATTGTTAACTATGATCTTCTGTGATCTGTGTTCTGGCTTCATTTTACAACTGTCTTCACTGTTTTTCTCAGTTCGTTGCTGTCTCATTCTCTCTTTTATAATAAGACAGCTTTACATGCCAACATATTAGTTAACTGCCGCCTATGGTTGAAAGGGAAACATAAACTTATAAATTCGCACAAAAGCATTTAAAAAAGGTCCCATGGATTATATGATATTGACGTCTGACTTTTCATATGTATTCTACGGTGCTCCACAATACCCATCCAAAGTTTCTTCTCGAAACATTTTAAAATAATTTTATTTTAATTATTATAAGTTAATAACATTTAATTAAAAATATCTTCTCAGTTCAAGGAAGCCTCTTCCTGCATATTTCAGGTGTAACATTCTCAAAATTACATAATGTCCTTTGGGACTCTTAAGCAAAAATAATCAAACTAAAGAAGATTATATTGGACCCCAATCCCCACGTCCTTAAAATTGCTAATAACCAATTTTCTTAGTTTTCTTAAACCTCCCTAAAATGGGTAATGACCAAATTTCCTTTTTTCCTTTCTAGACTTCTTGACTTGGCTTTGGAGTTTTAACTTGGCTTTAGAGTTTAAATTTTAAATTTATAGTGCGGTAGGAATATGAGTGAAATAGGCATATGTAAGTTTTCTGTTTGGGTGCACCAAATCGGAATAGCGAATAGGAATACATACTTCATTTTTGACACAAAAATGGGCATTTGCTATTCCACCTAAATAAATGGAATTAGAATAGGTATTCCTATTTCAATTTTATTTAGTTTTAAAAACATAAATTTTTGTGTGCGTAAATTCCCTATCAAATTCTGACTGAACCAAAGAAGAATAGGAATATGTATCCCATTTTCTATTCCTGAATAACTATTCATACCCCATATTTCTATTCCCCAGCCAAACAGACCAAAGTCTGAAATTTTTTTAATGGTATAACAAAATTTTAACTAATGACACATTTATTTCATTTAAAACACAATTCCTCAAACAGCTTCAGAGAAAACTCCTAGTACGTTTCGTGCAAATAATCCCTATAGAAGCTTTGTAAAACCCCTTTCTTGTAAACATTAAAAAATGGGTACATTCATTCTGTCAGAAATATCGAACAAAAGAAAGCCGATTAATAAAGCTCAAAATTTAAAACTTTTGACCCTAAAAAATGCAATTAAGCTTACATCCTACGCAGTCGTGTGCCAAAATGCAATTATGTACAAACAAAAAGAATAAGGTCAACTTGTAAAAAAAATCATGCATGATAAATGTATGTGTAATTTTTTTAAGTTAATTTATAGATTTGTATTTTATGAACAACTGTTCATATGAATAATGTACGAAAATAAATATCATCTTTCTTATACAAGATTTGAGATTAGTTTATCTGAATAATTCATGAGTTCAATTTAGTGACCTCTATTTCATTCAAAATAGTCAAAACCAGAAAACAAAGAAATAAACCGTCATCAAATTACAAGACAATAGATTTGCCATTAACATGTCATTGATATATAGACAACGCACATTTAAAAGTTACAGCAATCTTTAAATATGAAAGAAGGATTTTAATGACGTCTGAAGAACTAAATATATATCCTCGCCAATTATCCATTAATGTCCATTGCAACTGGAAGCTCTACACATAATGCTACTTGCAGAGACGCCAGATCTGAGAATTACTGATCAAGATCTGAAATCGATTGACAAATTGACATGAAATCCTTGAACGAAGAAGGAAAAAAGGGTAAATTGAATAAACAGATTACTAAAGAATTCATGTAACAAGTGATCCATCTCTGGACACAGATTAATACAAGTACCAAGTACAATTTATTTCTTGTTTCGTCTTTCCAAGGATGGAAATCAAATAATACCCAATATACTATACCGAAATCATTACCATGTCCATAACAGAATGCATTAACAGCAGCAAATCACCTGGTTCTCCATCAGTTCATGGAATTCGCGATCTGGGGCTTCGACCTATGTAACAAAAGCAATCAATCCCTATGTAATAAACCCTTGCACCAAAAAAGGCCAGATCGAAAACCTAAGAATAGCGCTTGCCATTGACAGGATCTTGTCCGTGAAGCTGTCCATCATCAAAATTCTGAGCATAATTGAAAGAATCGTAAGTAAAACCCTCATGTCTGACAGGTCCTCTGTGTACAAACTTCCTGAAATGTGCCCTAATCTTACAAAACGCCTGATTCAAACAAGATCTACGATCTCCCAACATAAGATCTTCTTCATCACAGATCGAAATCTTTCGGCAGAGGATGTTCTTCTTCCTAGTGATCCATCCCCAACCCCACTCCACCCATTTCTTCAGCGACGCCGAATCTGATCCCGTTAAAGGCATGCTCTGGCTCCTCTGAAACGGCCATGAAGAATTCCCGCCAGATCTGAGAGAATTTCCATCAGATCTGGCGCTGTAACTCTTGCTGAATGATGAAATCCTCTTCCTCAAGCTCCCCTGTGATGAAGCGGTCTGATCTTGAGCACTAATGGGCAGATTCCACTGCTTTTCTCCTCCCAAGCTCCACATTCTCTTGGCAGGAAGGATTTCACAAAGAGCATTCATTGCCCTCGCCATGAATGCACCAAGGATTTCACTGAACTTCCAGTCAGATTCACAACTTTATTCCGGATGGCCTGCAGAGTACAATGCAGTCAATGAGAAGATTTAGGGTGTTTTGAGAAATATAGGAAGTGCGGGAGAGAAGAAGAGAGCATATATGTCGGTGCAACAGCAACGCACAGGCTGGTTTATTGAGTAGGTTCCAAACAATTCTCCACTCAATCATTTTTTTTCATTGGATGCTAATTTACACTTTTTTTTGTCGTCATCACAGCTGTTGGACAGGCTCTTCTTATTTGTATTTGCTTGACATGTGACTCAACAAGACTGCACTCCTACACTACAAAATAGTAATTTCTATGTGTTGGAGAATTAAAAGGCCAAGTCTTCTAGGAAACATTTCGCTCACATTTCTTTAGATAGTTAATTAATTATGTGTTTTAAGGGAAACTAAAAGGTCAAGTCTAGGAAATATTTTAAATTGGTTGACATTTCTTTAAATAGTTAATTATGTGTTTTAAGGAAAAATAAAAGGTAAAGTCTAGGAAATATTTTAAGCATTTCTTTAAATTGTTTTATACCATTTAGTCATTAGGATATACTATAGTATCGATGGTTGAATGTTGTATGGAAG
Source organism: Cupressus sempervirens (assembly GCA_028749045.1). Taxonomy (NCBI): domain Eukaryota; kingdom Viridiplantae; phylum Streptophyta; class Pinopsida; order Cupressales; family Cupressaceae; genus Cupressus; species Cupressus sempervirens. The sequence continues at coordinate 520,527,783 of CM053790.1, forward strand.
TTTTGACTTCTTATCAATGATGATCATAGTAAGAAGGAAATTTGAGTTATGCAACATCGAGTAATTGATGTCATGGTGCATCTTGCTAGTTAGATAGTTATTTCCCACTTTATAATTTTATAAAAACTTAGTTTGTGGGCATGTGTAGTAATAACTTATATATGTTCTCTTCTTACAATGAAATAGTTTAATTGGTTGTCCTGCCTTAATATGGCATTGTTTACAGTTCTATGAGAACCTAGCTTAGTGGAGAGAGGGTCTTATAGTGGAACACACAAAATTTTATGAGATATTTCATATCATTCTCAATCTTATACATCTACTTACTTGTCAAGTCCTATATCAAAACAATTGGTTTCGAACCCCATGATCATATGTAATGACACATCAACATTTTTTTTGCTAAGGCATCCAAAATGGTCTAAAAAAACTAAGATCACAGTTGTGCTTATTGGTACATTAATGTGGAATCACATTATTGGTTGTATAAAACCTAGTTTATGGGTATTTGTAGTAATGATTTATATATATTATTGTATCCTAATGAAACATTTTAATTTGTTGTCTTGCCTTAATATAGCCTCATGTATGGTTGTATGAAAACCTTGTTTAGTTGAGAGAGTCTTATAGTAGAACATCCAAAATTCTATGTGCACATTTCATATCATTCTTAATCTTGTACAACTCGTTACTTGGAAAGTCTCATTTTGAAAAAAATTGGTTTCAAGTCTCACCTATCATATATAATGGCGCATCATCATTTTTTTTCTAAGGCATCTAAGATGGTTTTAAAAATACAAGATCATAGTTGTGCACTAAGTCATTGTGCTTATTGGTACACTAATATGGAATCACATAATTGTTTTTTTAGATTTGTCATTTCTTTTTGGGAATAAGTATTGATGTGACACTTTTTGTGCTCCAATAAAGGACTAAGTATGCCCAAGTACTATGCCTATTATTGGACCACTACCGACTCTTCTTTTATAATGATTTATACCTTATACCTATATACTTAATTTTATTTTAATTAACTTTTTGTTATGAGTAGGTTTGAAGAGATTCTATATTTGTTTACAATAGAAATCAAGAAACATAATTGAAGCTAGTTAATAGTAAGATTATAGTCTAGTTACTTAATTCCATCTACTGCCACACAAAATAGTCATACAAAGGAAAATAAATGGAAATGCCTAGCAAAATAAAGGAGTAATTCTCTGTATAATATTAGGGTCTTGCCTAGTAGATTACTCACCTAAACGTGTTTAATATAGAATGAAATTTCTTTTAGGAAGATGTGTCTTCTTCCTTTAAATGATAGTCTAGGGCACACCATTTCTCAAATTCTCAAATTAGGGGGGGACAGAGGAGGATAATTTTTTATTGAAGTCATGACCTATATAACAATAAGCTACTTTGTAATTCATCAAACATAACATTACTTATTATAAATTAAATCTATGCAATTAATTCCTTTAAAAAAGAAAGAAAGCAAGAGCAAAGTTGTTATATTTTTATCAAATAACATTTCACTTTTGTAGAAAGAACATCATAAGAACTCAAAATTTATATACTTTCATCACTATCTCGACTATTAGTTATAAGAAAACAAGTACAAGAACAAGTATAGAAGTTTATATGATATCTAATAAAGAGGGGGAACATCATCAAGCTACTTTAGCTCCAACCCAAAACCAAATGGTTCCTCACACATCCTCCAATTGAAGAATGGCCCTTCCAAACTTAAGGGTGTTACAATCGATGAAACTACTATCATTTGAGCTTAGTGTTTAGGCCCTACACTACTCTAGTTGATCACACTTTAGGTAAATCCCTATCCAATATGACCTCACTAACTCATAGGTGTAGTTGTGCTTATAAATTGGTGCATAAAAATCTCCACCTTGGCCAATGTTTTCATAGTTGCAAGTGCTAAAGAGCACATCAATAATGTTCACCAGCCTATTTGGCTAGAAAAACAATTTAGGATTTGTTATCCTAGCAATCTAGCTTTTTTTGGATGCTAACTGCATCTTGACAAGGATTTAGAGATCATTGACCACTTGACTTTGTGTTAATTAGTTACTTTATAGACTAAACTTTGAACCATTTTGTTGCGTTATGAATATAGAAAACTACAATCTAATAATATGATCATGTCATTTTTAATGAACTTTAGTTGTTATGCAAGTTTCTTAAGACACCTTCTACATAAACTTGTGCTTGCATACTTGCACTCCCATATATGCATACATGTGTCTCTCGTATAACACCCCACCAGGTGACCCAAAGAAATTAACCTAAAGTTTCACTAAGTTTGTCAAACATTTTTTTTTGAAAGATAATAAACAATAAGAGATAAATAGTAGAAGCAATTACTCACATACATTTATCAATTGAATATGAAATATATCTAATCAAATTCAATAACCAAGTACCACTAATCATAAGACATAATCATCAAACTGGCCTACAAGAATTTGGCAATACAATCTGAAAAGTCAACTAGGGGTAGGCATTACATCTTTTATAAGAGCTTTTTATTGTATAAATCACATCACATTAGGGGAAATGACCCAATAGTCACTCAGGCTAACTTCGTGCATCTACAGTTCCTAATCCATATGTTGAAATTTGTCAATTTTTCGATGAACCTTTGTAAGTGAGTAAAGAGCTTAAAGCTAATCTTTCGACTTTCTTGAATTTACAGAGATCTCTATAGAACTTGTAGAGTGTGAGGTCATCTAAAAGTGTCATTTTAAAATATTTGCCCAAAAGCCACCACTAAAACTCCCCAATATCTACTCACCCAAAAATTGTACTTTTTGCACAAATGAACCAATCAACAACCAAGAAAACTAAAAAATGATCAAGTATTAGTTCATGTGTGATCAACTATTAGTACATGCACGATCATTTTTTGGGCTTTTTATGAGTAGTAATTGTGGGGAAGGGTAGCGGTAAGTGGAGGATTGGACATGGCTGCATTGCTTACATGGACAACAATGGGCTCATTTTCCCTATCAATTTTTTCATATTAGGTTTAAAATAATCATTGATCTAAGTTGATAAATGGCATAAGGACAAGATCTCTCTACATTTTTTCCTTGCCAAGTAGGTTAGTAAAAGTACTAAACAAGATAAGTGTTCAAAGGCTATTAAGAAACATAGATAAACTCCACTTTTGATTCTCTTAGTTAAGTGTATGATAAGAAGAATGTTGTTCCTAATTAAAAATGTTATTTATAGATGAAAACTCTTGAAATAGCTTAAATTCTTACTAAACAATATTCGACTTAGAACAAAAAGTTGAATTATAGTCTCTTCTACTTCCTAGCATTGTAAATTTGATTAAGTTCACTAGCTATCAAAAAAATCTCTAACACGAAGTTCAACATCTTTTGCACTTGCACTTTTTCTTGTACACCAAATGTTTAAATCAATGCCCACAAACCCTCTTCTCACCAAGTTAAAGTACAATCTTGACTAGTTTAAGTCTCATTTATATTAGAAAGGTTATATTATGTTTAATGGGTAAATTCAAACCCGTGTTCTTGCCTTCGGTCTCTTAGACCCTTCGTAGAGTGTATTAGATTTGTTTAAAGCATATGAATTAAGCATTCTAATACAATCAATTGCACCAATATTTATTCCCTTTAATTAAAGAAAAATATGTGAATATTATTAGACTCTTTAAAGGCTCATATGAAAGGTGCAATCAATTATAATCTAGTTAATTTAAATAGTCCTATGATTGGATTTTTCATAACATTCCTAGTTGACTTGTATGGTGACATGCTAGATTGCATTTGGTTATCTTCTTAAAAGTTTCTCAAGAATTAGATGAATTTGGTCAAATTGTGATTTCAATTACGTTATAAATATATTTTATATACAAGGCACATTACATGTGCTCATGAATGTGTGAAACCTACAAGAACACTATTTTTTTTCCGCTTACATGGAGGTATCCCCACGACCTAAGCCCAGTGATGACCAGCAGCTGATGTGAGCTAGGCAAAACTAGTCCTCCATGGGTGAAGAGCAACACACAAGCCACTCTCACTGAATAGACAATAGACACCGTGCACCCTAAGGGTCTGAAATAGACAATAGACATATTTTCAAATCTTCCAGAATATATCACAGATAACTTATTTCTCATGTATTTTTAAATGCTAAGCACAAGTAGTTATTATTACAATGTACACAAGTAATAACATTATTATTACAACGAACTTTCTCTCATTGAGTTTACGTATTCTTGGTCTCTATTGTTGATGGTTTCTTCAATGGAAGAAGACGATATATGTGTTTATTAATCCGATTATATTATACATTCCCAAAAGTAAGGTTCGATCAAGTGATTACTTGGTCTCTATTGAGATCATAACAGATTTATGTCATCAAATATGCTGATGGTGCTCCACAAACTAGCTATTCAACCATCATAAAAGTATTCTTTTGAATATTAGAAACTATTTGTTACCAATGACTCAGCACTAGATGATGATCTCATTTTCATTGTGAAGGAAAGTGTGGCAGCATGTATTCTTTGTAATGTTTCTAAAGATAGTAAAATACTTGTTGTACTCATGTTTATTTCCTTGTGTTGATTGCCTTCTAAAAATTGTTACAATTAGTTAACCCAACTTATCGGGAACTTCAAAACTTTTTATGGTTCAAATGGGGTAGTAGAAAGGTAATACCCATCTCTTCCCAACAACATTTCATTCAACCTAAAGATAAGGGAGGACTTGAAATCCTTGACTCATATACACAAGGAATCCACCTAACTACTAAATGGATAATCAAAACTTTGGATGGAGATGTTAGAAATAGGGAACATTGAGAGGGGGGCACGGGGGAAGGTGAATTATTATTTTACAAAATTTTGTCGCTAACTAGATATTATTTATTACTTTGAACCACACATAAGAAAGTAAACAAGTAATGTTAAATAGTAAAAGTAACCATGCATAAAGAGTACTCCTAACACCATATTTTGTTAACTAGGGAAACCCTGGCCAAGGGAAATCACCAGTGGGGATAATACCCACTAGATGATGTACTAATATAAATATTCCTTGTTAGAGGATGGACCCTATTAGGAGTCTATAAATGCATCCAGTACATAGGAGTCCCTATTAAGAGACTTTGAATCCTTGTTAGGAGATTCCAACCCTGTTAGGAGTTGTAGTATAATGGATGCAAGAAGAGCTCACTGCCCAAACATGCACTTCCAATTACAAGAAGAGCTCACTGCCCAAACAAGCAATTAATCCTCAAGTGTATAGATGATGTACCTTCTTTCTAGTTGATCTCTAACCTTATCTCAATCTCGAATCACAAAATCAGGTTCTCAAAAACTTTGCTTTATAAGATACAAAAAATTCGCATTTATATTCTCTTTCAAATCACTTGCACATGATTTTGCAAGATGTCTTTGCATAAATACCATGCCTTTTCAAAAATTGTTGTTGGGTTTTCTAGGACAACAATATACTTTTCAAACTTAGAGTAAACATGTAGGATGTCAGTCCTAATTGGTCAAGTAATTATTTTGTAAACAAAATAATTCTTTTACCTTTCATTCTTTTGTTCTATAAATCTTACATAACTCTTTTCTATATTGTTTGTACTGATGCCCAAGGTTATACACATCATCATCAACATGTATATTGTTTCCATCTAACCTATCTCTCACAAATAACATCATATAAATAAGTTATACATCAAAATAATACACTGATGTAAACCAGTTTCATACTTAGATAATTTTTTGAGTACCAAAAGCTAAGTGGACCTTTACTTCTAAGGTTTTCTACAACATGTACATCATGTGTTGCCATCAATGAAAACAATTACATCACTACATATGACCAATTGTCAACAATCTCCCCCTTTGGCATTGATGGCAACAAAGTAAGGAAAATTGGTTAAGTAACAAAAACTTTATCAAAACTTACGATACTTATCATCTATTACATATACTTCATATTAAAAATGCTCCCTCTTTCAATATGATTACTACATACATAAATTAATACAATTTTCTTCCACAACTTCTCCCCCTTTGACATCAATGACAAAGGTTGGAATGTCCAAAAATTGTCAAAAAGTATTGTTTGTCTATTGTCAATTTTTTTTCAAAAACTGTCTAAATTTCTGTCTTACTGCCTCAAGATGCTATTATCTTCATAGAATCATCAAAGTCTTCCTTCAAACTATTCATACCTTTCTCCCATGTGTCCTTTGCTACTTCAGCAGTAGTGAGCATTGTACATAAGGAATATGATGCAATCTCATCTGCATTGAGGTCGAAGTATGTAAAATTGGAATAAGTGTCCTTTGCTTTGACACATTCCTTCAACTGTCTCTCAATGATTGATATTTTTAGAGAAATCGATTCTCTGAATTCTGATAGTCTTCTCAGAACTTGCTCTTTTTCAAGTTGCAATTTCCTGATGTCTATGTGAACACTAACAACTTGTCCTTCAAATAAGTGTCCTTTGTGTTGACACATTCCTTCAACTATCTCTCAACGAATGATATCTTTAGAGAAATAGATTCTTTGAATTTTGATAGTCTTCTTAGGACTTGCTCTTTTTCAAGTTGCAATTTCCTGATGCCTATGTGAACACTAACAACTTGTCCTTCAAACTCATCAACTCTGCAAGAGGGTTGTTGAATCTGACTAGTTAGAGCTTCTAGCTCACTTAGCTTCCCTTGAATCTTACTATCTAAATCTTTGGTCAACTTATGAGATAAAGTACATTTGATGTATAGTACCTTGCCAACTTGTTGACATCTTCAAAATTCCTTGATACAAGTATCAAGACTCAACAAATCATTCTGAATGTTTTGACAAACAGTGCTAGAAAGATTAGCATTGTGTGAAATTTGAGCCTTAGACTCAGCAACACTCAACAAATTTGTAAACTCATCATCAAATGATTTTACAAATGCTTGAGTTCTATGTTCAAGGTCCGCTTCTATATGTTTTGATGTGAGGGTGTTGTGTAATTTGTTCGTCAACTCCATTAATGCTCTCTGTAGACTCTTGACTATTCTGTTCTTCTCAATTAACCTGTTCAAAGATGAGATCAAAAAATATGTTTCTTCTTTGTTGCCTTCTTTGATTTTCTCTCTTCTTCTTCCTTATCCTCTCTTTTTGTTCTTTCTTTTCTTTCTCTTTATTTTCTGCTTCTTTCTTTTCTTCTTCCAACTTCTTCTCTTTTTCTTGTTCTCTCCTCTTTTATTCTTCTTTCTGTTTCTTCTTCTCTTCAAAAAATTTCAGCTTGGCTTCTTCAATATTCTTCTTTTCTTCTTTTAACTATCTTTTCTCTTCTTCAATCAATCTAAATTGATCCTGAATATCTTTGGAATGGGGCTCAAGTTGATCAAAACTTAGGAAAGGATCATCATCAATATTAATTATAACACTTGTTTGATCAAGTGGCATAGTATCACCACTTATTGATACTTCCAAAGTTTTCTTTGTAGTGGTAGGAGTTGCCTCTACCACAATCATCATTTTATTGATAGCTGCAACAATTTCACTTATTATATTTTTATCACCACCCATAACTAGAATTGGCCTTATTTTGTTCCATAGATAGGGTGTTATTTACCTATCAATTTCTTTATTTCTTCTTTATCTTCAATCTTGCACATAGTTCTTATCATTGATTTTTGAAGTTCCATATCTTCTTCCTGAATTGGTGCCTTCTTTGCTATAAGTCTATCATAGACTTTCTAATTGACAAAACCTTTAATGTCTTTGAATTTCAAATTGTTAGTAATCATAAATCTCACAGTAGAGATATCAATCTATTCTTTCTCAATGTCAGTTTACAAATCATAGAACTTATTCATCTGCAAAAAGTTTCCTTCATTAAGTGAAACCTTGTTTTACTTGTTGACTACTTGGAAACAATAACCTTCTCTAACTATTTGTCTTCTTATTCTTCTTCTTCACTGGAATTTTCAATTGTCAACAATGTCTTCTTTCTTTACTTTGGTCTAGTATCTTGCTACTTAACTCTCTTTCACTTCCTTTTAGATCCACTTGGTTGCTTAGCTGATACAACAACATACGGGATGCTCTATTCTGAAGGAGTTTCTGCAATGGATACACTGGATGCTTGGCCAATTGACATAGGTGTCACATGCATTACACCTTGTTCACTGGTTTGTTACAGTACGAAGATTGTTTGTATAACTGCTTGTGATTCTTCTTTTGACATACCAGCCTCAAATAGTGCTTTCTTCATTATAGTTGCAACCTTCTTATGATATGCTTTCTCTAATGATGCCTGGTAAGCTGACTGAGTTATATCCTCATATGTTCCAAACTTGTAAGATGCTTGATTTATTTTGGATTTTAACATTAAATCAACGTAGCCAATAGCTACATCATCACTTAACTCATAACCTAAGGAATCAAGAAATGTTTCCCAAGGTTCTACTACTTCAATATAATTTAGGTCTGTATCCACCATAAAATATATATCATCTTTAAATCTATCAACAATTGCAGGTGTAATTTTGAATCTCCATTTCATCTCATTTTGAAATGTCCTCATCATTAAATTACCACTATCCAAGATTTTCTTTGCAGGATGCCTTTTGCATACATATGTTATCTTATCCATAGTGCATCTTTCACTGCTCATAATCTCTAGAACTAATAAAAATGGAAATATCTTAATTACATGAAAGAAAATATGATTAATCAGAGACTGGAATCTGAATACACCATTCTTAGTTCTCTTAATCTTCTCTAAATTCTCAAGGAATTGTACTCTCAGAATCTCACTTAAATTTACATGCTCCTTCTCAATGCAAATCTTATAAGTTGCATAGATAAAGCCTATTGACAACTCATCACTCTTAGAACTTGCACAAATAGAATATGTAATGATTATGCTCAAGAATCTCACATCATGTTGTCTGATGGTGCTGATCACCATTGCCTTACCATTATAAACTACCTTAGTGTTAAGTTCCACCTTCTTCCTAACTAGTTTCTTGCCAATGGGTACATTGCCTTGTTTACTAAGACCATTAACTTCATGAATAAGGTTGACAGAGATGTCAACTACATTTTCTCCCATCCAAATCTTTCCATTATGAATTTTGCTTAATATAATTTGAGTCCACTCTTTGGTATCAAGTTTGCAGTAAAAGTAATATTTGACTAAGTCTAAATCCTTCAGATGCTCATATCCAGGCTTTATAGTCATATCATGATTGAAAAAAATTTCCATATCTTTGTTCATGAATTCTCTTCCAATATTTTCAAATTTACTAGAAAAGTAACATCTTACATCTTCCAAATATACTTTCGGAGTAATAAATAAAGTTGAACTAGGGTTTTCCTCTGAGGGTTTCATAGGAACAACCTTCAATTTGGGTCTCTCAGCATTCTCAACATTTTAAACTACTGACATGCCCATGATTAAACCAAATAGAATTTTATCAAAGAAATTCTATGTGAAAATTGATAATAAACCTTTTTTCAAACTAGGGTTTTGCTCAAAATCACTTTGTCAATTCACTTTTGGGTGTTCTATACCTCTAAGATAATCATAATGTGGAAATAATCAAGTTCATACTCTATTTATCCAACTTGAATTTGCATTAATTGCATACTTTGCTAACTCAAAAAAGTTGTTTATTTCACTTTGAAATCAAATTTTTGCTCAATATCATCTATCAAATCTTCAAATGCTATCTGAGGTTCACTATAGCTTCCTTTCATCATGAAAATGCTCCACAAAACTTTGCTCTACTAAATTTGCTGTGAAAACATAGATTTCATCTTCTTTCATAGAATAAACTTTCTCTACTATAACATCTACTCTTATTTCCTTCACAACATGTTTTGATAAGATCCAAATTGCAAGTGAGCTTAGCTACAATCTTAACTCATCTAGATACATCTTCTCCCAAACTCGCTACTCATAGCTCAATCTCTAAATGAAGTTTCAAATTTTGGTGTTGTGAACAAGCTTAATTCAATTTGGTTGAATCAAACTTGATTGTTGACTTCGATTTTCCTATTTCAACATCATCTAACTTTTCCTCATAAATATTTAATCCCTTTACAAATGCCTCATCAAGTTCTTCTTGAAGTTCACTAACTAAATTTGTTTGATCTTCATTGTCTTTGATCTTCAAGAGTTACTTTCATGATTCGTTCTTTCATTTCTGCAGTTTCTTCCATATTCTGGAATACTTTGTTGTATATCCAAAGTTGTTGCATAACTAACATACTAGAGTTCTACTTCTAGGATTCTGTTGATCAATAGGTGCTTGACAATTCTGAGCTATGTGTCCAAAGTTGTTACACTTATAACAGATGATCTACTTTCTTTCTTCAAAAGGCTTTCTTTCTCTTGATTTCATTTCATTAGGTCTTCTTCTATCTACAAGGATAGTATTTCTGAACATTCTACCATTTCTTCTATCATTATCATATTTAGATTTCTTACAATCAATTGTTTTATGACCAATACCATGACAATTGTGACAATAAAAGCTTGTAATATGATTAAATGACTTATTTGCATAATCTCTTTTCATATGACCAATTTCATTACATAACAAACACTTACCCCAAAATTCATACCTAGTTTCCATAGGAGATTCCACTTGCTTAGGTTCATTCAATTTCTCAGTTTCCTTCTCTTGTCCAACTTCTTTGGATTTATCAGAAGATTGACTAGTTTCAATCTTATCATCAGATTTATCTTTCTCTTTTAGATCTGATCCACTTTTAGGTTTCTTTGCAAACATGTTAAATAGGTAACCAAGTCTAGTCTTATCATAGGTAGGTCTTTGTATTGAAATTGATTCATCAAGCTCTTCTCTACTAGTATAAAGCTTTTCAAGTTGTAGCTTGCTCTGAGTTAATTCACCTTTCAAAACAATGTTGTACTTTTGAAGTTCTTCATGATAAGCTTTTAGTGCTTCAAGTTCAAATGTGTTCTTTGCTAGATTGGTTCTAAGATTTGAATTTTTAGTCTTCAAACCAGATTCAAATTTTTTAGGATCATTCTTCAAGTTCAACTTTAGATTGGTAATCTTCAATTCATGCTTCAAGGTCTTGTACTCTATCTTTAGTTTTGAATATTCATCATCACTAGTTTCAGATTCAGTAGATTCAAGCTTGGATTTGAGATATTCACTCTTGTCCTTCAATTGTCCAATGTATACTTTGGAGTCTTCATATCTATCTTTTAGCTTACCGCTTTCTTCAGTAAAGAGATCAATTTGTTCAAGTGCTTCTTCAAGGTTCTTCATCAACTATTCCATATCCATAGGGATCTTACTGATGTTGTTAAGCCTCTTTTGACTAATTGGGGTCTACTACCAATTGTTAGAAATAGGGAATATTGGGAAGGTGGGGGGGAGGGGGTGAATCAGTATTCTACAAACTTTTGTTGCTAATTGGATATTATTTATTACTTTGAACTAGACATAAGAATTAAACAAGTAATGTTGAATAGTAAAAGTAACCATGCATAAAGAGAACTCATAACACCATATTTTGTTAACAAGGGAAACCCTAGCCATGGAAAAACCTCGGTGGGGATGATACCCACTAGATGATGTACTAATATAAATGTTCCTTGTTAGAGGATGGACCCTGTTACAAGTCTATAAATGCATTCAATACATAGGAGTCCCTGTTGGTAGACTTTGAATCCCTGTTAGGAGTTGTAGTACAATGGATGCAAGAAGAGCTCACTGCCCAAACAAGTAATTAATCCTCAAGTGTATAGATGATGTACCTTCTTTCCACTTGATCTTTGACCTTATCTTGATCTCAGATCACAAAATAAAGTTCTCAAAAACTTCACTTTATATGATACAAAAATTCACATTCATATTCTCTTTTAAATCACTTGCACATAATTTTGCAAGATGTCTTTTCATAAATACCATGCCTTTTCAAAAATTATTGTTGGGTCCACTAGGATCACAAAATACTTTTCCAACTTAGAGTAAACATGTAGGATATCGGCCCTAATTGGTCAAGTAATTATTTTGTAAAGAAAATAATTCCTTTACCTTTCATTCCGTTGTTCTATAAATATTACATAACTCTTTTTCATATTGTTTGTACTAATGCCCAAGGTTATACACATTCACATCAACATGTATATTGTTTCCATCTAACCCATCTCTCACAAATAACATCATATAAATAAGTTATACATCAAAATAATACACTGATGTAAACTTGTTTCGTACTTAGATAAATTTTTGAGTACCAAAGGCTAAGTGTCTTTATTTATGAGGTTTTCTACAACATGTACATCATGTGTTGTCATTAATGACAATAATTACATCACTATGTATAGCCAATTGTCAACACGAGATACTCCTTAAGAGGAACTAATTAAATTCGCATTCAAATGCCTTTGATGGATGCTCTTGGGAAAATGTTAGATGGAAGGATAAGATCCTTTTAGCCCCATTCTTTAAAACTAATGGTTCTACACTATATAACTCTATTTGAAAAGGTTGAAAAATTACTTGGAGAAGATTAATTTGGTTTGAATAGTCTCTCAACCATGTGCTAAGTGTCCCTTATTCCTCTATTTGGTGGAACCAGTTGGCCTAATACAATGATCAACAATTAGGTATCTCTAAAAAAAATCAATGAGAAACACCTATATAAATAAAGGTATTCAAGTTTATAGGGACTTATGGGATGCACACACCATCTTATAGAAAACATGGTCTCTCCTTAAATATCAATTCCACCTCTCAACCTTTGATAAGCAACCAATTAATGGCATTCTATGTTTGGGTACTTTACATAACATTGTGATTTTTTTCTATGGGACATCACACAAAATATTAAATGATTAGAGATGGCCTAATGCTCATGGAATATGCTTATTTTCCCTTCACACCATTTATAAACAACCAATTCCCCATATCACCATCTTTCTTCATCTCAACAAGGTCTTGCATTGCTCTATTGTTTGGTCCAAATGTAACATGTTGAACCTTCAAATGTAGAAGTCCATTTAAGTTGATGCACAATCTCAATTCCTAGCTTGGAAAGTTCTTCATGTTAAATTTCCTTTCGACAATCACCTTAAATTTGTCTATCTATTGCCGACTTGACTTTTATATATATGATAAATTAGAATCTATAAAGCATACATTTTTGTTCTACATGTTGACATTTTTTTATGATTGTTTAGTTGGAATTGTTATTGACATGATGATATGGTCACATGTTTTTTCATTGATGTCAATAAATGTTCTATAGTTGCAAGATAGAATCATATTTTGTATTTTGAAGGCTATTGATCGAACACAAACAATATCCTAAGTATGAAAGCATGGATTTGTCTTTCAGGGTGAGTGTAGACCTTGTGTCTAAGATCACAACATCTTTTGTGTTGATTTGAGTGAGTTATAATTGATTTGGTGAAGACTAGTTAAAGGAAACTAACTTAAAATTATGCTAGAGGCAGTTGGAGTATTTTGGGAATAAAATGGTTGTGAGTTGGAATTAAGGTGTTACAATCGATGAAACTAATATCATCTGAGCTATAGTGTTTAGGCCCTACACTACTCTATTTGATCACACTCTAAGTAAATCCCTATCCAATATGACCTCACTAAGTCATAGATGTAGTTGTGCTTATAAATTGGTGCATAAAAATCTCCACCTTGGCCAATGTTTTCATAGTTGCAAGTGCTAAAGAGCACATCAATAATGTTCACCAACCTATTCAGCTAGAAAAACAATTTAGGATTTGTTATCCTAGAAATCTAGGTTGTTTTGGATGCTAACTACATCTTGACAAGGATTTAGAGATCATTGACCACTTGACTCTATGTTAATTAGTTACTTGATAGACTAAAATTCAAACCATTTTGTTGCACTATGAATATGGACAACTACCATCTAATAATATGATCATGTCATTTTTAATGAAATTTAGTTATTATGCAAGTTTCTTAAGACGCCTTCCACATAAAATCGTGCTTGAATACTTGCACTCACATATATGCATACATGCGCCTCTCATGTAACACCACACCAAGTGACCCAAAAGAAATTAACCTAAAGTTTCACTAAGTTTGTCAAACATTTTTTTTGAAAGATAATAAACAACAAGAGATAAATAGTAGAAGCAATAAATCACATACATATATCAATTGAATATAAAATACATCTAATCCAATTTGGCAACCAAGTACCACTAATCATAAGACATAACCACCAAACTGGCCTACAAGAATTTGGCAATACAATTTGAGAAAAGTCAACTAGGGGTAGGCATTACATCTTGGATGAGAGCTTCTTATTGTATAAATCACATCACATTAGGGGAAACAACCCAATAGTCACCCCGACTAACTTCTTGCATCTATAGTTCCTAATCTGTATGTTGAAATTTGTCAATTTTTTGGTGAACCTTCGTAAGTGAGTAGAGAGCTTAAAGCTAACCTTTCGGCTTTCCTGCATTTACAAAGATCTCTATAGAACTTGTAGAATGTGAGGTGGTCTAAAAGTATCATTTTAAAATATTTTCCCAAAAGCTATCACTAAAACTCCCCAATATCCACTCACCCAAAAAATTGTACTTTTTGCACAAGAACCAATCAGCAACCAAGAAAACTAAAATATGATCAACCATTAGTTCATGTGTGATCAACTATTAGTACATGCATGATAATTTTTTTAGCTTTTGATGAGCAGTAATTGTGGGGAAGGATAGGGGTAGTTGGGGGATTGGACGTGGTTGCATTGTGTACATGGACAACAATGGGCTCATTTCCCCTATCAAATTTTTTTGTAGTAGGTTTAAAATAATCATTGATCTAAGTTGATAAATGGCATAAGGACAAGCTCTCTCTGCATTTTGTCCTTGCCAAGTAGGTTAGTAAAAGTACTAAACAAGATGAGTGTTGAAAGGTTATTAAGAAACATTGATAAACTCCACTTCTGATTCTCTTAGTTAAGTGTATGATAAGAAGAATGTTGTTCCCAATTAAAAATGTTATTTATGGATGAAAACTCTTTAAATAGCTTAATTTCTTACTAAACAATATCTGACTTAGAACAAAAAGTTGAATTATAGTCTCTTCCACTTCCTAGCATTTGTAAATTTGATTAGGTTTACTAGCTATCAAAAAAATCTCTGACATAGAGTTCATTATCCTTTACACTTGCACTTTTTCATGTACAGCAAATGTTTAAATCAATGCCTACAAATCCTTTTCTCACCAAGTTAAAGTACAATCTTGACTAGTTTAAGTCTCAAATATATTAGGAAGGTTATATTAAGTTTAATGGGTAAATTCAAACCTTTTTTATTGCCTTCAATCTCTTAGACTCTTCGTAGAGTGTATTGGATTTGTTTAAAAATATATGAATTAAGCATTGTAATACAATCAATTGTACCAAAATTTATTCCCTTTAATTAAAAAAAAAAATGTGAATATTATTAGACTCTTCAAAGGCTCATATGAAAGGTGCAATCAATTATAATCTAGTTAATTTAAATAGTCCTATGATTGAATTTTTCATAAGATACTATCTGTCTAGTTCCTAGTTGACTTATATGGTGACATGCTAGATTGCATTTGGTCATCCTCTTAAAAGTTCTTCTAGAAACAAATGAATTTGGTCAAATTTTGATTTCAATTACATTATAAATATATATTATACAAGGCACATTACATGTGCTCATGAATGTGCATCCCTTGCATGTTCGTGCATATCACAAATAACTTATTTCACATGTATTTTTAAATGCTAAGCACTAGTAGTTAGTATTACAATGTACACAAGTAATAACATTATTATTACAACTGATTTTCTCTCATTGAGTTCACATATTCTTGGTCTCTATTGTCAATGGCTTCTTTAATGAAAGCAAATGATATATGTGTTTATTAATTAGATTATATTACACATTCCTAAAAGCAAGGTTCGATCAAGTGATTACTTGGTCTCTATTGAGATCATCAAGGATTTTCCATCAAATATGTTGACGGTGCTCCATAAACTAGCCATTTAGCCATCATAAAAGTATTCTTTTGAATATTAGAAACTATTTTTTATTGATGAATCAACACTAGACAATGATCTCATTTTCATTGTGAAGGAAAGTGTGGCAGTATGTATTCTTTGTAAAATTGCTAAAGATAGTAAAATATTTTTTGTACTTATGTTTATTTCCTTGTGTTGGTTGCCTTCTAAAAATTGTTACAATCAGTTTGCAAAAAAAATTATGGTTCAAATGGGGTAGTAGAAAGGCAATACCCATCGCTTCCCAACAACATTGCATTCAACCTAAAGGTAAGGGTGAACTTGAAATCCTTGACTCATACACACAAGGAATCCACCTAACTACTAAATGGATAATCAAAACTTTGGATGGAGATGTTAGAAATAGGGAATACTGAGAGGGGGGCGTGGGGGAGGGTGAATTAGTATTCTACAAACTTTTTTTGCCAACTAGATATTATTAATTACTTTGAACCACACATAAGAAAGTAATTAACAAGTAATGTTGAATAGTAAAAGTAACCATGCATAAAGAGAACTCTTAACACCATATTTTGTTAGCTAGGAAAACCCTTGCCAAGGGAAATCATTGATGGGGACGATACCCACTAGATGATGTACCAATATAAATGTTCCCTATTAGAGGATGGACCCTATTTGGAGTCTAAAAATGCATTCAGTACATAGGAGTCCCTGTTAGGAGACTTTGAATCCCTGTTAGGAGATTCCAACCCTATTAGGAGTTGTAGTACAATGGATACAAGAAGAGCTCACTACCCAAACATGCACTTCCAATTACAAGAAGAGCTCATTGCCCAAACAAGTAATTAATCCTCAAGTGTATAGATGATGGGTATGTGCAGGATCATGGTGTGCCAAAAAGTGGCAATGTGAAAAAAATAGAGTTTGAACACGTCTAAAAGCGCTTGAAAATCCGCTCTGACTTTTTTTCACCTATCCAGGTACCAAACTTGGAAAGTAAGGCCCAAGCCTTATCAGATATCCGATTTGAGATCGGATATCCGATATGAGATCGAATATTAGATCTCATATCGGATATCGGTGGCATAAAAATTGGGGGGAAAAGGCACAAAAATTAGAGGGAAAAATAAATTTGTAAGTGATATAACTAATTTGAGTTATGAAATGTGTAAAGATATAATATATAACCTATAAATATATAGTATAATAACATAAATATTATATATAAAATAATATATAATCTATAGATTATATTATAATATAATATAATATATATATATATATATATATATATATATATATATATATATATATATATATATATATATATATATATATATATATATAACGTAATGTAAAGACATAATATATAATCTATTAATATATTATGTTATTATTATTATTATTATCTATAAATATAATATATATTATTATAATATATTATTATTATTTTTACTATATTATTTCTAGTGGAGTCATTTATATGGGTCAAAAGGGTTCACAGGATGACTTATGACCCCTTTCGACACATTCCATGATGACATATGTCCCTAAGGGATCCTAGGACCCCTAGGGACATATTAGAATAGTTTATATGGGTCGAAGGGGGTCACAAGATGACCTATGAACCCTTTCGACATATTACAAGATGACATTTGTCCCTAGGGGTCCTAGGACACTTAGGGATATATTAGAATCATTCATATGGGTCAAAGGGGGTCATAGGGTGACCAATGACCACCTTCGACACATTCCACGATGACATATGTCCTTAGGGGTCCTAAGACCCCTAGAGACATATTAGAATCATTCATATGGGTCGAAGGGGATCATAGGGTGACATATGACCCCCTTCGACACATTCCATGATGAAATATGTCCCTAAGGGTCCTAAGACCCCTAGGGACATATTAGAATCTTTCATATGATTTGAAGGGGGTCATAGGGTGAACTATGACCCCCTTCAACAATTACATGATGACATATGTCCTTAGGGGTCCTAGGACACCTAGGGACATATTAGAATGCTTCATATGGGTCAAAGGGGGTCATAGGTTGACCTATGACCCCTTTTGACCCATTAAATGATGACATATGTCTCTAGGGGTCCTAGGACCCCTAGGAACATATTAGAATCATTCTTATTGGTCAAAGGGGCTCATAGGGTGACCTATGACCCCCTTTGACTCATTAGATGATGAAATATGTCCCTAGAGGTCCTAAGACCCCTAGGGACATATTAGAATCGTTCTTATGGGTCAAAAGGGGTCATAGGTTGACTTATGACCCTCTTCGACACATTACATGATGACATATGTCCCTAAGGGTCCTAAGACACCTAGGGACATATTAGAATGCTTCATATGGGTCAAACGGTGTCATAGGTTGACCTATGACCCCCTTCGACCCATTAAATGATGACATATATAGTTAGGGGTCCTAGAAACCCTAGGGACATATTATAATCATTCTTATGGGTCAAAGAGGATCATAGGTTGACCTATAACCCCCTCTGACCCATTACATGACGACATATGTCCCTAGGGGTCCTAGGAACCTTAGGGACATATTAGAATGTTTCATATGAGTCAAAGGGGGTCATAGGTTGACCTATGACCCCCTTCGAACCATTAAATGACAACATATATCCATAGGGGTTCTAGGACCCCTAGGGACATATTAGAATCTTCGACCCATTACATGATGATATATGTCCCTAGGGGTACTAATATCCCTAGGGACATATTAGAATCATTCATATGGGTTAAAGGGGGTCGTAGATTGACCTATGATCCCGTTCGACCTATTACATGATGACATATGTCCCCAGGGGTCCTAGGATCCCTTGGGACATATTAAAATCATTCATATGGGTCAAAGCGGGTCATAGATTTACCAATGACCCCCTTTGACCCATTAAATGATGACATATGTCCCTACCGGTCCTAAGACCCCTAGGGACATATTAGAATTGTTCTTATGGATCAACGGGGGTCATAGGTTGACCTATGACTCCCTTCAACCCATTAAATGATGACATTTGTCCCTAGGGGTGCTAGGACCCCTAAGGACATATTAGAATCATTCTTATGGGTCAAAGGGGGTCATTGGTATACCTATAACCCCATTCGACCCATTACATGATGAAATATGTCCCTAGGGGTCCTAAGACCCCTAGGGACATATTAGAATCCTTTTAATCGATCAAAGGGGGTCATACCTTATGACCCCCTTCAACCCATTACCTGACGACATATGTCCATAGGGGTCCTAGGACCCCTAGGGACATATTAGAATACTTCATATGGGTCAAAGCGGGTCATAGGTTGACATATGGCCTCCTTCAACCCATCAAATGACGACATATCTCCCTAGGGGTCATAGGACCCCTAGGGACATAGTAGAATCATTTTTATGGCTCAAAGGGGGTCACAGGTTAATCTCTGACCCACTTCGACATATTACATGATGACATATGTCCCTAGGGGTCCTAGGACCCCTAAGAACATATTAGATTCGTTCATATGGGTCAAAGGGGGTCAGAGGTTGACCTATGACCCCCTTCGACCCATTCAATGATCACATATGTCCCTAGGGGTCCTAGGAGCCCTAGGGACATATTAGAATCATTCTTATGGGTCAAAGGAGGTCATAGGTTGACCTATGACCCCCTTTGACCAATTACATAATGACATATTTCCCTAGGGGTCCTAGGACCCCTAGGAATGTCTTAAAATTGTTCATAACCCATTACATGATGACATATGTCCCTAGGGGTCCTAGGACCCCTAGGGACATATTAGAATCTTTCATATGGGTCAAAGGGGGTCATATGTTGACCTATGACCCCCTTCGATGCATTATATGACGACATATGTCCCTAGGGGTCCTAGGACCCATAGGGACATATTAGAATCGTTTATATGGATCAAAGGGGGTCATAGGTTGACCTATGACCCGCTTCGACCTATTAAATGATGACATATGTTCTTAGGGGTCCTAGGACCCCTAGGGACATATTAAAATTATTCGTATGGGTCAAAGGGAGTCATAAGTTGACCTATGACCACCTTCGACACATTACATGATGACATATGTCACTAGGGGTCCTAGGACCCTTAGGGATATATTAGAATGCTTCATATGGGTCAAACGAGGTCATATGATGACCTATGACCCCCTTTTACTCATTAAATGACAAGATATGTCCCTAGGGGTCCAAGGACCCCTAGGGACATATAAGATTTTTTCTTATGGGTCAAAGGGGGTCATAGGTTGAACCATTACATGACGACATATGTCCTTAGGGATCTTAGGACCCCTACAGACATGTTAGAATGCTTCATATGGGTCAAAAGGGTTCATAAGTTGACCTATGACCCCTTTCGATCCATTACATGACGACATATGTCCCTAGGGGTCCTAGGACCTATAGGGACATATTAAAATTATTCTTATAGGTCAAAGGAGGTCATAGGTTGACTTATGACCCACTTCGACACATTACATGATGACATATGTTCCTAGGGGTCTTAAGACACCTAGGGACATATTAGAATTCTTCATATGGGTCAAAGGGTGTCATAGGTTGACCTATGACCCCCTTCGACCCATTAAATGATGACATATATAGCTAGGAGTCCTAGGACCCCTAGGGACACATTACAATCGTTCTTATGGGTCAAAGGGGGTCATAGGTTGACCTATAACCCCCTCTGACCCATTACATGACGACATATGTCCCTAGGGGTCCTAGCACCCCTAAGGACATATTAGAATACTTCATATGGGTCAAAGGGAGTCATAGGTCAACCTATGACCCCCTTCAACCCATTAAATGACAACATATATCCCTAGGGGTCCTAGGACCCTTAGGGACATATTAGAATCTTTGACCCATTACATGACGACATATGTCCCCAGGGGTTCTAGGATCCCTCGAAACATATTAGAATCATTCATATGGGTTAAAAGGGGTCATAGGTTGACCTATGAACCCGTTCAACTCATTACATTATGACATATGTCCCTAGGGGTCTTAGGATCCCTGGCGACATATTAGAATCGTATATATGGGTCAAAGGGGGTTCCTACGGACTTATGTCCCTAGGGGTCCTAGGGACTTATTGGAATTGTTCTTATGGGTCAAAGGGGGTCATAGTTTGACCTATGACCCCCTTGGACACATTACATGATGAAATATGTCCCTAGGGGTCCTAGAACCCCTAGTGACATATTAGAATAGTTCTTATGGGTCAAAGGGGCTAATAGAGTGACCTATGACCCCCTTCGACCCATTACATGATGACATATGTCCTAGGGATATATTAGAATCGTTCTTATGAGTGTAACGAGGTCATAGGTTGACTTATGACCCACTTCGACACATTACATGATGACATATGTCCCTAGGAGTCCTAAGACCCTTAGGGACATATTAGAATGCTTCATATGGGTCAAAGGTTGTCATAGGTTGACCTATGACCCCCTTCAACTCATTAAATGATGACATATGTACCTAGTGGTCCTAGGACCCCTAGAGACATATTAGAATCGTTCTTATGGGTCAAAGGGGGTCATAGGTTGTCCTATGACCCCGTTTGACCCTTTAAATGATGATATATGTCCCTAGGGGTCCTAGGACCCCTAGAGACATATTCGAATCATTCTAATGGGTTCAAGGGGGTCATAGGTTGAACTATGACCCCTATGACCCCCTTCGACAGATTACATGATGAAATATGTGTTAGTGTAGTTTTTTATTTTTCCTATTTTGATAGGTTTTTCCTACACTTTTAATAATCTCGCTTAGGTTAATAAAGTATGTCTTATTAGGTGAATGGTTATGAGGTGTCACTTTCCTACATGTGAGCATCCATTAGCTATCTTGGGAAGATACTTTGCTATCTTTAGTCCAATAGATGGTTGCTCCTCATTGGTTGGTGTTGCCACCTCCTCCCCCTTCCTAGCCTATATAAGCATGCTACCTGGCTTGTATTTGCATCCTCTTAATGCTATTTTGCTTCCAGCATTTGCATTACTCTCTTGGAGACTAACTCTATGATGCTATTTTGATTTTGTATCATTTGCATTCATAGTTTAGATATTTACTCTTTGCACTAGTTTTCTGGGTTGTTAATCTTTTCAGATTCTAACATGGTATCAGAGCTTTTCTATGTGCAAGAGTAGATTTTAGTTTCTTTATTTGAGAGATTCGGGGGGGGGGGGGGGCAAATAAAATTTATTGTAGTTTTTTGAAAAATGAAGTATGCTCTTCTCTTGCATCTTTGGATGATCTGAGAATCAGAAAAGTTTTGACAAAAACAATTTTTCTCTGGGGTTTCAATCTCAAATCTGACAACCAACTTGCATATTTGGAGTTTTCAATCAGTTTTGCAGGTTCCAGCGTGCCATTGATGGAATTAGGAAGCTGATCCAGTATTTGCATGTTACATTTTGGTTGTTGGGGTCATTTTTTAATTTTTGGAGCCATTTTTTACTGTTAAAGGCGTCTGATTTACACTACAGCAACATCTTCTGTACATCAGTAGGAAAAACGCTTTCTGGGTTTTGTTTGCAGTCCCAAAAAACCATCTGGATATCTTTTAGATTTTGCATGCAAGCTGTATATTTTTCAAAATTGAGCATGCAAAGCTATAGCCATACCCCTCTCCGTTGGTAGTTGTAGATTTGAACGCAGTTTTCAAATGTCTCGTTCTTGCTCATACGGACTCCAATTTTGATGATTCTTGTTATGAAATTGGCTATTTTTTTGTGCTCTATCCACTAGTGGAGTTTTTTTTTGATTTTCATGCATGAATTTTTCAAAAATTGCAGATTCTCAGCCGTGACTGTGCACAGTTCTCGTTTTGGAAACTTTGAAGGATCATAACTTTCTCATACGACTTCGTATCGAGGCGATTCTTTTTTTGAAAGTGCATGATTTTTCGAGTAGATCGCAGTGGTGCTATTTTTTTCCTTGATTATTGTGCCCAAGTTTCACTTTTAGCATATGCTCTTCATGAGGGTTTGTAATGCATTGAAATCAAGACCACTAAGTATCTCTTTCTAGTGGTAGTTGTAAATGCACTAAAATAAAGTGCCAAATCATATTTCTTTGGGGGGGTTCTTTGATTGAGTAAAAAAGGGGGGGGCCATTGTTGTGGCTTGGTTCTCTTCTTTCTAGCATTTCTTCTCTGCATTTCTTCATCATGGATCAAAAAAATATGCCCATCCTAACTCCATAGAATTACTTTGAGTGGAAATCACACATGAAAATTCACTTAAGAAAAGCTGGATTAAATAGGATAACTATGGGACTTGAAACTGAACCTGCTAAAGATGAATATAAGCCTAAGTGGTTTAACAAATGTGATGAGGCATTTGAAACATTATGTTTGTCTGTTTCTCCTGACTTGCTATTTCACATTGAGTCTTTGGATACACCAAATGAAGTATGGAAAAAGCTAGAAACACTATTTGGCACACAAGATTCAATGAGGGGTCATATGTTGGAAAATGAATTAATAACACAATCCAAGATTTCTTCACCAAATTGAAATCACTAAAGCTGCAGTTAAAACAATGTGGAATTGAAAAGAAAGATGAACAACTGATTCTCAGTATTCTCTCTAAGCTAAGTTCAGAATATTCTGTGTTTGTCTCTACCTTCTATGCTACTAAGGGTGCACTTGGTACTCAATTCACCATGCCATCTCTAGATGATTTTGCTATCAATCTCACTCGAGAACAGGACAAGCTAATCCAGATGGGCATTCTTAAGTCCTCTAAGTCACATGCCTTGGCTGCCAACCAAGGCACAAAAGAACAACAAGGACAAAGTAGTAACAACAATAGTAAGGACAAGAAACAAAAGAATAGCAAGGAGAAGAAGGATCAGATGCTAGTTTCTTCAAAAGCAACTATTGATACACCATATTTCAAGGGTGATAAGCCTAAGAAAGAAAAGGTCAAATGTGCCTATTGTAAAAGACCTGGTCATGATGAACATAAATGTTTGCAGAAACAACTTGATCACTTAACATACATTCTTGAGAAGAATAATATCAGTGTTCCTGAGTCTATCAAACAAAGTTCTAATGAAGGGTCTAACAAAGAAAAAGAAAATAGCAAGGGGAAAGGAAAGGGCAAGGATCTTTTTGCAATTGCTTCCTCACCATCCACTTGGGTTCTTGATTCGGGTGCTTCACACCACATGGCTTCATCTAAGGAAGAAATTGCATCCTTAGAGCCATGTACTATACCTTCTATGTTGTTGGGTGATAACACTCCTGTTGAGGTGTGTGGGAGAGGGTCTATTGATGTGGGGGATGGCACATTCCATGATGTTCCTTATGTACCCTCATTGTCAACTAATCTCCTATCGGTACACCAGATCACTCACACAAGTTTAGGCAAGCGGGTTGAGTTTACTCCTGATTCAGTGGAGATACGTGAGTTGAACAATGATTCTACAATTGCAGTTGGGAGAGTAGATCATCAGTCACGACTCTATATGTTTTCTCACTTTGTTCCTGATCCTCCTTTGACTATTTTGCTCACTCACTTCAATGATGTGAGCAGATTATGGCATGAGTGGTTTGGCCATCTTAACTTTCACTACTTGCATCATCTTAACCAACATAGTATGGTCACAGGGTTGCCTTCTACTTTGACATTGCAGTCACTTGGAATACATGATAGATCTTCTAATGGGTTAGATTCACTTGAGCAGTCTTCTACCTCCAATTTTGATGCAGAGAGTGATTCATAGGACTCACCTCCTTCCTCTCCTAGTCATCATTCACAGGTTGATGATTCTCCTCTAGATTCTCCATCTTCTGGTCTACTTTGGGCTAGACAGACCTTGCAGTTTGTAGGTGATTGGGTTGGGGATCCATCAGACACTAAGCAGACTTATTTACAATTCCAAGATGCTCTACATATCTTCATTGCTACTGCCTCAAATCCACAGTCCTTTCATGAGGCTTTTGGTATTTCTGAGTGGGATACAGCTACGCAAGAAGAGTATAGTTCCTTGATGAGGAACCACACTTGGGATCTTTTCCCTTTTCCTAAGGGAAGAAAACTTGTTCAATGTAAGTGGATCAACCGGACAAAATTTGCAAGCTTTGCTGGAGGTATGGGATGCTTCATCTTTTGGGGGGGCCTCTTCCTCTCACTTGGAGTCCTAATTTTCTTTGGGGAGTCTCTTTTCTCTCTCTTTTGGGGGAATTTTATGTACATGGGTACCTCATCAGGCTTGACTTGTCGGGACCCATTTCTACATCCACCTAAGCTTCGCTTATGGGGGGGGGGTGTTAGTGTAGTTTTTTATTTTTCCTATTTTGATAGGTTTTTCCTACACTTTTAATAATCTCGCTTAGGTTAATAAAGCATGTCTTATTAGGTGAATGGTTGTGAGGTGTCACCTTCCTACATGTGAGCATCCATTAGCTATCTTGGGAAGATACTTTGCTATCTTTAGTCCAATAGATGGTTGCTCCTCATTGGTTGGTGTTGCCACCTCCTCCCCCTTCCTAGCCTATATAAGCATGCTACCTGGCTTGTATTTGCATCCTCTTAATGCTATTTTGCTTCCAGCATTTGCATTACTCTCTTGGAGACTAACTCTATGATGCTATTTTGATTTTGTATCATTTGCATTCATAGTTTAGATATTTACTCTTTGCACTAGTTTTCTAGGTTGTTAATCTTTTCAGATTCTAACAATATGGCCCTAGGTGTCTTAGGACCCCTAGGGACATATTAGAATTGTTCATATGGGTCAAATGGAGTCATAGTTTCACTTATGACCCCCTTCGACCCATTACATGACGACATATGTCCCTAGGGGTCCTAGGATCCCTAAAGACATATTAGAATCATTCATATGGGTCAAAGTGGCTCATAGGTTGATTTATGACCCCCTTCGACTTATAAGAATGATTCTAATAACTACCTAGGGGTCCTAGGACCCCTAAGAACATATGTCATCATTTAATAGGTCGAAGGGGATCATAGGTA
Organism: Cupressus sempervirens; assembly: GCA_028749045.1. Classification (NCBI taxonomy): domain Eukaryota; kingdom Viridiplantae; phylum Streptophyta; class Pinopsida; order Cupressales; family Cupressaceae; genus Cupressus; species Cupressus sempervirens. The sequence goes on from CM053790.1 coordinate 520,553,845, forward strand.
CTCCTATGGGCCCCTTTGACCCATAAGAACGATTCTAATATGTCCCTAGGGTTCCTAGGACCCCTTAGGGACATATGTCATCATGTAATGGATTGAAGGGGGTCATAGGTCAACCTATGACCCCCTTAGACCCATAAGAATGATTCTTATATGTCCCTAGGGGTCCTAGGAACCTTAGGGACATATGTCGTCATGTAATTGGTTGAAAGGGGTGATAGGTCAACCTATGACCGCCTTTGACCCACATGAATGATTCTAATATGTCCCTAGGGGTCCTAGGACCCCTAGCTATATATGTCATCATTTAAGGGGTCGAAAGAGGTCATAGGTTAGCTTATGACACCCTTTGACCCATATGAAGCATTCTAATATGTCCCTAGGTGTCCTAGGACCCCTAGGGACATATGTCATCATGTAATGTGTCGAAGTGGGTCAATTGTCAACCTATGACCTTTTTTGACCAATAAGAATGATTCTAATATGTCCCTAGGGTTTTGAGAACCCCTAGGGACATATGTCATCATGTAATGTGTCAAAGCAGGTCATAGGTAAACCTCTGACCACCTTTGACCCATAAGAATGATTCTAATATGTCCCTAAGGGTCCTAGGACCTTTAGGGACATATGCCATTATGCACTGGGTCGAAAGGGATCATAAGTCAATCTATGACCCCCTTCGACTCATATGAATGATTCTAATATGTTCCTAAGGGTGCTAGGACCCCTACGGACATATGTCATTATGTAATGGGTCGAATGGGGTCATAGGTCAACCTATGATGCCCTTTGACTAATATGAATGATTCTAATATGTCCCTAGGGGTCCTAGGACCCCTAGGGACATATGTCATCATTTAATGGGTTGAAAGGGATCATAGATCAACCTATGACCCCCTTTGACCCATAAGAATGATTCTAATATGTCTTCAGGGGTCCTAGGACCCCATTGGACATATGTCATCATGTAATGTGTCGAAAGGGGTCATAGGTCAACCTATCACCCCCTTTGACCCATAAGAAGCATTCTAATATGTCCCTAAGGGGTCCTATGACTCCTAGGGACATATGTCATCATGTAATAGGTCAAAGGGGGTCATAGGTCAACCTATGACCCCCTTAGACCTATAAGAACGATTCTAATATGTCCCTAGGGTTTCGAGGACCCTTAGGGACATATGTCATCATTTAATGGTTCAAAGCGGGTCATAGGTCAACCTATGACCACCTTTGACCCATAAAAATGATTTTAATATTTTCTTAGGGGTCCCAAGACCCCTAGGGACATATGTCATCATGTAATGCGTCGAAGGGGGTCATAGGTCAACCTATGACCCCCTTTGTCCAATAAGAATGATTCTCATATGTCAGGACCCCTAGGGACAAATGTTTTCATTTAATGTGTCGAAGGGGATCATAGATCAATCTATGACCCCCTTCGATCCATATGAATGATTCTAATATGTCCCTAGGGGTCCTAGGACCCATAGGGACATATGTCATCATGTAATGTGTCGAAGGGGGTCGTAGATCAACCTATGACACCCTTTGACCCATAAGAATGATTCTCATATGTCCTTAGGGGTCCTAGGGACATATGTCATCATGTAATGGGTCAAAGAGGGTCATAGGTCAACTTACCTATGACCCCCTTTGACCCATATGAACAATTTTAATATGTCCCTAGGGGTCTTAGGACCCTTAGGGACATATGTCATCGTTTAATGGGTCAAAGGGGGTCATAGGTCAACTTATAACCTCTTTTGACCCAAATGAACAATTCTAATATGTCTCTAGGGGTCCTAGAAGCCCTAGTGACATATGCCATCATTTAATGGGTCGAATGGGGTCATAGGTCTTTTACCCATATGAAAAATTCTAATATGTTATTCGGTGTCCTATGACCCGTAGGGACATATGTCATCATGTAATGTGTCAAAGGGGGTCATAGGTTGACCTATGACCCCATTTGACCCATAAGAATGATTCTAATATGTCCCTAGGGGTCCTAGGACCCCTAGGGACATATGTTGTCATGTAATGGGTTGAAGGGTGTCATAGGTCACCCTATGACCCTCTTTGAACCATAAGAACGATTCTAATATGTCCCTAGGGGTCCTAGGACCCCTAGGGACATATGTCATCATGTAAAGAGTCAAAGGGGGTCATAGGTCAACCTATGACTCCCTTTGACCCATAAGAACGATTCTAATATGTCCCTAGGGTTCCTAGGACCCCTTTATATATATGTCATTATGTAATTTGTCGAAGGGGGTCATAGGTCAACCTATGACCCCCTTTGACCCATAAAAAGCATTCTAATATGTCCCTAGGGGTCCTAGGACCCCTAGCGACATATGTCATCATGTAATGGGTCAAAGGGGGTCATAGGTGACCTATGACCCCCTTTGACCCATATGAACAATTCTAATATGTCCCTATGTGTCCTATGACCCGTAGGGACATATGTCATCATATAATGGGTCAAAGGGGGTCATAGGTTGACCTATGACCCCTTCTGACCCATAAGAATGATTCTAATACGTCCCTAGGGGTCCTAGGACCCCTAGGGACATATGTTGTCATGTAATGGGTTGAAGGGTGTCATGGGTCACCCTATGACCACCTTTGACCCATAAGAATGATTCTAATATTTCCCTAGGGGTCCTAGGACCCCTAGGGACATATGTCATCATGTAATGCATTGAAGGGGGTCATGGGTCAACCTATGATCCCTTTTGACCCATAAGAACAATTCTCATATGTCCTCAGGGGTCGTAGGGATATATGTCGTCATGTAATAGGTCAAAGGGGGTCATAGGTCAACCTATGACCTCTTTTGACCCATATGAACAATTCTAATATGTCTCTAGCGGTCCTAGGACCCCTACGGACACATGTCATCATTAATGGGTCGAAGGGGATCATAGGTCAACCTATGACCCCCTTCGATCCATATGAACAATTCTAATATGTCTCTAGGGGACCTAGGACCCCTAGGGACATATGCCGTCATGTAATGTGTTGAAAGGGGTCATAGGTCAACCTATGACCCCCTTTGACCCATAAGAATGATTCTCATATGTTCCTAGGAGTCCTCAGGACATATGTCGTCATGTAATGGGTCAAAGGGGGTCATGGGTCAACCTATGACCCCCTTTGACCCATATGAACAATTCTAATATGTCCCTAGGCTTCCTAGGACCCCTAGGGACATATGTCATCATTAAATAGGTCGAAGGGGGTCATAGGTTGATCCATATGAACAATTCTAATATGTCTCGTCATTTAATGGGTTGAAGGGGTTCAGAGGTCAACCTATGATCTCCTTTGATCCATATGAACAATTCTAATATGTCCCTACAGGTCTTAAGACCCCTAAGGACATATGTCATCATTTAATGGGTTGAAGGGGGTCCTAGGTCACCCTATGACCCCTTTTGACCCATATGAACGATTCTAATATGCGACCCCTAGGGACAAATGTCTTCATGTAATGCGTCAAAGAGTGTCATAGGTCAACCTATGACCCCCTTTGACCCATATGAATTATTCTAATATGTCCCTAGGGGTCTTGGGACCCCTAGGGACATATGTCATTATGTAATGTGTCGAAGGGGGTCATAGGTTGTCATAAGTCAACCTATGACCCCCTTCGACCCATAAGAATGATTCTAATATGTCCTTAGGGGTCCTAGGATCTCTAGGGACATATGTCATTATGTAATGGGTCGAAGGAGATCATAAGTCAACCTATGAGCCCCTTCGACCCATATGAATGATTCTAATATGTCCCTAGGGGTGCTAGGACCCCTAGGGACATATGTCGTAATGTAATGGGTCAAAAGGGGTCATAGGTCAACCTATGACCCCCTTTGACCCATAAGAACGATTCTAATATGTCCTTATGCATTCTAGACCCCTAGGGACATATGTCATCATTTAATGGGTTGAATGGGGTCATAGGTCAACCTATGACCCCCTTTGACCCATAAGAACCATTCTAATATGTCCTTAGGGGTCCTAGGACCCCTAGGGGCATATGGCGTCATGTATTGCATCGAAGGGGGTCATAAGTCAACCTATGACCTCTTTTTTACCCATAAGAATGATTTTAATACGTCACTAGGGGTCCTAGGACCCCTAGGGACATATGTTGTTATGTAATGGGTTGAAGGGACCTATGACCCCCTTTGACTCATATATATTAATAATATACATATATTAATAACATACATATTAATATAATAATATATATTAATAACATATATATGTGTGTGTGTGTGTGTGTGGTTATTATATTTAATAAAAATATTACGTTATTATATATATTAATGAAATACTTGTATATATATATTACGTTATTATATTTAGTTAAAATAATAATAATATAAATTATATTTATAGATTATAATGAGAATAACATAATATATTATTATATATTAATGTATTATATGTTATATCTTTATATTACGTTATTTTATATATATAATATATTATAATACATATTTACATAGTAATATAACAAAAATAATTTATAAATCATAAGCTATAAAACATTATGTTATAATATATATTACGTTATTATATATATTAATAACATATATAACTGTTATTATATTTAATAAAAATATTACGTTATTATATATAAATTAATAACATACTTATATATATATAATATATATATAAAATATATATATATATATATATATATATATAATATATATATAATATATATATATATATATATTACGTTATTATATTTGTAAAAATAATAATAATATAAATTATATTTATAGATTATAATGAAAATAACATAATATATTATTATATATTAATATATTATATGTTATGTCTTTACATTACATTATTATATATATATATATAATATTATAATACATATTTACATAGTAATATAACAAAAATAATTTATAAATCATAAGCTATAAGTCTTAAATCCGGTTTTCCCTCCAAAATGGGTTGGGATTTCAAAATTTCTACCAAAATCCACCTAGCCATATCAGATATCTGATTTGAAATCCGATATCCGATTTGAAATCCGATATCCGATTAGGCTTGGTATTTACCAAGCCTACCCGGTCAACCCAAAAGACGTGTTTGAAGAGGGTTTTAGTGATACTCAGACTTCAGATAGTTGTCTGACAATGTTATTTTTATTGAAATTGAATGAAACGAAAATGGTTTTTTAATATCACTCTCGAGATTCCATCAATATAATTTCTGTCAAATTTTGAGATCGATAAGTATTTATTAGTTAATTATCAATGAAGATTATTGTAAAGTGCTGATTGACATACTGATTGAAAAACAGCTATAATTTTCAAATGGTATAACATTTTTTAAATCTAAAAGTTGCGTCACATTCTATGCTTCACCTAGTATAAGAAAAAAAATAAAATAATAAAATTTGGTAAAATTTTCTATTAGTTAAGGTGGTCAGACATGGGGCTTTTTTTTTTTCTAAAATGTTTTGGTAGAAAATTCATATTTAATTATTTATTTGGAATAAAAATACTAAAAAATATGTGTCACATCCGAGCATGAGTCTACTTTTCATATCTATAATTATATTAAAAAAATATTATCATTTGATTTTGATTAAGGTGGTCAGACATACACCTACTTTTTATTTTTGCCCTGAAATTTTTGTAGTACTGCATTACAATTCAAACATTTGACCAATCAATTATTTTTTCTCCTGATAAGGCCTAGTAGTTTAGAAACTACATTCAATTTCCTACAGATTATTTTCTTACAACTTTTTCATATAAAGTCCATAACCACTTGAAAATTATGTGTCAAGTTGACATAATCCTGATTTTCTGATTTTTCATTGCCACTTAAGGCCATAGTTTGGTACACCATGATCCTGCACATACCCTGATGTACCTTCTTTCTAGCTAATCTTTCATGTTATCTTGATCTCGGTTCACAAAATCAGGTTCTCGAAAACTTCTTTTTATAAAAATTTACATTCATTTTCTCTTTTAAATCACTTGCACATGATTTTGCAAGATGTCTTTGCATAAATAGCATGCCTTTTCACAAATTATTGCTGGGTCAACTAGGCAACAATTTACTTTTCCAACTTAGAGTAAACATGTAGGATGTCAGCCCTAATTGGTCAAGTAATTATTTTGTAAACAAAATAATTCCTTTACCTTTCATTTTATTGTTATGTAAATTTTATGTAACTCTTTTTTGTACAACTTGTCCTTCAAACTCATCAACTCTGCAAGAGGGTTGTAGTATTTGACTAGTTAGAGCTTCTAGCTCACTTAGCTTCCCTTGAATCTTACTATCAAAATCTTTTGTCAACTTATAAGATAAAGTACATTTGAGGTACAATACATTGCCAACTTGTTGACATCTTCAAAGTTCCTTGATATAAGTATCAAAACTCAACAAATCATTCTAAAAGTTTTGACAAATGGTGCTAAAAAGATTAGTATCATATGAAATTTGAGCCTTGGCCTCAATAACATTCAATAAATTTGTAAACTCATCATCAAATGATTTTACAACTTCTTGAGCTCTCTATTCAGGGTATACTTCTATATGTTTGGCTGTGAAGGTGTTGTGTAATATGTCCATCAACTCCATTAATCAAAGCTATCAAATTTCCACAATCCATAAATAATGTTATATTTGGTTTCTAGGCATGATTGTGTGAGTTTTTTTGTCATCAACATTTCAGATCATACTACATGATCCATCATCAAGATGATGACAAAAAAACTCACACAATCATGCCCAGAAATCAAATATAACAACTCCATTAATGCTCTCTGTAGACTCTTGACTATTTTGTTCTTCTCAATTAACTTATTCAAAGATGAGATCAAGTTAGATTGATCCTCATCATCACCTGTAAGGTTATCAAGAAATATAGGAGTGGATGAGCTAGATGCTTTCACTTCATCTTCATTTTGTTTCTTTTCTGCTACCTTCTTTGATTTTCTCTTTTCTTCTTCCCTCTCCTCTTTTTCTGTTCTTTCTTTTCTCTCTCTTTATTTTTTGCTTCTTTCTTTTCTTCTTCCAACTTCTTCTCTTTTTGTTCTTCTTTGCTCTTTTCTTCTTCTTTCTGTTTCTTCTTCTCTTTAAACAATTTTAGGTTGGCTTCTTCAATCTTCTTCTTTTCTTCTTTTAAGCGTCTTTTCTCTTCTTCAATCAATCTCAACTAATCCTGAATATCTTCTGAATGGGGCTTAGGTTGATCAAAACTTAGGAAGAGATCATCACTAATGTTAATTGTAACACTTGTTTGATGAATTTGCATAGTATCACCACTTATTGATACTTCTAAAGTTTTCTCTGCAGTGGTAGGAGTTGTCTCTACCTCAATCATCATTTTATTGACTGTTGCAATAGTTTCACTTCTTATTACATTTTTACCACCACCTATTACTAGAATTGGCCTCATTTTGTTCCATAGATAGGGTGCTATTTTACCCATTAATTTCTTTATTTCTTCTTTATCTTCAATCTTACACATAGTTCTTATCATTGATCTTCCCAAATTGGCCCTTCTTTGCTATAAGTCTATCATAGACTTTATGATTGAAAAAACCTTTAATGTCTTTGAATTTCAAATTGTTAATAATCATATATCTCATAGTAGAGATGTCAATCTATTCTTTCTCAGTGTCATTGTGCACATCATAGAACTTATTCATCTACAAAAAGTTCCCTTCATTAATAATGGTTGTGTTAATCTTCTCTATCTTTGGTTTCCAGTGTTGCCTTGTTTTACCTAATGACTGTTTGGAAAAAATAACCTTCTCTAACTGTTTATCTTCTTCTTCTTCTTCATTGGAATCTTTAATTGTCAACAATGTCTTCTTTCTTTTATCTGGTCTAGTAGCTTGCTGCTTAACTCTCTTTGACTGCCTTTTAGATCCACTTGGTTGCTTGATTGATACAACAACATATGGGATGCTCTATTTTGAAGGAGTTTTTGGAATGGATACACCAAATGCTTGGCCAATTGATAGAGGTGTCACATATATTACATCTTGTTCACCGGTTTGTTTCAATATGAAGATTATTTTTCTAACTGCCTATGATTCTTCTTTTGATATACTGGCCTCAAATAGTCCTTTCTTCATTATAGTTGTAACCTTCTTATGAGATGCTTTCTCCAATGATGCCTGGTAAGCTGACTGAATTATATCCTCATATGTTCCAAATCTATAAGATGCTTGATCTATTTTAGATTTCAACATTAAATCAATGTAACCAATAGCTACATCATCACTTGACTCATAACCTAAGGGATCAAGAAATGTTTCCCAAGGTTCTACTACTTCAATATAAGTTAGGTCTGTATCCAAAATAAAACATATATCATCTTTAAATCTGTCAACAATTGCAGGTGCAATTTTGAATCTCTATTTCATCTCATTTTGAAATGTCATCATGATTAAATTACCACTATCCAAGATTTTCTTTGCAAGATTCCTTTTGCATACATCTGTTATCTTAACCATAGTGCAGCTTTCATTGCCCATAATCTCTATAATTGATAAAAATGGAAATCTCTTAAATATATGAAAGAAAATATGATTAATTAGAGACTGGAATTTGAATACACCATTCTCAGTTCTCTTAATCTTCTCCAAATTCTCAAGGATTTGTACTCTCAGAATCTCACTTAAAATTACATGCTCCTTCTCAATGCAAATCTTATAAGTTGCATAGATAAAGCTTATTGACAACTCATCACTCATAGAACTTGCACAAATAGAATATGCAATGATTGTGCTCAAGAATCTCACATCATGTTGTTTGATGGTGCTGATCACCATTACCTTACCATTACAAACTACCTTAGTGTTAAGTTCCACCTTCTTCCTAACTAGTTTCTCGCCAATGGATACACTACCTTGTTTACTAAGACTAGTAACTTCATGAATAAGGTCGACAGAGATGTCAACTACATTTTCTCCCATCCAAATCTTTCCATTATGAATTCTGCTTAATATAATTTGAGTCCACTCTTTGGTATCAAGTTCATAGTCAAAGTAATATCTGACTAAGTCTAGATCCTTCAGATACACATATTTGGGCTTTACAGTCATATCATGATTGAAAAAAATTTCCATATCTTTGTTCATGAATTCTCCTCCAATATTTTCAAATTTACTAGACAAGTAACTTCCTACATCTTCCAAATATACTAGATTATTCAGAGTAATAGATAAAGTCAAATTAGGGTTTTCCTCTGAGGGTTTCATAGGAACAACCTTCAATTTGGGTCTTTCAACATTCTGAACATTCTAAACTATTGATATGTCCATGAGTAAAACCAAATAGGATTTTATTGAATAAATTCTATGTGAAAAATGATAAAATACCTTTTTTGAAGTAGGGTTTTGCTCGAAATCTCTTTGTCAATTAGCTTTTGGGTGTTCTATGCCTCTGAGATAATCACAATGTGGAAATAATCAAGTTCTTACTCTATTTATCCAACTTGAATTTGCATTAATTGTGTACTTTGCTAACTCAAAAAAGTTGTTTATTTCACTTTGAAATCAAATTTCTTCTCAATATCATCTATTCGATCTTTAGATGTTATCTGAGGTTCACTATAGCTTCCTTTCATCATGACAATGCTCCACAAAAATTCGCTCTACTAAATTTGCTATGAAAACATAGATTTCATCTTCTTTCATAGAATAAACTTTCTGTGCTATAACAATAACTCTTATTTCATTCGCAACTTGTTTTGATAAGATCCAAATTGCAAGTGAGCTTAGCTATAATCTAAACTCATCTAGATACATCTTCTCTCAAGCTCACTACTCATAGCTCAATCTCTAAATGAAGTTCCAAATTTTGGTGCTGTGAACAAGCTTAATTCAACTTGGTTGAATCAAACTTGATTGCTGACTTCAATTTTCCTATTTTAGCATCATCTAACTTTTCCTCAAAAATATTTAATCCCTTTACAATTGCCTCATCAATTTCTTCTCAAAGTTCAGTAACTGAATTTGTTTGATCTTCATTGTCTTACTTAGTTTTAGAGTTACTTTCATGATTCCATCTGTCATTTTTGAAGTTTCTTCAATTGTTTCTTATGTTTGTGAAGTTTCTTTTATGATTCCTTTTTTCATTTCCAAAGTTTCTTCCATATTCTACAATACTTTGTTCTATATCTTAAGTTGTTGCATAATTAACATACTGGGGTTTTGCTTCTAGGATTTTGTTGATCAATAGGTGCTTGACAATTCTAGGCCATGTGTCCAAAGTTGTTACAATTATAACACACGATTTGCTTTCTTTCTTCAAAAGGTCCCTTTTCTCTTGATGTCCTCTCATTAGATCTTCTTCTATTTGTAGGGATAGTATTTCTGAATATTCTATCATTTCTTCTATCATTATCATATTTAGGTTTCTTACAATCAATTTCTTTATGACCAATACCATGACAATTGTGACAATAAAATTTCGTAACATGTTTAAATGATTTATTTGCATAATCTCTTTTTGTATGACAAATTTCATTACATGAAAAACACTTACCTCAAAATTCATACTTGGTTTTGTTAGGAGATTCCACTTACTTAGGTTCATCCAATTTCTTAGTTTCCTTCTCTTGTCGAACTTCTTTGGATTTATCAGAAGATTGACTGGATTCAATCTTATCACCAAATTTACCTTTCTCTTTTAGATCTGATCCACTTTCAGGTTTCTTTGCAGACATGTTAAATATGTAACCAAGACCAGTCTTATCATAGGTAGGTCTTTGTATTGATATTGATTCGTCAAGCTTTTCTCTACTAGTATAAAGATTTTCAAGTTGTAGCTTGCTCTGAGTTAATTCACCTTTCAAAATAGTGTTGTACTTTTGAAGTTATTCATGATTGACTTTTAGTGCTTCAAGTTTGGATGTCTTCTTTGCTAGATTGGTTATAAGATTTGAATTTTTAGTCTTCAAATCAGATTCAACTTTCATAGGATCATTCTTCAAACTCAACTTTAGATTGGTAATCTTCAATTCATGCTTCAATGTCTTGTACTCTATCTTTAGTTTTGAATATTCATCATCACTAGTTTTAGATTCAGCAGATTTAGGCTTGGATTTGAAATGTTCAATCTTGTCCTTCAGTTGTCCAATGTATAATTTGGAGTCTTCATATCTATCTTTTAGCTTACCTCTTTCTTTAGTAAGGAGATCGATTTGCTCAAGTGCCTCTTCAAGGTTCTTCATCAAGTGTTCCATATCCATAGGGATCTTACTCAAGTTGTTAAGCCTCTTCTGAGTAACTAGGCTCTAGTACCGATTGTTAGAAATAAGGAATATTAGGAGGGTGGTGAGGGGGGTTGTGGTGATGAATCAATATTCTATAAAATTTTGTTTCCAATTGGATATTATTTATTACTTTGAACCACACATAAGAATTAAACAAGTAATGTTGAACAGTAAAATAAACCATGCATAAAGAGAACTCATAACACCATATTCTATTAACAAGGGAAACCATGGCCAAGGGAAAATCCTGGTGGGGATGATACCCACTAGATGATGTACTAACATAAATGTTCCTTGTTAGAGGATGAACCCTTTTAGGATTCTATAAATGCATTCAATACATAGGAGTCCCTGTTGGGAGACTTTGAATCCCTGTTAGGAGATTCCAACCCTATTAGGAGTTGTAGTACAATGGATGCAAGAAGAGCTCACTACCAAAACAAGTAATTAATCCTCAAGTGTATAGATGATATACCTTCTTTCTAGTTGATCTCTAAAATTATCTTGATCTTAGATCACAAAATCAAGTTCTCAAAAACTTAGCTTTATACGATACAAAAGTTCACATTCATATTCTCTTTTAAATTACTTCCACATAATTTTGTAAGATATATTTGCATAAATACCATGCCTTTTCACAAATTTTTGTTGGGTGGACTAGGACCACAATATAATTTTCCAACTTAGAGTAAACATGTAGGATGTCGGCCCTAAGTGGTTAAGAAATTATTTTTTAAACAAAATAATTCCTTCACCTTTCATTCCATTGTTCTGTAAATCTTATATGCATCTTTTTTGTATTGTTTGTATTGATGTCCGAGGTTATATATATCATCATAAACATGCATATTGTTTCCATCTAACCTATCTCTCATAGATAACATCATATAAACAAGTTATACATGAAAGCAATACACTACTGTAAACTAGTTTCGTACTTAGACAATTTTCTAAGTACCAAAAGCTAAGTGTCTTTATTTTTGATGTTTTCTACAACATGTAGATCATGTGTTGTCATTAATGACAATAATTACATAACTACATATAGCCAATTGTCAACAATAGATACTCCTTAAAAGGAACTAATTAAATTCACATTCAAATGCCTTTGATGGATGCTCTTGGGAAAATGTTAGATGGAAGGATAAGATCCTTTTAGCCCCATTCTTTAAAACTCATGGTTCTGCACCATTTAACTCTATTTGAAAAGTTTGACAAACTACTTGGAGAAAATTAATTTGGTTTGAATAGTCTCTCAACCATGTGCTAAATTTCCCTTATTCCTCTATTTGGTGGAGCCAGTTGACCTAATACAATGATCAACAATTAGGTATTTGTAAAAAAATCAATGAGAAACACCTATATAAAAAAAGTTATTCAAGTTTTTAGGGACTTATGGGATGCGCACACCATCCTATAGGAAACCTGGTCTCTCCTTAAATATCAATTCCACCTCTCAACTTTTGATAAGTAACCAAATAATGACATTCTATGTTTGGGTACTTTCTAACTTTGTGATTTTTGTCTATTGGATATCACACAAAATATTAAATGATTAGAGATGGCCTAATGCTCATGGAATATGCTTATTTTCCCTTCACACCATTTATAAAAAACCCATTCCCCATATCACCATCTTTCTTCATCTCAACAAGGTCTGACATTACTTTATTCTTTGGTCCAAATGTAACATGTTGAACCTTCAAATATGGAAGTCCATTTAAGTTGATGCACAATCTCAACTCCTAGCTTGGAAAGTTCTTCATGTTAAATTTCCTATCAACAGTCACCTTAAATTTGTGTATCTATTGCCCACTTGACTTTTATTATGATAAATCAGAATCTATAAAGCATGCATTTTTGTTCTACATGTTGACATTTGTGATGATTTTTTAGTTGGAATTGTTATTGACATGATGATATGGTCACATGTTGATGTCAACATATATTCTATAGTTGAAAGATAGAATCAGATTTTGTATGTTGCAGGCTATTGATCCAATATAGATAATATCCTAAGTATGAAAGCATGGGTTTTTCTTTCAGGGTGAGTGTAGACCTTGTGTCTAAGATCACAATATATTATGTGTTGATTTGGGTGAGATATAATTGATTTGGTGAAGACTAGTTAAAAGCAACTGACTTGAAATTATGCTAGAGGTAGTTGGAGTATTTTGCTAATAAAATGGTTGCGAGTTGGAATTAAGGTGTGTGATCTTAGAAGATGATAAGAGACTCAATCATGTGTATACTTTCATAGTTTTTGGTCATTTGGTTCATGCTCATGGATTGATTGCTAGTGTGCACCACTATATATTTCTAGTAGCTAACAAGATGATGTGTGTATTAATTAATGTGGTGATGGTTAATTATAGATCTTGGCATAAATCTTGTAGATTTTCATTATTGTATATTTTATTTTGAAGACATGTATACCTTAGCATGAGTTTATTCATTTACTTGTGATTGGGGAATTCCTAACATGCCAACCTAATTGCTAGTTTGTAAAGTGTAAAAAGGAAAGTAATTTCTTCATTTGTGAGGTATAACATGATTCTTATATATGCAAGATTTGATTCTATATATTATAGAAGAGCTAAAGGATTTTCAAATTCTTTGAGAATACATGTATGAGTGAAATCTATTTTTATTCATAGTGGACTTCAATGGAACTATAAAATAAATTGAGTTGTCAACCAACTAGTTTAGTAAAGGTGGATTTAACCTGTACTCTATCAAACAATGATTCTCATGAAGGTGGGTTTAACCTTCTCTTTTGGGCAATGTGTTTGGGTAGTGAGTCTTTTGTGCTCATTGACTCCTAACAAGGTTGTCAACCATTTAGCAAAGGTCCAATGCTTTAATAGGGACTTGGCCTTTAAGAAGGAAAATTGTACTAAATACATTGTATTGACTCCTAACAGGGTTAGATCCTTTAACATGGATAATTATATTAGTACATGATCTTGTAGATATCATCTCCATCGATGTTTTTCCTTTAACAAGCTTTCTCTCAAGAACAAAAATTATTGTGTTATGGTCTCTACTTTCTTGTTAGTGTCCATTTCTATATTGTTGATTAGTAATCAATTTAATAAGTTTGAATTTCATATTTATTATTCACAACTAATTCATCCCCCCCTCTCAATTGTAAGGTGTGGATTCTAGTAATTAACACTACATTCAATCTTTTAATATATGGGACTCTCTATTTTCTACATTTCCCACCTTATTCCTTTAACCATGGTCTTCAAAATTATTTATCCTTAGTGTGTCTTTATCCTTGGACACTTTAGCTCACACTTACAAGCAAGTAATTATCAAATGGGTTTAAAAACTTTGTTGTAATGTTATTTTCTCTATTACAATCCTTCCCATGTAAATAGAAATTCAATGGATATGTATTGACCAGTCTCTCCAAGTTGAGAATATGCATTCAAGTAGGCATAACATTTCACAACATGGAAAACTTTATGAGCTTCTTCAATAGATGCACACAAGTATCAAGAGTAATAGAGGTCATAACATTTAATATGCACCTTTAGCTAGGCTATTCTAATAATGCTATTAATAATTGATGTATTTTCTTGTTTCTACAACCACTTTTGTGGCTTTGTAGCTATTGTAATGTTTGGAAACTACTCTTGTTTCAACTGCTACCAATTCTTAGTAATTTGTAAATTCTCTCAAAATCTTTATCCAATAAAATATTGTTAGTTCATACCCACTGCAAGTAATTTATGCAAATTTTCTTATTTGACTAATCAACCAATCGATGAAAGCAATGTGTTAAATTTTATTGCATAGAAACACAATAGTTGATTATTAATATTTATACTTTTAATTTATTTCTGATTAGTTCGAGTAAGGAGAAAAAAAATTATTTTCTTTGAAAATATATAAAAGTTATAACATGATAAGATTCATTTTTTTAAAGGTTCATTAACTTCAAGTCCTAACCTTTTTTCTTGGAAGGGAAAATCTTCTTTCAGGATGCTTTTGTTGGAACTTGCAAGTTCCAACCTTCTTTTAGGAAGATGATATATGCCTTCATTTTAAATTTTTGCCTCTATCACCTAGTCCACATGTTTCATGCTCACTTATATTGATAAGATCCACTAAAAATCCCTCTCATGACATTCAAGAACCTACCTTGTTTGTCTTCTTATCTCAAACGCTCTCTACATTTTCTTTGAAGATTTTTCTCTCCATGACTGTCATTTTCATGGCCTATCAATCAACTATTTCTTTCAATAATCCCTAGAATATTATATAGATATTCAATCATAACTTCTTCTACATAATACAAAGGGTGCTAGTTTGTTCATTATAATGAACTCTCACATAAACTCTAGTTATATGATTTTTTGAATGAACAACAATCTATAACTTGTGTGGCATCTCAAAATTGAACAATCTTGGTATATAAATTCCTTCATTATGTCATAATTGTAGAATGCTTTCAATGAAATTTCTTAGTTGTAGATTTATTTTTTCTACTTTTTAGTTGAACAAGAGTTTATTAACTAATAATTCACTATGGGCCTATAAAATTCATGGAGCTTATACCTCCCATTGTTATATCCCTTCTAATATTTTACTCAAGTTTATATGATATATTGGAGAAAATAATTTTTTTATGGCCCATTTAGAATCCCAAGATCTTTTATTTTTAAAGCTCAAATATATTGAAAACCTATTTCAATCAAAGCACACAAGATATCAAAGTGTGGCTTATATTCAAGGAGATGGGTTCATAGTGACTTATACCCACTTTATTCCATGGAGAATGCACCTTGATGCAAACTCATCCTACTTGTAAGGGAAATCTTGCATTGCCCAAAATTATTTTTGATTTGTTTATCAATAAGGGTTATCTTAGTGTAGAGTTGTTATTTCTGGAAGCTTACTAATTTTAATAAACTTTAGTTGTTCAAGCTCAATTTTTTTTCCTTGGAGGTTCATTTTGGATATATCATCCTTCCAACAAAGTTTCATTGCAATATCAAGTGTATTTGTGAAATTGATTTTTTTGTGTATTGGCAACAGGGTGTAAAAACTTTAAACTTAGTTTTGAAGGCATTAGAGGCTCAAATGTAGGCTGACTAGAGCTTGTGTCAGCCAGGTACTATAGAGAAGTTCATGACATTTCTGAAATGGGGTCATAATAGGTAATGAGTTATGGTCTTTGAAAGTCATGCAACCTGAAATAATCGAAAATGAATTTCGTATAAAAATTTATTGAGTTTTGAAAGTTTTCGGTGCCTACTCCAATGTAATAAACTATGAATAATAATAATAATTTAGGGTTTGTTGACTTTAGGGTCTAGGGTTAAAATTTCTAGAACCTTCTTAGGTAGTAGAAATTGTCTATTTAAAGAAGGCTTCTAGTGTTCTCTAGGATAGTTCTAGGCATGTATATAGTGGCTTTGGCTTACATATTAATATTGTGTGGAAAATTCCCACGTCTTTGCATGTTATATTTTTGAAATTTTTATTTATGTACTTTTGGAGATGATAAGAATCCAATTTTTTGTTCTTGCAACTTGTTTTTATTTCTTTATTTTTATTGTGTGTGTGCTATTAAGGGGACTACTTTTCATCACACCTATTTGAACCAAGATTTTAATTGTGGGGGTAATCTACATAATGATTTAGAATACAAAAAATGGAGACGACAACCTACAAATTGTGACTTACCAAGGTATTCTGACACATTAAAGTCTCAAATTTTATTTTATTAATCACATTTTTATAGCCAATCCCATTATTTGTGATCATCATAAGTAGCATTGAGATGTCCTATTTCTAAAGTTTCTTATACTTTGTTTGTGAAGCTTACTTAGATAAAATGTAACAAATCTCTATTTCTCAAGATTATTGTTGGTGTAGATAACTATTTACTATACACTTTACTTAAGTTTACTTAGATTAATATATTTTAATATTAGTTGTCATGTAGACAGCTAGGAGTTTGCATATTTATATGAGTTTTTGTGTAGACAATAGAGTTTGCATTTTCATATTCATATGAGTTTTCATGTAGACAATAGAGTAGTTTGAACTTTGTTTGAGCACATGTTGTCTTGTATCTCTCTTTGTGTAATACACCTTTGTGTTCTTATCCTCTCATTGGTGCACATACTTTCATGCACAATGGAGGATAATCCACCTTTAGTAGACATGAATTTTGTTGTTATGCTTATCTCTTAGTATGACTCCAATCATCTTCATTGCCTATATATTGAAGAACTTCTATTATGTAGTCATCGAATTACCCACTATCATTTGATCAATATTTATATGCATTTGATCATATCATTTCTGTTAGGATAAAACCTCCAACATGGAAACAACAATGACTGTACCCAGCAAGATAACAATGGTAATCATCAAGGTTAAAATCAAATTCTGACATCTGTAGCAATGTGGAATTAAACCCCGCGGCTAGCTCTCTGATTCTCATCGTTTGGGAGCCCTCACACCCATAGCGGCATAACGATTCGACCCCTGATCTTCATCACCCCAACAGTCGGGAAACCTCCCAACTCCGCAGAGATCATGGATTCCCGAAACCCAAGGATCCTGATTCAACATACATTCAGGGTGCACATTCGACATTTGCAGTCTCCACGTGATTTGACTATTATAACTCATCAATCTGACTGCAATCATGCAGATCCGATCACACGCGGAGGATTCAGTCAACGGTATTAGAAAAGATCTGAATTGCAAGTGGATCATCTGTTTGGGTCCAAAGATCATTCCACATCGGGCGCATTATAGATCCTAAGCTCATTCTCGTGCCTTTTTGTGGCATATAATGGTAATTGTACTGCCACATTTGTATTGCTGAAACAAAAGTTGATGTACAAGTTGCCACATCAACTGTAGAAATCAGTCATCGCCCAAGTAGCAGTCTAGTCATCCACCGATTGGCCTTTTTTTGGGCCACAAGTTCTAACTTACCATCCAAAAATTGATGCCCATCAAGATATCAAACAAGGGTAGGAGGACTTTTCCTTGTCAAATTTGGACGCAGCTATCCTCCCACAAAATTGTCTCGCTGTATAGGAACAAAAAAATCGATGATACATTCATCATTTTTATGACATGATACATACATTCGGGATACATCCCATGGACCCATCTAGACCCATCTACGGTTGTTCCGTGTCCTTCCCTGGGTGTCCTATCGGTGTGTTTGACGAATGCTTCATTGAACTGACAGTTTTGGATAGTTTTTTTTATTAATTATGCAATCTCGTATAGAAGCCAAGTAATGGAGTTCCAATGGAATTGTCACCATGGACTACTTTTGTATGAATTCTTATCACCAATGCAAACTCATTCGATGTGGTTTCGTGGACCTATTAATGTTGCATGAAGTTAGATAACTATTTACATACCTCCGATTAGCCATTGTCATTACTTCACCGCAGAGCTAAACATTTGAAATGAGTTAGCTATTAACCGTTTTGCCGCCCTTCGTAGAAATTCAAATATCTAGGGTGACAACCATGATCACTTCAATTATAATATTCATAGAAAATTCATATTGAAGGAAGCATTCAAGCTGTGATGACGCAATTTTTTCCTTGCTCCCATGATCACAAGCAGTTTCAAGCTTAAGTAGATTCAAGTTGCGACCATGCGAAGTTAACTACAGTAGTTCAGATTCATGTGCTCTCGCATCATCACACATGGTTAAGACTTACCTTAGGTTTAGGCTATGAGGTTGCTGAATTATGAATCAAATGAAAGAAGATCAATTGGATCGATTTAACTCCATCAATGAGCTTCAAATATTTAAGTTACGAACATGTGAAAGTCAAAAGCCTAGTCAAACCCAATGCTTTCATGAGGTCGCAAAAGGTTACGAGATAACCATGATTCGGATTGCGAAGTGGCAAAATGCCTTTGGTTGCTTCATCATAGGGTTAAATGCTAAACCTCAGGTTCAGGTTGCAAATGATCAGCGAGCAGACACATGTCTCAGTGGGCTTGGTTCATGTGAGGTCTTTCATTGCATTGTCGTAGGGTTCAAGTCTTTCTTATCAAATGAGGGAAAACTGATCAATCAATGTGCTCTATCGAATGGTTTCAATTTGCAACCGTGCGAAGTTAACTACAATAGTTCAGATTCATGTGCTCTTGCATCATCGCGCATGGTTAAGACTTACCTTAGGTTTAGGCTACGAGGTTGCAAAATTATGAATCGAATGAAAGAAGATCAGTTGGATTGATTTAACTCCATCGATGAGCTTCAAAGGTTTAAGATATGAACATGAGAAAGTCAAAAGCCTAGTCAAATCCAATGCTTTCGCGAGGTCATAAAGGGTTACAAGATAGCCACAATTTAGACTACAAAGTGGTGAAATTCCTTTGGTCACTTCATCGTAGGGTTAAATGCTAAGCCTCAGGTTTAGGTTGCAAATGACTGGCAAGCAAACACGTCTCAGTGGGCCTAGTTTGTGTGAGGTCTTTAATCGCATCGTCACAGGGTTCAAGTCTTTCTCATTGAATGAGGGAAAAATGATCAATCGATGCACTCTATCAAATGGCTTCAATTTGTTAAGTTGTGAACTACTAAAGTCAATAGCTCATTCAAGTCAAATGTTCACATGATCACTCATGGTTGACGTCTGCCCATGGTTAGAGCCACAAAGTTACGAAATGCCTTGCTCACACTGTTGCACACAATTACTGATAGATCATGGCTAGGGTTGCGAAACAATAAAATACAGAGTACACATCATCGTAGGGTTAATATTGCAATCAAGTTTTTGGTGGTGATGGTATGATGATAGTTAGTGAGGTGGCTTCACACGGTCGCAACAATTAGAAAATTAAGGAGATGCTACGTTGCGAAGTAGTGATAAAGCAAAGGATAGGGATGTTTTTGTTTCACAAGGCAAGATAGTTAAGTTGGAAACTAAGCTGGGAAGCCACGATCTAAGGTAGTCAATAGGTGAACATAGGATAGAGAGCTAGATGGGATGGCAGAATACTGTAAGAAGATTGGGCCTCATAGCAAGGTTGATTATTCAAATGATGACATGACTTACTTAGCATGATCTTGTCCCCTTGTTTAATGTAGTTTCTTTCCTCCACTGCTTTGGTTTTCCATCTACCCAATCAGGAAGATAATAGCCATCATTTATGTCTTCTAAGGGCTAGATATGCACATAAAAGATTAGATTTTATGTATAGGGACATGCGTCTAAGCATGATCTTTTCTAATCAACAGTTTTTGCTCCTCTACAACCTCAACTCTACCTAGTTAGAGTTTGAACTTCATGTAGTTTCTCAATTATGCTTAAACTATAAAAGCAAGTTTTGTAATCACTCTAGTCGATCTTTTCTATGATTGTATAGCAATTGTATCATATGCTTTGCTACTATAATTTCCTTTTTTCAATGAATGAATGTACTTCTTTATTGTACCTCATTCTCTCATTAATATAATTGCAAAACCTTCTTGCCTTTGTCAATGTATTGCCTCAATTCTTCAATGTGCATGACTGTATCTATTTGGCCTTGAATGATATAGATTGAAGTTCCTTCCTTGTAGCATCTCATTTGGTTTCTGGTCTACATGTGATTGTTGAATTAAAGCAAAGGTTGAATTAGTGTATTTTGAGATTATATTGGTGAATAGTGCATTGTTAGGTAGAGATAAGACTAAACAAACTATTTTGGTGTATCACCCCCTTTAGATTAGATTAGGTAGTTTGAAAACACAAAATTGTTTCATCCATACTTTCATTATGTAATCTGGTACATTTATATGATATATGTTGAATATTTTGGGGTAGCTTTAGTTTTATTGAAAATGCATTATGGTTTCATCCATAAATGGATATTGTTATCAAATAGTAAGTTTAGGGTATTATCAAAACTGCATTACAATTTCATGCATATTTCAATATTTTTAACGAGTCATAATATAAAAAATGCATAATAGTTTCATCCATATTTTCATGCATAGATTGTAGTAAAAAACAACAAAAAAATTGGAAAAGGATCATTACATTTTTGTGATTATAGAAAAAGAAAAGTATGACTTTGTTTTATCTTTAGTGCATTTTGGATGGAGATTAGCCTATCCCGTTGAAATAGGGATACATCAAAAACCTTGGTCATTCATTTAATTTTCTATATTCCCAAGTCCTTTGATTCTTTTCATATTGTAAGTCTCACCTCTATCATGTTTTTAGTTGAGATCTTGTGAAATTGTCTTGGTCACTCCATTGCTCCATTATGATCACCAACAGTTTTGGAAGCTATGAAGGTGCAAAGCAGTCAGGATAAAGGTCATCGCGACATTGCATGATCCCAGCTTGGTTTTGGCTTAAAATATTTTAAGTTGCGACATTGTGGGAGATAACCATGGTGGTCAAGTTTGGAAGCCATCGTAGCTTCGCAGGCAGTTAAGAGTAATGTGAGATTGCAGTCATGAAGCAATGAAAGCTTATGATCACAACTTGACAAAGTTAAATGGAAAATTAAAATTTGTAGTTGTGAAGCCACAAAAGATATACAACAACAATTAAACTCAGGGTTGGTGCTTATGATTTGATCTTTGTGTGTTGTTATTATGAAATTCATTTACAAATGTTCATTCATATGTTGAAATTAATGTATTATAATATTGATAATTGATCAAATTATTTAGTAATTTCATTTATCTACTACTAAAATCAAATTTATTAAATAGTTATTTTGGTTTTCTTTATTTAAATTTAAATATTATACTAAAAAATTTCAAAAGTAAAATATTATAAAACTAAACTAAATCTCACCCAAAAAAATACATTAAATATATTTATAAAAATACGTAAACAATAGTTATGATTGTATCTCAATGTCCTCCTTGTGCATTGCATTGTTGTAACATCAGATGCAATGGGTTAGCCATTTCTTTATTAGTCACATCAGTCAAATGTGGGGGCTAGTATTTGGTCCAGATTTTGCTACTGCCATTAGATCAAGGATATACACCATAATTAGCCATCACATCTGCTAATGTGTTCCCTTGTCCATAGATTTGAGTACATTTCCATTATTCAAAAGTTTTACATAGATTTGTAGAATTCTGAATTATAACATCTTTTTTCAAATTTCCATAGTCCTCATTACTAAGAGCTTTGACAATAGTCATGTAGTCACCTTGTATTTCCAATTTTTTCCATTCATGTTCTACTACAATCTAGATACCTTTTAGTAATGCTCTAGCTTCAGCATTGTATGATGTTTTCATTCCATAAGCTTCAACATATGCAGTCAGGATATGCCCTTCTGCATTATGAAACACTCCTCCTCCTCCTGCTTTTCTAGGATTTCCTTTGAAGCGCCATCAAAATTGAATTTAATCCAATTATTTTATGGTGACTTCCATTTCACACCTTCCCTCCTTCGAAATCCTTGGTTATGGACAACCATTTTTTTCCAAATTATGCTCTGGTGCACAAAAGTCAAAAGACATAATTCATGTTAAAATAGTATTGAGTGACTTATTTGATGGAGAGAAGAAATCACATATATTATAAGAAATCACATGTAACAAGAAAATGAGTTAAAGGAGGATTCATGTTTCCCACAATAAAGAGTACAAAGCATAATTATATCATACTCTTGAAACCGTCATCCTATTAAAGAAATTGTTGGATTTTAATTTAGAAAAAAATATACTAGTTTTTTATTACTTTAGCTATGTTTTACATTTTACAATTTGCATTTGAGAGCATCATTCAAATAGAGGTAACCATTATAAAACTTATAAAAAAATTATTGTAATGATGGAATTGATTAGTTGTGCATTATAGTTAAATGGTACATCTATGTTTTTTGATTTCAAAGTTAAATTAATCAACTCTAAGTATCTAGCAATTACTTGTGCTTAGTAGAATGGCCAGATTCAATTGTACTCGTTCTATACAGATTAATTTTTTCCCTAATATAATTAAAATCATAATGGACCTATATAAAACATAATTGACTCTCCATTCTGCAGTTTGTCTTTGCAAAATGATTACAACTTTAATACAAATTAATTAAAAAAATAATAACAAGAAAGGAAAAGAAATAGGTTGGATCATTAGTTTTCCTATTGGTTTTCCTCTATATCTACAATTTCAAGTAATCCATTTGATTCACTATCATAGATATCATTGGCAATTTGGTTAGTTTATCGATTTTCCCTCATAATACAAGCTTGTTGCAAGGTATGAAAAAACCTCTTAATTATATTGTTTTCCATGATAGAAGATAGCATTGATAAGCTATGGTTGTTGCAAGGTAAACATGAACATAATTTTACATGTGAAAGACCAATCCCAGGATTTAATTTCATCCATGGGCACCTATTCAATGCTCAACACTATAGTAATAAGCATTTCATCATTTTGTTTCATTGTTCTTCCTAACAATTTAAAAAATTGTCTTATTCAATAGTAACAATTGATATGAACTATTAGTCAATGCTTCTCTTCTTCTACAAGGTTCATGTACACATATTTTTTCAATCATTCATTTGAGGTCAACTAAAAAATAATATTATCTTTAATATACAAGAAATAATTTCAAGATGACTAGATCTTTGTCTAATCTTAATTGATCCAAAGTAGATGATAATTATTCAAAGGAGCCAAAATATATGAAAATTATTATAAAAAATGTGCTAAATTATAATATATAATGATAGATGTGTAAATACTTATATTTTTGTATACTTATTATAAAATTAGTTGAAATCTTTCTTCTATTTATCTATTGGCTTCTCCTTGCACCTTTTAGTGGCACACGTGCTAGTTTTGATTTATGAAGAGAAGTTAAATCAATATTCAAATACTTAAATCTAACTTTGGAGAAGTAAATTAAACTTTATATACTTAAATTAGCTTATATAGATTAAATAAATAAGTAGATTAATTTAACAGTAAAGCATATCAAACCCTAATCCTTCTATAGGTTTTATTTTAATAGTAAAATCAATTGTTTGTTGCTTTGAAATATGAAAATGAAGATGAGTATAAGTTTTTTTAGTCATTTAAAAAATGACAATTAGTTGTTAATACTTGTAAAATCTTAAAATGATTGAAAAGGTTTCTTAATCAATATTCTTATCTCTTAAATTATTCAATTTTCATATCCATATTGTAATCTTCAATTCTTGTAATTTTTTTTCATTAGACCAAAAAAACTATCTTACATTAATTACTGATCATTCCACATTTTCAGGAAAATTCATGATATTTTGGATTTTTTGGAAATTGGTCAATTGTATAGTTTTTAGGAAGGATAGCCTCATCCATTTCACACTAGCCTCCCTCTGTAATGTCTTTGCCGCACAAGCCTCTCTCTGTAACATCTTCCCCACTTACATGGTGAAATGACAATTGACGTCGACGGTTTGTAGACGAAGATGTTGGGCCTGGTTGCCAATTATATACATTAAATTGGGAGAAAGTTTATATTGACAATTAAAAAAAACATAATATTCTATGAAGCTTGAACAGATGTAGTGCATATTTCCCACAATGAAATGCCAATGAGTGCTCACCAATATTCAATGAAGTAGACGTAGGGTGACCACTAACTTCAGGTACATGCAATGACTCCTTCTTAGTCCTCCCCCTTCTACATTCCTTAGTGGGAAAAATGAATGATTGTGGGTTTGGAAATGACTATGAAGGATCATGATTCATATTTTTATGCTGAGAGACATGCTACCATTGTCGCTTCCAAGGGACTCATACCAAGGTTGGGCTAAACCACAGATGCATCTGTACTATTCTAGTAGCAGATGGGTTAGTGTTTGGAGTAAGAGTGAATGGGACAAGACGAAAAATGTCAAAGATCATTCCAAAATAATTTCACACATTCATGGAATGTTTTGGCTTCTTTGTCAAACTCTGGCCTTATATGTGTGGCAGTGTTCAACAATGCCATGGATTCTTTGTAGTAGTCAACTCTCTAAATAGTTTCATGTGTCATTTCAGGGGGACTTTTCTCCACAAGCAATTGTGGTTATGGTGGTGGGTTTTATGTCAGTAAGTTACTGGAATAATCTTGTTTGCATAAATTACTTGTCCCCATCGCAATAGTTATGTCAGAGGCACATGAATCTTAAGTGCAAGCCAAATTACATGGAAGACTAAATTAGGAGAACATGTATACTTGTCAGTAATCATAGCTAAAACCTTTAATGTGTGCTTGCATGTGTTACCCTGCAGGGCCCAAGGATAATCACACATATACAACTGATCGCTGAAGGGTCTGACAACATAATAATTGCTTGTAGTCTGGCTCTTCAAAAAATAGTATCCTAGTCTAGTTTCATTAGTAATGAAATCATCTTCAGGAATTGTGTGTGACTAATTTATACTTTTGTACAAACTTTGTAGCTTGTAGTTCCTGATGAAATTGAATTCCTATAACTTCTACTATTGTCTATAGAATGGTTCCATCCTATAAACCAGGGTGAAGTATAGATGATCCATTCGACATGACATTTCTTTTGACGGTGGTGAAGGTACCACATCTTCAACATGCAATGATAAGATTCAATGGCAACATTTGTATCCTAGTTTGCATGGGGGAGATTTTGAACACTTTGGCCCACATTTCTATGTGTGTGATGGGGGATGAGATTTCATACAAAGTTAGTGTAACAATAGTTAAAAATAAGAGAGCATAATGTCTTACATATATGACCATCTCCTTCGCACCATGTCCTCTGAAAGTATACTAAGAAATCTTGCTGATCAAATAATTCAACAAAAAAATCATCTAATAGCCTATAAGTGGTATCCTCATTCTCACCCATTGTGTTCATAATCATCTCGAGCCAATCAAATATTGACTTCACTCTATCTTTTGATGCATACTTCAACATGTTCTTCAACCATGCCCAACGAATGTGCTAAATGCACAGAATGACATGACAATTGAAAGCAACCCTGGTGGACATGAAGATGAAATTCATTTCCTTTGCTAGGGAAAAACTTGGAAGATATAAATGTTAAAAAAGTTGAAACATGCAGTCAAAGTTATATATTGTTGCATCCCTTACTCAATTGCCTGTATTTCAGTGTTCACATTGCTAGTCAAGAAGGCATTGATTGTCCAATCATTTATAGCCACCTTTCCTCATGTATAGATGACAAAGAACGATCATTAGATGTCCTTGATCTTATTGTGAGATGAGACAACCCATGCAACTGGAACCCCTAACTGATGTTCATCAAAGATGACAAGTGAATATAGCTAGTACTACAATCAATTAAGAAGTTAAAAATGACTTGCGACACATTATTTCCATTTAAGAAGAAGAAGAACAAAGTATTAATGGTAAAAACTAGTTGCACATGTCTCACCCCATATTTGTTTGTTCCAAAAGTGGAATCCATGGATATTATAGAATTATGAGAGTGTATGAGCATCATGTCAAGTATCCAATGGGTTTGGAAACCTATGATGAAAGGTCTATCATCTATCTATGGCTTCTGCCAATAAAAGAAATTAGTTCAGTCCTCTTCTCTCCATTTAATAATACTAATTGTATCATTGACATCCTTTTGTGCTCTACCACACTTAAATCTCCTCTAATAATACATGACATCTTTTTGAGATAGGCAAGTATCCCTTTACAATATAGCCACAAAATATGGACCGCTCAGATGTCTATCCATTATAGCATCCACACTCACATCCATTTCCAAAAGGGCCTCTATGTAAGCCTTGCATTCGACAGATAGGTTCGGGAAAAAATTAGCCTGTGGCTCATTGCTTGGATCAATTATTTCATGACAATGCAAACCTTCATCATCTATGTGTAACATATCAGGGTAGCTGATAATAACAACATCTAGTCTACCCAACATAACCTTTACATTGAAGTGGCATTGTCAACTCCTTTTCTTAATAAAATTACAATGACATTTCTTTGTCGGTGATTTTGTCCTCTTATCATTTGGCCCAAAAGAACACCAATAATTGCACATAAAGAATAGGAAATCTAAGTTTAACTCATAAAGGTTATGGTACAGTTTCATAACAAACACAAACTACTGATTGCATCTCTAATCACCTAGAATTGAATTTCTCTTTGCCTTCCTTGTAGTTTGCATGATTGTTATTGTCATGTCTCACATGGATGAAACCACATGTTGTACCTCCCACTTTGATTACCCTGAGATAAATGCATCAAGTTTGTGTAGTGGAATAGCTACAAGGAAGTCTATACCCACATCTTCATTAGACTGAAATATAGTCCACTCAACTACATCCATTGAAAAAGGCTTGATTCCATCACCTTTGTCTTGCACTTCAAGTTTGACAAGCAGGTGCCACTTGCAATCTCTCCCCATCATAGGAGATTGAAATTGCAAAGGGGAAGTTTAAAATATTGAAAACCACATAAAAACTCACTCAGACATTTAGGACATCATGATCACTACCATCATTCCAAGATTGGCTACAACTAAGTTTGTTGATGTTTGTTGCAACATTTGTTTAGCCTTTTCATAGTAATAGTCATTTATATAAGCATTCTCTGAAACTCATATGTTAATCTATTATATGTATCTCATGTTAATCCTCGAAAGGTTTTGTCATTGTAACCATTGCTATACTTTTATCATATACTGCTATAGCTTTAAACATTGTGTAGTTTTGTATGTCAAAGGAGCTACATTGCATGAGTCAAATATTGAATGAATATCTTTCTTCAGTTCAAGAACTGTGGTGCATTTTTGTGCTTGTGTAGGAATGCTGCAGTTTGAGAACATGGTGCATTTTTGTGCTTGTGTAGGAATACTGTAGTTTGAGAATTGTGGTGCATTTTTGTGGTTGTGTAGGCTCGCAGGACTGTTTGAAGTGAAGGGACTCCTTGTTGTGACCTCATGATGTTATCTAGTTTTGTACATCAATGGAGATAGTCAAATGCGATGAAGAGATGTATTTCGCTATGTGTTATGATGACAAAGCAGTATGGTTATAAGAAGGATCGCTATAGATTATAGCGAGAAGACAATTTTGATCACAGATCTCTTTTACATGAAAATGGATATGACGATGAGCATTAGGGTTATTGTTATTACTATAGTGATAAAAGAGAAAAATCTAATAGATCTCTATTAGGAATAATGAGCTAAAGTGATCAATGGTGTGTACATGTTTTCTGCTAGGAGTTACAACGATCACTTTTTTGAATATTTTTCATGGAGTAGGTGAGTAGTGAAGAGAAATGACTATTGACACACTTACAAGGATGCAACTATCCTCCCATAAAAATGTACACTTGACCAAATTTTAAAAGATCAAAAGAATCATGGATTTTTTTGAAAATTTCAGTGTTTGATCAAGTCATGATATGCATAGTTTATAGTTAAAAACAACAAAAAAATTGAAAAAAAAAATCACTATATTTTCATGAATCTGGAAAAAAAAATTGACTTTAGTTTGTCTTTGGTACTTTTTTTTTTGAGATTAGCCTATACCTGAACTCATTCCCTCCCTAAACTCAAGATAGTCTTACCAAGAAATTGATCATCATGCATCCCACAAGCAGAGAGTTTGTAAAGAATTGTGAGATTTTCCACAGCTTCCTGAAGTAACAATTTGCAAAAAAATGGAAGGCTCCAATTCATCAGTAAAGAGAAAGACTGAGAAGGTAAAGAAGGGGAAAACATAAAAGATGTAGAAGATAGAAGATGAAATTCCTCCAAGGAAGTTGAATGAAGACTTGATTGAACAAATGGAGTTTGCCAGGCATAAATCTAGAAGGAGTAAATTTGCTTCTCCAAATAAATTGGAAGACAAGTACAGTGAAGTCAGAGATATATGGACAAGAACACAAGGATATGAACTTGTCTTGTATCACTATGTCAGAAGGGATTAGAAGGGGCCCATATGTCATCCATGGGTGATGAATTTTGGGAAATTGACTATGCCAAATGTGTTTGTGAATGTTGAACTGCTGAAGGTTATTGTTGGTGAATACAATGTTGATGACATATGTATATATGATGGTACAGGGAAAAAATTCGTGGAGATTTCCATTGATTCTCTGAATGAAGTTTTCAAGCTAATGGATGGGCTCACCAAAAGGCTATCATTCACAAAATTAAAGAATGAATACGAGAGGTAAGATATATCATACATATAATGGAACCTAATGTTACATGAGGTCAAGAAAGAGCCACTTACTGAAGCAGATGGGCCATCATTCAACATACTTTGACATGGCATATCATTCTTATGGACAAGTTGGAGCAATGGAGGTTCTCGATCTGATGGAGATTGGACCTATGGTGCTAGCTTTTGATGTCCAAATGTTGGAGCCTAGGCCCTATGATTATGCTGAGTATGTTGTTGACAATATTCATACCTATTTTGTTAATTTCAAAGATATCAATACTCCTATTTTTGGGCATTATTCTTTGCTTATGCACATGATTTTGTATTATGGTCAAATGAGAGATATGTGGCACAAGAATTTGAAATTAAATATAAAGGAAACTAATGGAGAAGATAAGCCAGTTCAGATGTGGACTTCTATGTGGGACTATACATATAGTGCCTCATGTTACCTTACCTTTTTGGATTATTTTGTTCAGCCTTTATAATCATTGTTTGGATATCAAGCTTTCCCTTCCATTAGCCCTGACATAAAGAGGTTTGTAATACCTAAAGATAATGGGCAAGGAGAAAAAATTAAACACAATTGGGGTGATTGGTATGCCTATGACTATTTCACTTGTATTAGAGTATATGGATTTGAAGGGATGTCCTACTAGTTACTAGCCTCACTACCAGATGGAATTGCTTATTTGGAAATTGTGAGATAGATGTCATAGTCAAGAAAACAACAGTTTGGAGGGAAGCAAATGAAACAAACTTTTCTCCTTGTTGTTCTGTCTTTTGGAGATTTTACTATTTGTGCCACCAAGTCTTATGAAAAAATTGGGCACAAATTATAAAATGAGTATCATATGTACACCATGGATCCTTGGGCCCATTATGATCTTGAAGGCTATATCCATGCGTATAGAAAGTCATATAAATTGGGTGACTATATTCATAAGATTGTGGCTACTAATGAAAAATCTCTAACTAGCACTTACACCTTTAAAAGGTGCAAGAATTACGTTGATAGTAATATATATCAATATTTATGAATCTATATCTATCTATTTCTATTTGCATATGTCTCTCCCAACTCACAAACCCTCCTTGTCTACCTCCCTATCACTATCTTTATATTAATTAATATGAGCTAGGTTTTGGTGAAATTTGTATTGAATACTGTCCTCAAATATTGTCATTGTAACAAAGCTTATTGTTGAAAATAATATATGTTAATTAAAGGAAAATAATTATTTCAACAGAAAAACACTTTCAAAATTTAGTAAAGAAATTTTTTTTTAGAGTATTTATTATTTTTACAATACATTCATGTTATAGAAAATAATGAATTGTTATGAATTTACTATAATTTTTTTAAATTATTATATTCTAATTTAAATAAGTATTTAAATATTAACCTTATTTCTTGAGAGAACATTTTTATATATCATAATTTTGTACTTAATTAATTAGATAATTAATTTAGAATTTAAATTTGCATAATATAAACAAAAACTCTAGTTTTACACACACTCATGTCACCACCACTCTTTCCACCTTTCTCTTCCTCTCTCCCTATAGATCTTCCCATCTTCTCTCTCTCTCTCTCCCTCCTTCCCTCTCCACCTATCCTTGTTTTTTTTGTACCAATTTAAAACCCAAAACAAATATAACATTGTAGAGGTTCCTAAATATTTCTTCCACAATATATTAATTATAACACATTACTATTAAAGTATATTACTTAAATCATTTTGACTTAAGTTAAATGTAAGTATAGTAAATAATCTAGCTATAAAGATTTAACATTTCCAAGTGAGTGATAGCATTTATCACATACTCTTTCAATTCTTTTGCTTCTAGTCAATTATTTGGTCTACAATAGACGATCTAAGATCCACTTAGGAAACATATACATTTGTTCTATCTCACTCTCTCTCACTCATGAACTTCCTTTATCTACTTCCATATCCTTATCTTTACATCTTTCTTATTTACAGACATAGACACCTCCCTCTCTAAACTTGTATGTGTATACCTATCTACATCTCTATCTTTGTATATCCATATTCTAGACATATAATATAATCTTGTAATAACTTTAGTATTATCAAAATTGATTAGATATATTTGTATCTTTAACTTTAATTTGTTTTATTGATTTAAAATAATTATAAGTATAAGATGTATATTATAAACTTATTTATATTTTTAATGATAATTTTCAAATTATATCAAACTTTACTACTGTAAATAAATAATAAAATAAAAGCCAATAAAAATGATCAATCTTTAAATTAAACTAAAATTTGTTTTTACAAAATTATTTTATTTACAATTAAAAATACACTTAAGTAGTCATCCAGCTCACGTAGAAATCAGTGAAATAATTTTGAAATTGAAAACAGATACAAAAGTTGTCAAATCATTTCCAAATTGAAAAGATATAAGGCATTTTATACCTTTTCTATTTACTTGTATTCACTTATCCCCAGTTTGTATTAGAAAATTTTTTGCTGATATTATTTACTTTTTATAGTTATTTATCACCAATTTGTATAAAAATGGCTTAAAAATTGGCACTATTAGAAATTTCATTATAAATTTAACCATGGATTTTTGGCCATAGATGGTAGTCTAGAACATTCTAGCACTAATTCCATTTTATGGATTCTACAAGTGGACAATGACACAAAGCTTAGGAAACAAGTGGATGTTCTACTACGTAAAGTTAATGCTCTCTAGCAAGATTTTCTTGAAATCTGTCATTTTTTTGTTGTGAGGCGGTCCACATGCCTAAAACAACTTAAGACATCACCAAGTAGAGATAGATAACTAACCAAACATTGTCTAAAATAAAATCACTAAATTGACACAAAGCACAAAGTTTTTTTTAAAGCTTATAAAAGTTTTTTTTTCCTTTGTAATGGCCAAGCAAAGGTCCAAAATAGGTGGTGACAATAAATTTTAACTTTATTATTTTATTATTAGTATTGCAGGTGTGAGGTTTCAGTTTCAATAGGTGCGTAGTTTTTATTTGTACAATGGCTTGGCCATCTATAAACATGGCAACTATAGATGAAATTTTGGTAATTTTTTAATCAATAAATCAATATTACCCCTAGAAAAATTTGAAAGAGCCAATTAAGAAAAAGAAATTATTGACTAAACATTAATTTAAGAATGAATCAATGTTTGAACTTTAGCAATAGAAATTTTTTTGATATAAAAATTAATTAAGCCCCACAATTGGAAGTATAATAATGGGTGCACATATCTTTAATTCATGTAGGAGTTGATGAAATCCAACTCCACAACTCACTAAGATCACCTACATGCAAATAACCTGTCAAAGGGAAACTAAGAAGGAAGAGGTGGAGCTTGGAAAAACCATAAATGGACAAGAGAGAGAACATATTGCAAAACAAGAAAATTGTATTTACAATGAAAATGGAATATGAGTTGAGAAAATACAAAGAGAGAGCTCGAATATAAAGGCCTCATGGAAGCTTGTAGAACAAGTTGGAAGGTGGTAGAATATAAGGTTGACAACTAAGCACACTTCCACAAAAAGGTGGAACATGCTAGAAGGGAACAAACTCTCGTGTTGTCAACAACTCATCACTACAACATTAAATGAATGCACTAACCTAAGTAAACTTAAGTAAATAGAATAAATAATTAATAATTAATTATTTACTCTAACAATTCATACTTTTCCTTCTTGATAAGTTGAGCTGATATCATCGTTTCCTCCCTACGATTATGCACTACACATTCCTGTAAATTGCAGTATCGCAACCACTGTTAGCAAGAAATTATTATACAATAAAGAAAACACTACAAATTCACAATCATTTCACTAGAAATGCACCTATGGGTTTCTTCAGGAATTGTAGACTTGCTTGGCACCAACTGCTTTGTCCCTGCTTTGGCCTTTCCACTTTTGGCTCTATAGTTTAATGCAAAATCAAAAAATGTCTATTTTTGTTGTGTGTCACCCCTTATGAGTGGAGTGAAGGGGAGTGAGTTTTCATATGCATTGTCATTAATATTTTTAATGTACTTTGATTTTGTGCACCAACTTTCACCACCTTTCCCTTAATTTGATGACTCCATTTATTTAATTTTATGAACACACATATGAGGATAGTCTGACACAATGGACACATGTATGAGGACAGGCTGACTTGGCATATAGTACAACATCTCTATCACTCATCGATGGATTGATTATATATGTTTTTCATTTTTTGCTAATCACTATATCTTATAGCGATAAGCCTTCTTTATTTCTCATCACTATATTGAGTATTTCAAGTTGCGAGCATGCGAAAGCCTTTCATCACCTTCTTGCTCTAGTTTGAGATCTAACTATTCTTAGGGTTGTGAGGATGCACATAATCAAGATAACCCTCAATGCGGCTTTGTGGCTATTAACACTAGCATTCAAGTTCATGTTTCAAAGGACCACCTTTTGTAAATTTTACATCTCCATTTATGAACACACATACGATGACAGGCTAACACGATTGACTATCCATTTTGACAGATACTATAATGTGGTTTCAATAAAACTGAAGCTGCCTAAAAAAATTAAATAGATATTGCATAAATATATTGAACTACATCATGAAAATGACATGAAAATATGGATGAAATTGTTACATGTTTTCAATATCTCCTCCTTAGTAGTTGAGAGGAAAACTCAAAAATGTCTACTTTGTTTGTGCATTGGCCATTATGAGTGAAGGGGAATTAAGTTTCTGTATGTAGCATCATTAAAATTTTTAATGTACTTTTATTTTGCGCAACTTTCACCACCTTTCCCTTAATTTGACAACTCTATTTATGAACACACGTATGAGGATAGTCCGACATGATGAACACATGTGTGAGGACAGGCTGACTTGGCATACAATACAACATGGGATCATGTTAAAGCCTTTCATCTCTTTCTTGCTTCGGTTTGAGATCTAACCATTCTTAGGGATATGAGGATGCACACTATTAGGATAACCCTTAGCATGGCTTTGCGATAGTTAATGCTAGCATTCAAGTTAATGTTGTGAAGGACCAAGTCACTGTCAACCACATGATCACAGATTAATTCTAGATTAAGGGAATTGAAGTTGTGAAGATGCAAAAGTCAACAATAGTAGTTAAGTTCAATGGGTTTCGCATAATTGCAAATGGTTAAGTTTAACCCAAGGTCAAAGTGGTAAGGTGGAAAAACTCTTCATCACATAGTCACTGTGTCAAGAGACAGTTTTTGAAGGAGTGTCTTGTTGAATAAAAGCAGTTAAACTAAATTGATGCCACTCCATCAAAGGTACTCATATAGGGTTCAATATTTCAAGTTGTGAGGTTGCAATGGAGAGTATAAATTAACTTAAATGGTTTTTGCATATTCACATGTAGTTAAGGAGAACCCATGGTTAAGGTGGCAAAGTTGTGAAATGCTTTTTCCGCTCATTCGAAGGATTATGGCTGTAGTTAAGAATCATGGTTGCGAGGAATCTGATAAATGAGAAGTCAATCAAGTTAGTAGTTGCAATGTTGCATGGTTAAGAAAGATGTATTTTTGTCAGTTCTGACAAGGCAAGAAAGTTAAGGATAAAGGAATCACAACATCGTATGTAAAATAAATGTTAGATCCTAGACCATTGTGAAGTTGCAAAGCAGTCAGTTTGCGAGGTTCACAAGGTCACTGTAGTTAGGTCACATTACTATACAAAAGAGTAAATATTGATTTGATTTTAAATGTGCTTTGTGTAACCACATGAACATATCACTTTGCATCTGAATTGATGATCAATACCTTATCAATTGCTATAGAGATTCTAACTAGCAAAACTTGAGCTATGACACATAGAGAACTATTGCAACTAACTATGACATACAAAAAACTATTACAAATAAGTGTTGACCAATGATTATTTCTTCATACAATTCCAACATAACCAACACATAAAATGGAGACAAAATCTAGAGAAAATAGATATGACAGAAGATTCCCTTTGTATTAATTCTCCTTGAAGAATATACAATATTGATGTAAACTCAAATAATACTGCAAGATAAGACAACTTATCCTTCAATATATTCCTGTATTCTCAGATTTTTAGATAAATACATCATAAAAAATACACAAAAGAGTTATTGGACCGAATGCAAGAGTAGCGTAACACTAAAAATTACATAAAATTTGGACCCTAACTCCACATCTTCGAAATCCTTTTATAGAAAGGATTACAACAAGCTTCAGATGGGAGGACACTTGTCAAAAAATTGTTGGAAAATAAATACAAAGACATTTTAAAATCAGGTACATTATAGAACATTCTTTGTACTTGGCCAAAATTTGGATGCAGTTGCAAAAACTAACAAGTGGCATTTGTCAACAAATATCTCTCTAGAAAATTTGGTATATCTTTAGCTTTTATCACCATCCAAGCCTTTTCTATGTTCTTTATACCTCTAACTACATCCTAACTACATCATTAAGCTACACTAGTAATTATCACCGGATGGCAGTGCCTTAATATCTACAATCAATTCTCATATGGTAATATTTGTATCAATATCAAGCCAAGAGCCATTCCTAACTACCTCCAATTCATCCAAGCACTTGGTCCACTTGGCATCTATTATGGCTTTAACCTCAGTAGTTACCTTGGACATTTTTGCCTCTATCTTATAAAACATGTCAAGAATATCATAAACTACTTTAGCACTTGCTTCATTTTTGTAAAAGGACAAAAACCTAGGATGATCAAGAATGTTTTCAAAATAGAATGACCACTCTACCCAGACTTTCGTTTTGCCTTCACTATCCGAAATTGTAGGTATAAAATTAGGTGTACTTGCAGCAATTCTCTTCATCCTATTTTCTGTTAGTTGTATCTTGCCACCAAAGAAACCATCCAAATCTTTCACCTTATATAATAGCTTTTATACACCTATATTCTACTCCTTGTACTGTAGATAACTACTATGCACATTTTGAGAAACTACCTTTAATGCATTTATTTTGTGGATAAGAAAGCTTTTGATTATTCTGATTTCAATATCCTTGCTTGCCTCCAAATCTTCTTGATCAATCTCCATTGCATGGCCTGATGCCTCCCCTATTTCAGGTGCTTGGAATTCTATTTGCACACCTTTCTTATGGATCTCTATAGCAATTCTAATATTTTTCTTTAATGATGCTACCTCCATTTCTAACTTGATAGTCTTGTGTTGCAAGATGCATGTTTTCTTCATTTCTTCTTCATAGTTTCTTTTGGATTTAATGAGTTCTTCATAGACTCCTTAAGCTGAGCCTTCAAAGTATCCATCTTATTTTTTCTCATTAGTGCCACTAAAGTATGCATCCCATATAGCTGATCACTAGAGGTAGACTGCACATGCTAGAAAAATAACATTCCCTCTAGGGGATTCCTTGATTTCCATGAGGGCGGGCTTATCATGCTGTGGAGCTAAACTCCAAATTGACATTGTTTGAGAATCTATGTTGAAACCTAACCCTCTTATCTCTCCACAATGATTCTCATCTCCGAATGAGATTGACCTCTCTTGTCATCTTATTTGGTCTAGCAAAAAAATTGAGTTGATATGCCATCCTAAGAAAACAATCATACCACTACTTGTCAGCAAGTCTCTTGCTTCTTCAATAGTGAGAGCTTCACTTGCAGGATCATATTCTTGTAGTTTCTACACTAGTCTAGGAACCAATTTGTCAGAATCACATGGCTTCATTTGCAAAGATAATTCATTCTACTTTTTTAAAACAAGAAACTTTTAAATTCATCAAATTTGATGAAGTTATCATCACTCATAAATTCCTGAGCTTCAATGATTCTATCATCAATCATTTGAGCTTCTAGTTGTAGCTTCTTAGCTCTCTACTCATCTTCTGATGCTTGAGATACTAAGAACCTCCTTTTCATATCATTAAAATATTTATTACCCCTTGGAAAAATTTGGAGGGACTTTTGTTGAGCCTTTTCTAGGACTTTCACCATCTTCTATCTTTTATTCCTTTGTTGTGCGCACTTAGAACTCTCAAGAATGTCCTCTTCAGGATGGTCTTCTTCAGGTTGATCTCCATCATCAGTGACCTCAAAAAAAAAACACATCATCTGATTACTTATGGTCAATCTTCCTTCTAATTTCTTCAAGGACTTGCGATGCTAATTCATCAAAATTCTCTACACATTTATTCAATTTGGACCAATAGTCTTCCTTAGGATAGAATCCCTTAAAGGATGAATTTTCTTTTCTCATCTCCTATTCAAAGCTAGCAATGTCCCTATAATTCATCATTCTTTCCCTATAGATATCTTCATGTAACCTATCAACAATGACATCTTCTTCCCACATAGGTTTTGTGGGAGGCAAATTGTACCCTCTCATGTTCTTTAGGGTATGTCTGACTATAGTGAATGGATCATAAGTTCTAGCTAGCCTAGTTGGTAGTCTATAGTTTTTTAAAAAATGCATTGGTTTCCTCAATGACATTTTTACCTATTTCAAAATCTCCTACCTTAGTGCATCTAGACAAAAAGGATCCCTTCTTGACACCTTTGCCCAAGTATTCTCTATTCAAAGAAACCAATTGCCAAAATACTTCTATAAACCCTATTCTCTCAGGGACATATTTGTGTAAGATATGAGGTGGCTGAGGGCATCCAAAAACCCTTATAAAAATATTTTCAGTCATCTATTAATTGATTTCCAACATCAAAGCACATTTTAGGTTTAACAACCTTTTTGACACTCCTAGGGATTCTTTCAATTAACAACCCTATCATTTTCAAAACTAGATTAAAAAAATCACCAAAAAGAAATGACATTAGAATATGGGTAGAACATTTTCCATACCCTTGTCCATCTTTGTGCTAGTAATATTTCTCCCCATTCTTGTGTACATTTGAAGAAACTCTGATCAAATACATCAACATTCTTAAATAGGATTAGATGCATGATCAAGGAGTAGTGATGGAATTTAAAATTCTCCCATTGTCATTACTGAGCAACAATGATCTCCTCATGGATTCTATCAATGGTATACTTCAATAAATCATACCAAAAATTATGATTTAGGTCTTGGATATTAAAAACCATGATATATAATATGCTCCCATAGCATTCATGGTCCCATATGAACCTAGGGCTTTGTTGATTCCAAATATAGTATTCTGAAAATATCTTTGGAAGAATTCAAGGGGCATGACCTTTTCAATCTATTTCTTCTTTGGAATGTCTCCAATGTCCTTTTTGGATGAAGGAATGTGTCTAGTCATCACCCTACCCATGTAGAAGCTATTCTACTTCTTGAAATTGTCATTCCATTTCTCTATCTTAATTGGCAGTGACATAGGTCCTCCTAAGTCGAATGCTTCTATGAATTTGTCTTTATCCAAGGATAAGAAAATACTTCTGTCCCTTCTGTGGAATGATTTTTTATCAAGAGTGTAGCACTTGATTAATGCTTTCACCATGTCCATATCTACAAACACTTTTGGCATAATTAACTTGCCCAAGTTCCTTATCAAAGGGTTATAGACTGGAATCTTTGTTTTTCTATTCTTGTAGAAAAACTAGAACAACTCATATCCATTTCTATTGGGAACCTCTACATCTCTATAAAGTACATAGGGTCCTTGAAAGTGTGGTCATCTGCATTTGGGCATTGGATGTACTAGGTAAGATATGTATCCATTCTTCTACAAAATTGCTAGGGACTTTTGGCTACATAGCTAGGTCTTTAATCACTGCTTGTGCAATTAGTTCTCCTTCTCTTTGGGCTATTTCTGCAAATAATTTTGTCAACTCTATATACTGGATGCTTAAAAGTCATTGGAAATCACTCTGTAACTAGAAATTCACTCAACAAACTTAAGCAATTATAAAAATGGTAATGAAAATGGGAATTTCCCTATCTTTTTGACTTTATTAACTTCTACAATGGGAGCATGGCATTAATGGTATTTAAGATCAATTCTTGAAAAGCTCATACATGGCTATTAAAATTGCTTTCATACCTTAAAACTAACAGGTATAACATTGCAAAGACCACCTTATCACCACTTCGCTAAATTTTCCTCACTTTTCTTATTTCTGACTGTGACTATGTGAACAAGGTTACCCTTTTAATGTTTCACAACCTCACATCTTATCTCTTTAACTATTGAGTTTGGCTTATGATGTTGCAATTACCCTCATTCGCTCCTTCACAGCTTCATTATACTTTATCTTTCTGACCGCTGCAATTTGGCGATGAGCTCTTTATCTAACATCTTGCACTTTCATTGCTATTTATATTCTAACATCTATTATCATTGTGATGCTTT
This sequence comes from Cupressus sempervirens, assembly GCA_028749045.1. NCBI lineage: Eukaryota > Viridiplantae > Streptophyta > Pinopsida > Cupressales > Cupressaceae > Cupressus > Cupressus sempervirens. The sequence goes on from CM053790.1 coordinate 520,593,607, forward strand.
ATATTCTTACCTTATCACTCCTTTGCAACCATTAAAGAAGATGTTGAAAACTATTTTATGTTTTCAAAACTAAGAGTTGTGATGGTGTGAAAACTACCTTTTCGTTGTTTCACCATGATTTCTTCTATTTCTTTGTTTCCAATTGCAACCATGTGAAATAGGGTTATCTTTATTGAAGTTGATGAACGGTCAACCTGAAAGCTCCCAAGAATTACCTATTTTAGTGCTCATGTTGTTAGATTGTGGTGACTGATTAGGAAAGTACTGTACGTAGCCGACATGGTAGCTGACATATTATGGCCGACATATGGCCAACATGTTATAACCCTAAAGCGGTTTAATACTTGTATAAAAGGGCTTAGGGTTGGGTATTTTTTATAGAGTTGTGATACTAAATTGGTTCTTGCAGCAGTATTGAGCTGTAAGGGATTACGGATTGTAATCAAGTTGTAATCACTGGATTGTAATAAGATCAGACTTGCTGTTTGGTGGACGTAGCCCAGGGATTGGGTGAACCATGTTAAATCTTGGTGCCTTGTGTTCATTTATGTGTGTTCTATTATTTTCTGTTATTGGTTATATTTGCATGTAGTTTTTTATTTCTGTCTGTGGTTTATCCTAACAAGTGGTATCAAAGCCTAGTTGTCTTTCAGTTATCCTCTGTAGGAAAGTCTCACAGTTAAGTGAGAGTCTCACAATTGAGTGGGAGCGATGGTAGATGAGGGTAAGTTGAGGTTTGATAGGTTTAATGGGCAGAACTTCCAGTTATGGAAGATGCAATTGGAAGACTATTTATATCAGAAGGATTTATGGAAGCTGTTGGAAGGAAAAGCCAAGAATCAGGGAACTATGTCAAAGGCTGAATGGGATCTTTTGGATAGAAAGGCACTCGAAAGCATTCGGTTATGCTTGGCACCATCAGTGGCATTTAATATTACAAAAGCAAAGACGATAGAAGATTTGATGAAAACCCTAGCGACACTGTATGAAAAGCCCTCCGCTTCAAATAAGGTATTTCTCATGAAGCGTTTATTTAATATGAAAATGGCAGAAGGTGGATCTGTTACAGATCATTTAAATGAGTTTAATACTATTACTAGTCAATTATCTTCTGTGGGTATCAATTTTGATGAAGAGATTAGGGCTCTCTTGATTTTGTGTTCTTTGCCTGAAAGCTGGAATGGCTTGGTAATGGCGGTGAGTAATTCTGTTCCTAGATCTAGTACCCTAAAATATGATGATGTGATCGGTGTTATTTTAAGTGATGAAACTCGTAGAAAATCCTCAGGTGGATCTACATCAGGAAGTGCTTTAAATGCACAAAGCAGGGGCAGAACGACTGAAAAAGGAAGTAACTTTGGAAATCGTGGGAAATCAAGAGGAAAGTCAAAGGGGAGGAGGTCTCAATCGAGAGGACCAAATGATTTCTGGTACTGTGGGAAACCAGGGCACAAAAAGAAAGATTGCTGGAATCGAAATAAAAATGAAGGAGATAAATCAGATAGAGTGAGAGAGTGACAAGGAGAAGAAAAAAGGCAAGAGTCGAGCGGGACAAGGCTTGACAGGTTAGCCAAGGGAGCATTTGTGAAGGTTGGAAGCATGGCATGGAATGTGTGGATTCATGCTTGTTCACATAGTTTTCTCGGTTGTGGCTATGGCCATAAAGGCTTCCATGGTTGTATGGCAATGGTATTTTTTGCTGAATAATACATGGTGATGGATGCTTTTGGAGGCTAGGTTTTTTCCCTCAATGAGGGTTTCCCAAGGTATATCTTGTGTCAAAATTTTGTGGGTATGTTGTCTTTTCTCTTGCATGTGGATTTTAATTTCGTGTTTATTTTAGATCTATTATGGGTTATGTGGAAATGGTAATATTCTTTGTTGCCAAGTTTCCTTACAAGTGGTATCAGAGCCTGGTTTTGGCCTGGTCATGGGTTCAAATCTCCCCGGTGCCTTCCCGACCCGCGTAAGTACCTGGTATGCGCGTCGAGGGGGAGATTTTTGGGTGATGCAATGCGCTCCCCTACCCACAGGTGGTTAATTATGTGGTGTTCCATGTTCACTAACAATCATGGCTTTTGGTGCAACAACAAATGGGCCCAACACATGTCAGCACTCTATTTAACTCCATGGTAGATTTGGGAAGATTTTTCTATGGTTTGTTGGAAGGCATTTTTGCACATGTACTTCTTTCTTGTGCTTACCAGTTATTTCCACAAAACAAATCTTTCTTTGGCACATGTCTTTTATTTCAAACATGTCAATTTTTTGGCCACTGATTTTTAATCTAGCACTAGCCCTTTGATCTAGCAACAATGTCTTTTGTGACATCCTATTATATTTTTGATGGTTGGATTTTTTTCCAATGAGGTCATTTTATGGTATTTTTTTGCCTTGACAACTATTTGACCATCGAATTTGTGCTCATCACTTGCTAATGTAAGCACCATGTTAGCATTGCATCATCATTTCTTGTCACCTCCTCGGCTTCTATTTGGACCTACCTTCGTATTTTTTTCTCATATCTCGAGCACAGGGACTTCATTTTTTGCAAACAAGATATTGCAAGAAAGTTGGTTCCGAGACCATCACAATGGTTTAGTTAGTTTTTAGTTTTGATGCTTTTTATGGCTTTTTCTACTGTCAAAGTCTAGAGTTCCTTTTTGCACTTCAGGGGCATCCAATCTCCGATTTGGGAATTCTTTATATCATTGGAAAGGTCTTTCTGAGCTCTTTGTTGTGATGCTAGTTGTTTTTCTAGAATTTTCTCTAGGAACATTTTATTTAGTCTTTTGCATTTTCGCATTATAGTGGATATTTTGGTTGTTTCAAGTCTAGTGGATATTTAGTCTTGACTTGTACTATCTTTCATATTAATCTTATGCCTCTTTTGGTCTATTTAGACATCATTTGTATCCATTCTTGCAAATGCACTGAGATAAAATGCCACACTACATCTTTATTTTCCATTTTAGTTGTTTTCCTTTGTTTTCCTTTTGATTCGAGTAGTGTCATCTAAGGACACTTGTACAGATGACTATATTCTTGAGATTCCTTATGTCTTGTGCCTTATTGTACATGCACTACTCTAAGAAAGTGCCATGGGGGGTTGATGTTTTTCCTTTGTTTGCCATCTTCCTTTGTCCAATGAGTGTCCCTTCCATGACATTAGCCTCATGATGTGTCTGAGATTGATCACCTTAGTACACAGATATGTACTCTTTTGTGCATCTTGATCGTGGTTCCTTAACTTGTAGTTCTTTTGGCCCACTTTTCTAGTTTCCTGTCACCTCACCCTTGTCTACATTTGGGGGGGGGGGGGAGGGGTGTTCTTTTATTATTTCTCATGCTACCTTGGTTTGATTGATCAACTCTTTAGGCTTTGGTGTTTCGTGACATCTATATTTTTGAGTTTAGTTGTTTGCCTTTGTGTGCCTCCTAATTTGATGCAAATTACAGTCTTCTCTACTTGGTCAGGTTCTATTTTAGTGGAGGTTCCTCATATCAACTTTTAATTTTGATAGAGCTTTGCAGTTTCTACATGCTTTAGTGGTGTTCTTCATATCATCTTTTGTTCCTATCTTCTTGGATATTCCTTAGTTTGGAGGCTTCTTTAGTCCTTCACTAGTTTCTTTCAACCTGTTTTCCATCTCTTTTTGGAGTAGGGTTTTTCCCATGTGGTTTTCTCTATATATCCTCTTTTCAGAGATTTGGTTGTGATTGGGTACCTCATTAGGCTTTGTTTCTAGGACCAAATTCTACTTTTAGTAACAGTTTCTAGGTTTTTAGCTACTCCCTAAGTTTATCTTAAGGGGGGGGGGGGGGGGGGGTGTGTGGTGTTAGAGTAATTAGATATTTCATAATTAACTCTAGTTGCTTAAGCTAAACTTTAGGCATCTAATAATTAATTTCTTTTATTAATTATTATGATGCAACCTAGGTTAGACTATTTTAGAGTTTTATTTTCCTTTATAAGGATGATCTCTCTTTGTAAATTTGATTGACTTCACTTTTGATATTAGAAATATCTTTTTTGCTCATCAAGAATGTCTCATCTATGGATTTGGCAATTCCTGCCTCCATAGATTTTTGCTTCTCTCTTCTATAATAGGTGTTTGCATGCAAGTGATTCTTGGGAGTTATGGGGTTGATTTTTCATCAACTTCAACAATCTGCATTGTCTCACAACCTCACATCTCTTTTCTTTATCCACTACACCTTCCTTGTGATGGTGTGATTTCCTTTATTTGTGCCTCCACAACTTCATATTGCTTTTCTCTTATGAGCATTGTGATCAGATGATAAACTCCTTATTACATAATGAAAACTACCCTAAACACTCTACCCTAAATCCTAAATTGCCTAAAAAGAATTAACAAATTTTGTATACTCGTATCACATTACATAATGAAAATATGGATGAATGCATTTGCAAAATTACCCTAATTGGTTGATAACAATATGCAAAATGGATGAAACTGTAATGCATTTTTGATAATACTCAAATTCCCCAAAAATATTTAATAAATTTACAATAAATTGCTTGTTCATAGCCTATTTGAATGTTCAATTGTCCATGGCCGCAAAGGTTTGAAAACTTTTATTTGCACATTTGATAGAAAATATAAGTATAACAATAAATTTTGGGACCCACAAATACATGATAAAAAAGAAACATCGAACGAAGAAAGAACATTTCTATCAATTGAGGTTTTCGATGTGGTGAAATAAATGTCTTTAACTATAACACTTTCCTTTTTTGATCAAAGGTGTCCACCATGACAAGTAACCTTAAATGATTTTGAACTTATAATTTCAAGTGAGGCAGGGCATCAAAGAAAGATACTAAGAATGAAAGCTAGGGTTTCATAGAATTAGGGTTGTCCATGCTTGTGAAAGTTACAAAAAAGGATTTTGGAAGTTGTTGGTACCCAATATGGACTCAGTATTTAAAAATTTAAGAGTGGAGTCTTGAACAACTTTGAACTAAAGTTCAAAAAACTTCAAAGTGGTTCGAAGTGATTTAGTTTGCATGAAATGGTTCAAGTTCAAAGTTCAAGTTTGGAAGTTCCAGCTTGTCAGGTTTTGGAATGCAGATTCAGAAGATCAGTAGCTTAAAATTCAAAACTAAGTTCAGATTTAGTTTCAAATTATAGTTTTTCAATCTCAGACTCATGGTCAAAATGAAGACTTTGAAGGGTAAATCCACCTATACAAATTCCAAGTTGTAATTAAAGTGCATAATGATTTGGAAAGCTAAAGTTGAGTAAAAATGCATATCTTCCCATGGATTTCACTATCATTATGTTGGTCATCAAGTAATTAGAGACAATGAATGTGACACATAATCTCATGCATAGAATCGTAAGACATCATTTTGGTAGTGTTATTTTGTCTTACTCATACTATGAAAGGTATAACCATATTACCAAACTCCAAGCTGAGACCCTAAGACAAGTGGCAAGGATCATGGTTTTCAAATACCATAGGGGTCAGGTTTTAAGTTTTTATTATAGTGGAAGAGTTACCATCAAGCATGAATAATGTGGAATGGTTAAATGTATTCCCAATATCTAGACATAATGTTCGACATAGACATGAGGGGATGAATGCTCGAGTTCATCATGTTCAAGTAACAGGCTATAACATGGGCCCAATTTAGAGGAATAGATAGAATGGATTACAAATATATGAGAAGGTCAATTAACATTGAAAATCAAATCCATTTACAATAAGTGTTCTTAGAGCCTGGATACATGGGATATGCTAGAGATCTTCTTGAATCTATGAGCTCAAGGTCAAAGTTCAAGTTTAGACTCAAAGCCACATTCATTTTTTCAGAAGTGCAAGTCTTGAATATGCCATAAAAAATAATGAGGAAGAGCCTACTGATTTGAAGATGGCTATAATGCATTATAAATCCACCAAATTGATACAAGCAAAGATGAAAAATGTAAGGCTCTTGCTAGCAACTTTATAATTATGATTTTATGACAGTCATATATACCTCCACTTAGTCCTCAATAAATTTTGACTCAAACATAATTTTCTTAATTTCTATAGTCAAGTTGTGCGAAATTAGGATCTCTCCAACATATCCGAAAATGAAGGAAATCCAACTATGAAATAATTCGTTATGCCCTCGTATTGAGACCTATTTTTGCTGTTAGAGTTATTTTAAATCCGCCTAGCATTAAGAATATTTTTATATTGGAATAATGTAGTAATGTGCCACTTGTCCAAGTCTCATTTAATATGTCAAATTATTCTTATAAAACTTTTACATCAATGTTTTATAAGGTTATCACAATATAAATAGGAGAACATACAAAGAGAAAAAGGGGTAGTCAAATAAGAGGTATGTGATTCCAAGAATCAGTTATGCAAACCGAAAAGACACATCAACTTGCTATTTAGAAAGGTATTTCAAACCACCATGGGTTCTAGTTGGGAGGCTTGGGTTTCTTTTTCTAAGACTTTGGGCTATAGGAAAGGGAGTTCTCCTTTGCTATAGACTTTGTGTTACAAGAAGGATTTCTTTTTCATTCTAATAATGCAGGAGAAGAGGACATTGTGTTTTCAAATTGTGATTAGTGTGCAGAGACAATGATTTATTTTTTATTTAATTGGATTCAGAGAGGGGAAATATTAGCATGTAAAAACTTTGAGTTTAGATGCTCATTTTTCTAATTAATATTCATCTTAGAGTGATATTGGTTTTCTTTGAATGCATCTCTCTTATATCTGATCATCAGCACGATCATCTTTACACTTTGTGCTCAAGTTTTTCATGTATTTGGAAAGTCTAGCTTTCTTTGTTTTTCTTTTGTAATGCAGCATTTGGGTAAATGAACTTTGTGTCATTTTCTATTTATTTCCTTTTAGTTATTTAGTTCTTTCACATCTATATCATGTTTACAGATAGATGTTTTTAAACATTTTATGCTTTTAGGTTAAAGCATTTATATTTGTAGTGTAGTTGATTCATTGTATATGCTACATGGCGAGCTATATCCAATAGAATTAAGAGGAAGGTTATCAATCCAATGATAACATATCCAACTATTAGTCTTGATTTAGTCTTCTTATCTGGGCAGTAGAGTTAATTTGTATGTGTTTTCTTGGAAGACAATCTGTTCACTAACAAAAGCACAACTTTTCGGTGAGTTACACCTTCCACTCAAGATTTAAGAAGTATACTAAACTAAAGGTTTCATATAAAGCCACTCAAGTTTTTTGGAATGAGTGTTAAGAATGCTTAATCAATGCCGCTAAAAAAAAATGATCAAAGTTTTTTTAGCATTAGATTGAATTTGGTCATCATCATTATTTTTTTCGTAGATTAAGTTAGACAAAATAAAACAAAATAGAACCTTTGTCACTCAAAAAGCGGATGGAAAAGGAGAAAAATGATGTTTAAATGTTGTAGTCCAATGAAAAACACAAACATAAGAGGCATAAAGAAGAAGGAAGGCATATGAAACAAGATCTATTAGACCAACTACCATTGTCTTCTCAAAATTCAAAAATAGTGAAGGTATGGGAGGTGGGAGTTGATGATAGGTGTGGGGAGGCCAAGGATGTAAGGATAATGAAGACATGATATGAATTATTTTTGTTTCATTACCACAAAATATTAGAAAGATGACCACTTTGTCAAGGATGAGCAACTAATATAGGAAAACTCATCGTTCCAAATGTATTTGTCAATATTGACCTATTGTAGGAAATTATAAATAAATATGATCCAAAAATGAAGATAGTCAAATCACAATCTGGTAAAGCAATAATTAACATTACAAAACTTGTATTTGAGAGAGTTTCTCAACTAGATATGGGTCATGAAACAATTTTGATTATACCAAAATTAAGAGAGGAGTATTTCTATATGGAGAGCTTCTACAAGGTTTCTTTGTTTCTATTCCATCACCTGAAGATTGGAGTTGCAAGAGCCATATTAGAGGGTAATGACATTCCATCGTTTGATATAAATATGTTACACCCTCACCTACAGTATACTTAAATGTTAGTTTGATTGATATTTGGAATTGATGCCCCCTTATTAATGGAGAATTCATTGATGGTTGTTTCAACTGACATTCAATCAAACTAGCCTAGGAATTTTGATTTTGTAACATTTATTTCTAATAAGATAAATGGGGACATGATTGTATTGGAAAAAGATTTGTCCAAGATGTGTTTTAAGAATTTCTCTTTTTTGATGCATGTGTTTCTCTTTGTCGGCCAAGAGAATAATGCTTGGGAAGAAGGACTACTAGTTTAGGAGTATGATGTTTAGGGGTTTAGGCAGCTTATACAATTATGGCTCAAGGTTTGAGATTGCAGATTCCTAGTTTAAGACTACTTATGTTTTGAAGAGCACTTTGTGAAACCACTTATGAAATTGCTAAAGAGGGAGTACAATCATATCCTGTAGCCAAAGATAAAAAAATATTCCTAAGGCCTAAATAATATCTTGACTAAAGACCAATAGACCACAATTGGGGTGACTCATATGCATTTGACAATTTCACTAGAATTAGAACATATGGTTATGAAGGATGCCCTCACAAACTCTCCATCATAGTATCTGATCAAATTGCATATGTAGAAATTGTGTGGAAAATGGTAGCCTCCAATACACAACACTTGACTTCAAAGAGAAAGAAACCATTCTTTCTTAGCACAATGTCATCTGGGGATTTCATGGTCAAAAGACATTACAAAGTTTTGACTATATTACTAAGAAACTTAGTAGATATGGACTAAGTCAGGGTGAGTCGAGGAGAGAATTCAATCTAGAGGGATATATAACAAGAGAAAGAGCTTCTAAAAAATTATGTCCTATTAAACATAGGGTAGTATTGATTGATGATATAATTAGGAACTTGGAAAGGGATGAAGCTGTAAGAAGAAAGAAGACATATCAAAATGTGGAGAGAGATTTCAAGTGGAAATTAAGAAAATGGAAGATTAATATAGACCTTTTTGTTAGTATCACAGATCCACTTAGCAGAGCTCTCAAATTTGTTAGGAATAAGGTGTCTCAACCTTGTATAATTCCTATTCTTATTATTTGTTTTGTAAAATTTATTTCTTGCAAATAATGTTGATGTGTCGACATCTTGAATTGTGTGTAAGGAGATCATGACTAAAATGGTTATGACGGATTCCTATGACACGTAAGAGCTATGTTAGGAAGATTCAATGACAGGTGAAGACATGTGACAACTAAGATAATTTTTTTGGGGTTCCTATTTTCTTATAGAATGGTAAAACCCTAATACGGTTTATGTTTGGGAGTATCCCTAAAGTGAAGCGCATGTTATAAGCATTTTTAGGGTTGTGAAGAGATGAGATGCAAAAAAAAGGTGTATTGTTGGTATTGCGAGCAGCTACTGGAGTCTTCTGTTATTGATGTTGAACTTGCATTACAAGTGTATTGTAACCTTGTGTTGAAGATAATACATTATGCAGGTTCTGAAGGGGTGGGGTTGTTTTACCAAAAGGTTTTTCCCCACCAAAAAATCCTTGTGTTATGTGTTCCTTTCTCTATCTATTTTATTTATGCATGTTTGGCTGCAATATTGTTGTTTACATGATATTGAATCTATAAGTGTAGAAGATTTTAATAGGATTTGCATCATACTTTCCTTATGAGATTAGTGTAGGAAGTTGTTTCCGCACCTGAGTTTCCTTACAAAATTGTTAGGAGAGAAAGACAATATTTTGAGTAATGTTCTTGATGGTTTGCTATAAGAATGAGCAATTTCCATTTCTCATCTATCATGTCAATGATACATATAGGTGGAACACATAGAAGAAAGAGAAGATAATTATGGTGAATGTCAACCTATTTTAGGGGATGTTGTCATTAGAGAATTGAGCTTGGAACCCCTCTATACAGTATGATCACTTGATGTTAGGGAAATTGAACATAACCAGTTCATATGTAATGATGATTTCATATATTCCATTGAGTTTAGATATTTAATATTTCAATAAAGATGAAAGAAGTTAAGCCAAACTTTAACTAAGTTTGATAGTGAAATGATAGAGAAAATGTTACATGATAGGGTACAAAAGAAACTTGAGGACAACTCCACATAAGGCCAAGGAAATAGTTAACAATGCTTGTGTTTTGGTATACTAGGGTTTCCATTTTCAATGTGCAACAATGCATGAATTTTATTAAAACCATAAAGATGGAGTAAAAGTTTGTAAATTAGAGGATTCTATAAATCTTGGGAACACATCAATGAAGGATCCATACGAGAAAGCTTTATTACCATGGGGATTGGATGACATAGGTGAAAGAGAAATTGTGATAGATAGTAATGAATCTTTGTGTCAAATAAAAATCCATAAACTAAGCATAACAAACCCAAGACACATAGCATCACTTAATGTCACTATTGCAACGAAGAACTAGGCTCAGTAGATGAGTTGTTTAGAATGATGAACAAGTACAAATAATTTTTTGAATATTCAAATATTGGAAAGGAAGCATGGAAACAAAAAGCTATTATTTTGGAGGGAGGGAAATGAAAAGGCTTTAATTTTGAAACCGCAAACCACAATAAGGGACAAAGAGATATGGATTACATGGAAGATATGAGTTTCTAGCACAATAAATCATAGAAATTGGATGACATACTAACAAAAAGACATGATCAGTTGGATGACTTGGCAAATAGAATTGTTGAAAACAAATGTCACAAATTAATGAAGATGGTGGACAAGTATTGGGTCCTTTACTCGGGCACTTTCAAATCTATAGAAGAGAATGAGAGATTAAAGGTCAATATTAAAGAATACTTGAAGACAAATGATCCTCTAAACTCAGGGTGTGAATGATTTGCAGATGACATCTTGAAATAACATGTAGATTAGGATGAGAAGTGTTGATACAATTGTTCAATTGTGTGTTCTCTTTGATGTTACAAATTTCATATCTGTTATCAATCAGAGTCTACCAAGCTCAGTTGGTCAGCAAGGTAGAAGGTAGAGTCTAACAAGTTCAGAAGGTTAGCAAAGAAAGTTTATAGTGTCTACTGTGTGTTCTCAGGCTTTACCTTGTATAGACAATTGCGACCAAGCTTTCAAGGTTAAACAAGGAAATTTAGTTGTTACCAGCTCACTCGGTCATCAAAGGGAAATATGGCAAAGATAGTTCTTATTGAACTCTCATGGTCAGCGAAGGAAATTCAGTTCTTATCGAGTTTAACTTGATAGCCAAAGGATTTTGTAGACTTTGCAGTATTAACTAAGTTGAGTTGGTTAACTTTGGAAATTATTTCTTGAACAATGCTTATCGAGCAGGGTTAGCCAATGAAGGATTTCATTGTTTTGTGAAATAAAGTTTATTTGTTTAATATAATATATGTAGCCCACTGATGTATGGTTTATTGGTAAATGTGACTTATGAATGAGCCGACTTGATAATCTGAATGGTATATATAAGAGGTCAAGTTGTGAATTCTAAGCATGTGTGGATTTGATGTAATGTGAATGAGAAGGAGGACTGATTATTGTGAGAGAAAATTTTGAAGGATGATCAAAGATCATTGAATAGAGATCTATAATCAGTAAATTTAGTTGCATCTTATTCCAGTCAATTCATTGTTACTTTCTAACCATTGTAGCAGTGATTTCAAAATCTCTTAACAGAGTTGGTTTAACAGCCATGTTGTAAATCCTCTAACAAGGTGATAGTTTAGTTGAATTGTTATAAAGACCTCTAGCAAGGCCACTCTTAATAGGGTGATTAAATCCTCTAGTAGGGTCACACCTAATAGTGTGTTTTGTAACCTTTAACGAGGTTGGCTCCTAAGAGGGCTCACTTCAAAAGAGTGAAAATTGGTAGCTAGTTACTTGGTGGTTTTTTCCATATTGGGTTTCCACATTAAATATGGTGTTGCTTGTGTTCATGTTATCTACTTTTGCATGCATGCTAATAATTATGAATGTCTAAAGACCAGTAACTAATTAATCTACCGAGTTACAACATTTTGTGACGTGATTACCGATTATTAGTAGTAACTAGTTATTTAAGACATCTAGGGGATTTGTGGATTTTTTTTGTGGTAACTAATTCACCCACACCCCCTTCTCTTAGTTACTCCATCTATAATTCCAACAATTGGTATCAGAGCTCTTGGTGCTTGCAGGAAAAGATTTCAAGAATTGAAGCTAAAGATTAGGATGTCTTACAAGAGGGAAATTCCAAGACTTAATATCGACAACTTCTTAGCATGGCAGGGGTTGATGAGACTTCATCTAGCTTCTATTGGTGATACAAGGCTGAAGTACCTTGATGAAAAATATGCAGAACTTGCTGGTACATTATCTATCAATGATATTGTTGAAAAAAAGACTCACAAAAACATGATGATAGATATCACATCTGCCCTAAGTTATGAAGAATTTGATGATATCAAAGATTGCAAAACTGCCTTTGAAATGTGGAACAAGCTGAAAGAAATCTATGGAGGTGATGGTAATGTAAGAAGAGCCAAAGCAAAAAGTTTGAGAGGTCAATTTGATCAAATAAGGATGAGAGAAGATGAAAACATTGCAAAATATGTTGAAAGAGTTAAAGCATGTGTTAGTGCAATCAAAGCATTTGGAGGAGATATCAAGGAGGAACCAGTTATAAGTAAAGTTCTTAGAACTCTACTTCCTATTTATGCAATCAGAGTTTCTGCAATTCAAGAAAGAAGATGTGAAGCAAATCACAAGATAAATTTAGAAGCCATAATTGGAATATTGATTGCATTTGAGCTAGATAACTATGAAAATTATGTTCTAGCTACCAAGAACATTGAATCAATATTTGAAGCCAAGCTTTCACTCAAGGAGAAAGGAAAGAAGACAAAGGATCCTTAGTTAGATAGTGATGAAGAATCAAAACAGAGTTTAGACAATGATCTTGAGGTGGTTGAAGCTCTGCTAGCAAGGAAATATTCAAGAGGCAAAGGTAAGGTTCCTCTAATCTATTTTTCTTGTGAAGAAATTGGACATATTGCTGCTAGGTGCCCAAATAAGTAGAACAAGGATGAGGAGAAAGGTCACAAGTGCAATGGTAAGAAAGATTTCAAATCATTCAAGGATAAAGGTAAAAAAACATGTTTCATGGCTAAAGATTCTAATGATTTTGATGATAACGAAGAAGATGAAATTGTCTACATTGCTGTAAAGGATGAATCTGATAATGATGAGGAAATGGCACTTATTTCTCATGTGAGAAAAAATGATACATGGTTATAGATAGTGGTTGTTCTCATCACATGACTAGTGATAAAACTAAGTTTGAACATTTTGAAGATTATAATGGTGGCAGTGTGAGATTTGGCAATAATGAACCTTGTTGCATAAAAAGAAAAGGAAGAATCTCTCTAACCAAAGAACTTGTGCGTGACAATGCATATTGGGTAGAAGGACTAAAACACAATCTATTGAGTGTGGCACAACTACTCAATAATGGATTTAAAGTGGAATTCATGCATGAAAAAGCAAGACTACTGGATGGCAAAGGAAAGCTGATTGGATCAGGCACTCAAACAAAAGGTAACTTGTTTTATCTTGAACTTGGTGAATGCTCATGTTTTATTGCTCAAGTTGAAGAAAGTTGGTTATGGCATAGGAGGTTATGTCATGTGAACTTTGATAACTTGATAAAAATAAGTATATTCAAAAAAGTAAGAGGCATTTCTAACATAAAGAAACCTGAGGTTGGTCTATGCAAGAATTGTCAAATTGGCAAGATGGAAAAGACTAGCTTTAAAAGCAAAACCTATCAGTCTAAAGCAATTTTAGAAATTGTGCATACTAATTTAGGTGGACCTATTGGAATTGAAAGTTATACTGGTGAAAAGTTCTTCATTCTTTTTGTTGATGATTACTCAAGAATGATGATTGTCATGTACCTAAGAGAGAAATCAGAAGCACTTGAAAAGTTTAAATGGTATTTGGCCAAAGTAGAAAAGGAAACACACAAAAGACTAAAATGTTTAAGGTTGAATAGAGGTGGTGAATTCATTTAACATGAGTTCAATAACTTTTGCATTGAAAGGGGAATCAAAAGATAGGTTTCAGCACCTGGAACTCTTGAACAAAATGGAATAGCCAAAAGAAGGAACAGATCTATCATGGACTATGCAAGAACCTTAATGATTGAAAAAAGCATTGCTATCAAATACTGGAAGGAAGCTATTAGCATTGTAGTTCATACCTTGAATCGAGTACAACTGAAGAAGGACTCATTCAAAACCCCCTATGAGTTATGGTATGGGTACAAATCAAATCTAAGTTACTTAAAAGTAATTGGAAGCAAATGTTACATTTTGAAAGAATCTAGAAAAGGTAAATTCGATGTAGAGGGTGATGAAGGAATATTTTTGGGATATTCTTGCAAAAGTAAAGCATATAGATGTTTGAATTTGTCTACTCACAAAGTCATAGAAAGTGCACATGTGAAAGTTAATGAGTTTGCAGAAATAACTGAAGAAGAAAGAAAAAGGGAACTAGAAGATTACAGGAGATTTGTTTGCATTGAACCTGATACAGTAGTAAATGCACCTGTCAATTAGGAATCTTCAACTCCAGAATCTTTAGTAACCGAGTTGTAGGAAGTTCAAATCGAGCCAATACCTACCAAGCTGCAAGAACCTGAGTTGCAAACATAAGCTACTGAATCAATAGCTATCGAGCCTGGGCAACCAGAACCTGAAGCTAAAATGCAAGAGGTTGAAAATGCAAAGTGTTCAAAAGGAAAGGAACCTATATTAGTTGAGTATGTCAGAAGGCATCATGCACCAGATTAGATCATTAGAGATAAATCTGAAAGAACTATGACAAGAAGTAAGTTGAAAGGCACTTGTTTACTTGTTGATTTTGAACCAAAAAATGTCAAAGATGCACTAGAAAATTAAAGTTGGATTGAAGCTATGAATGAAGAAATAGAGTAGATATAGAAAAAAAAAACATGGACTCTTGTACCTAGTCCTAAAGACAAAAATGTGATTGGAACTAAGTGGGCATTCAGAAACAAGTTAAATGAAGGTGTAGATTATGGAGAGAGTTTTTCTCCTATTGCAAGATTGGAAGGTGTCAAAACCTTACTTGCATATGCTACATACAAGGGATTCAAAATTTATCAAATGGATGTCAAGTCAGCATTTCTCAATGGTATACTATATGAAGAGATTTACATTGAACAACCTGAAGGTTTTATTGATCCAGACAAAAAGGACATGGTCTATAAATTGCATAAGCTTTGTATGGTCTAAAACAAGCCCCTAGAGCATGGTATGAAAGATTGCATAACTATCTTATTTAGATTGGTTTTCAAATAACTAATGATAATAGTAACTTGTGTATTAATGAAGAATCAGATAATAAGATTTTTTTGGTAGAAATATTTGTAGATGATACTTTGTTCATAGGAGATGATGATCTTTGTAAAGAATTTTCAAAACAAATGAACAAGAAATTTGAAATGTCAATGTTTGGTGAGATCAAATTCTTTGTTGGTCTTCAAATTTAGCAAAATAAGAATGGAATCTACATCACTCAATCTAAATACATCAAGGAGATACTAAAAAAGTTTGGAATGGAAGACTACAAACCAATTGGGACTCCTATGTGTACTGGATTGAAACTTACCAAGGATGATCAATCAAAGGAAGTGGATCAGACATTATATAGATCTATGATTGGAAAGTTCTAGTATGTAGTGCATACAAGAACAACCATTGCTCTTGTAGTTGGTATTGTAGCTAGATTTTCAGAAAAACCAAAAGAAAACCACATGATGGAAATCAAAAGGATCATGAGAGACTTGAAAGGAACTGGAGATTATGGTATAAACTTGGAGGAAATCTGGATTTAAAAGTGTTTACTAATGCAGATTGGGCATGGAATGTTGATGATAGAAAAAGTACAAGTGGAGGAGCTTTCTTTCTTGGAAAGAGGTTGGTTTCTTGGACAAGTAAAAATTAGAACTATACATCCTAGTCCACAACAAAGGCTAAATATGTTGCTGCAGCAGCAAACTGGTCCAACATTATTTGGTTCAAACAATTATTGGAAGGTATGAAGGAAGAAATCAAAGAACCTGTTGTAATATTTTGTGACAATACAAGTGCAATTAACATATCCAAAAATCTAGTGATGCATTCTAAAACCAAGCATATTTCTATAAAGTATCACTTTGTCAGAGAATTGGTACAGGATAAGGAGATTAGGCAAGAATATGTTCACACAAAGGAACAAATTGCTGACGTATTCACAAAGCCTTTACCTAAGGATGCATTCCTATATCTAAGAGGTAAGCTAGGGGTCATT
This sequence comes from Cupressus sempervirens, assembly GCA_028749045.1. NCBI lineage: Eukaryota > Viridiplantae > Streptophyta > Pinopsida > Cupressales > Cupressaceae > Cupressus > Cupressus sempervirens. Next base: position 520,609,954 of record CM053790.1, read on the forward strand.
CTGCTATCTGAAGCTCACTAAAATACAGTTTTAGTGATGCATCAACAGGTACAAAATTGAAGATTTATCAGTTGATGCAGAAAAGTAATGAAGACATTGCATATGAATTAGTACTTAAGGTACATTGAATTTCATTTAAGTTGTGTTGTCTTTGGCATGTGTTGTCAAAGAGGGAGTGTTTACTGTCATATCTTTCTAAAATTTGTAAGAAAAAGAGAGTTTATGTAAGAGGGAGAGATTACTATGAAAGAGGGAGATTACTATAGTTTTGTGAATGAAATGTAGCATTCTGTCAGAAAAGACTTGCTTTCAAATTTCATTCAGCTATGACATGTTGTGTTGCCATCAATGCCAAAGAGGAGGTTGTTGATACAATTGTTCAATTGTGTGTTGTCTTTAATGTTACACAAATGTTATATCAATTATCAGTTAGATTCTATCGAGCTCAGTTGGTCAGCAAGGCAGAAGGCAGAGTCTACCGAGTTTAAAAGGTTAGCAAAGAAAGTTTATAGTGTCTACTAAATGTTCTCAGGCTTTACCTTATACAGACAATTGTTACCGAGCTTTCAAGGTTAAACAAGGAAATTCAATTGTTACCGAGCTCACTTGGTCATCAAATGGAAATATGGAAAAGATAGTTCTTACCGAGCTCTCATGGTTAGCGAAGGAAATTCAGTTCTTACTGAGTTTAATTTAGTAGCCAAAGGATTATGCAGACTTTACAGTATTAACTGATTTGAGTTGGTTAACTCATGAAATTATTTCTCGAACAGTGCTTACCGAGTAGGGTCGGTTAATGAAGGATTTCATTATTTTGTGAAATAAAGTTTATTTGTTTAATATAATATATGTAGCCAACTGATGTATGGTTTATTAGTAAATGTGACTTATGAATGAGCTAACTTGATAATCTGAATGGTATATATAAGAGGTCAAGTTGAAAATTCTAAGTGTGTGTGGATTTGATGTAATGTGAATGAGAAGGAGGACTAATTATTGTGAGAGAAAATTTTAAACAATGATCAGAGATCATTGAGGAGTAGCAAAGCTATATTTGATCGAGGAGGATCTTATGGTGCATAATAGAGATCTGTAATCAGAAAATTTAGTTGCATCTTATTCAGGTCAATTCATTGTTACTTTCTAACCATTGTAGTAGTGATTTCAAAATCTCTTAACAGAGTTGGTTTAATAGCTATTTTGTAAATCCTCTAACAAGGTGACAGTTCAATTGAATTGTTATAAAGACCTCTAGCAAGGCCACTCTTAACAAGGTGATTAAATTCTCTAACAGGATCACACCCAACAATGTGTTTTGTAACCTTTAATTAGGTTGGCTCCTAACAGGGCTCACTTCAGAAGAGTGAAAATTGGTAGCTAGTTACTTGGTGGTTTTTCCCATATTGGGTTTCCACGTTAAATTTGGTGTCTCTTGTGTTCATGGTATTTACTTTTGCATGCATGCTAATAATTATGAATGTCTAAAGACCAGTAACAAATTAATCTACCAAGTTACAGTATTTTGTGAAGTGATTATCGAGTATCAACAGTAACTAGTTATTTAAGACATCTAAGGGATCTGTGGATTTGTTTTGTGGTAACTGATTCACCCCCCCCCCCCCCCCCCCCCCCCCCCCCTCTCAGTTACTCCATCTATAATTCCAATAGAGAATTTACACTTTGATACAATGAAACTCAAGTGTGACATTATACATGTATTTCCCAACATCCTCGAAGATGGCTTTCCAATGCTAGTACATAAATGGAGATCATTATTTGCTGACTATTTTTCAGACGATCTCTCAGAATTCAAAACCACATATGACATGGTTGATCATATGTCGATGATAACAAACATAATAGACTGATAGGATTTTTCAATGCAAGTGTCAATAAAATATATGTAGATTTACAAGGATGATGACTATTCCAAATATCTATGTAAAGTATGTAAATCCTTAGCAGATTGAAATGGCAGTAATGATGCTTTTTTGTAATATATGTAGAGATTGTTGACATTATATCTTTTTTATATTAGAGACACAAAAAGGGAACACATCCCATTGTCAACCATGTACATAGAAGTTGTGTACAAAAGATTCATTTACAAATTAAAAGTCTACTTATGAATTTGGTATACTTCCTATTTATTGGTAAGGACCAGTTGCTCAATTTCAATAGGTTCTTCTAAAGGTATTGTTGAATCGATTCTAATATGGTTTCTCTCCACAAAAAAATACTTTCCTTTATTGTATGTTGATAACATTTGATTGAAATAAATTTAATTTTAATTGTCCATTACTGTAGAAGCCATATTCCATTTCATGTCAAATATTATTGGTTTCTTGTAGTGTCCAAACCATGCAAAAAATTTTAAAAAGGAAAATAATGTCTACATTCAACTAGTGTTACACTAGTATGGGGGTAGTTCAAGACAGTGGGATGTCGGGGTGAGTTTCTAGGACACAGGGAAAATGGGCCTCATTTTCAAGATGATGGGGGGATGACCAAGTGATGAGGACAAGGGGAGGATGGGCTAGAGAGGGATGTTGTATGGTATACATATAGAACTTGAAATGCTAGTTATGAAATGATGTTTTAGCAATTCACTAGAACATACCAAATTGAAATACTTGAACATAGAAAAATTACAACATGAATTAGAATCCTTGAAATTCAACATAGTAACGTATTACATATCCAATAGTAACATTCAAAAATAAAAAATAAAATGGAAATTCAAGTACACATCCCAATGGTGACATAGTTGCAGAATGGCGGAGGTGGGGGTGCTTTGGTACTCAAGTACCTGGTGCGGGCATGTCTAATGGACGGGTACTTCAAGGTTGGGGAGGGGGGTGTGAATCTCTAAGTTACACTGCATTCAACCAACCACATAAAACAATAGTAACACATACCAATTTCATAGCAAACACATACCAATTTCATAGCAAAGAAATACTTCATTTGCAAATTCTTACATCCATTCATCAAATTTCTTACATTACACATTGTATGAAATGAAATAAGCATCAATACACCTCATTTAAATAAATTGAAGATCATATGACATTATGATTGAAAGTCATCTGACATGAAAGATTTACTTAATAAGTAAAAACTTCAATCCATCCATGACATTTATTACATTTAGTCCTTGAAAAACAAGAGCAGCAATATGTATATAACAATGGAATTCCATTAACATCTTGATGGGTAAAGTGGATTCATAATGATTTATAAACATTAACAATGTACAAAATATATTTTAGATATCAATTATCAACGCACTAAATTATCAAATGTAAGTGCCAATGGTCTCCTTTTTTTAGAAGAGTACATTAGTTTATATATCAAAACATTGGGTTCGTATGAAATTATTTGCTATGATTGGGATTTGTCATTGAAATGAACAACAACCACATGTGGCTCAGAATATTTAATTACATATGTGCATGTAACCACATTTTCATGCACCTTTATATCTACAAGTTGAAGATGTGGTGGAAGTTGGTTGGTGCCCTCTATCAAAAGGAAAACCAACCATGCCAATGCACTTTACCTTCCACCATTCAATATAACCTCTCAAGTCATCTAACATGTCCTCATATGTACAGGTTGAGTTAGAGAACATCTTTTTGTTCATAGCAAGTGAATCCTCCAGATTGTGATTGATTAGCTGTCATTCATGTAGTTGAAGATAATACTCCATGTTTTCCTCCTTAACCTCTATAATAAACATGCCAAGCTCTTTTTTTTCATCTCCAATTCAACATTATGCAACTTTAGGTTCTTATAATTTACTTCACATGTAACCAAATTCTCTAACAACAAAGATATATGTTTCTCTTGAAGTTGATTGTGTTTCTCTTGAAGTGAGCTATTGAAGCTATCATCCAGGGTTGGATCATCTAAGGCTACATTGTCCCTAGTGTCATGACTATTGGCTGCCCCACCACACCACCAATATCTAATACACACAATTAAGGTGCTTCATCTAAAATTTGACATTTCCTCTTGGTCAATGAGTCGTTCATCTTTCCATGCTTCCCAAAAGTAGTAGACTTTGACAACCCTATAGTTGTAGTCATGGGGATATCAAAGGTTGATTGATAACCAACCTCCTTCTTGTGGACATCTTTATGACTACCCATGACTACATCAACATATAAGAACTATGCTTACATTCCAATAAGAGAGTTTAATAAAACATCCCTTACAAATAAAACAAAATTTCCATTTTATGAACATAATGAATAGAAAAGGTGCCACAAAATAGTGAAATACCTGGTCAATATTGTTTAGTGGAAGTAGGAGTATTAACTTAATACAGTGATAAAATCAAATTATCTCCAATTTATTAAAACATCCATCAAATTGAAGAAAGTTATTCAACAATTTATGATAAAAGTTACTAAACATTTGAAATAAACATTGGATACATTATAGATTGAAATAACACTCTATAAAAATAGTTTATCCTATTCAGTCATCACCAATAGACTAAACACAACTAAAAAGACAATAATTATAAATAAATTAGAATTACACCATAGAAAAACTACAATATGATAACAACCAATCATGACAAATATGCTAGAAAAATTTAGATTTCCCTTAATGTACATTAACAAAAAAGCACAAAAAATCAACATGTGCAAATAAAAAAACATAGTTTGAATGCTCCAACTAAACTGGAAATAAGAACTTAAAACAATAGAGAATTTAACAAATATAGAGGAAACGATTGCACATTTGGAATAAGCGTCAGTTCCAATTTCATTGAAGAAGGGTAGATTTTAACCAATGGCATCAACAATGCTTAGTAACCCTACTAAAAATGTTGCATACACTATTCAATGAAAAAAATGGAGACCATTGCTAGTTACAATGGTCTATAAAGAAATTCCTAATGTTTTGATGCTAGTTTACCAATCGTCCACTATCTATTTTGGGCAACAAAGAATTTTTTTTCATAAAATCTATGACACCTATTGGGTCCTTGTGCACCGTTGGAGGAGTGATACCTAACATGTGAATTATGAGGCTACATCTTTTAGGGATAGGAAGAGGATCACTAGATTCTTTGGCCAACTTTGATGTGTCTTTCAATTTACACTAACGTTATGCACACAAGTTGGATGAGTGCAACCTCCAAATAAATGACATCAATATATGTAGACATCAATAAACTATAAGCTTGGGAAAAAACAAAAGAGAGACAATAATACCTTATGCTACTCCAAATCTATATTAGAGGACAAGTCATATATGTTCCACACTTCAAATGAATTTAACGAGTCACTTAAAACTTTAGAAAAAGAATGAGGGTATGGTAGCCTAGCAGTTGGGTTAAGAACCTCTACTATTTTGACTTTTGCAGCCCCTGCACAAAGTGATTTGTTGTGGCACATCACATCACTTCCCACATATTTGATGATAGCTTTACCTACCAATATACCCTGACATCATAGGTCTACATGATGACCAATAGCATAAGAGAAAACTACTTCCTCTTTGCCTTCCTCATCATCTTTCACTCCCTACTTTTGTAAAATACACTTAGAGGAAACCTAGGTTGTCTATCCCAATTATGATTATATTGCTTCTTACAAATAGAAAGAAAAGGACACATCTACAAATTTTACTGATTCATTAGGGCTCTGCAATTTATCCTACACATCTATCTAAATTTCCATGCCCATTTCCAAAGGTGCAAGTTTTTGATTGTTTGATGGGTGCGAGCTTATAGTTCCAACTAACCTTATGGATTGCTCAACCAAAGAATTGTGATACATTGCAACATCTCTCCTTGCTATGTCCTAGCCCACAAAAATTAGAAAAATGATTTCTCAAATTACATTCACTCTAAACTAATCTTCCTTTGGGCAACAATCTAAAATACATTATGTACGTCTCCATCTAGGGCCTCCATCCTGGATGGACTATTAAAGGAAACACCACCACTATCGACCTACATTACATATAACCAAATAATATAGGTATTAAGCCACATGGATTCTACTATCAACAATTTTTACACTAAGGTCTCTACCGATCATTGAATTGAATGTAAGCATACTCCTCCTTCAAGATTTTCAACTGTAGGCTATTGTTGTGCACACCCCTGAACACCATCATTACCATTAAGAGTGGGTTATAATTAAATTTAGAGCACCAATAACATATTTGTTGAATAAGGCATTGCTTGTGCCAACCACATACTACTTACATGAACTTCAATCTCATTTTCATCAATCAACATTACTTGTGTGTGCTTTCCTAACACAAGCTTACTACCACTCTTGTATTTCACCGATGTCAATTTAACACACTCACATGCAAAAGCTAGGAGACAAAGCACATTCTTGTCTTCACACTCAGCTATTGTTGCAGCAATGTCTTTCATGGCAAATGTCTAATATAGAATAAATTATTCATTCCATTTTTTAGATATCAAACCAAAACGTTCACAACCACAAAACACATGATTGGTGGAAAAAAAAATTATACATCATTTGATCTTATAGAAACTAAAAAATAATATTTTGTGTTCCTCATTACCTCCACCCTCTTACTTCTAGAAATAGAAGGGATCCCCCTTATATCATCCTCAAAGTCAATAATTTCTTTAGCACTTACAAAGATTCTTTTCCCTCTACTAGACTTACTCTATCGTGTACAAGATCATTGCATGCAACACTAATCTGCTACAACTAAGGTAGAAGGTGATGCATATATTGATCTTTCAATAATGCCATCCATAGAAATAATAGAAGCTAAAGATGGAGTGCCTTGTCAATGGAACATTTAATGAATATCAACAAATTTCTCTAAAGTGGTTCACATGTTTACATGAATTTTTCATGTAAAGAACAAACTATTATATCAGATTGATCATACCATGATCTCTCTTCTCTTCACCAATGCTACAATCCTTTTCAATATCTCCTTCCTCAACTGATCACTCTCATAGTAACACATTTCCTCTTCAATCTTGGCCAAACCCTCTTCCAGAAGGAGTTCAACTGTGGAGACCTTGTACAATTTACATGTGTTACTATAAATGCCTTCTTTGGGCATCAGACCTTATGCTCATCTGGTAATCAACACTTGTCACCCTCTTGAAGATGTATCCTTTTGATTTTGAATCATAATGATGTCACTTGGTATTTCTTAGAAAAGGACGCCTACGACAAGGTGCCTCAATAAATGGGAGATTGTGAATTTGCAACCTATGTAGGTTCATCCTTGCAATGTCCCAAAAATTATTTCCCCCATCAACAAGGAAATAATATATTCTCCTTTGGGTGGAATTTTCAATTCTATATTGACCCCTCCCCTACACAGAGGGGATTATAGTACAAATATAAACGTTACCATACAAGAAATACTTATAGCATGTAACTATAATACATATGAGTGCCATCTTCCTACGGATTACATCATTTATAAAAAATGAATACAAAATTTGAACCTCAATACAACTAAGGGATGTGTCACCATCAACATTAGTATCACACTCGTGAATTGCACCATCTCCCATTGCTTCCCTTGATTAAAAATCCACCACTCTAGGTTTCTGCTTTGTATCTGAAATGAAGTGTAAGTCAATGCGACTATTCACACACCATTCATTCCAACTATATGATGTCAAAATGATTGTAAATGATAATGACTTTAATTGTCACACTCACATGGCCATCTCTACCAACTTGGGAGAAGCCCTCTACACAACAACCTTGCTCTCCTGAGAAAGGAAATAAAAAGAATTACACATTTTCAACATTGTTCTTTATACTCGAAGGATAATCTATTTTTTGGGTGTTTTCAAACCACTACATCTTACCCATGTCTTTTTTGTATCTGCTCTTTTCCTACTATAGAGCACCTCTTTCGTATCCATAGAAGGCTTTGCTCTTTCCCGTATGTAGGACACTTGAAGTGAATCACTGATTTCTTTTAATTTCTCACTTAATTTTAACATCCTATACAGTTTGCAATAATATAATAGGACTATTACTAAACACAACTTCATGATACATTCAACACCCTAATGGGACTCAAAATTGCATTCCCATTTTGAGTACCATTCCATAATTTTGAGTCACTTTGAGCCCTATAAATGCATTTTCTTGCTTGCGTACCTAGCATGTGGTTGGGGTTATCAAAGCAATGGCCTCTGATGTTATGCCATTGGTGTAGTATCAGGAGGCTCATGAAAAAGATGTAAGATTCTATGCCAATTGAAGGATTGAGGGAGGAGAATTAATTGCCTGTGATGCTATGATGAGATTGGGAGATTGCGAGGCATTTTTAAAAGGTTCAAGATGCTATGACAAATGAAGTTTTCATGTGATCGGGAGGCCCAGGAGTAAAGTGTAAGATATTACAAAAATATTGAGTTTGTAAGCTTGTCATATGGTCCGGGAAGATGAATTCAAGAGCTACAACATTATGATTTGGTTGTAATATCGTAGGCTCATAAATTTTAAATATTTCAAATGTTTCTTGACGAATGGTAATCTGACACTTGGCATCGATGGATTGGAGGGATAAAGGAAGAATGAGTAAAAAATTAAAATCCAAAGATTATGAATGCTCATGATTTTCAAAATAAAAGATTTGAATGAATTTAATGTTTTTATATAGTTTATACTATAGGTACATTTAAATTTTTCATTTTGAACTTTGTTCATGGCTTGGGGCCTAAAAATTCAAATTGAGCTTAGAGGCACAATTTTTATCCAAAACATGTAGGATAATATATTGACGGAATTGGGAAGAGATGAATTTTCAATTTTTGTAGTTGGTTTTTGCATAGGTATTCACCAAAAGTAGCTATAGGAGGTTTTGCATTTCTGGGGGCTCCTCAATGCAAATGCTTATTTGATGTTTTTAGTTTGGGATAATATCAAATTTTGATCAAATTTGCATCAAATATGATTTCATTGATAGTTATGAGGGATGATTTGATTGTTTTAAAAATAGTTGGAAATAATGAAGAGTTTGTCGATAATACAGTTGAATTTCATGTCAAAAGTAGAAGTGACAAGATAAAATTAGATTTGAAGCTCCAACACATTCTATGATGTATATCTGATATTTCTTCAGAGAATATTTTGCCAATTGTTTTGAGGGATATATCAAATATTTTGTTACATCAGTTATGGTTTTAATTGCAAGTAGACGAAGGAAGATCAATTTCAACAACATCAACAATGAAGACATTTTCAGTGGGACACATGTCAATTTCAAATTCCAAATCTTGGAATATCTTCTCTTCTATATATCTTTCTTCTCTACTCTTTGTAGGGATTCCAATTTTTATGACTAGTGAGACCACAAGGTTGGCTCCAGTTTTAGAGTTGTGATACCATTTCTTCTCAGTATTTTCCTTTTTTATGAATATCAGTAGTGTATTTCTTCTAAAGCATTTTATAATATGCAATCATTCATTTTGTATTTTCTAAGTTTTGACATATAGATGATGTATTGGTTTCAAAGAGATTAATATAAGAGCTTCATTTTTCTTAGTTTTGTTATGATTCTTATCTCCTTCCCTTATCATCTGCAATGTTTTTTGTTTAAGAATGAAGAGCTTAAACTCAATTGCAATCCCTTAAGGTTGTATGTCTAGATAAATTTGCTATTGGAACAAAGGGCCAAGTAAATGCTTGTTTACATTGACAAGGTTGCAATTTTCACCAGGAGGATTTTACAATAAGTATGAGAGTTTTTATGAAGACAAATGTCTATTTGCAAGTCAGATAGATAGATCAGATGTCTAGATATATGAGTATACTTTAGGTGTCCATGTGTATGTTAAAGTTTAGTTGATGCCCAATGGATAAGGGACTAGTCAGCTTAGAGGTTGCAGGCTCTCTGTTGTTGCATACTTGAGTTATGTTGAGATCAAAACCTTTAATCAAATATCAATTTACCTTTTTATGTATTGAAGAACTAAAAGTGCTGGTCATTACTTATTTGCATCTACTTTTTGGTTGCAATTAGCTACAGTAATTAGGAAGTTTATCTGCAAATCATAGAAGAATATTATCATGAATCATTATTTTTGACATGTTTTTATTAGGACTTAGTATGCTATTTGACCTTTTGACTAAGACTATGGTTGACTATGTAGGACTCGACTTGAGTTGAATACCTTAAAAAAAAATGAACTTTTATTGTTGATATTATTGGATGGATAATTATATTTAATAATCATTAGAATGGTTGAAATATGTTGAGCTTATGAGATTTTTCCATGATGGATAAAATTGTGACTTCATTTATATGTTTATATCTGATAATGTATGATTGGATGTTTTAAAATTAGGATTTAAGATATTATTATTTATTAAGATGATGAAATTACTGACACATTTGGGTGATGTCGAGTTTGTGAGTGTGTAGGTACTGAAGGCGGAAGGGTGGTTGAGGTAGAGGAGTTCAGCTCCTTGGCAGGGTTGGTCTGAAATTTGTATGGTGTAGTCGCACACACACACACACATATTTAGTTGTTTTTATTTCAATTTAAGTCATTTTTTTGGAATTTTAATTAATCTAGATGGATTAAATGTTTTGTTTATGATAATGTGGTGTAAATTGAAAAAAATGAATGATTAAATATTATTTCTTAGAAATATTATAATTTTAAAGTAAGAATTACGCTCTTAATTTATTTCCTTAGTAATTACAATCATGATGGGAATGGTTAGTTGAGAAATTTATTACGATTAAAGAAGTGCACAATCCTTTTATTTTTAACTGGACTGAATTTAACACTCCAAATTAGGGGAGATAACTAAATTATTTCCAAATTCACTATTCTTCCACAACGTAGTTGAGGGCATTAAAAATATTATAGAAATAAGATAAAACTTGCTATTTTTCTTGGGGAAGAGGATGTTTTTGAAGAGAAAAGGAAGACATTTTTGGGAGGAAAAACAAAGGGAGAAAACACATGGAAATAAAGATAAGGCAAGGCTGATTTAAAAGAAATCCACACGCATGCAAGAGGCAAATTTTTTGGTTAAGAAGGGGAGGTCAGATCTTCCAAGCAGGCTTGTTGAATAGAGAAGGAAACAAGAGCATTAGGAGGGGGCATTGAGTAGAAAGGGGAGAAGACAAGAAGAAAAACATATGGAATAAAACAGAGAAGATTACATTCTTCTAAATTCCATAGGAGAAAGGAGGACAAACAACAGAGGCAAGAGCTTTGGTGAGAGGAAGCAAATAAATCTATTCATCAGGTTCTTCTCTATTTTTATCTTTCTGTGTGTAGCTTATGTAAAAGAAGAGCCTAGGAAAACATCTTAGTAATTATTATCATGTTTCTTATATACTTATTGCCAAGCATTTCCAGCATTTTTAAATATGTAGAAAAAAATACATATGGTGAATGAACTTTAGACTAATTATAGCCGGTTCATGTTTTGCTATTTATTTTCCTTGTTTCCTATAGCCAATTCATGTTTTGCTATTCATTTTCCTTATTTTCCTTGAATGAACTTTATAATAATTATAGCCAGTTCATGTTTTGCTATTCACTGTTTAGAAGGAAATGAAAATGTTAGGAAATAGATCTAAACAATAACTATTATCCAATTTTATATCTTTTTGGTTTTTGGCTGTACATGCCAGTAATAGTTTGACGAAAATGGTAAGGGAGTAATGGTTATTTCTATATTTTTGTTTGGCTTTTGTTATAAAATGAGTCATGATTGCCGCTCCATCAATATATGGAGGATCTATGAAAAAAAAATGTTAGCCCATCTCCAGCTAGCATGTAACCATTTCTCCTCTACAAAACTAATGATTTACATGAAATCAGGTCTGCTGCAAATAATAGAAATCTACCTAAATAATAGAAATCTGCACTTTATGTAGACAAAGACAAAGATGGCCATACTATTATTGTTAATAATTTACACAATTTTGAAGGACTATATTCTCTTCTTCTACTTATTATTAGATGGACACAAGTTGATCTAATTCCATAGCTCTTTAGCTACTCAATCTAGAAAGATTTAACGTGCTTCTTAAATTTGTTGTAGATGGAGATGAGTTTGGCACATTCTTTTTGCTTTCAATTTGCATTGGCTCTAAATTAGTAGCATATAGCGAGGCTCCAAAGATTTAATAGAAATCTAAATTGATTAATTAGAAAATTTAACCACTGTTTTGTATGTTTTGTAGTTAAATTAAATTTAGAATTTAAGCTTGGCAACAGTTCTTAAGTAGTTATCTATAGTTCAACACGATTTTAGACTTGCAAAAAACATTCTAAAATTTTCTTGAATATCATCTGTTTTAGAATAAGTAACTTCTTGATATTCTTTAAACTAGTTTTTTTAGATTAGAGGAATTTTCAATAGTGGCAGTAGAATTTTATAGTCATTCTTACATTTAAGAAAAGATGTAGAAATTGTGAAAGCCTTTTTGTTAAATAGTTGGGAAAATATTATTTAATTATATGTTTGTGATTTAATTGACATTATTTATTACAAACTTGTATGTAGATGATAATCTTGTTTTTTTTTTAATGCAAATAGTAAAAGAGAAAAGTAGGAATGGGTGCTGAATGTGGGATCAAAGAGGAGGGTAATTAAAGAAAATTTGAATTGAATTTTCCTTATAAATTACTTACCAATCTTTTACATTAAATTGGTTCATGATGCTTGGTCAAGCTCAGTAAAACTTTTATGCATATGATTGAAATGCATTGTTTATTTTACATTGTTTTCCCTCTTCCACATCCTTGTGCATTTTTCTACTAGGGATTTGTGTAAGTAGATTAGGCACAAAGGCTGCACCATATTCTTTCGATCCAATTGTGTTGAGTTGCTAGCCTTCTTGTGCGGGTCGGGAAGTTCTTCTTAACCGAAGAACCTTGGGGAGCTAACCACTCCATGGTTGGGTGGTAAAAGTGCCTGGACCACTCTTCCATCTCATGATAGTAGATGGACATAGTTCTGATGGCTTAAAGATGAGATTACATGTAGATGGACACTAAGGTCGACATAGTTATGGCAAAAGATGTTATGTTCATATGATTCATTTTCAACATTTGCACCTTGCTTTGTATATGGTATGAATATGTGGTCAGCTTTGTATTATCAAATGTATTTAGAGAAATTGGTGACATGTAATAATGATTGTGATTTCAATTATTCTTGACTATTGGTCGATATGTATAGATTTTTCATCTCGAAATGGTTATTGAATTATATGGTTATGTGAATTAAATCAACTTTTGACTTTTCAAATTCTTTTTATTTCTGCATATTGTTCCGCATCTTGAGGTTGTTTTCTTATGTGGCAATAGTTGTGGTTTTTAGATTTTACAAATATTGACCATTTCTACTGTAGGGGATAATCTTGTAGAGTAGAGTATCAAGTTAAATAAGATCAATCCCTAAGGTTTGTCTGCCTTGGCCCTACAGAGCCTAAAGTGAAGTGAGTCCTGATGACTCTGTTAATGTTGGCCAGACCCAAGATTTAGCCTTGCTAAATATCGGATTTAGCTAATCCTTAGGCTTGTCCCTATCTTTGTTTCCTAGTATCAGGTTTAAATCCACTTTGTATGTTCCTTACTAGAAAGAACTCCAACACACCATGCAAATCTTAATAGTTTTGGGATGCTAGTCTTTTAATAGAACATAGTAGAAATTATTGCTTCATTGTCTCCAATCTTTTATATCTATCTCTATTTAAACTTATTCAAAATTTTGTCTATCTATATATAGCTTCATTCTTGATGGAATTTTTTTGCATATCATACTATTGATGATAACATTTACATTTTTTATTTGTTTGTGGAAATTAAGTAGATTGGCTGCTAATGCATTTCAATCTAGATTTATCAAGCTGAACAACCACAAGGAAAATCTCTCCTTTAGAACAAAAATATGATTTAATCATAGGTTGCTCATTAATAGTACTTAAGAGGAGTCAAGTTATTTTTGGGTGAATTGTGGATGTTTGATGTTAAATACTTTTTTCTCTCCCATGTTTGGTTGTAGGCATACGCAACTCAAGATGATACTCTGATTGGAACCTTGATCATGAGGGAGACTATAGCATACTCTGCTCATTTGAGACTCCTTGATAAGATGCCTCGGTTAGAGAAATTGACACTAATGGAGTCTACACTTGTTGAAATGGGTCTTCAAGAATGTTCCAACACTCCTATTGGAAATTAGCACTTGAGGGGAATCAGTGGTGGAGAAAAGAGAAGAGTTAGCATTGGCTTGGAAATCCTCATGAGGCCAAGGTTATTGTTTCTTGATGAACCAACAAGTGGTTTAAATAGGTAAGAATTAGTCACTGTAATTCTTAATTAGTGGCAAATCCTTAATCCAAAATAACATCAGAGAGGGTTTTAATGATTTTTTATTGTTCCTCATAGACCACATAATACTCCATTAGTGAATATATTGTTCTTTGCAAACCACAGAATAATACTAATTGGGTAGACTATTGATTATCACTAATTCAAAACTATATGTATTGATATGTGGTGAATTGTTAATTACAACACATCTACATTTTTTATTACTCAAACACTAATAATTTGGCTAGGGATGGGTATACTATTATAGCTTCAGTTCATCAACCAAGCAGCAAGGTGTTTGAACTCTTTGATAGTCTCTACTTGCTCTCTAAAGGGAAAACTATTTACTTTGGCAAGACATCTTAGGCATGTGAGGTAAGCTTTCTTTTCTACAATGGTTGGTTGCCATATTTAATAATACTAGAGTTAATGTCACCAGGCTTAGTTAGGTAGTAGGTTGTTTTATTTAAAAATATTTGAGTTACTGCTAGCAGACTAGGAACAAGATTTTTTTTGAAGTTGTAGAGTAGTTAAAGCTAGATTAGAGTGTAGTTGAAGAATAAATTGATGGAAGTCTTTCTATCACAAATGATTTTTTTGGAAATTTCTATTGACAAGTTGTTGGTAGATACATTCAATGGATATTAAATGTTTGTCTACCATGAAAACTACAAGGCCCACTCTGCACTATACAATAACTTCCCTCATTTATTAAACTATATTTTGTTTTCACCTGAATATGACAAGATGAATGCCAATTTTGTAAACTATTTAAAATGAACCACAATAATCTAATAGTATTATCTGCAATGGTCAACTATCATATTACTGAGTCTATTCTTTATATACATACTTAGTTACATAAGTAAATACTCTTAATATTATCCAAAAAATATTTCTATTATATAAATCAAAACTACTTATCATTTATGAAATAATATCACACATATTAACAAGGAAAAAGCATATGGAGAACACTCAAACTTGTAGAGTGGTGACCTAGCTAAGGTCTGAGCATCAAAAATAGAAAAAAATACAACAACTTTACACAACTAGAACTATTAATTTTAAATATATATTTTTCCCTAGATGGAATGTGCTTATTTAATACCCTTCATATGAAATTCCCCATTAAAAAATTGCTACATTGATTGATGATTCCTATGGTATTGAACACTGATCTGAACTGGATTCATGGATTCTCACAAATAAGAATTGTTGTGATGTTTGTAGTTTTTTGAGCAAGCAGGAATTCCTTGCCCAACTTTCTAGAACCCATTTGATCACTTTTTGAGATGTATTAACTTAGATTTTGACAAAGTAAAGCTACATTGAAAGGATCAATGAGACCACAGGTACTTTCTATATCCTAGATCTTAATTTGATGTTGTGAATATTAGAATTCATTGAAAGGTATTTGTTTCATGAAGATTGAGCTTTTTTTCATGTGATTAGATCGAGAGATTAGATGATACTTTCAAAAAAATCACAACAAGCCAAGCTACCCAAACTCTCGTGGAGAAGTACTAGCACTTTGAGCATTATTAGGCAGTTCAAGCTAGAGTACATGAAATATCACAAATTGTAAGCTCCCTTGTTTTGAATATTACTACTCTGATATTGAAGGAAATGAATTTGTAGAAGCATTTTGTGATTTGAGGTTTTGATTTGTAGAGAGGAACAATGTTGGATTTAGGGGGTACCCAAGCTAGTGTCTTGATTGTTATAATTCTTTAGAATAACTGAGAGTGGGGAGGGGGGGGGGGGGGGGGGGGGGGGGGTGAATCAGTTATTCAAGGTCCAAATTCCATGATAAAACTTTTTCTATTTTCTCTACAAATCCTTAATGGTGCATAACTGAACTTATCATGCATGCAATTTAAATATTGAAACAACTAAGAAAAGTAAACATGCATCACACCATAACACTCAGAATTTGATAACCCAGAAACCCTCTAGGAATAAGAAGGTAAAAATGGGGTGGGGATGATACCCACAAAATAATTGCGCAATTGATTTTAACCACTTTTGATGGTCTACCCTGTGAAAAGCCTGCCCTGTTAAAGGCTACAACACATTGTTAAATGTGACCTTGTTAGAAGATTTCACCAAACTGTTAGGAATGGGCTTGGTTAAAGGACTTTGGAACATTCACTTGGAATGTCACCCTGTTAAAGGATTTACAACATGGCTATTAAACCAACCTAAGTCCATAGGTTTTATCTTAACTGTTACAATTGCTAGAAAGTAACAACAATGGCTTTGATCTAATTCAACTTACAACATAACTTGTAGATTACATATCACACTTCAGTTCAATCCTTTGCTTGGCTTTTAATCACTTCAGTTCTATTAGCTTGTCTTCCTCTCAAGCTTTGTTTCCTTGAGTCTTCTTTACTCATCAAACCAATGTAATCACATTTGTGGTCATCCAAAAAAATAGAGTATTCTTTGTTCTGTTACTCCTTAGCACTTTTCTTTAGCAGCTCATGATTTCATACTTTCTCACCACCACTCTTCTACTTCGTGACCTTATGACTTCTTAAATATAAATTTGAAATATCTTTTCCGCTCAATTCTCCCTCTCCAATTTTACAGTTTCAATGGATTAGGTAGGATACAATGTATCTACCTCAAATTTCTTCTTCATCTAGAAACCTTGTCTAGCATCCAGTTGTATTTGCTAAAAACCTTTTTACATGGTGGTCTGTGCCACTAGCTCATCACTTTTATCTTCTATCTGATTTACAAACTTCTAGGTAAAACCTTGTCGGCTCAGATCTAGCAAATCTTCGATTTCAAAATAATGCAGCAACTTGGCATTATTGGTTTACTGATACTCGGCTTGTTCTGTGTTACTCGGGACTTGTATCCTATTCGGCATCTTTATCTTTACTCGACACTTGTTTCATGTTCGGCACTTGATGTTTACTCAGCACTTGTTTTCTGCTCGAAATCTATATCTTTACTCGGTGCCTATTTCATTCTCGACATCTATATCTTTACTCAGCACCTGTTTCATGCTCGGCACTTGTTTTCTACTCGACATCTATATCTTTACTCGACACTTGATATTTACTTAGCACACTCTAAAATTAAACTTGCTCAGCTTCCTCTAAGAATCTGTTCAGCACTGACTTGCTTGCTTGGCTCTCTCTCTCTAATGAACTTAGTTAGACTTTACAAATGACTTAGCTAAAACCTTACATCTTTGATATGTTTCAGTGTGCCCATTCTCTGTGTCTTGGAGTATGTCATCAATACACTTTTTCATCAATGGCTTAGCTGATCCTTGTATTTCATTACAACATCATAACTTCAACCTTTCTCTAGGTACTCTAGTTACATCTTATTGATTGCCTCCTCCTTGTCAATCAACCAATTGATAGTATTTGGATCACTAAAGCAATTGTCATTCCTGCAAGTAGCAAATTTGACATCAATGACAAAATAATGATTGAGAACATTCTTTACCAGTTCCATTACTTTTTATGTATTATCTCTTTAGTCATTTCCAACATTCTCCCTCATGATCTTTTTCAATTATTTCCAACAGATGTAGTGTTACATTTTAACACATAGGTCATTTATTAATTTGAGCAAAGATGCTGGGTATTATTGGCTTAGGTTTTTCATCTACATTTTTCTCATAATTTTTATTGGAACCATCTACTCAAATGTTGGTACATCCTATAATTCCATACTGGTAAGACTTCATTTTCATGTCACCCATGAGATTTTTATGGACATATTTTTTGTGCTACTCAAAGTTTTCACTTAAACATGTTATACAACATGTGTTCAGGCTAGAGGAGCTATTTCTTCCTTCATTTTTAGCTTTGTTACTTTCATGTCTATTGGAGGCTTCCTATATTTTATTGAAGATATGGAGGTAAATTCATGTGCTAAAGATTGAAGCTTTGATGTTTTCATCTCTTGGATGAACTAAATGGATTATCTTCAGCTAGATCATTATGGATTGTGGAAATTTCATAATTCTAATTGAAATTGATTTTAATAAGAAAAATAGGTTTTACAGGGATCCTAAAACCCAAAATTTAATACATATCAAAAGGCTGATAATAAGCATCAAAAGCCCAACCATGGTCCATAGACATCAAGGCTGATAATAAGCAACAAAACTCGAGCCACAGTACTATGGCCAACCAAAAGGCCAAATCAATTAATAGCTGAGAAGCCAAAAACCAAAAACTATAGAAACTAGATAGTCCAAAAGATAGGAAATGAAAAAGAGATGAAAAAGCTTTGTTACTCCACCTTTTTTTGAGCTCCTACATCATTTATGCTACTTCATAGGCTTTTTGGATCTCCTTAGCCATATGGTCTCGCTTCTTTTGACCCATCTGATCCAAGTTGCTGAAGGTAATGTTTGTAGTCATGTCCTCATCCATCCTATCTCTGGATTTGTCCTTTTCCTCACTATCATCCAGGAAGCCCCTGGCTTTCAACTTTTTGGCAAAAGAAGAGATATTTTCATTAAGAGAATTTAGAATAGAAATCATTTGTTTTGCCAAATTATGATTGTAATTTTCTATATTTTGAATTCTTTTTTCCACCAATCTGAGGCCATCCCCCTTATTTGTCAAATTTCCATGTTCTAACTTCTTCCCTTGGTTTTCCAACTGAACCACTCTTTCTTTAACCTCCTCTAGTTCATGATAGAGCCATTTAATTGACCTGAAATTGTCAATCATATTATTTCTAGCATTATTTATCAAATTCATGCCAATTTCCCTTGCATTATCAGTAATAGCCACCAAGGCTGGATCAATGAGTTCCTCCATCTAGAGCTTTCCCTCTTTACCTTCAAGAATTTGGGGGTTCATGATTTCTCTCATGATTCCCATTTTTGATGTTCTAACATTGAAATTTTTCTAGGCAATGTGCCTATCCTTTATAACCGCCTCTCTACTCTCATCCTCTGTCTTCTCCTTGTCATGTTCGTAAGGAGGGGAAATTGGGGAAAGAGGAATTGTTCCTTTTATTGTGTGATGTAGGTATTTCAACAAGAAAGGATTAAAAGGCATTATGGAGTTGTAGCTTTCATGGTGGGAAATACTCTATCATGGACACCATATTTTGTTATGATTTAAATAATATCAAGGACATATTATTATTACATCATTAGGCTACATCCTAGGTTTAGCCACTATGCCTTTTTTCTTGTTGTGCCTATATGCAAGTCTTACAGTAGTGGAAAGTCTCATGATGGCCATAGCTAGTGTTCTACCTAACTTCCTCATGGGTATTATCATTGGTGATGGCATTTAGGTTATTAATTTCTATTCTTTCTTTGTATATATATATTTTTCTTTAGAAAAAATCCTCAAAAAATTATCAAGGAAATAAGATCTAAAGATCTTCCATTATAAAGTTTTACAAGACTAAACTAATATGGAATTTAATTTCTGGATTCAATTGTGCATGTTTTTTAGTATTATTTTACATTATATTCTATAATGCATCATTAGGATAGAGAATGATAGTAAAGAAAGAAAGATATGTTTCAAGACTTGAGAGAAAATTCAACTAAACAACTGATACCCATGGCCTAACCTCTCATATCTGAGCTATATCACTATTAGCCATTATAAATATTCATTTTGTGTGTCTACTTATTCATCTCTATCATCATTATGTTCATGCTAAGGATTGTATCATCTTGACTATGTTGTGATGATCAAGATTTTAAGTGAATTTCAAGAATCAAGATTAAAAAAATTGAAGAACCAATTTTAGCAAGTTTATTATTCTCCAAATCTAATGGCCCTCTTCAGATCCTATAAATATTTGAGGTGGGATATATACTATCTTTTTCTTGATTCTAATGCTATAAAAATATTAATAAAATAATAATAATTTAAAAAAAAAACCCTACCTTTTAAACTAGAAAAAATCATACACACAAAGATCATCAAATATATATATATGTATGTGTGTGTGTGTGTGTGTGTGTACACATATTTATACATATATGTGTGTGTGTGATATATACACACATATATGTGTACACACACACATAGGTTGTAGAGAGTATTCATGATTTCCAAATACATATATGATAAGTAGATTACCTAGAAGATGAAGAATTGTGTCTGTTCTCATTCCTCTCTTGGCGCTACCTCCTCTCTGTAAAATTCATCAAAAATTACAATTAAAGACTATTTGATCAATACTTAAAATTTAGGGATCTACAAAGAAGATCTCATACACACATTTTTTATGAGATAATTATTGGTGCTGGAATACCAAAAAATATTACTCTGCATACCCTTTGAAAAATGGTGATAAATTTTTATGGATTGAAGATATATTAAGTGGAACTTTGATGAGAATGGCTTCCATCTATCAAATTTATGGGATTTAAAGATGAGGTATGTCCATCGACTTACATAGTGTGAGGGGGACTTGTCTTTGATGGATTGTGGTACTTGTATGGCTGCAACTATGTAGAGGCTTAGGGATGACTATGGAAATGCTATTTTTGGTTGGGTTTATTTGAGAAAGTGCTATGTGTGGTACATTTTTCAAATACCATATTTTCTTATGATTTAAATAATATCAAGGACATATTATTATTACATCATTAGGCTACATCCTGGGTTTAGCCACTATGCCTTTTTTTTGTGTTGTACCTATATGCAAGTGTTATCGTGATGGAAAGTCTCATGATGGCCATAGCTAGTGTTCTACCTAACTTCCTCATGGGTATTATCATTGGTGATTGCATTTTGGTTATTACTTTCTATTCTTTCTTTCTATATTTTTTTTGGTCTTCAGAAAAAATCCTCAGAAAATTATCAAGGAAATAAGATCTAAAGATCTTCCATTATAAAGTTTTACAAGACTAAACTAATATGGAATTTAATTTATGGATTTAATTATGTATGTTTTTAAGTATTTTTTTACATTATATTCTATAATGCATCATTAGGATAGAGAATGATAGTAAAGAAAGAAAGATATGTTTCAAGACTTGAGAGAAAATTCAACTAAACAACTGATACCCATGGCCTAACCTCCCGTATCTAAGCTATATCACTATTAGCCATTAGAAATATTCATTTTGTGGCATCTACTTATTCATCTTTATCATCATTATGTTCATGCTAAGGATTGGATCATCTTGACTATGTTGTGATGATCAAGATTTTAAGTGAATTTCAAGAAGCAAGATTAAAAAAATTGAAGAACCAATTTCAGCAAGTTTATTATTCTCCAAATCTAATGGCCCTCTTTAGATCCTCTAAATCTTTGAGGTGGGATATATTCTATCTTTTACTTGATTCTAATGCTATAAAAATATTAATAAAATAATAATAATTTTTTTTAGAAAACCCTACCTTTTAAACTAGAAAAAATCGTACACGTGAAGATCATTAAATATATAAATATGTGTGTGTGTATACATACATACATACATACATACATCCACACACACACACACACACACACACACACACATATTCATGATTTCCAAATATAGATATGATAAGTAGATTACCTATAAGATGAAGAATTGTGTTTGTTCTCATTCCTCTCTTGGCATTGCCTCCTCTCTATAAAAGTCATCAAAAATGCCAATTAAAGACTATTTGATCAATACCTAAAATTTAGGGATCTACAAAGAAGATCTCATACACACATCTTTTATGAGACAATTATTGGTGTTGGTATACCAAAAAATAGTACTCTTGTAAGCGCACTTTTAGTACCCCTATATCAAAATTTCAAATTTGGTTGTCTAGGTCAATTTTCCCATAGATGGCAAATGACTTGGTTCAGAATAAAATCCACCCAACTTCTATCATCAGTGGATATAGACTCGTAATGAGGGAAGCCTACAAATACATTGATGATAAATTGGTTGTCAAGGATGAGAAGTTTGGCAATGATTTTCTTATCAACTGTGCGAAGACTAGCATGTCTTCAAAAAAATTTAGCTACTGACAATGACCTATTTTCAAAAATGGTTGTTGAAGCTGTCCAAGCAATAAAAACTCCTGGAAGCAAAGGTGAAATGAAGTATCTGATAAAGGGCATCAATACTTTGAAGGCACATGGACATGGATCAAAATATAGTTATCTATTAAATGGTTATGCCTTGAAAACTGGTCGGGTAGCTCAAGGAATGCCTACAAGAGTGGCCCCAGCAAGAATTGCATGTTTGGATATCAATCTTTAGAAGACAAAAATGTAGATGGGAGTGTAGGTTCTTGTTACTGATCCAAGGTAGCTTGATACGATCCGTGAAAGAGAAGTAGATATAACTATCATTCCTTGGCTTTGTAGATGAGTTTGTATAAGAATGCATTACTGGTGGTGATGCTGTTGAAGTAGCTTTATTTGTATACTTGGAGATTTTGGAAACTACCTTGGGTTCTCAAAAATAACTTGCTATCGCAGAGTTTGCATAATATTTTTTTTAATCATACCAAAGGTTCTTGTAGTCAACATTGCAAAAGATGCTATAGAGCTTGTTGCAAAACTTCATGCCTACTATCATAGTGCTCAAAAAAAGTCTGACAAACAACATCTTTCAAACATTGGACTTGATCTCATAAAAGGGCAAGTGAGAAATAATCTCCAAGTAGGTGTTCTTGGGCCAGTGATGAGCAAAGTCAAAATCATACAGTTTGCAACTGGTGATGCATCTGTTATTGGAGATGTGAAGATTTATGTTGCTAGTGATCCTAAGATTGATCTGATAACTAAGCTTTTCAACTTCTTGAGAATTGAAGATCCCACACCTCTCAGCAATGTGGCATCTACTCCCCAAGTAGATGATGAACCATGGACAACATTTCATTGCAAAAATGACCAGATGGTGGCTTCGAAGCTAGGCCAATAAAAAATGAATAAGTTTTGGAGTTGTTGTCACTTAATGTAGATATATGAATGTCTACTATATTGGTTATCAGCCATGACAAGAATCTAAACAAGGCATCCAAGTGCCTCAGTCAAGGAATTTTAAGCATAGGATTCTCTTGGATGAAGTTATTATAATAAAATAATCAGACCTAAGAAGCATGTTGCATAAGGATTGAGCAGGAGACTCCATCATGAGATATTCTTATAGCTGGGTGATAGCATACAATATTAAGTTATCTTGAAGCAGTTAACATGAAAACATTAATTTAGAACATACAGTGGTCACTACATATATATGTTAGAGTCAGCGAAATCAACGTCGGGCATATAAATTATCCAATGAATGAACATAAATTACAAACATCAATGCCTAGAAATTATATCATGTAGTAACAAATTAAATTGAAGATCATCGATGGGAAAAATTTAATCATTCAACCTATGTCTTAGTGCTGATGACAATCTTCATTGAACAGGCATTGATCTAAGACAGATATGTTTTAATGTGCTAGGCTAGTCGATTATTTAACCTTCGTATTGTACCCATAAACACGAATATTAGTACTATTGCAGGTTTAAGAGAAGGAAAAACCATTATTATGTTTTAAAAGAAATCTCATTTAAATGATATTTCATTTAGAATTTTAAAGGTTTCAATTTCAGTAGCTAAGAACACATGATCAATCAAGATAAACGGAGAATCTGAAAAGACAAATAGGAAAAGGGGAATTAGAAAGAAGCAATCATGAAACCAAAGGTCATCATGCGAGAACTAAAAAGTCATCAGAGGGAAACCAAACAGGGGCTAAAGGAGATTATTTATTGCAAATCTTTTCCTAAGCCAGGGGTCTTCTTTTCCTGCATACAGTCAGAGAGCTAGAGTAGAGGAGAGGGCATGCTATTTTAGGTTTTTCATTTCATTGCATAGAGGGGTTAGAAAATTTTGGGTGTAAAGCTGGTTGCAGAGACAATCAAGTCTAGTGCCATTTATTTTCTGTCCAACTGTATCTAGTGTTATTTCATTGTGTTGAATTGGGAATGATAAATAAATAGAGTTTTGTTCCATTTTTTTCAGTTTAACCAATCAGTAGGATAATCAGATAATTATTACTGGCCATGGAATTGCATCAGCTACTTCATTTGCATTTTGTAACTTGCATAATCATTCTTCAATTTCATTTCATAATTTGCATCTTTCATAATTGCTTTGTTAGGAAATTCATAAGATTGTGAAGGTCACAACATAGCATCTTTGCATTTAAATCTTGCCTGAGATTTCACTTGCCTGGGTGGAACTCGGTTTCCTCTATTGTTCTCCGGTTAAGAACATACTTGTAGTAGGGATTAGTATTGAAACATAATTCATTGAATATCATTTACATAGGGAGCTATACCTCAATTCAGAGGGAAACTAGATATTCTTAGAAACAGTTTCCCAACTGTTGTGTAAAGTTGTTCTTCATTATAAGTTTGGGCACATAAAAAGAGGAAAAGAAGAAGAACAATCTGTTTACCAACAACTTTGCATACCCTTTTGAAAAATGGTGACAAATTTTTATGGATTGAAGGCATATTAAGTGGAACTTTGACAAGAATGGCTTCCATCTGTCAAATTCAAGGGATTTAAAGATGAGGTATGTCCATCGACTTACATAGTGCGAGAGGGACTTGCCTTTGATGGATTGTGGTACTTGTATGGTTAAAACTATGTAGAGGCTTAGGGATGTTTATGGAAATGATATTTTTGGTCAAGTTTATTTGAGAAAGTGCTATGTGTGATACTTGTAGGATACATTTTTCAGTGGAAATTCTTCATCTGGTGAAGTAGAAGATTGAAATTGTTTGCTATATCTTTTAGTATTGTTTTTCATTTTGCAATATTTTTTAGTGTTTGCCTCAAAGAACTAAGAAAAAGAAAATACAGAAGGCGGTAGCTAAAAGTGTAATATATAAAGACAAAAATGAAGAAGAAACCCTACTGAAAAAGATGATGTGGTGTGACAAACAAATTAGGCACTAGTATTTTGTTTATTTGATGCTCCTTAATGTTCTTCTCAATGCTATTTGCACCAGGTGAAGGCTGAAAATATGTTCAACTTTTGCAAAGAGAAAAGATAAGAATGAAGGTTTTGTAGGAGGATATTTGGGGAAACTTTCACTCTAAGAAACCCTAGACATGTGATAACCTACCAATCAAAGTTGGGGGAAACATTGAACTCAACATGTTGTTGATGGTTGCTATGGTTAGGGTCTAGGACACCGAAAAAGATGACATCAAGAAAAGTAGAGGTGTCACATTGGAGCATCTAATACCCCACAACTACTGGCATTCCAATTTTGTTATGGGACCTTATGGATATGGATGGTATGTAACACTTAGGCATGGGGGATTTTGTTGGAGGATAGCTAGTCCCATTGAATTTGGCCTCCATGATTGCTAACATAATTACTGGCTTGCACAACTAGAAATTTCACAACTTGCCTTTCTCATTTGGCGGTCCAACTTTGCAAGGCCATAACTTGGTCATAATGACTCCAATTTTGATGGAATTTTTTTGCCTAAGTCTTCTAAATTGTCTAGTGGTGCAACTATTTTCTAATTTCTGGTTAATATATTTTTTAGAAAGTGCAAATTTTGGTGACTTTACTTGTCCAATCCTTGATTTTGTAACATTAGAAAACTTTGTTATGGCTCATACAAATAGATTTTTAGGTGCCATTTTTTTAAGTGTATAATGTTTGGAGATAAATCTAGATTTATCATCCTAAGATAGGCCTATTTGGATGAGAATTTCACTTTGAGCATTTGGTCTATTTTGGCCTATTAGGCACTTCTACTTTGTGGATCCTTTAGAGATCTAGTGTCCTAATTGTATTGGGCATGTTATTATTTCATATATTTTTTTGTAATAACCACAATTAGAAGTCAACTTTGGCCAAATTAAGAAAATGGCATGTGTACTTGTACTACATATACAGTGCCAAATTCATCTATTAAAGTAGGGAGGTTTCTTTGATTCATTGCATACTGGGGGTACATTATTGATGTAATCATGCCAACACCACATCTTGTTGTGATAAAATTAACTAGGGATAATTATTAATTATGAGAAAAATGTATCATCACACATTGCAAATGGCTAAATATCTTGCCTCATCTTTATAGACTCATACTTGGGTCTAAAACATATTGGAAGAGAGAAGAATGAAGTTCTAAAAATCAGCATATTAGAGGTATCATGTGTAAGAGCGTTTCTTTTTTTACATCTCATATAGTCCATTATACGGTCATGTATAATGATTGCCCTCTCCAAGGGTGGAAACTTATTTGGAAACATTTTGGAGATCTCAATATTCCTCTAATACCAGTTGATCTAGTTGTAGATTGTCTTATTCCACTTGATGATGAAGATAATATTCCCTATGATTATGATATGTTAAAGTTCATCATAGTTCTTGCAAAAGAAGAAGAAGAATATGATGATGATGATTGTGATTTAGTACAACAAGACATTCCTTCCAGTTGTAGCTCCTTCAGATGAATTCTAGATAGACATTGTAGATTTGTTTGTGGAATCCTACATTGAGGACTTGGGGGACTACATTGATGATATCCTCTTTGGCGAGGATGATCCTTCTTCAGTTGTCATGAGAGAATAGTATGACCTTCATCACTCTCCACTTGATCCTTCTTTCATATTTGAAATGATTATGGATCCTTGGATACAACAATTGCACAAGGTCTCTTTCACTTTAGAGAAGTCATTTTAGTTTTTGGAGATTCATATTCATGAGTCTCATGTACTTTAGTTGAGATGTCATATTTCATGGTGGATCATACTTTTGTTGGAGATTCATATTCAATTTCCTAAGACATCTTACATTCTAAGGGTTCTTTCAAATGATTGGGTAGGCTTCTTTGATACACTTATGGCACCATTCCTTCCTAATGGAATGAACATATTTTAGCTTTTATGGTGCAACTCGTACATTGATCTAGAAGCATCTATCACGGGTGTATATTCTACATTGAAAAGGGGCATCTTTTCTTCTCTTCTTACTTCTTTTGAGAAAACATTTTCATCTTTGGAGTTTGAACCATATTCTTACGTGGAATAGTTACTATTGGTTCCTTTTTTGTCACCTTCTTCTTTTAGGCTTGATCTTTGTGGCATCTTCATCACTCAAGGATGTGGTAACACATCCTCAGAATTTAAATAATTCATACTTTATATGGATTCCCCTTCTATCTTTCTATCCACAATGGGAAGGATTCTTGCATTTATATTTGGTGTATCTTCTTCATAAGGGGAGACATGTTGTTTGTAGGCATTAGATTGTCTTTGTCTTCAAGCTCTTGCCATACTTGTAGGAGTTCATTCACTTTGGGGGGGATTTCATTTTTCCTTGTTTCCTTCCTATGAAGGGAATATTTATTTTATATGCATGATGTATGTCATAATAGGGGGATCTTGATTACTCCATCCATGCATGCATCTTGTTTTTTTCTTTTTCATCTCTATTTTTAGGGTAGGGTTTTTCCCATGAGCTTTTCTATCTTTCTCCACTTTATAAGATGTTGCATTGCATCTATTTTGCACATATAATTTTAAATGGGTACATAACATGGCCTAGTAACTAGTTTGCATTATCATCTAGCTTTTGTGATCTTAAGTGCATTCCCCTAAGTTGCACTTAAGCGTGGGTGTCAGGGTAAATAAGTATTTACTATTTACACTTTACTTAAAGTTTACTTAGGTTAATGCATTTTCATACTAGTTGTGCTTATCAGATCTAGCTATCATCAAATTTTTTTGTCTATAATGGTAGATGTGGCCAACTATTTTGTAGGCAAATAATATATCCAAAAAAAATGTAATTTTTGAAAATAAAAATTACCCAATTAGAAGATCATCACATAATTCTCTAGAGATTAAGGAGTAAGAGGTTAATGTTTATTAAGGACTTCTTCAATAGGAATCAATGAGAATCATTGCTTTGCACTTCTAGAATCGATCTATTCTAAACTTTTATTTTTCCACCTATAACTTACTTCTATCAATAGCATGTCAAAATTTTGCATGGTCAATCCTTAATGTTGAAATATCTATAGATCTATAAATAAAATACATTATGATTGCAACAATTAAAAAATTGAGTTCATGCATTGCACTAACAACTCCAAATTTGACTACCACTTCAGGAATTTCAACATGCATTACAACAATCAGAATTAGCATCATTCAAGTTACAACACAATAGTTTCACATAATTTACAAGCTGTAGGGATATAATATATAACAATAAACTACCTAATCCACTCCATCATTTTGAAGCAACTGTGTACAATAAGAGGTTGTCAATTTGTTACTATATTTTAGTAAATAGTACCTTTTCTATGCTAAAAAACCTTATTACTAGTTTTTTTGTATAACACTATCTTATATTATATAAGGTTATTGTTGGCCATTTTTTCCCCCCATTCAACCCATCATCAATATTTGATTAGAGAGACCTTGAATGGGCTATTTTCTTTGTAGTGGGTCATCACACTAATATTGGTAGCTAATATTTGATGTTAGCTAGGTCTCTTCTTTGATCGAGTTGACTTGGTTATTCTTTTGCCAGGTTGTAGTTTGTTCTTTTGATGAGTTATGGTTTGTTCTTTTGACCGTGTTAGTTCAACTTTCTCTTGGTCAAGCTAACTGGCTATGAGATCTGATGAATCTCATGTTTTTGTGAGCTATCTCCCCATCTTCATGAAAGTGTGAAATGCTACCACATTTCTCCATTATGTAGTTTCTTTATGCTGCAATGCTTCAGAAAGGCCCCAAAGTCTGGAATTGTGCCACGTGGTGGAGGTCCTATCTTCAGCGATTGCTTTTAACTCAACATGCATTGGGTAGATTGATGGTGGAAATTCAATAGGAGATTATAAGATCATCATCCATTCCATCAAATGACAAAACATATGATGATGTCATGCATCATCATTATGATGTTTCTTAATGCTATAGAGTCTTTGTGAGGCTTCGAAGCCTAGAATTGAAAAATAACCATTGGATCTATTGCATCTTGGAGTCTCCTTGCGACATTTCAGCTATTCACTAGAAATAAAGCTCATCTACATCGATGACTATGACTTGATATGTCATTAGGGAGATTCCCACCACATCAGGGTCATCCATTTCATTGAAGACCTTCATCGACAACCAATAGTTTTTTGGGGGGAAACCAGAACCCCCCTATGGTCAACTCTACATGTTGTGGGTGGATAACATGTTGGTTATCCTTCTTAGTGGTTTTGTTCATTTATTGTACACCATCAAGTCTAGTTCTTCAATGCCCAACTACTTCTTGGGCCTTGATTGACACAATACCATTGCACTCCATGCCTCTTTATTGCACTTCATGATCATATTTTAGTGATTTGATCTCTTGTGGTTGGGTGCACTTATTTTAGTCTCATCCTATCACTTCTACTAGGCAATTGCACTTCATGATCAGATTTATTTTTTATTCTTAGTTATTGCTTCCTCTGCAACTCAACTTCACTTGGTTGAGGTTTGAACTCAATGTAAACATCAGAGTTATGCATGAACTCTATAAAGGCAAGTTGTAAATATTTTTTCTAGGTTCTTCTTTGTCTTTATTTTGTAGTACTATTATGCTCTACAACTTTTTTCCTTTCATTAATGAAAAAACCTTGTTCTTACCTCTTCTTTCCATTCATTATTTGTGCATGTTTATTTACTTCTAGTGAATGTTTTCTTTTCTATTTTCTTGACTCATATGTTGTGTCAAGTTTTCCAATAGTTGTTCATAGTAAAATTCCTTTTCCTTTCAACACTACAATGAGTTCCAAATTTTCATGTCATTTTGGGAGATGGATTGGAGTCAAGACTAGTGTATTTTGGGTATTTTATTCATGTGTTGTGCATTCATGGGTAGAGATTGCAACCATGGTTCTATCTCAGTGCATCACCTCCTTCCCTTTCAACATTTTATTTTTTGGTCTCCTTCTCCATTTTCCTCTCAAGTAGTAGCTTAGGTGCACCCTAATAGTGAGGAAGTTGGCCTTCTCTAAAGATTCAACCACTAAGTGCAAGTCCCACACTTGCAGGTTGTTTCCATGTTACACAAGGTCACTTGAGGGTCATACCTCAAGCAAGGGTGTAGACTTTTGTGTCAACAGTTTTTGGCATGCTTGGTGGGACATCAATTTTAGATTCATAACTCTACTAGTCAAAATTTTGTGACCTATTTATTGAAAAATTGGGTATTTTTCTTAGTAAAATAAGCTTTTGGAGGCAATCATTCAACACCATGGTGACTCTATGCCTCTACCAATTTCAATAGACCAATTGTTGGTATGATTTTGATTTTTTATGTTTCTTCTAGATTTTTATGAAGGTTCTTATCTAAATGATTTATCATGGACCCCCTTCATAGATATGCCTCCCAATTTTCCCCATGTCATGAAAAGGATATTCCTTAGCCCCCCCATTGTCTATCTTTGCCACAACCTAGTTAAGACTAGCCTGATCACCCAGTTCACCAGGAGGATGATTTTACTCCAACCCATCATGTCATCTATGGCCATGAATATGTGAAAATTTCCCCCTCCAAGTTCACCATAGTCCAAGAGTTCTAGAAGCAATAAGAGAAGAGGATCAAATCAAACCTCAATTCAAAGCTTTTTGAGCTTTAGGAGCATTCAAATAGTTTGGGATCCAAGTTTGCTAAACTTTCCAAGATTTTTAGCTATGTTAAAAATCTATAGCCAAATACAGATTGTGAATATTTTTCTTTTGTTATGCTCCCTATTATTTCTTGGATTAAGGAGTTGCAAAATGACAAGGAGATGTGAGAGAATGATCCTAATATTTGTGGCATGACATTTGAAGTATTTGATATTTTCAATGAAGCTCACTAGGCCCTACAAAAGGTGCAATGGGAGGAGGAATTAAGAAAAAAGAAATTTGAGGAGGAAAGACTCAAGCTTTCCCAAATGCAAGAGGTTGAAGTATAAGATCCTCCAAGGAGGAAGTTTGCTAGCTTCAGACAAAGTATCCCTCTTCAAATTTCTATTTCAAGCTACCCTAAACCTCAACCTATAGTTTAAATACCTCTACATGTCAATGATGGTGATCCCTAAAATGACTATTTTCTCTTCTTTGAATGAAGAAGTGGATATATCTTTTCCCACATCACAGCCAACAAAAGAACAACCACTAATTGAAGAACACGTGTTGTAGCAGGGGGTTGAGGAAGAAGAGAATCCCAAGGATATCTCTATCCTTGAGAAGGAACATGCTAATATGCATGAGGTTGCCCCTCAACCTATGCATATTATTGTATCTATGATGGAGGAGATCGATGATCAGGATGATATTTTGGATGAGTTTGATGCTATCTTCTATTCTATAGAGCTCGATTCATCATCTCCTATATATGAAGAGCATGTTCTTCAACAACAACAAGAGGAGAGCACATTACCAACCACACCATTAGAGAAAACCCCTGTTGGCCAAGAAGATTCAAGTGTTGCAGAGTACAACATGGTCAAGCTTGATTGGCTAGACCTAGATCCATCAAGAGAATGCCCCATTAGGCATCTAGCTTTGCAACAATGCATGTTCCCTCTAGTCATGCTCATTCTAGAGCATGAGGATGAAGACCAAAATGAGGAGCAAATTTTTCTTGCTCAAGATCAAGACAATATTCTAGTACTAGAGAGTTTCATTCTTCTCAGCATTGGGAAGGCGTTTCAAAGTGCAACAATGTTCTTGTTGCTATTTTCAACTACCCTTATGCATGGAACAAGAAACCAACTTGTAAGGAATGACATCTACTTCAACAAGCTAGTCAATGGATTTGTTTAATTTTTTGCAATGTAAATATTTGTACATAGCAGAGTAGATTTTTTCTTCTTTCCAAGAAGTGCATGAGCATAGCTATTCCATCCAGGATATAGAAAATTTTGTAATTTTTCTAGTTACAGAGACAAGTTCTTATGAAGTTTCTCATGAAACAATGTGTCATTCTCTTTGGTGACTTCATACCCAATGGATTGCTTCAGGCCACTAGTCCATGTTTAGTAGGTAAGCATTCCCTCTGAGTTGCTAAGAATTTTGGTCATTTTTTTCCCTCATTCAACCCATCACCAATATTCAATTAGAGAGACCTTCAATGGATTATTTTTGTTGTAGTGGGTCATCATGCTATGGTTGGTAGCTAACATTTCATGTTAGCTTGGTTCCTTCTTTGACTAAGTTGACTTGGTTGTTCTTCTGTCGAGATGTAGTTTGTTCTTTTTACTAAGTTATCTTCGTGTTGGTACACATATGGAACCAATATTAAATTTTTTATTATGGAATCTTGAACCTCTTTGAACTAGGGTTCAAAGTAGTTCAAAGTGGTTCAAAGTGCTTCAACATGGTTCATCTTGCAGATTCAATTGAGTGATAGTTTAAAGAGTTCAATTGGTTTGACCAATACAAAAAGGATTCAACATTTATAGTGTGTATTCATTCTAGTTCTTTTGGCCCATGATGGTTCACCTGGGTATGACATGGTTCAGACTAGTTCAATGCATTCAATGGTTTAGGTGATTCAATAATTTTGAAGGTTCAATCTATATTTCAACAAGTTCATCAATTTGATGTGACACAATAGATGTGTTTAGAGGATTGTTATTAGAATCTACAAGGTTTTGATTGGAACCTCAAGTTCAGTGTTTCAAAACTTCAATGGTTTGAAGCTCAAAGATTGAAGTGTACAAGTGAATTTCAAAATCCATGTTTAGCTTAATACCAGAATTCAGTCTTGATTCAATAATTTAGGTTCAAATTATCTCAACTCAACATTTTCAAGAAAGTGGAGAAGTGCAGATCAAGATTGTGAAGATATGTTCCAATGAGTTCAAATTTCAAATCAAGTTTAGAATGGCCTCAAAGTTCAATTTTTATGTCTAGACTTTAAGTTCATGGATTTTAGAATGCAGATGTAGAATCAATGTTTCAACATTTAGATGTGAGAAATCAGCGTTGGTATAGAACAAGCCTAATACACTTATTGTTAGAGTAAAGGAACAATAAATGAGGGTCCTTGATAGAAATCTAAAATTCTACCAAGCATTGACGAGTAAGTAATGTGAGTACACGTGGCACATTCAATAAACCTCTCTTCAAGTCTCTCGTTCACATAACCTACTAAATTCAATATAAAGGATAAAAGTGAGATATTTGTCAGCATCAATTAGTGATCTCAATCATATAGTTGTGATTTGCATGTAATTGGCTTTGTGATTATTAAGAGACATATTTGAAATTGACGTCAACACTATCAATGGTGGAGAAATCTACCTACATAAGTACATTCCATGTGTCTTTGTAGATATCTTGATCCCTAATTTGATCAAAGACCTCAGTGGTAACAAATGTAAAGCTAACATTTACATGTAGTTGTCTTCCAAAGTAATGAGGTTGCAACATGACTACAAGGCTCAACTATATGGAGTGATTTGTATTGTGTATGATTCCCATATGTCTCAATTGATTATAAAAGTGTAGCCAAGTTGTGTTAGATTGTGGTGACTAATTAGGAAAGTACTATAGATACTTCATAAATTCTTAAATAATTTTGGGCCCTATTTTATCAAGATTTTGGGCCAACATGTAGTTATTAATTATAACCCTAAAGTGGTAAAAATACTTGTATAAAAGGGCTTAGGGTTAGGGATTGTTTTAGTGTTGTGATGTGAAAATTGGTTCTTCTAGTGGTATTGAGCTATAAGGGATTACAGATTGTAATTAGGTTGTAATCATTGGATCATAATAATATCAGACTTGATGTTTGGTGGACATAGCCCAGGGATTGGGTGAACCACATTAAATCTTGGTGTCTTGAGTTCTTTTCTATGTGATCTATTATTTTTTGATATTGTTTATATTTGCATGTAATTGTTATTTCTATCTTTGGTTTAATCCTAACAAGTGGTATTAGGAAAAGGGCAATGGTTTTGATGAGATATTTTCTCTTGTTGTTAAGATGACTACTATCTGTACTATTTTAAGTATTATGGCTACTGAAGATTTGCATTTAGAGTAGCTTGATGTTAAAATAGCCTTCCTTCATGGTGATTTGGATAAAGAGATATATATGGCTTAGCCATAGGGATTTGAGGTCAAAGGTAAGGAGAACTTAGTGTGAAAATTGAAGAAAATTTTATGTGGCTTGAAGCAAGCACCTCAGAAATGGTATTTGAAATTTGATAGTTTTATGCATGAGCATGGATATAGTAGGTGTCATTCAAATCATTTTGTTTACTTTAAGAGGTTGGATGATGATAGCTACATTGTTTTATGTTTATATGTTGATGATATGCTTGTAGTTGGGTCTAACATAGATCAGATTAAGGGGTTGAAACACCAATTAGCACATGCATTTGCTATGAAGGATTTGGGAGAAAAAAAACAAATCCTTGGTATGAAGATTTTTAGAGATAGGAAGAATAGGAAATTGATGCTATCTTAGGCTGATTATGTTGAGAAGGTGTTGCAACATTTCTCTATGAAGAATGCTAAAGCTGTCACCACACCTTTACCTAGTCATTTGAAGTTGACTAAGGAGATGTGTCCCAAGACACAAGAAGAGCAGGAGAAGATGTGAAAGGTACCCTATGCTTTAGTTCTAGGAAGCTTGATGTATGCTATGGTATGTACAAGGCCAGATATTGCAGATGTAGTGGGAGTCGTTAGCAGGTATATGAGTCATCTAGGAATTGGGCATTGGAATGCAATCAAATAGATTCTCAAATATTTGAGAGGAACATCCAATAAGTGTTTACACTTTGGGGGCTCTACTACTACTTTATAGGGCTATGTTGACTTAGATTTGGTAGGGGATATTGATACTAGGTAGAGTACTATAGATTATGTCTTTAATGTTGGTGGGGCAGCCATGAGCTAGGTTTCTAGGTTATAGAAGGTTAATGCTTTATCCACTACAGAGGTAGAGTATGTTGATGCTACAAAGGGAGTGAAGGAGATGATATGGCTTTAGTTCTTCTTTGAAGAATTGGGACACCCTCAAAAGGATAATTATTTTTTTACTGATAGTTAGAGTGCCATTAATCTTGCAAAGAATTCAGCTTTGCATCCAAAGACCAAACACATACAATTCTGGTACCATTTCATTCAACTAGTTTTGGATGGTTGATAGTTAAAGCTAGACAAGATACATATAGATGATAATCCAACATATATGTTTACAAAATTAGTAACCAGGGAGAAGCTAAACTCCTCTTCTTCTTCGATTGGTCTTCTAGACTAAAAATGAATAACAAAATAGCAGAGTCTAGGGTGGTTTGATCCAGTGGGTGCCTCATGGAGTAGTGACATAGCTATAGGATTAGTCTCCAAGTGGGAGATTGTTGTCTAGTGTGGAGTTTGATCAGTCCCCAAGTGGGAGATTGTTAGATTGTGGTGACTGATCAAGAAAGTACTATACATACTTCATAAATTCTTTAGGGCTTAGGGCATCACCCTAAAAAAAAATTTGGGCCCTATTTTATCAAGATTTTGGGCCAACATGTAGTTATTAATTATAACCCTAAAGTGGTAAAAAAACTTGTATAAAAGGGCTTAGGGTTAGGGATTGTTTCAGTGTTGTGATGCAAAAATTGGTTCTTGTGGTGGTGTTGATTTGTAAGGGATTACAGATTGTAATCAAGTTGTAATCACTAGATCTCAATAATATCAGACTTTTTGTTTGGTGGACATAGCCTAGGGATTGGGTGAACCACATTAAATCTTGGTGTCTTGTGTTCTTTTCTATTATTTTTGTTTGTGGTTTAATCCTAACAAGTTGAACATTGAGGTGTTCAAAAATAGGTCGTACCCAATTCCCATGGTGATCATATAACACACAAGAGATGAGTCACTTTTCGTAACCAAGATACATGAACTTGAAGGTGTATTGGGTTGATAAGAGTATGTAAAAGATGAATGATATTGTTCTTATAGAACACTATGTATGCCAAGTTCAAAGTAACATAAACAACATTTGACTCATTTGATAAAAGGTTGTAGTGATTGAGTTAGTAAAGTGCTAGAACTTATAGATGTATCAGGGGTTGCAATCACCAAAGTGTAGATGATTCATGTGAACTACTGCATGTTTCCAAAGTCTCTCATTTTTCATGAGCCAATGGTGGTTTGACAGTACTAGAAAGTAAAATCCACTTTATAAATACATACACATTCGTAGCAATGACTGGCGTGAATGTTGTTGAGATTCTCTATCTAAATAGTGACTCAACACTTGATTGGCAATGAGTCCTTCAAACCCCCCCCCCCCCCCCACCCCCACCCAACATACAATATTGGCATCAACAAGCCCAATCACTTCCAAGAGCCAACATAGTGTGTTGTGTGCTCTTGGAAGAATGTCATGGGTTAGAAGCATAAACAATACATGTGAGCCATTTGAAAAAATGAGAGCACTATTCTAGAGATGTCGCTATCATTTTAATAATGATTAGTGGAAGTTATTAGTGGTCAAATGACAAGACATCTATCCTCACAATTTGAAGGACTATTTTGACCTTTAAGATAGAGATCTCTTCAAGAACCAAACACCAAACCAAGAAGTGTGAGCTCTAGAAATGCATACGAGGTATTTGACAAAATGCCCCCACACCCATGCACCACAAGATAGCCAGACATTTACTCAAAACAATTAGGCCCAACCTTTCATCTTATTAACTATTTCATGATGACAATTAAAGCATATAGGAATAGTGGTGATAAGATTTTAACAAGGTTTGACAGTGATGATTTCATGCATGAGAGACCTGACCAAGTATGATGTAAATAGAAAGGAATAGAGGAAGCCTAATAGGTTCTTGACTAAAGGAGATTCCAAATTCATGTAGAGCATTGAATTATAAAGGGCTCAAGTAACACAATCACTTTTATGGTGGGGGAAATACAAAAGTATTACTAATATAGTTAGACCTCAAGGTGAAGTTGAAAAAATCATTCCAATATGATCATCACATCAAACTATTAGCCAAAGTTACCCATTAAATATCACAAAAGGATTGGTTTAAATCATTTCTTCATTTTTCTCCTCATCCATCACATGGAGTTAAAATGAATTATATGAAGACCATCATAGCTCGATGATAAATTGGGAACTTTAATAAAGTTATAAGTTATGATGTTTGATTATTATAAAGAAGATGGACATTATCTTGTTGAGAGATGAAGATAATATGAAAATGGAAAACTATGCATTTCAAGAATCAATTATCCAAACTAAATGGGAACCAACAGGAGAGAAGATAAATATGAGAGTGAAATAGGAGTAGGGGGTTCTAGTTTTGGCCAAGGAAGGTTGCCCTTTTTTTGCAAACTTTGGGCTTCCAAAAGGGGGAGTTTTCCTGCTCTTTTTTCTTCTGATGTAATGTAGGGGAAGGGAATTTTTATTTCCAGATAGCGATTATTGTAAAATAAAATTTTAGAATATAAATTATTTTGTGGTGTTTAGAGGGGATAAATAGTAGTATTAAAAATTTGAGTTTAAATACATGTTTTATGATCAATATTCAACTTGGAGTGGTATTGATTTTCTCTGAACATGTATCTGTTGCATTTGATCATCATCACGATTATACTTTGGACTTGGTGCTATGGTTTTTCAAGTATTTTGAATGAATAGTTTGTCTTTTCTTTACATTATTTATGTAATGTAATGCTTGAATAAATGGACTTTTTTAAATTTATTTTCTATTTCCTTTAGTTACTTAGTTTTTCTGCATCTATATCATGTTTATGGATAGATGTTTGTAAACCTTTCTTGCTTTCAAGTTAAAAGAATCGTCAATTATAGTTTAGTTGATTCATTGTAAATCATATATGGGGAGCTATACCCAGATAAATTTAGAAGGCACTTATGCTTTTCAATAGTGAAGTGACTTAACTATTAGTGCTGATTTAGTCTTCCCTTTTGGGCATGTGGAGTTAATTTGCATGTATTTCTTTGGAGGACAATCTATTCACTAACACTTAGTTTATTCTTGGTCAAGCTAACTAGCTATGAGATCCTACAACCCTTGTATTTTTGCAAGCTATCTACCCATCTTCATGAAAGTGTGATATGCTAACACACATCTCCATTTCAAAGTTTCTTCACACTGTAATATTTTGGCAAGGCCCTGAAGTCTAGAATTGCACTGCATGGTGGAGGGTCCCATCTTTGACAAACAAATTTAACTCAACATGCATTGCATATATTGATAGAAAAGATTCAATAGAATCTTCTACAATCATCATCCATTTTGTCAAATGGAAAAACATATGATACTACCATGTATCACCATTCTAGCATTTCTTCATGCTGCACAGTCTTCACAAGGTTTTGAAGCCTAGAATTACGAGATAGCCATTGGATCTGGTGCATCTTAGAGTTTTCTTATGACATCTTAGATGTCCACATAAATAAAGCTCATCTATATCAATGGTTGTGACTTGATTTATCACTAGGGAGATTCATGCCACATTTGGGTTGTCTATTTCATAGAAGACCTTCATCAATGACCAACATTTTTTTCAAAGAAACTAGGCCCCCCTCCTCCTTAGCTTTGCATGTTGTGGGTGGATAACACATCATTTATCCTTCTTGATGGTTTTTTTCATTCATGACATGCCATCAAGGCCAGTTCTTCAATGCCCAACTACTTCATGGGCCTTGAATAACAAAAATCCATTGCACTTCATGATCACATTTTTGTGATTTGATCTCTTGTAGCTGCGTGCACTTATTTTGGTCTCATCCTATCACTTCTAGTAGGCAATTGTACTTTATGGTCAGATTTATTTCTGATTCTCAGTTATTTCTTCCTCTACAACTCAATTCCACTTGGTTGGGATTTGAACTAATGTAAACATTAGAGTTATGCCTAAACTCTATAAAGGCAAGTTGTAAATATGTTTTCCAGGTTCTTCTCTATTTGTATTTTGTAGTAGCATTATGCTCTGCAACTTTTTAACTTCCATTAATGAAAAAACCTTTTTCTTACCTCTTCTTTCCATTTATTATTTGTGCATGTCTATTTCCTTGTGGTGAATGTTTTCTTTTCTATTTTCTTGATTCATATGTTGTCTCAAGTCTGCTAGCAGTTGTTGCATAAT
Source organism: Cupressus sempervirens (assembly GCA_028749045.1). NCBI lineage: Eukaryota > Viridiplantae > Streptophyta > Pinopsida > Cupressales > Cupressaceae > Cupressus > Cupressus sempervirens. The sequence continues at coordinate 520,649,383 of CM053790.1, forward strand.
GAAATTCCTTTTCCATTCAACACTACAATCAGTTCCAAACCTTCATGTCATTTTGGGAGATGGATTGGAGTCAAGACTAGTATATTTTGGGTATTTTATTCATGTGTTGTGAATTCATGGGTAGAGATTGTAAATATAGTTCTATCTCAGTGCATCATCCCCTTTCTCTTTCAGCATTTAAATTTATATTCTCCTTCTCCCTTTTCCTCTCAAGTAGTAGTTTAAGTGCATCTTGATAGTGAGGAACCCAACCTGGAGATTCAACCTCAGAGCACAAGCCCCACACTTGGAGGTTGTTTCCATGTTACACAAGGTTGCTTGAGGGTCATACATTAATCAAGGGTGCAAACTTTTGTATCAATAGTTACATGCATTAAAAAAAGCCTCTGAAATGAATGATAGTTTAAAATTAAAAAAAGTAAATAGAGTAGTTGTTGAAGATACCAATTCAATATAAAGGTGCAAGTGTATGATTAAGATTCGGTAAGTTGGGTCTAAAAATATACTTGTGTGTCATATATTCTACATGGATAGGACGACCAAGAAATTAAGGATTCAAAAATTGTATTTGGATCAGAACAATTAGAAAACTCCCCTTTTCAAAAATTTCAATTTCTCATTACACCTCTTCAAACAAAAATGATTTAGGAAGGAACTCAATTGTCTGTGTCTCTTGTTTATAATCATTTCCTTATTTTAGAGCTTGACCTCTCTTATTTGATATTAAAATGAAAATAAAAGAGTATTACCTCTACATGGAATTGTAGAATTGAATATTTTTATAGGTATGTTTTATGCACATTACCTTGAATGTATATACCTATATATGCATATAAGTACATGTATACTTTCTATCATAGATAGCATGAATAAATGTGTACCTTTATATATACATTTTTTATTTTATCATTTAATTTAATTTGAATATATGATCAAATTGGTTTCAATAATGTGGCCTCACAATTCTTATGCTCAAATTTCTAATTATAAGTTAATTAAATAAAGGTTGCTCTAAACTTAATAATAGTAAAATAAAATAGGAAAACCCTAACCAAATTTAGTTATATTGAAAATGAAGGATAAAAAATGGATACAATGTTTAAAAATTGAAGAAGATTTTTTTTTATCATAAATTGTAAAAAAAAGAGACCATTGGGATAATGCAAACCAATGGATACCAAAACATCCAAAGAGGATAGATGAATTAGTACACTAGTAAATTTGGACTCAATTTTTGACCAATTTTGGTCAAAATTTTGACCAAGTTCGTCACTATTTTTCTTGTCAAAATTTCAACCAAATTGTAGGTTGGTCAAAACTTTGACAAATACATTTGTTGAAAATAAAATTTATAAAGTAAAGGGTGTAATGATTAGAGGAAATCATGAAAAATCTAACACTAATATACCTTTGTGTATTCTTTCAAAGGAAATACAAAGGGGCATGTCTTTGAAAGAGGTTGAAGAAACTCTGATTAATGCAACTTAGGAAGTAAATGTTGTAAAAGGGAAAGAATGAAAGGTAGAGGATGAGACAAATGTAGAAGATATGGGGATTATAGATCCTAGATTTATCAACTAATTTGCAACATCTTATTTTTAGAGAAACAAAAGAGGAAGAAAAAACAATAAACAAAGGAGACAAGAGGAGACAACTAGAAAATGATACACGAGTTTGAAATTTTTTCTATATAAATGCAAGGGAGTGAGGAAATACCTTGGACATCAATGAAGATTCTCTTGTGGAATCTAAGGGGTGTGTCAACCTTTGAAAAAAATTGATTGATCAAGTGTGAGATAGATACAATTTTGGTTGATATAATTATTTTATTGAAGACTAATTGATTCAATGAAAAGATTTAGAGAGAATTTTGAAATACTAATTTAAGTGGAAGAACTATTTGAAGCTCTTATAGAAAAAGTTGGAATCTTGGTAGGTATGTGGAATAGTGCAATTGTTAAGTTGAACTTATTGAGTTTGCAATGTATTGCAATGTATTGGATGTTGTGTTAAGTCTCTAACATCACTAATAATGAATATGTCTTCCTATATAATGTGTATGGCCCAACACAAGATGATGAAAAAATGTCATCATAGGGGGGGATTTGAATAGTATGCTAAACCATTTAGAGAAGAAGGGTAGATTGATAGGAGGCAATTTTAGGATAATGTGTGATTTTTAGGATTCGATGTCAAGTATGTATGTAATTGATGTGATTCTAAAAAATGGATATTTTACATAGATGAACATGTGAGTAGGTTTTACTAAAAAATTGATTATTTTAGATCATTTTTTATGAGAGCTAATTGGATAAAGGATTCAATGCTTTATGAATATAATATCATCCCTCTTTTGGCATCAGATCATTATCATGTCAATTTGGAGATCAAGGACTCCCTCAATCCTAAATGTGGAAACTCTATAAAATGTGTTGGAGAGATGAATAACTTTTGGATAACATTGAAGACTAGTGGACAAAAAGTAAAACCTTTAAAGTTGTGCCATTTTTTATGAAGAGGTTGGGTTTTCTTAAACAAAAATTGAAAATTTTTAATGAGAGAGTTTTTAAGAATAATTTTTTTGAGAAGGATAGAATTGATAAAGCATTGAATTTTTTAAATTAGTTGGTCATTCAAAGAAGAATGTTAGAAGAATATTACCTTAAAGAAAAGGAACTAAAATAGTTACAGTTGGAATTTATTAGAAATGAGGAGATTATTGGAAGGAGAAGGCTCAAGAGAATTGGTTGGTAGAGAGATATTTGAACATCAAAAATTTCCATGCATCTTTCAAATATAGGAGGGATAGGGATCATATATCAAGGAAATACAAGACAAATAATAATTTGACTTTAGATGAAGAAGAAATATTAAGGAAGGAAGTCATTTCACATTTTAAAAATATTTTAACTTGCAACGAAAAGCTATTAACTCCCAGTCAGATGATTTTGTTGGATATTATTGCAAATATTATTGGTCCAAATGAAAATAGGTTTTTGATAAAAGAATATTCTTTGGAGGAGCTAAATAATGCTACTTTTCACTTAAAACCATATTAGTCTCTAGCACTTGATGGGTTTTTAACTTCTTCCTATTAAAGATGTGAAGTTTTATTGGAGATTATGACTTGAAGGTTGTAGAGGATTTTAGGAAGAAGAAGAAATATGTAAGAGATTTGAATAAATCACCTTTTTCTTTAATGCCAAAAAGGGATATGTGAAGAAACTTTGGAGATCTTAAGGTCATTTCCTTGGGGAACACTATACATAAAACTATTTCCAAGGAATGGAAAATATATTCAAATCTATTTTGAATATGATAAATCTAGAGGAACAAAGTGACTTTGTTCTAGGAAAGGGTATTATCAAAATTATTATGGTTTCTAACTAGGTGACATATTCAATAAAAAATGGGACTTTGAGAATTATCATAAAGCTTAAAATCAAGAAGGTATACAATATGGTTAATTAGATTTTTTTCTATTTGTTCTCATAAAGTTTGGCTTTGAATAAGATTGGATTTTAATGGTAGAGTGGTGTATTTCCTTATCGAGATGTTTCATCATTTTTAATGGTTCCTTGTGTGTATGTTTATCCTCTAGTGTCCTTTAGTTTTTTATCCTAAAAATTATTCTTAAATTGATGAGTAGTATTAGTCCTTTGACTAACCCTTACTATGCACACTTGCTGAAACTTTTGCTCTTGCCTGAGGGCCTTCCCTAAAGAAAATTCTATAGTTTTTAGCTTATGTATGTCAACTTCAAACCCTACCTCTTAACATAACCCCAAGTATGAATTTGTAGGTTTTGTACCACACATCCTACTAATACTGAGGTACATACTTGACAAGGTGACAAAATCTACATGGTACTAGGGAATAATAAATATCCCTTGTATTAGATTTAGGTACTTAGCTAGATTGATATAATAGTACAAATGAGTTAGCCAACAATTAAAAAATTACTAGGAAGCCATCCCAAGAAATCTCACCAATATGCTTCCTCTTTTCTACCATCTCCTTGTTCCACCAAGTGATAGCTTTGCCAGTCAACTAGAAAGTACCCCACATAGCTATAGATTCTTATAAAAGGTTGTAAATGTGGAATTACTTCTCCATAGATACTATACATTCCTCAACGTTGTTATTGATGGTCTTATCATCAAAAGTAGGATGTAAAAAATTATTCAAGCTCTCACTTAGTTCCCCAGCTATTCCTTCCTTGTTATCAACTCTGTGATTTGTATTTTACATTTTATTCTCTTCAATCCTCCTATCTTCATATTCCTTTATGTGTTCTTCCAATCTCTGGTTCTCTTCTAACTTCCTTTGAGAATCCATCCTCATATCCTCAAGTTTCTATTAAGCTTCAAGACTCAAATCCTCTTCCCTATTCCTTCTTTCCTCTACATTCTTCATATCTCTTAACTATAGCTCAAGATGATCCATGTGGTCACCTTGATTTTGTACCCTACCATGTTAAGAGAGATAAGATTTTATCTATCCTTTTATTCTAATTAGTCTTGTCATTATTGTTAGTTCCAATCTTATTACTACTTTTCTCATTCTTGGTGACTAGTCAATTCTTGCATCAAGCATAGGTACAAAACTTACCAATAGTAGACCTAGATCCTAATATTTAAAAACATCTCTGATACTACATGCAATGACCAAAATTACCACAGAACACACATAAGTTAAACATATAGAACTTTGGACAAGTTAAAACATAGTCATAGTTTGTCATTATCTAAGTCTAGTCAATATAAAATTTACCATTTTATAAATAAGATAATTATAATAATTTAAACCATACTATCAAGTATCATCAAGGTCAAGCAAAGGTACAATATAGATAATTCAATCAATCTATTGAATATACAAGTAAAATGAATATGTTAGAGATTTCAACCATATTGTTGTGCATTATACATCACAAAAAAAAATACAAAACACATGAAATACATGATCAAAGGGTTGTAATGAAATATGATATCAAAATTCCATTGGACTATCTATTGTCCATCTACATGTTCTAGTTTCCTAATCCATTAGACATTTGTCCATCTACAAATCTTGACAAAGCAGTATTGTCTAGACACTTTTTACACCCAACCATGAAATTTTCCACTCCCTTGAGGCTCATAATGAAATGAGATTACACCTACCCTACACAAGAAACCTAGAAACTTGACATTGGTGAAATTGGGTATAAGTTGTGAACCATCTACTTTTCTTATAAATCTACAAACAAAACTAACACATATATGGTAGAGAGAAAGAACAAATAACCAACCATTTTAAACAAACATATGCTTCCAAAGATCATGCTTAAGAATTTCAATACTAGACTTCTATTGGAAGACAAATGGAAGAAAAATATCTACCCTTCTCTATTCACCCCTATTCAAAACCCTTTTCCCAAAGATATCTTTCACAAAAGAAGAGATAAGAAAGAATCACATAGATTCATGTTTCAAAAATATTTCAATTCAATATATTACCTCTTTTAAATAGTAAATTCAAATAATAAATATTTTATTGGTAAAAATATAATAAGAATCATAATATTACTAACATTTAACAAAAAAATATTTCTCTCTAAAATACCCATTTTCAAAATTGGAAGGAATGATAGTCTATTGAAATGTTAATAACAAACAACTAAATTTCCTTTCCAAAAAATCACATAAGATAAAACACATGACCTCCCTTTCCTTACCACAAGACCATGCAAGATATCTTAATCATTTTAGATAGACATAAATTTAAGAGAACAAAATAAGAGTTCAAAAGTTTATTTAAAATGAAATTTATAACCAACCTTGAATGTAGTCTAAAGGAAAGAGAAAATGTCTTTGTTTACATAGTTTCGAGACATTTCCCTCAAATGTGACTTTAACCTCATTGAATTCACTAAACTAAACCCATTTAGAACCATAATTCAATTTTCTAAATCAGAAATATTTTCTATATTTTTTATTACTATTTAGTCTAAAATGCAAATGCTAAAGCTCAATTCTTTAAGGGGTTCCTTTATCCTGTTATGAATAAAATTAAAACAAAAGTGACCTTTCAAAAGTTTGGAAACTAAAATTTCTTTCCTCTAATTCCAATTATCATTTTTCTATGCTCAAATATGCCACTAGAAAAGAATAAAAATCCAATCATTTAATCTATATTCTCTGGTGCAATATAACACTGAAGACTTGATCATTTTTCAAGCCAAAACATGAATTTGTTTGTTCATTTTTTCTTGAGTTCTACTTTGTGAGAGTCTCTAACCAAAACATTTTTTGGAGTAAGAACGATTTTTTTTGACATAAATTTCATACAATACTCAAGAACAATGGAGATATTAAGAAACCAACACTCATAGAACAAGAGTTGTGTGCCCAATTGCAGACCCTACCTAAGGCGGAGGAGGAGAAAAAAATGTGGGGTGAATATTTCCATGGACTGACTTACAAGATTAAATTTTTAAAACCAATATCTATTAAGTGCTTAAGGTTTTTAGAGTCCATAAGATAAACTCTTAAGTAAAAATGTCTTGGAAAATATTATAAACAATGTTTCCAAAAAGCCTTTATTCAATAGCTATCAACTCATCCAACAACTTACTCCATTTGGAATTCAAATTTGAATGAAGACACAAGCTGATTAATAATTATAATATTATTAGTCCAGCCTATTTATAGGCTGAGACTTATGTTTTCACCTGATTTTAGGCTAGTAGTTTGCCTTAAAAGTTGTGCCTTTGCAAAATATTAAACATGATTTCTAATGTTTGAAGTGTCTTTTTTTTTTTTTGAATTTCTTGAAAAGTATTTCTTTTTTCTTATTGGTTGACCCTATTTTTGCTAGGGGTTTAATTAATTTTTCATTCTGAAAATTACAAAAAAATTGTCTAATCAACTAAAAGTTTTTTTTTAAAAGTAAATTTAAGTCTCCATATCTCTAGACTTTCTCTTCATATATTATATGCTATATAATATTTATAACTAGTAGTATGGAGAAAGGAAATGACTAAGAATTAAATTATAAAATTTATTATAGAAGTTAATTAAAATTTATAAATGTTATTAAATTTTATTATATACTTTATTTTATATAATAATTTTTTTGAAATATATATATATATATATATATAATCCCTAATCTCCTTCATTATTATAATTTTAAAATGAGATTTAAGTTTAGCATTCAAATTAGTTTTACAAGTAAAGTTAGAGTTTAGTATGGGAATTCAATTAAGATTAGATTTACTATTACGTTAGGTTAGGGTCAATAATAGAATTGCATTTAGAGATAAGCACCACAATATTTACCCATTTAATGTATTCAGAAGTGCTTTTCCTATTATAATTAAATTATAAAATTTATTATAGAAGTTAATTAAATTTTATAAATGTTATTAAATTTTATTATATACTTTATTTTATATAATAATTTTTTTGAAATATATATATATAATCCCTAATCTCCTTCATTATTATAATTTTAAAATGAGATTTAAGTTTAGTATTCAAATTAGTTTTACAAGTAAAGTTAGAGTTTAGAATGGGAATTCAATTAAGATTAGATTTACTATTACGTTACGTTAGGGTCAATAATAGAATTGCATTTAGAGATAAGCACCACAATATTTATCCATTTAATGTTTATATTGAAAAAAAAGTTTGAGTAATTTTTTATTTTAGTAGATAATAATGAAATACATATTATTGAAATAGATTGATAGTAAATACGTTAGAATAAATTCATAAATTATGAAGAAAATTTGAAGTCATCATATAAATGAAATTATTTAAGTCAATTGATTTAAAATAATATTGTACCTATTGATTTAAAATAAAAATATATATGTTCAAACAACACTTTCCTCTAATTTTCTCTAATTGTCTATTTCATTATTCTATGTTCTTATATTATAAAAGAATTAAATTTTATTTTAAAACTTATAAAATTAATTTAATTGATTTACTCTTTAATAATTATTAGTTTATATTACTTTATTTTAATTTTCTTCTTATAATTATTTACAATCATTTACTTATGCCAATGTTTGTTCAATCTATTCAAACAATATTTATTTTTTTACTATTAGGCTGGACTCTTGCTGTAACATAGCTCTTGTTGATAAAGTTGTCTATGAAAACTTCCAAATCTTTATTAGACAATCAAAACACATCCATGCATTGGAAATTAAAGCATTATGAACTATCTATTCTTATATATCCGATGCTTGAAATCAAAATTAATGATAAACCCATACCTATGTTTGGAGGATGGCATAAGTACAAGCTCCTTGAGATGGGCTTACCAATCAAATGAAAGATGTATTTTCTCGGAGATTCTAAAAGTAATGGATCCCAATACGAATACTAAACATCATTAATATATAAGAATAAAATAGTTAAGAATTTGTAGAAGAGGCTTAAAATATGCTAGAAATCACTAATTACTTTTTAAAGACAAAGGAAAATCCACGATTTTTTCGTGTCTTCATTTCTATACTTATACATAATATATTGCAAAATGAGAAATAAATAATATTGTGAAACAGATTGCATTTATTTGTTATAGAAATTGAGCAAGATATCTTGAATATTATTTCCAATTGTAATACAATTTAAATGGGTAAATAGAAAGTGCCTTACTCAGTTTAACCCTCTTAAAATATAAGTACATTAAAAAATCAAGCTTCAAATTGGATGATTTTGAACCATAGGAGAAATCATTTTGACTGCAAAAAAGCAATACATTTGCTTTAACAAAGTCCAAATATGAGCTAACTAGCCATTCAATAAATGAATGGACAATGTAGAGGAGATAAATACATTGGGAAGTTGAAATAATGTGATCTCTAGATGAAATGGTCATGGTATTGCTTCTTGTTTTATGCCCTTTTCAAGGAGAAATGTGATTTAATTCACCAATTAATCCACCATATGTTGGATTGGAAAGCAATTAGGTACCATTGTTAGAATTTGAAGACTGTGAGATTATTTTGGTACAAGGTTCTGACAAAAATGTTTGACTTATAAACAATTTCAATTTTGTAAGCATGAATAATTATATGTAAGTAACATTCAATTATACACTTTATATTATATTTTAAATCACATATAAATCACTCTTTTAACTTTAATAGGATATATACTACATTTTTTTATTACATCTCCACTATATTTTTATACAATAGTGTTTAAATTGCATTTTTATTCTATCTTCCACCAAGAACTCAACTTGGATTAGATTCTAAATTTAGATAATAAATTATCTTAAAAACTACTTCATAAACCACCTTTCAAACTAAATAAATAACATTACACTTAAGGTCACATCTTTAACCTAAGAAATTAATAATCATCTAAAATCTACATTTTAATCACATCTAAACTAAAGTATAAAATTAAATTTTAAATGTATCAAGATACCTCTTAATACACATTTTTAAGGCCCAACATTAAACTTTACAAAGTATAACCTATATATAGAAAAAATATATATTTTATTATATTAAAGTCCAAGAATGGGGAAAATTCTATATTAAAAAAAGAAGGCCATGTCACACATAGATAACACACAATAAATAGAGAATGAAATTCATTGAAGTGTGAATCTCAACAAAATTAAAATGAAAAGAAAAAAATACAAATGATACGTATAAACCAAGTTGATGAAGTAGCTAACACAAAAGGAATCAAGGGTTAGAATAATATGCATTTAGAGAAACCCAAAGCTTGGTGTATAAGAAACATCATAGGTCCCCACTAAAAATGTAATTATTGAATCATAGTATAGATATTAATAGTTATAAAATTGAACCGATGCAATAGTACTAATAGTGTATTAAATAAATGTGTCTACACATATTTATATAAAGGTTGCAACTCCAATACAACAAGTTCAGCCTAATTTCCAAGAATCCAAAAGGAAAGGAAAAAAAAAAAATTGTACACTATTAGATCCTATCATTTCATTAGGAATCAAAATGAAGAAAGAAAAAATTAGTAATAGAATAAGCACCAAACAATACAGAATTAAAGACCAAAAAATTGTTGGAATAAAAGATTGTTTTGGTTGTCCCTAGAGCCTTGCGTCCACCTACCAAGTATGACGGTCTACAACTGCAACAAGTAGAAACATTAATACAGGTAGGTGGGTTTGAATTTTGAAATGAGAGGGAGATTTTAAAATTGATAGAAAGAGACAAAAGGGGGGGAATATTCCTTTCATTTTTTAAGTCAAATTTATACATTTTGAGAGTCAATTGAGTTTAGTAGAACAATAGAGGTAGAAAGTTCTATCAGATCCAACAACAACATGTGTGGATGACTTTCTGGGTATTTTGTGAAAGCAATGTTTTGTTCTATATGAGAAGTGATTGCTCCAAGTTTATTGTATGCAATCATACGTTGTTGTAATTTTGATTTAAGTTTTTAGATATTTTATTCTTCTAGAGTTTATAGTTTATTCTCCAGATTTGTATCAGTTTGATTTAGTGAATAGAAAGCAAGCAAGCATATTTGTGATCTCCAATCTATTGTGTTTTAGATCTTGTCTCCTTTGATACATTCTGCTATGCATGCTAGTAAGTATTGGAAAAATGGAGAAGAAATTATTAACCCTTTTACGCATTTTCTAGAATGTTATTTTTTCTCCCTGCAACACTCGACTTTCATTTGAGCCATGTAACTTAGTTTCCATTGACTAGGTGACTTGGTGTCCTCTATCGAATCCCCTTTTGTCGATCTCCCTTTGGCAATTGAGAAACTCCTTTTCTATAGGTGCCAAGAAACTCAATATTTCTTGTGACTTGACACTCTACCTTTTCAAGCAACTTGGCACTACCTATCACTCATCTTGCTTTGCAATTTTGTAAATGTTTTTGAAGTTCTTTACATGGTATCAAATCTATAAGGCTCCACATCCTTGTGAGTGTGGGCATTATTTTCTGGGTGTTTGACATTATTGTGTAGTAGACATAGTTGGAGATGTAGGAAAGACTTGGCAGTAGCCACCATCCTTTAATGGGCAAGATTATGACACTTGGGCAAAGAAAATGAGAACAATTATGGTTACAAATGACTTGTGGGAGTTTGTGGTGAATGGGTTCAATGATGTAACTGACCCAGCACAATATGATGCCCTCACCAACCATCAAAAGACTTAGTTGGAGTCAAGAAGAAGGGATGTGAAACCTTTAACCTTGATTGAGGTAGCTATGACAAAAATAGTTTTTCCTAAGATAGCAACAACTAATTATTCAAAGGAAGCATGGGATATCCTTGTGAGGAATTTCAAGGGGACTAATAAAGTCCATATAGTAAAGCTATAGATAATTCAAACAGAGTTTGAGAACCTTCAAATGAAGGATAATGAGTCTATTGCAAATATTAGCTCAAGGACCTCTAGTTTGATAAACCAGTTAAAATAGAATGGAAAAGATTATGAGGAGAAAAGAATAGTGGAGAAGATATTGAGGATTCTGCCTCCAAAGTATGATAATCTTGTGATGACCATTAAAGAGGCAAAGGACCTCACTACTTTGACAATGGATGAGTTGATGAGTACTCTTCAAACCTATGAGCATCAAATTAACATATCAGCAACATCTTTCCAAGAGAAAGCTTTTAAAGCTCAGTCAAATTCAAGAGGCAAGGGGAGAGGAAGAAATGTCTTTGGTAGAGGCTCTAGAGGTAGAGGTTATGGAAACTCTAGAAAAAGGAATGCTAGAGGAGAAAGCTCAAGATGAGTAGGAAATTGAGAGGGAGCAAGAAGCTCTCAAAATAACTCTAGAGGAGGTAAGAAGAAATACAACTCTGACAAGAGTAATGTGGAATGTTATTAATGCCATAAATTTGAGCATTATGCTAGTGAATGCTAGAAAGAAAAGGTGAATGGCTGATGTGAATGTGGATGAAGTAAATAATCCCATAGCCTTCATCGTGTGCAACATTGGTGAAGAAGGAATCCTTGAGGTATGGTATTTGGATAGTGGTTGTAACAACCACATGAGCAGTAATGAAAGTCCATTTTCATTTATTGATAAGAATTTAAAATCTATAATTAGAATTGGAAACAATGGAACCATTCCTATTGTGGGAAAAGGATCTATAATAGTCTACACCAAGCAAGGTGAGAAGAGAGAAATCCAAAATGTATAATTTTCACCAAACATGAAGCACAATCAGCAATCATCTTAAAAGAGTTTGATTGAAGACCCTTCCAAGTTGTGGAATCTCAGGTATGGACATATTTGTTTTGCTAGTTTAAATTTATTATTCAAGAAAATAATGATATATCGTTTGCCAAACATTATAGATTTATGTCACAAGTGTGAGGCCTGTACTTTGGGTAAGAAACATAGGCTTCCCTTTAATTATGGTAATTCTAGAAGGGCAAGGGCACCATTAGAGCTGGTGCATTCTAATTTAGTCGGCCCTATGCAAACTACTTCTATTGGGGGGAGTACTTATTTCATGAAATCTTGTTACCAAGTTTTAGTTTTCCTCCTTTAAAGGTTACAATCATTGGTATGAAAGTAAGTGTGTGTCCAAGTGTTCTTTAGGTGACTTACTTCTCATCTTTACCGAAGTACTCTACTTTCTTTGTTTGTTAATTCCCCCTTGCATCATCTTTACCCACCATCTAAGTGGGTTTCCTTTTTTTCCAGTGTGCATGGGGTCTAGGTGATCTAGGTATGGTTGGGGTGTGTTCTAGCATCCTCCTGATAAGAAGTAAGTTATTCTCATTTCATAATCTACTATATTGTGCTAACATTCCATGTCCCATAGATTTTGAGCTTTTGAGTTGATTTTCCCCTTGAGCGAACTATATTGAGTGCAAATCCGAAAGATGAAGATATGATAATGATTAACAAGTTGATAATTTGACTATGTCATGTTGGAAAAGGGTCCAAAGCTATGGATAAAACCCAAAATGAATTCTATTCAAATTTGTGGAAGTGAAATCAAGTGCTATGAGGGAACATAGGTCTATGGGTTTTCTATTGCGTACTCATGGAAGAGAATTTGTTTTGTTCTGCTTCTAATGCTATATAAACTAGAGCCAAATCTTAGCCCCAATGATCAAATGGTGTGAGCATAATGTTGTATGAACCATTTATGGGCTCATAATCAGTAAGTCATGTTGAAGATTTAGCTTCGAGGCCATTAGATTGAGGTGAAAGAATGAAAAGATGTTGTTGTGCTCCAGTCTAGGAAATGTTGTTGAGAAAGGCATTTCCCTTCCCAAAGCAATGAAAAATGATCCTTAAAGTGTGAACATTCCTTAGAGATGCTCAAAGGATACTTTCAAAAAAGTTAGTGATGGAAATACAACCTCGATATAAAGGAGATGTAGTGTTAAAAGCTTTAGGCGGATAGTCAAAGGATGAAGTGCACAATCTAGCAAAAGGATTACTCCCTGTGATGTGATTCCAAATAGAAGGAAAATGGGTTTGTAGCGAAGCTAAGTTTCTTTCTCTCTCTTGCATATGTTAACATTATCAATTATATCTGCATTCCAAATTCTGAAAAAAATTAAGACACTTCCTCAAAAGCTAAAGCATTTGTATTGTTAAGTGATTCTTAGTTATATTACTTTACTTTAAGTAAAGTAATAAAGCTTTTAGGCATTTAATATTTTATATGTAAATGAATGGAAAATTTAAATAGTCATTACTTATGGAATTAAATACAAATCTTGCCATTATAATCATTGGCCAAACTTAATTTTGTTTGTCTGGCACCAACATTTTAATTCCTATACCTATTTCATCATAATCACATGCAATTGGTTTTTTCAAGTATATTTAAATGACTATTTATCGAGAACTACATCCTATGCAATCATAGTGAATGGAAATTAAAGCTGCTAGCTATAATAATTTAATTGTCTTGCAAAGTGAGTTAAAAGAGCTTACAAACACATCTTTCAAATTCGATGATTTGGGTGATCTTCATAGAAGACTCAATTCTCAAGCCATTCACCTAATCACTTAAAAACTTAAAGAGGGAAAACTACTTGAAGCAATTTTTTTTCCCAATGGTAGTTCATGCATCTGAGTTAGTGAAGGAATGCATAGAGAGATACAACTAGGAAATAAAGAAAATTATGTTTCCCAATCAATCTATTCTCATCTCAATCAACAAGGCACTGATGTAATCTGCATTTGACATTCCTATGAAGCAGCAATATTATTATGTTGATTTCAGCTCTTTCTCATCCATGTTCAATGAGAAGAAGATGCTTAGATGGGAAGACATGCAGAGGACCTGGTTCTAGGCTACCTTCTCAAAGAAGAGAAAAATGCCAAAGACCTTGTTCAACATGAATCTGAAAAGAAAGATTGTGGATATCCTCATGCTCCTCCTCAAACATAAAGGTTAACATGATATTTTGGAGTTCATCGAGCACCATTTATTTTTAGTACAAGAAATATATGTGGGAGGATATGTAGATCAATTGGGCACATATTTTTGGTGATGAACTCACCTTATGATTAAATTCGGCCAGATGATTCAAGAAGTTCTACATGTCCTCATATCTAATCTATGCATTGGCAACTCACTACTTATGGAATAGCCTCCCTAGCATCCCAAACTATGATGAGTGCACCTAAGTATATGAATTTTACCCACATCTACATCTGTAAAGAATCTATGAGGAGTATGTAGCTATCAATGATGCTTTCATAATGAGGCTATGCCTAGAATTACAAGGATACCCCTAAAAGGAGATTCTTACTAGAGGAAATTTCGGCCATAAGCCAATTCGGATGCTCATTCATCTAGTTCCCAAATTTCTCCTTTTTGTGAATAGTATCTTATGATTGATTTCCTAAGAGGTTACCAAGGTATCTAGAAGACAAGGTTTTCCTAGTCATACTTTTTTGATACATCCTTGAATTGAACACCCTATGTTCTAATGTGCAGAAGATAGTCGAGACTCTCTTCCTTATAGTGGTTGCCCCTATTCATGTATCTCTAGATTAGATGCTCAAAATTTGGTAAAGAACTTTGAGAGAAAAATTAAGTTGTTAGACTATGAGGTACTCAAGCCTCAATATCATCCAATTAACTTTTTAAGGAATCATTTAAAGTTGGGACATGCCTAAAGACATATTCTGAATATTGAAGACTTCTAGTCTGGGTGTCTCAATGAGTACCAAACTCAAGAGAATTTTTGGTCAAGGTTAACCGTTAATGAAATTAAATTGTATAACAATTATGTTGAAGCTTTTGACCTTGTAAATAATGGATCCTATATTCACCCCAAATCTTACGAGAAGATCAAAGGCACCTCAATTTTGTCTACCCCACCCACTGATCCAATCATTGATACTATGGAAGTTCTTATTGTGGGGGTTAATAACGAGAATAGAAAAATGGTTGGAGTAGACCCAAGCAAGGAAGAAGAGGATTGGAAGCACTAGTTCTATAGGTGGACTATTAGCTAGAGCCACCTAGTCAATTGTAACAACAACCACCATAGCTATTAAATCAATATCTATAGGGCCATCATAGTCCATTGGCCAAGGTGGAGACCAACCTCCAAAAAAAATGTTCCACTCACTCCTAATTGTGGACATGGATCTCTTTCAAACATCAGGAAGGCTAGGGAGAATCAAGATGATAAGGATAAGGGGAAAGAACAAGAAAAGTTAGTAGCCAAGCCATCTTCTCCTATCCAAGTAATAAATTCAAATGGTAACATTAATACCATGGATGGCTAGGAATAAGATGCATCTTAGCAAGGGGATACCTTATCCCTTTTAGTAACTAAGGTCATTTCCTTCCCTATTGCTCCTTAGAGAAATCTAACTCCATTAATCTCAAGGAATTTATTTGGTCCTACTACATTGTAGTTTGCTATCAATGTGCTTTATACATAGTCATGGCTCAAAGAGACCATTGATAGGATTTAGAGGATATATGAGGAAGCAACCCCATCATAGGACTTGATCACACAAGTGACTTCTTCTCAACCATCCAAGAAGATAAAGAAGAAGAAGAAGACAATTGTTGCATTGGCTATGGACTCAATGACTATCCATATGCTAGTTGAGATTGTTGAGCCATAGAAAGAAGGGAGATTTCATAAGCTCTCAAAGGATGATTTCAATACTAGAATGGTAGATCTTAGCATTCTAGTTTGTGACTCCATGGTGAACATGTAGAAGTCTACCAATGAGAAAATTTAGGATAAGCTAGAAGATCATAGAGTAAAGAAGGAAATATTAAAGGCCTCGAATAGAGAATTAGTAGAATACCTAAGTTTTTCACTTGGGAAAACTTCTTCGAGTCAATTTGACCTAAATGTAGAGGAGAAAAATAACTTACTTCTAAAGCTACAACAAGAAAGGAAATTCAAACAGATTGGAAAAACATGAGTGGATCATATTAGGGCTCAAGGTTCCCCACTAGTTGAAAACCTAGGAAGCCTAGTGTTGGATGCTCACAAACTTAGGGAAGCAACTTTAAATCATTAGAAAACCATACAGAGGGCAACAGACAAGATGATAGAGCAATTGGCTCTTCTACAAGAAGTAATAGACATGAAGACAAATGTGGCCATCACTCATAGGATTCTGAAGACTGGCAAGGACTCACTATTTCACTAGAACTAATCCTTGGAGTTTTTTATATAAAGTTTCATGAGATCTACAAATTAACTCAAGGATGTGCACAACTTGGTGCAAAAGATAATTGAAAATCAATATTTGAAGATATTGCAAATAGAGTCTTTTGTGTCCACTAATAGAAAGCTCATGGACATTAAGAGAATAAAATCAGCTTTCTTGGTATTTTTTGATGAAGTCATTGACCCACTCAACTTCCAAGTGTCCAAGATTCAAGAAATCTTAGTAGAGGACATAATTACAAGGAAAGAAATAGAGAAATTCTAGTCAAGGGTTGCCAAAATTGATGAATTGATAGAAATGCATGACTATTGGATGGTTCAAGCTGAAAATATCATCAATCTAGATGTTAATGAGATGGACAAAGTAACTAAAGCCATGAAATATTAAAGGTCTAAATGAGTTACTCCCAAGAAGATATGATGGTCTGATGCTTTTGTAGACATCTTCCATTCTTCCCCTTCTCTTTCTTTTTGTAGTCATTCATGGAATTTTGTTAGTCTATGTAATTGACAATGATTCAAGCTTGTCCTATTTTTAGTTGATCCTATTTAGAGATGTTCTGCTAAGCAATCATGCAATATAACTAACCATTTTGAGAAGGCCTATAAATGTAACCTTTTAAGATGTTAATAAGATTAGAAAATTTACTTTGGGAAAATCCCTATAGCTAGGACTACTGTGTGTGACTCTATGTCCATTTCAATTTTTTTTGTTCATTTAGTTTTCATATAGCATATGGAATGAAGGTGCTAATGTTGAGAATTGAATGAATGTGAATGAACTTGGTTTTGTTTCCTTTATTCAATAGATTGTATGTTTTATTTCTTTAGCATAATCATCTCTTTGTTCTCTATGTTGTATGCCATGGTCTATGTGTTTAGTGTAGTTAGTTGCATGAGGAAGTTAGAAACTGGTGTATGGAGAACTCAAGAGATAGAAAATCTAGGTATTGTCAAAACATTAGCTAATTCTGTAGTTTAAGAATTACCAATGTTTCCATCTCTTCCTTTCTTCATGTTGTCATAGTTGGTTATGCGTATTTCAACTTATTGCATTGTAGGTTAGAATAGACTAAGTGTTGTGAGTTAGTCCACTTTTTAATTTCCTAAGTTGTTTGAAGTCTTGAGCAACTTGGTTTTTTCCTCTTCTACTCTCTAGTTAAAGAGCATATCCCCAAAACCTAAAAGAAAAAATTCATAGAAAAACTTGCATTCAAAAGGGAGCTATACCTTTCAATTTAGGGGTCCTTGATAGATTACTACATTGATCCAAATTTTTTGTTAACATATTTTTCCTCCATAGTCCATTGGGAAAGTTAAGAGTCAAGGTATAAACCAAAAGGATAAGGAAGACAAATAGTTAACCAACACATCCATAGATGATTTCAGCATAGGACACATGGGTATATTTTATGAAAATAAAATATGAATTGTTTGATAAATTTGTTGAATTTAAAGCCTAGGCTAAAAAGGAAAGTGTAAATTATGTAAAATTCCTAAGGTTAGATAGAGGGGGGAAGTAAACTTGCAATTATTTTGTAATTTTTTGCAGGAAAAATGACATCAAGAAGGAGCTGACAGCCATTTATACTCCACAACAAAATGGAGTAGTTGAGAGGAAGAATAGGACCATTGTTGAGATGGAAAGGAGCATGATGAAAGAAAAGGGACTCCAAACTGAATATTGGGGAGAGTTTGTATCAACAATAGTATATCTAATAAATAAGTATCCAATAAAGGTAGTATGTGACAAGATTTCCCTTGAGGCATGGGCAAGACATAGATGGACAGTTGAACACTCGAGAGTGTTTGGATGTGTAGCATATGCACACATGCCAAAGGAACAAAGGAAAAAGTTGGATGACAAGGGTGTGAAGTGCATCTTAAAAGTTTATATTTTGGAATCAAAGGACCATAGATTGTATAATCCAATCACCAAGAAGATCATCATTTCAATAGATGTGGAGTTTCTTAAAAATCAGTCATGGGATGACTCAATAGATGAATCTTCAAGAACTCCAAGTAAAGTGCTGACTATTAATGAAGAAGATGAAGTTGGTGATCATAAAAATGAAGGAGAAACATATATAGATAGCTTTAGATAGAGGAAAAATGGAAAATAACCTCAAACATGCAGAGAATCAGCTCCTAGTATTTGTAGACATCCCCAAATTGGTATGCAATATAGTAGCAACAATAGTACTAAATTTTTTGATCCCACTCTCACCTCCTTATTGCCAAGAAAGACTAAGAGTCTAAGGGAGATATACCAAGATGAAAGGTATGATGAAGAATATGATGAGAAAGAAGCTATGAAAGAAAATAAATGGTGTAATGCCATGGATCAGGAAATAGATGCTATAGAGTTAAATGGAACATGAGAGTTAATTATTTTGCCTCCCAAGAAATAAGTAATTGGAGTTAAACGGGTCTATAACACAAAGTGCAATGCTAAAGGAAAAATAGATAGGCATAAGGCATGACTAGTGGTCAAGGGGTACAAATAGTAGTATGGAAGAGATTATGATGAGACTTATGACCTTGTTGCCATAATGAAAGCTATGCATGCTGTCATAGAAATTGTAGCCCAGCAAAAATGGAAGGTATATCAAATGGATGTAAATTCCACCTTCTTGAATGAAGTGTATGTGGAGAAACCACTTGGTTATGAAGTTGTAGGTGAGGAACACAAGATGTATAGGTTAAAGAGGGCTCTTTATGGACTCAAGAAAGCTCCACAAGCATGGTATATAAGGATTGACTCATACTTGATGAGAAATGATTTTGGAAAAAGAAATGGTGTGCCCACTCTTTACATCAAAGTAGAAAATGGTAAGGTTTTGATTATTGTCTTGTATGTAGATGACTTAATTTTTACTAGAAATGATAATTTCCTAATTGGTGAGTTCAAAGAGGCCATGAAGAGTGAATTTTAGATGAAAAACTTAGGTCTATTGAAGTACTTTCTAGGCATAGAACTAAAAAAAATGCATGACGGCATCTTTATCTCTCAAGAAAAATATGCAAATTAGATCTTGGAGAGATTCAAAATGAAAAATAGTAAGTCAGCCCCAACACCAACAACACTGATGCAGAGCATCATAAACTTCTCATCAATTCATCTTCATCTGCAAATTTTAACTTCATTTTGCTATCATAACACTGAGAGGAAATTTTCACATGTTCCATATTCTTTCTCATGATCAAGTATATAATTGGTTATTCCAAATCAATTGTTTGTAACAAAAGTCAATTCTTTATCCAAATCCATCTGTTATTCATTTTTCTTCCATAACACTTTCAAGTACTTCTATTGAATAATCAAAAGAACATTATAAAAATAGAGCCTTTAAATAATTCACCCCAATTAAGCATTCCAATATGTAATCTTTTCAGCCCACTTAACAAAATCAGTTTTTTAGTAGAACTAGTTATCAAAGCCTTTACCAAAAATTAGAAACTTCAAACTTAAAATCCGCAGCATGATTTCAAATCAAAACAACACTACTCTTTCCAACTCCAAGATATAATAGTCATACCAAATCTAAATTAAAAAATCAAAAAATTCAAATACAAATCTACTCTATGGTTACCAATACCATTTTCAGCCCATATTTAAATCTAAAAACTTCTATACTGTATAATCTCTTGAGAAATGGTTTCCCATGCTCAAATAAATAGTTTTCTTATTTTCATGTTTAAGCTAGCTTTCACTCTTAGTCGATGCCCTACAAATTGGAAATTTGAAAGAATTTTTAAAAAAAAAAGAAATCATCTCTCCATAAAATTAGTCCAATGGTATTCTTTGAATTAGTTACCGAAGTCATTGTAGAAATCAAAATTTCATAATCCAAATCTATTCTAAGAAACCAATACCATACTTTCCCTTTGAATGCATATTGTTTGTAAACAATATTTGTTTTCCTGTATTCATTTAGAAACATAGAGCCATAACCATTTATTGCTCTGAGAAAAGGCTTTAATTCAAACCATTAACACTGAATATGCACATAATAAATCACTAGCCTTGGAATTTCAATGGACCTAAAATCTAATAACATAGCATTCAAAAAATAAAACCATTTCCCCAAATGATTACTAACACAATTTTTCCATCTCAATTACATGGAGCTTTTAGTTTGATGGCCTTGGATTGCTGACAATTAGAGGCTACAATAATTTTATATTTTCATTCATCCTCCTTGCTATTTTTAATGCAATACAATTCCTCTTTTAATATGCTTCTTGGGGTAGTTATAAAACTACCCATTCTACCCAATTCACACCCATTACATATGGTATGTGATAGAATGTTTTACACTATTTTCATGGGTACATGAATACCAATTTAATGCTAATTGCTAATTTAACCAATTTAATGCTAATTCTAATCATTACAATATATATGGTCTCCCACAAGTTGAAATGTCCTCATGATGGAGACATGGCCTTAGACTAAAATTTTGCATGTTGTTCAAATGTAGAGGTGCCTATGCACCATACTCCCAGAGTTGAAAGATTTCCATGTCCCATGGAAATGGCTGGGACCAATCTGGGACCAAGCTAGAACAAAGCTCTTGCACATGCTTCCACTAAATGCTCTAATGTTGAAATTAACTCCCTTTTAAATGGAGTTCATATGAGTTCCTATCAAGGTGTTTCTTGGAGTTCACTGCACAATGTTGCCACAACTCACACTAACTTTGTCTCACCTAGGAGTCATTTCGCTACCTCTCTCCCCAAGTTTTTTGGCAATCTTGGACCTCTCACTTAGGCCTATGGACCAACTTTTATGGCCCTCCATGATAGACCACATGTTTGCCATCTTGCAACTTGTGGAATTGTACCATACAACTACATCTTTACAACCAAACATTCAACTTGTTGTTTTAACTAGATCTTTCATGAGCATCATAAAATTCTCATCAATTCATCTTCATCTACAAATTTTATCTTCATTTTTCCATCATAACATTGAGAGGAAATTTTCACATGTTCCATATTCTTTCTCATGATCAACTATATAACTGGTTATTCCAAATCAATTGTTTGTAACAAAAGTCAATTCTTTATCCAAATCCATATGTTATTAATTTTCCTTCCATAACATTTTTGAATACTTCTATTGAATAATCAAAAGAACACTATAAAAAATAGAGTCTTTAAATCATTCACCCCAATTAAGCATTCCAATATGTAATCTTTTCAGCCCACTTAACAAAATCAAATTTTTAGTAGAACTAATTATCAAAGCCTTAACTTCAAACTTAAAATTTGCACCATGATTTCAAATCAAACCGACACTACTCTTTCCAACTCCAAGATATAATAGTCATACCAAATCTAAATTAAAAAAAATTAGAAATTTTAAATACAAATCTGCTCTATGGTTACTGATACCATTTTCAGCCCATATTTAAATCTGAAAACTTCCATACTATATAATCTCTTGAGAAATGGTTTTCCATGCTCAAATAAATAGTTTTCTTCTTTTCATGTTTGAACTAGCTTTCACTCTCAGTTGATGCCCTACAAATTGGAAATTTGAAAGCATTTAAAAGAAAGAAATAATCTCTCCATAAAATCAATCCAATGTTATTCTTTGAATTAGTTACCAAAGTCATTGTAGAAATCAGAATTTGATAATTCAAATCTGTTCTAAGAAACCAATATCATACTTTCTCTTTGCATGCATATTGCTTGTAAGTAATATTTGTTTTCTTGTATTCATTTAAAAATTCAGAGCCATTACCATTTCTTGCTATGAGAAAAGGCTTTAATTCAAACCAATAACACTAAATATACACATAATAAATCAGTAGCTTTGGAATTTCAATGGACCTAAAATTTGATAACATAACATTCAAAAAAATAAAACCATTTCCCCAAATGATTTAACACAACTTTGCCATCTCAATTACATAGAGCTTTCAATTTGATGGCCTTGGACTGGTGGCAGTTAGATGCTACAACAATTTTATATTTTCATTCGTTCTCCTTGTTGTTTTCAATGCAATACAATTCCTCTTTTAATATGCTTCTTGGGGTAGTTATAAAACTTCCCGCTCTACCTGATTCACACCCATTACATATGGTATGTTATAAAATGTGTTACACTATTTTCACGAATACGTGAATGCCAATTTAATGCTAATTTCTAATTTTAACCAATTTAATGCTAATTTTAATCATTACAATATATATGGTCTCTCACAAATTCAAATATCCTCATGATGAAGACATGGCCTTAGACTAAATTTTTTCATGTTGTTCAAATGTTGAGGTGCCTCTACACCAAACACTATGTCTAAAGTTGAGCAAGGAAGATTATAATAGAAATGTGAATTTGACATTTTATAAAAGTATGGTTGGAAGCTTGATGCATTTGACAACAACTCAACTTGACATGATGCATGCAACAAGTTTGATTTCTAGATTCATGGAAGCTCTAAAGGATTCCCATTGGTAAGGGGAAAAGAAAATCCTAAGATATGTTAATGGTACCAAGGGATTTGGCATTTTGTATACTATTGATAATGAATTTAGGCTAATTGGTTACACAGATAGTGATTGGGCTAGAAGTCTAGATGATAGGAAGAGCACTTCTGGTTATATGTTTCATATGGGCTCAGGTGTAATTTCATGGGCATCCAAGAAGAAACCAATTTTTTCTCAATCTATAATAGAGGCTGAATACATAGCAACAAATGTAGAAACGTGACAAGCAATTTGGCTAAGAATATCTTCACAGATTTGAATAAAAAGCAAGAGGATGGAAGCACAATCTTTTATGACAAAATTTCCTCAATTTCATTAACAAAGAATCCAATTTTCCATGGGAGAAGCAAGCAGATTGAGATCATATATCATTTTATTAAAGAGCTAGTAGAAAATGAAGAAGTCAAAATGGAATATTGCAAGTTTGAGAAATAGCTGACAAACATTTTCACTACACCATTGGATATAGAAAGTTTTGTGCACCTAAGAGGAAGTCTAGGTGTATTTGATTTGGATTAGGAATGATCATGATTATTTTGGTTTGGGAGAAAGGGGAGTGTTGGAATATTAGATTGTTTTGGTTTTCCTCGAAGCCTTGCATCCACCTACCAAGTCTAATGGTCTATAGCTACAACAGTTAGGAACATTAATATGGTTAGGTGAGTTTGAATTTTGAAATGAGAGGGAGATTTTCAAATTGAAAACAAGAAACAAAAGGGGGCAATGTTACTTTCATTCTATAAGTCAAATTAAGACATTCTAAGAGTTAGTCGAGTTTAGTAGAACAATAGAGGTAGAAAGTTCTATCAGATCTAGTAGCAGCATGTGTGGATGACTTTCTAGGTATTTTGTGAAAGCCATATTTTGTCTTATATGATTAGTGATTGCTATAGGTTTATTTTATGCAGCCATATGTTTCTTTAAGTTTGATTTAAGTTTTTTGATATTTTGTTCCTCTAGGGTTTATAGTTTATTCTCTAGATTTGTATCAGTTTGATTCAATTAAGAGAAAGAAAACAAACATTGTTTCCATCTCCAATCTATTGTGTTTGAGATCTTGTCTCCTTTGATATATTCCACTATGTGTGTTAGTAAGTATTTGGAAAATGGAGGAGAAATCATTAACCCTTTTATGTGTTTTCTAGAACATTGTTTTTTCTCCCCACAACACTTAGCTTCTATTTATGCTGAGTAACTCAGCTTCCATTAATTGAGTGACCCAATCTCCTCTGTCGAGTCCCCTTCTATGGAACTCTCTTTGGTGATAGAGAAAATTAGTCCCTATAGGTGTCGAGCAACTCGTCACTACCTATGACTTGACACTCTACCTTCCTAAGCAACTTGACACTACTTGTCACTTGTCTTATTTTGCAATTTTGTGAATTTTTCTGAAGTTTTTTACAAAAGTTACCTGTGTCCAATCATGGCTTGATCCTAAAAAATTTTAGCTGTAATTTTAATGGGTGTATTCACTATGTAGAATTTGAAATAAATTAAGAATATGAGATTCTAGGATATACCTGTGAAATTAATATTAATGATGTGTGTTATTCCATGTTTCTTTTTCTATAAATAATAAGAGAGGTATAGATAAACACAATTGGAATTGGATAAAAAATTAAATAATTAAACATTAAAAGTATGAATTAAATGAAACTGGAAGTCGAATAAACTTTAATTAAATCATGCAAAATGAAAGGGGTCTTAGAAAAATAGAAACCAACATTTTGTACATGCAGAGTGCCACACACACCTCCTGTTGGAATCATTAATTAAATTGTTTATTTTCTTTGATGTTGCAAAAAATGTCATATCATCACCAGTCAGTGTATGCCAAGCTCACTCAGGAATTGAAGATAGTTTTCTATGTCTGTTGAGCATTCCAAAGTTTTCCTAGTTTAGAAGATAGTATCCATTGAATTCACTCGGGTGTCAAAGAAAAGGCTTGTGGAAGTTGAGTGTTAACCAAGCTCACTCACTTAATGAAAGAAATGTTGGGTGGAGCCATTATTAACTGAGCTCACTTAGTTACCAAAGGAACTTTATGAATATGTAGTGTTGATCGAGTTCACTTGGTTAACATAGAAAAATCATTTTTGAGTTAGTGTCTACTAAGAAGGGTCTACTACCAAAGGATTTTCTTGTTTCATCATATCGAGTTCAATTGATTTATCTGTTGGTTCTAACAAACTGAGAAGATGAATATTAATTATTCTAAGTTATATTATAGTTGACTTGACAACATGAAAGATATAAATATAAGGTTAGGTTGAGACTTAAAAGTGTTTGTGTGCATGGAAGATAACTGAAGATTAAGTAATACTAAGTGGAAGTGAATCAAAAGGATAAGAAAAATATCCTTGAGAAGTTGAAAAGATACATTCGATAAAGAAGGATTAAGTATACAAGCCAAAATTGAGATCTATAATAAAAAATTCAGTTGCATCTAAATTAGGTCATCTCATTATTACTCTCTAACCATTGTAGGAGTGATCTAAATCTCTTAACAGTTTTGGCTTACCGGTTATTTGTAAATCCTATAACAAGGTGTCATTTCTATTGAATTGTCTAAAGACCTCTAATGAGGCCACTCCTAACAAGGTGATTAAATCCTCTAACAAGATCACACCCAACAATGTGTTTTGTAACCTTTAATAGGGTTGGCTCCTAATAGGGCTCACTTCAAAAGAGTGAAAATAGTAACTAGTTGCAATTGGTGGTTTTTCCCAAATTGGGTTTCCATATTAAATCTTGGTGTCAAATGCGTTCATATTATTTTTCTAATGTGTTTGCACTTAAGATAAAATAATAATAATAGTTACAAATAATATCTTAAGATTTTCATGTTAAGTATTTTTTGAGCATTTTTAGTGCTTATTGAGTTACAACATTTTCTATGTGTTTGCCGAGCTTCAACAGAGTTTAGTTTTTAGAAGTTATTTTGTACTGACATCTAAGGGATCTGGGATTTATTTTTGTGGTAATTGATTCACCCCTCCCCTCTCAGCTACTCTTCTTATATTTCCAATAATTGGTATCAAAGCTTTTGGTTCTTGCAAAGAAGGTTTCAAGGACCTAAGCTAAATATTAGGATGTCTTACAGAAGAGAGATTCCCAGGTTGAACCAAGATAATTTTCTAGCATGGAAAGGATTTATGAGGTTAAATTTGGAAACTATCAGTGATTCAGGTTGTAAGTATCTTGATACTAAATACAAGACTCCTACTAGAACATTATCAGTTGAAGATATTGTTGAAAATAAAAATCATAACATCATGATGATTGATATTGGATCTGCTCTTAATTATGTTGAATTTGATGAAGTCAAAGATTGTACTATAGCTTATGATATGTGGGCTAAATTGAAAGACATCTATGGAGGATTTGATAATATAAGAAGAGCTAAAGTAGAAAGTCTTAGAAGACAATTTAATCAAATGAAAATGAGAGAAGATGAAAACATTGCAAAATATGTGGAAAGAATCAAAGCAAGTGTGAGCACAATCAAAGCATCTAGAGGAGACATCGATGAAAAAAAAATTGTGAGCAAGGTACTTAGAACCCTTCTTCCTATCTTTGAAATTAGAGTGTCTTCTATTCAAGAAATGAGATGTGACCCAAATAGCAATATAACTTTGGATGCTCTAGTTGGAAGATTGACAACTTTTGAGTTGAATAACTATGACAACTATGTTCCTAGTTCCAAAACTCTCACTCAAGAAAAAGAGTAAGAAATCAAAGGTCAATCAATTGGGAAGTGAAGAAGAAGAAGAAAGTTCAAACAATGATCTTGAAGTTGTTGAAGCCCTACTTGCAAAGAAATATTCCAAAGGCAGAGGGAAGTAAAAAGGTAAGATTCCTCTGATGTGCTTTTCTTGTGAAGAAATTGGTCACATTGCTACAAGGTGTCCAAATAGTGAAAACAAGGATGAAAATAAAAGAAATAAGTACAAAGGTAGGAAGGAATTCAAAAACTACAAGGACAAAGGTAAGTAAGCTTATCTTCTAGCTAAAGATTCTAATAACAGCGAGGATGGAATGGTATATATTGTTGTAAAAGATGAATCTAATGATGAAGGAGATGATATGGCACTTATCTCTCATGTTAGCAAAAACAATACATGGATTATTGATAGCGACTGCTCATATCATATGACTGGAGACAAAAAAAAGTTTGAGCACATGGAATATTATGATGGTGGTAGTGTAAGATTTGGAGACAATGAACCTTGTTGCATAAAAGGAAAAGGATGTATCTCATTGATCAATGAACTTATATATGATAATACTTATTGGGTTGAAGGAGTAAAGCATAATCTACTGAGTGTGTCACAGTTGAATAAGATTGGATTTAAGGAAGAAAATATGAATGGGAAGGCCAAACTACTGGATGGAAAAGAAAATTTGGTTGGATCTGGCAAACAAACAAAAGGTATCTTATTCTATCTACATCTCAATGAAAGTTTATGTTTTATTGCTCAAGTAGAAGAAAGTTAGTTATGGCACAAAAGATTATGCCATGCAAACTTTGATTATCTAGTTAAAATAAGCACAAACAAAAGAGTAAGAGGTATTCCTAGCTTGAGGAAACCTATGCAAAAATTGTCAAATTGGTAAGATGGGAAAAACTAGTTTCAAAAGCAAGAACTATCATTCTGAAGAATTCTTAGAGCTTGTGCATACAAACTATTGGAATAGAGAGTTACACTAAAGATAAGCTTTTCATTCTTTTTGTTGATGACTATTCTAGAATGATGATTATAATGTATCTAAAAGAAAAATTAGAAGCTTTTCAAGAATTTAAGTGGCATGTGGCAAGAGTAGAAAAAGAAACTGGAAACAAATTGAAATGTTTGAGATCAGATAGAGGTGGTGAATTCATTTCCAATGAATTCAATGAATTATATGTTGAAAAAGGAATTAGAAGACAAGCATCAACCCATGGTATACCTCAGTAGAATAGTATTGCTAAAAGAGGGAACACATTAATCATGGATTATGCAAGAACATTGATGATAGAAAATAATGTTGCAATCAAATGACGAAAGGAAGCAATCAACACTACAATACATACCTTAAACATAGTATAGTTGAAGAAAGACTCAAATCAAATTCCTTATGAACTATGTTATGGCTACAAACCTAATGTAAGTTACTTGAAAGAATCTAGAAAAGGTAAATTTGATGTCAAAGGTAATGAAGGCATATTTCTAGGATACTCCTATAGAAGTAAAGCTTATAAATGTTTGAATTTGTCTACTCATAAAAAGTCATCAAAAGTGCACATGTGAGAATTGATGAGTTTTTAGAAAAGAGTGAAGAAGAAAGAAAAAAGGAGCCTGAGGATTATAGAAGATTTGTTTACTCTGAACTTGATACCTTGCCAAATCTATCTGGTAGAAAAGAGGCTTCACCTCCTAAGTCCCCAAAATCTCCAACAGTTATCGAGTCATAGACAGTACAACCTGAGTCACAGTCTAAAGGACCCAAGTCACAATCAAAGGTTACTGAGCTATTACTAGAGTAAACTAAATTAGATGGACTCGAGTCACAGACAATGGGACCTGAGCTTAATACTAAAGTTCATAAAGAAATCAGTAAAATGAACTCCAAATCCAAAGAACCTATGTTAGCAAGATATGTCAGAAAGCATCATGCACCTGATTAGATCATTCAAAAAAAATCAAATGGAACAATGAGAAGAAACAAATTGAAAGGCACATGTTTACTTGGTGAATTTGAACCTAAAAATGTTAAAGATGCTTTGGATAATGAAAGTTGGATTGAAGAAATGAATCAAGAAATAGAATAGATTAAGAAGAATAAAACTTGGGCTCTTGTTCCTAGACCCAAGGATTAAAATGTAATTGCACTAAGTGGGTATTTAGAAATAAGCTAGATGAAAATGGAAAACTTTTTAGAAACAAAGAAAGGTTGGTATGTAAAGGCTTTTCTCAAGAAGAAGATATTGACTATGGTGAAACTTTTTCTCCTATTGCAAGATTAGAAGGTGTTAGAACTTTACTAGCATATGTAGCTCATAGAGGATTTAAAGTTTATCAAATGGATGTAAAATCTACATTCTTGAATGGAATTCTTGATGAGGAAGTCCACATTGAATAACTTGAAGGATTTTTAGATCCTAGCAAAAGAGACATGGTTTGCAAATTACACAAGGCATTATATGGTCTCAAGCAAGCTCCCATAGCTTGGTATGAAAGATTCCATTACTACTTGGTACAAATTAGTTTTCAAAGAACAAATGATAACAATAGTCTATATATCAAAGAAGGACCAGACAAAAAGATTGTATTGCAAAAATATTCATTGATGATACTTTATTCACAAGAAATGATGACTTATGCAAGGCATTTTTAGAAGAAATGAGTAAAGAATTTGAAATTTATATGTTTGGAGAGATAAAATTCTTTGTTGGATTGTAGATCCAATAGAAGAAAGATGGTATCTACATTACTCAATTTAAATATATCAAGGAGATACTAAAGAAATTTGGAATGGAAGATTCAAGACCAATTGGAACCCCTATGTATATTGGACATAAACTTTCCAAAAATGATGATTCCAAAGAGTTAGATCATACCACATATAGATCAATGATTGAAAAATTATAATATGTAGTGCATACAAGGCTTGATATTGCATTAGTAGTCAGTATGGTGGCAAGATTCTCGACAAATCCCAAAGAAAATCACATGATGAAAGTCAAAAGAATAATGAGATATCAGATAGGTACTAAAGAATACAATTTATGCTACAAAATAAGAGGTGATTTGCATTTAAAAGTATTCATAGATACTGATTGGGCAAGAAGTATTGATGATAGAAAAAGCACCAGTGGTGGAGCATTCTTTCTTGGTAAAAGACTAGTGTCTTGAACAAGCAAGAAACATAATTGTATCTCTCAGTCCACAACAAAGGCAGAATATGTGGCAACAACAGTCAATTGTTCTAATATTGTTTTTTTCAAACAACTATTGGCAGGTATGAAGATAGTGATAAAGGATCTAGTAGTTATATATTGTGATAACGCCAGTGAAATCAATATATCAAAGAATCCAGTGATGAATACCAAAACAAAACACATTTCTATAAAATATCATTTCTTAAGAGAATTGGTACAAGATAAAGAAGTAAGGTTGGAATATGTGAATAAAAAAGAACAAATTGTAGACATATTCACCAAGAAATTACCTAAGGATGCATTTATGTATTTAAGAGGTAAGCTAGGGGTCATTCCCCTATTTGAAGCTCACTAAATGAAGTTTAGTGATGCATCAACCTATGCATGTTTAAGATCAATCAGCTAGTGCAAAATTGACAAGGACATATTGCAAAAGAATCAATACTTGAGGTATATTGATATTCACTAAATATTATCTTTGGAATGAGATATCAAAGAGGGAAATTTTGTTATCATATCTCATAGAAATTTTGTAATTAGAAAGAGAAAGATATGTAAAAAGCGAGAATGAACTTGGCAGAAGGAGTTGTAGCAAACAAAAATTTTCTGACAGAGGGAGAAACTAAAGATAATAAGAGTTCACACTAATAGAGAGAGTTCTCATGGATGAGATTTAGAATAAAACTAAGGACAATTCCTTACTTTATTCTTGCTTTAAAAATTTCTTCTATGCACATATATTGGTGTATATAGGGTTATGAATAGTCAACTTGTGGCTATATTAATCCATAATTAAGTCATGTTATCATTATTATATTATTATTTAGATAGCTAGGTCAGGCTAGGTGTTATGTAGGGTTTTTTCTATTCAACCTAATCATAATTAGGTATATATAGGAGGTTGTGAGTCTGATTTCAACATCATATTGTGAAGTGTGTTCTCATTGGAGATATTTGGAGGTTGCCCCCTCCAAGTGGCCAATTACTCTCAGTTATCATCAAGTAATTATATAATATTTCATATTATTTCTTCTATTGTGCAAGCTATTTCATTACAAGTAGTATCAGAGCATGATCTTGGCACCATAGACGCAAAAGGTTTTCTCAACATTGGGGCAATTTTGGGAAGAGCATAACTTTCAAATTTTGGCAATTTTTTCAAATATTTTTAAAGAGTTTTTGAAGACCATATTAAAGAAGCTATATTCAAAAATTCAAAGGAATTGGAGAAAATTTGAGCAAATTATTGCAAAATTACTATTTCTACACAATATATTGAGATCTTCATATCTCTCACATCCTACCGAATTGGAGTATAAATTTCATTGGGTTTTTGAATACATATTAGAGGAGCCTAAATTTAAAATTGTGGAGAAATTAAAGAAAAAATAATTAAGATATTGCAAAACTAGAAAAATTCTCTCTCAAGGGAGTAAATTTTCCATTAAAAAAAGGATTTTCTTCCGAGTAAGGGTATCTTGGCCCTAGTAAGTTATAGTAAAAAATAAATAAATAAATTAGAGAATTTACATTTCATTTGTGTTATTTATTTAAAAAATATTGGTTTCCATCATGACGAGGCCTTAAACAACAGGTAAAAAGAATGCTACCACATTGGGGAAATTCTCAAATCGAGATTGAGAAACAGTAGAGGATAGTAATCCCATTGAGGAACTAAGTAAGTTCAAGGAAGAGGTTAAGAGGGATATGTGTGACCTACGAGGAGATATATCAGATATACAAAGAATGTTAAGCACGTATATGAATGAAACAAGGAAGGAGCTCTCAAGAAATCAAGGTGAAACCTTCAAATTGACTAATAACAAAATTTTTTTTATTAATCCTACTGGATGTAGGAATTTTTTCCAAAGGTGGATATGCACAAATTTCATGGCAAGGATCCTCTAACATGGATAAATCAAATGGAGAATTTTTTTGAAGTACATCAAATCCCATATGGACAAAAGGTCACAATAGCTTCCTTATATCTAGAACTAGATCAATTCATTTGGTATCATTGGCTTTGTACTCATAGGAGAAAAAGGGTCTTGCTATATCATGGTCAATTTTTATTGAAGAACTCCAAGCACAATATAGCAATAGGGTGATAGGAAACTTCTTTGGCCAACTTACAAAGCTTCAACAAATAGGATCAGTAAAGGATTATATTCAAAAATTCCAAAATCTATCCTTAAGAGTTGATATAATTATAGAGGAGAACTTGAATGATTTATTCTTGGGTGGTCTCAAGCATCACATTCAACATGAGGTACACATGTTTTTCACCAACTCAGTAAATGAGTCTTTTATATTGGCACGCAGGGTAGAGGAGAAGTTCTTGTTATTCCTAGAAAGCAAGGGACTAATATGAAAAGAGAAAAAGGGTATTCAACACCTTCTCTTCCTCAACCTACTAGGTTGAATCCATAAAAAAATGAGGAGAAAAGAGCAAAAGGGTTGTGTTTCAATTGTGATAGAAAATATAGTTGAGGACATAAATGTAGTGAAAAGAAATTGTTCTATATTGTGTTGGAAATGATTGAAAAGATCATGAATGAAGAATAATGGAACTGGTAAAGAATGTTTTCAATCATTGTTTTGTCATTGATGTCAAACTTGCTACTTATAGGAATGAAAATTTCTTAAGTGATCCAAATACTATCAATTGGTTGATTGTCAAGGAGCTGGCAATCAATAAGATGTAACTAGAGTACCTAGAGAAAGGTTGAAGTTATGATGTAGTAATGAAGTATAAGGATCAGCTAAGCCATTGACGAAATAGTGTATTGATGACATACTCTAAGAGGATAGACACACTAAGACACAACAAAGATGTAAGGTTTAACTAAGTAATTTGTAAAGCCTAACTAAGTTCATTGGAGAGAGTCGAGCAAGCTAGTTAGAGTCGAACAGATTCTCATTTGAAGCCAAGAAAGTTCAACTTTAGTATGTGCTGAGTGATCTTCAGGTGCCGAGTGACTTCAGGTGCCAAGCATGATACAAAAGCCGAGTGATATTTAAGTGCCGAGCAAAGAAAAAATGCTATAGGTGCTGAGCGCCAGTAAAATAACAGTAGAAATCGAGTAACACAGAAGGAGCCAAGCATTAGTAAACCAATGATGCTGAGTTGTTGCATTATTTGTTAAGTCAAAGATTCGCCAGATCAGCAGCGATAAAGTTTGTTACATCAAATTTTGTGAATTAGTTGGATGATAAGGATGATGAGTAGATGTCACAGAATTTTATGTAAACCATGCAAATCAATTCAAGGTGAATGTTAATGGATTTATCATGAAGTTTCTAGAAGAAACAATTTGGAGGGAAAATAATACCATTTTATCAAAGATCAAATTAAGATTTGAGCAGGAAATGAAGAATAGAACTTCTTTATAAGAAGTTACAGGTCAAAGATCAAATGCAAATGTATGAGAGGGAGTTGGTCATAAGTGTGGTCGTGTGAAGAAGCCAAGAGGAGTAAGAACAGAGCATCAAGACTTTGATCTGATCAAGTGATCATGGAGTGCATTGGCATAACAGGTGGAAGAACTCAAGGAGATAGATCTTGAAGGGTGAAAAAGCTATCAACACTACAAGGAAGGAAAGCCAAGAAAAGAAAAGAATTGAGCAACAATCTAAAATCTGGAAGGTTGAAGTTGCAATCTATATCAGGTCAAAACCATTCTAATACTTTCTTACCATTGTATTAGACATTGAAACCCTACATTGCTAGGTTAGCTTAACAGCTAGGTGGATAAGCCTCAGGAAAAGGATAAAGAGATCCCCAAGAGAAGGATAAAGAGATCCTTAGGAGAAGGATAAAGAGATAATTAGGAGGAGGATAGGAGATCCTTAGAGAGGGATGAAAGATTCTTTTGAGAAGGTGACTCTAAATCCCATGAACTTGGGTGAGCCTAATAGCTCTATGTAAATCCTTTAATAGGGTAACATTCTAAGTTGAATGTTCTTAAGTCCTCTAATAGGGCACACTCCTAATAGGGTGTAGAAATCCTTTAACAAGGTCACATTTAACATTGTGTTGTACTAGCCTTTAATAGGGCAGGCCTTTAACAGGGAAGACCATCAGAAGTGGTTGAAATCAATTGCACAGTTATTTTGTGGGTATCATCCCCACCCCAGTTTTACCTTCTTATTCCTAGAGGGTTTCTGGGTCATCAAAATCCTTAGTGTTATGGTGTGATGCATGTTTTCTTTCATGGTTGTTTAATGTTTAATTGCATGCATGATAATTTTAGTTATGTGCCATTAAGGATTAGAAAAAAAAGTTGTATTGGACATCATTGGACCTTGGATAACTGATTCACCCCCCCTCTCAATTATTCTAAGAGAATTCTAACATATTGAAGGTCCAAGTGAGGAAGAAGAAGATGAGCCAATATCAAATGAGGATAGGGAGTCAGGTGAGGAATCCCATGATTCTCAAACAATCATTTCTTGTGATGCACTTTCAAGTTTTAGTGCACCACAAACTCTCAAGGTAGTAGGTTTCTTAAAGAAGTAGAAAGTAATAGTGGTGATCAACTTAGGTAGTACTCATAATTTCATCAACAAAAAGTTAGCAACTCTTCTAAATTGTTTTATATATCTAGCCCCAGAGTTTCAAGTTTTTATTGTAGATGGGGGTAAAGTTAGTTGTTCAAGGTAGTGTCATAGAGTCAAATTATCCATGGGAGATTATCAACCTGATAACCCAATGTATGCAATATCCATGGGTGCAACAGATATTGTTTTGGGAGTACAATGGCTTACTACATTGGGAACAATTGAGATGAACTTCCAAGAACTATTCATGCAATTTCAATTAAAAGGAAAGGTAATGGAACTAAGGGGATTGAAGGAAAAATCCCCACAGATGGTAAGCTCTCATCAAATGAAAAAATTTCTTAAGAAAGGTGTGGATGGATTTGTGGCCCAACTATATTCATTAGAAGTCTCTCAATCTAATGCTCTTGCTCATCTAGATTTACAAGTAATAATTGATCGTCACTTAGTGATTCTTGGAGATATGCCTAAAGGAATTCCTGCTAAGAGGGATCATGACCATGCCATACAACTAGTTCCATGGAGCCAGCCACCAAACCTCAAGCCTTATAGGTACCCACACATACAAAAAAGTGATAGAAAAATTGTTGAGAAAATGCTAGAGGTAGGAATTATTAGGGATAGATAAAGTTCTTACTCGTCACCTATTGTGTTGGTGCGTAAGAAGGATGAAACTTGGTGCATGTGTCTAGATCATAGAGTGCTCAACAAGTACACCATTAAAGATAAGTTTCATATTCCACTCATCGTTGATATCCTAGATAAATTAAATGGAGCTAAGTTAGATCTTAGATTGGGTTATCACCAAATTCAAATTAAGGAGGAAGATATTTGTAAGACAATATTTTGAACTCATGAGGGTCATTATGAATTTTTGGTGATGCCATTTGGTCTTACAAATGCACCATCTACATTCCAAATTTTGATGAATTCCATTTTTAAAAAGTTCTTGAGAAAGTTTGTGTTAGTATTTTTTAATGATATATTAATTTATAGCAAGACTTGGGAAGAACATTTGTAGCATGTAGATCAAGCATTACAATTACTTGAGGATCATCAATTCTATGCTAAACCATCCAAGTGTTCTTTCGGTCTTAAGGAGGTGGAGTATTTGGGACACATAGTTTCACATGAAGGAGAAAAGGTGGAGCCTAACAAAATTAAGGTTTTCATAGAATGGCCTATTCCAAAAACTATTTAAGAAGCTAAGGGGTTTCTTGGGATTGATAGGATACTATAGAAGATTTGTGAAGAATTATGGTCATACAGCAACACCCCTTACCACTCTATTGAAGAAGGATTCCTTTCATTGGAATGAATCTGCTAATGTATCATTTGAGCAATTGAAGAAGGCTATGTGTACAACTCCAATGCTTACCACTCCAGACTTCACCATGGAATTCATGGTGGAATGTGATGCTTCTAGAAATAGGATAGGAGCAATTCTCATGCAAGAAGGTCAACCAATTTCTTTTGAGAGTCATCAATTAAAAGGTAAAAATCAACTAAAACCTATTTATGAGAAGGAAATTCTAGCAATCCTTCATGTAGTAAAAAAATGGAGGCCTTATTTAATGGGTTGACACTTCAAGGTTAAGATAGATCATGAAGGCCTAAAATATTTTTTGGAACAAAGACTATCATCAGAAGAGCAACAAAAATGGGTCACTAAGATGTTGGGATATGACTTTGAAATTGTATACAAGAAAGGGAAGGAAAATATTATGGTCAATGCACTTTCTAGGAAGGATGAGCAAGATGAAGCCATATTGTGTGTTCTTTCAATATTACAAGAAAATTGGGTGGTAGAAGCCAAAGAAGACTGGAAAAATGATGTTACAACAAGTAATCTCATCCATCAAATAAAAATTGACCCTAGTAGTTCAGATAAGTTTTGATTAAAGAGGGTTATTCTTTGGTATAAAAATAATTTATATCTCTGCAATAATTCCACTCTTAAACGCAAGATTCTCAAAGAGCTACATGAGTTCCCAATTGGTGGTCATTTAGGATTTTTGAAGACATATCATCGGGTCAAGAAAGATTTTTTTTGGGAAGGGCTAAAAGGTGATGTTCAAATTTTTTTGGCTGAATGTTTGGTTTTTCAAAGAAATAAGGGGGAAATAATTAAGACACTAGGTCTCTTGCAGGCTTTATCTATTCCTAGCCAATGTTGGGAAGAGGTATCCATGGACATCATCACAAGGCTTCCCAAATCTAAAGATCACAATGTCATCATGGTAGTATTTGACCACCTCACTAAATATGCACATTTCATTGCATTATCACATCCTTTTACAACAAGTATAGTGGCAAAAATTTTCTCGAAGCATATCCAAAAGCTACATGGTACACCTAAGGTTATTGTTAGTGATCATGGTCCTATATTTACTAGTCACTTTTGGAAAGGTTTATTCTCATGTTTGGGTACTTAATTGGCTCATAGTTCTTCATACCATCCTCAATCAAATGGGAAAATTAAGGTTGTTAATAAATGTTTGGAAGGATATTTATGTTGTTTCACTTTAGAAAAATAATCTCAATGGGTAGATTGGCTACCTCTTGCAGAATGGTGGTACAATACTTCTTTTCATAGCTCATAAAAAATGTCTCCATTTTTGGCACTTTATGGATATCATCCTCCTTCCATCATATCACCATTAAAGGTGTCACCAAAAGTTTAGGAAATAGAGGACCACTTGCTTCAAGACTTAAGGAGAATTTAGCTATGGTATAGAATCAAATGAAACAACAAGAGGACTAACATCATAGTGAAAGAAATTTTGAAGTTGGGGACTGGGTCTTTTTGAGATTACAACCTTATAAAAAAATCTCAATGAAGAAAAAAAAAAGAATAATAAGTTCGCTCCAAGATATTATGGACCATACCAAATCATGCAAAAGATTGGTAGTGTTTCCTACAAGCTTGAGTTGCCACCAACAACACAAATACATCCAATTTTTCATGTTTCTTGTTTGAAGAAGGTAATTGGGTAGAATATTCCTACTCAAATAGTACTACCAAAACTTTATGAAGAAGGAAGAATGATTTTGGAACTAGAATGAATTCTTCAAACATGCACAAAGAAGCTGAGGAACAAAACTTTGACTTACTATCTCATCCAATGGAAGAACTTACTAGTTGAAGAGGCCACATGGGAGGATGAGGAGTTTATTCAAAAGAATCTACACTTGGTTAGCATTGAAGATAATGCTTCTTTCAATAGAGGGGGCATGCTACACCATTAATATTGGTGTATATAGGGTTATGAATAGTCAACTTATGGCTATCCTTATCCTTAATTAAGTCATGTTATTATTATAATATTATTATTTAGATAGGTAGGTCAGCATAGGTATTATGTAGGGTTGTGTCTATTCAACCTAAGCATAATTAGGTATATATAGGAGGTTGTGAGCCTTATTTTAACATCATATTGTGAAATTTGTTCTCATTGAAGATATTTGGATGTTGCCCCCTCGAAGTGGCCTATTACTCTCAATTATCATCAAGTAATTATATAATATTTCATATTATTTCTTCTATTGTGCAAGTTATTTCATTACAATTTCATTGTATTATGATATGTTGTATTGCTATCAATGCCAAAGAGGGAGATTGTTGGAACAATTAATCAAATTGTGTATTGTCTTTGATGTTACACAAAATGTGATATCATCACTAGTCAGTGTATGTCAAGCTCACTTGGGCATTGAAGACAGTTTTCTATGTTTGTCGAGCATTCTACACTTTACCTAGTTCAGAAGATAGTATCCACTGAGTTCACTCGGGCATCAAAGAAAAAGCTTGTGGAAGTTAAGTGTTAATTGAGCTCACTCAGTTATTGAAAGAAATGTTAGTTGGAACCAAAGCTAACCAAGCTCACTCGGTTACTAAAGGAACTTTGTGAATATGTAGTGTTGACCGAGTTCACTTGATTAACACAAAAAAACATTTTTGAGTTAGTGTCTACCGTGCAAGGTCAGCTAACAAAGGATTTTGTTATTTTGGCATATTAAGTTCAATTGATTTATCTGTTGGTTCTAGCTAACTAAGAAGATTAATAGTATTTATTCTAAGTTATATTCTAGAAAACTTGACAACATGAAAGATATAAATATAAGTTCAAGTTGAGAATTAAAAGTGTGTGTGCATGGAATATAATTGAAGATAAAATGATGCTAAGAGGACGCGAATCAGAAGGATAAGCCAAATATCCTTGAGAAGCTAAAAAGACACATTTGATCAAGAAGGATCAAGTATACAAGCCAAAATTGAGATCTATAATCAGCAATTCAATTGCATCCAAATTAGGTCATCTCATTATTAATCTCTAACCATTGTAGCAGTGATCAAAATCTCTTAACAGAGTTGGCTTAACAACTATTTCTAAATCCTCTAACAACTTGGCATTTCTATTGAATTGTTTAAAGACCTCTAACAAGGCCACTCCTAACAAGGTTATTAAATCCTCTAATAGGGTCACACCTAACAATGTGTTTTTTAATCTTTAATAGGGTTGGTTCTTAACAGGGCTTGCCTTAGAAGAGTGAAAAAATAGTAACTAGTTATAATTGGTGGTTTTTCCCAAATTGGGTTTCCACATTAAATCTTGGTGTCAAATTTGTTGATGTTATTTTTCTTATGTGTTTTCACCTAAGATAAAATAATAATAATAATTATAGATAATACCTTAATATTTGCATGTTAAGTATTTGCTGAGCATTTTTAGTGCTTACCAAGTTACAACATTTTTTGTGTGTTTGCCAAGCTTCAACAGAGTTCAGCTTTTAGAAGTTATTTTATACTAAAATCTAAGGGATTTGGGATTTATTTTTGTGATAATTGATTTACCCCTCCCCTCTCAGATACTCTTCTTATATTTCCAACACCTCCTTCCCTATAAAGTGTCATACTACTCTAATTTTTTCCTTAATTTTTTTATTGATAAAAAGAAAATATTACTAGGAAATATGAACACAAGCAATTAGAAATATAATTTTTTTAAAAAAAAAAAAAATTATTAGGAAAGTTCTCGAAGAATAGAATTAGTTAGATTTGTATGAAACTTTCCCTATTTTCGAGAAGTAGACTAATAGGAAAAACTAGATTGAAAATATTAATCAACACCATAAATGACAGGGACTAATAAAATCTAATAGTTGGTTTATACCCTATCATAGGGACTAATAAAATCTAATAGTTGGTTTATAGCCTATGACCTAATGAACAAAGGAGAAATAACAAGAAACTAATTTAATTCATGTCAACTTATAATTTTTACACCAAACATTGATGAAATAATTTGATAAATGATAAACAAACACACACTATTCCTTTAATTTACTCTGGATGTTGTTGACTAGTAGTAAAAAAAAACTAAAAAATATATACCTAATCTAATAAGAAAATATCATTTAATCAATTTACAGAAATATTTTGTCAAGAGGAACATGGAAAAACCTAGTGGTAATGTCTGATTATTAAAGTTTCCTACCCTCTCAAAACTTGTGATTCCCTCGAGCATTCTAGCTTTCAATCCATTATTTCAAGATTTAACCCTAGGATTTATTATAGTCTCCCTCTTGACATCTATTTTCCTATTACCATACCACTACTTTATTTCAAGATTTAAGGGAAAACACTCGAGTTGCTTCATTTTCTTAGTCAAACTTTCAAATATATTTATTATTTTGGTAAAAGAATTCTTAAAAAACTAAAGTTAAAGTAGAGTATTGTTCTATTGATATTCTTTTAAAATTTAATTTAATTCATTGAATGATTTATTAAATCTCAAATATAGCATTAACTTTTCTTTTCTTTCATTTATACAATTTTTTTATCAATATAATAAGGATAAAAAATATTTAAATCATCTAATTGAATAATTTTATAAATTCACACATGCAAAAATGAGAATTGATGTTCAAAAATGAAACATCAAACAAGGCTAAGTGGTATGTGCAAGATACCCCACTTTTCCAATCTCACCCTTACTAAGGCACTAGCCTCCTTTACCTCAACCACACTATCACATTCAATCAAGCCTGTAAAAACATCTCAATACACTCAAGATTTTATCAATAGATTAATCCATAGGACCAAAATAAAATTTAAATTACATAAATTTCATCAAAACAATAATCAATTCATCATTTACATGTAATATATTTCAAAGTAAATCATCAACACTATAACTTTATGACATATGCTAATCATCATTGTAGGATCAAAAATTTCATCATGACATAAAATAAAAGTATGCCATAATCAATCCATAAAATTATTAATCATGTCTAAAAGTAATCATAATAACTTGGGGGAAAAAGGAACTAGCCAAGTCAACAAAAGTCATAATATCACCAATATATAACAATATCTTAATAGATTGTATTATGACTAATCATAAATGGGGATGCTCATGAAATATATTTGTCTATAAATGTGTAAGAGATAGGTTGACTTCTAAAAGTCACATGTGTAAAATGTAAAAGGAGTGTGAAATTGACATTCATAAGAGGTGATGAAAAATTTTATTCCTACATGTGTCAGCAAGATATGCGTAGCTTATGAAAGTGACATGGGTAAGAGTTATGGTGGATTGAAATGTCACATGTGTAGGTAGAGGGACTATTTAAATGACATGTGTAATGGGTAGGGTGGTGTAGAAAGTGAAATTTAATTTTCACACATGTGTGGGTCAAAGAAAGGTAGGGATAATTGTTGAATGACTTGACACAATTCTAATCTTGGTCAATGTGAAGAGATTCGAGTGCTAGGATTGAGTGCACACAAATTGAGATGAGGTGGAATTGAATAATTATAAAAATGGAAAGGATGATTAATCATCTTAATGTTAGAAATTAAAAATTCCACCAACATAATTGATACAAGGTGTGAATTAGTTATGTTTCAATTATAGCTTAAATCCAACTTTAAATACTAAAATAGTGATCAATGTCAAGAGATAAAACATACCTAATGACACAATGATTTGTTAACTAGGGGAAACCCTTGATCAGAGGAAAAACCTCGATGGTGATGGAGCCCATAATATGATGTACTCATATATAAGTTATTTGTAAAAGGATGTGACCCTATTAGGATAAAATTATAATATAATCATAATATTAGTCCCTTTTAGGAGACTTTGAACCCTTATTGGAAGGTTCTAGCATTGTTAGGAGCAATAAAGAAGACAAATAAACCTTCTATACAAATTTCTTCAATAATTGTTATACAACAAATTTGTAGGATAACAAATCCAACTGATGAACTAACCAAACTTACAAATCAATTTCCAATATAGTTCCTTTGAATTTATCAAACTAACATCCACATAATATTTTTCTTTGATCTAATCAAATTCACATCCTTTGACCACATCCACATCAATACAATACAATGTGATGCTAAAACTAAGGAAAACATCTTTCCTTTATACCTTATCCTAACAACTAATTAGGTAATCCTTTTGAGATTCCCCAACATGTACTATCAATTACATATGATGCATTTAAGATATTATATTAAAGTTCCACATGCTACAATATACTTTACAACATCAAAAATAATTCCATACGCAAGGGTTAGCTCCTAGTGAACATATATCACATTACACTTAAGTGACCTCCACACAATGATCTTCAAGATGTGATAACATAAAAATATCATCACAAACATATTTTCAACCATAATCTAAGGTTTCTCACCTTAATGTCATCTCACTCATTAGATACAATCCAAATATTAGCAATTTATTTTCTACACGCTGGTATACTACTAGTCTTAAACAAATAATTTTTAACTCAACCAATTCTTCATATAAATATACACGAGCATAGATGTAGTATTTGAACCCATTCATAAACATGATCCTAATCTCACATAGCTTAACCTATCATATCCCAACTTTGATGACCAATACAACTTCTGTGATGTACATAATCTATGTCTCTTATGAACACAAACATATATATGTTGACACCATTGAAAAACTTATCATCGGTGCAACATATAAACATGATATCCAAGTTCCAACCACTAAATAGTCTATGCACCCTTAATCCTAAAAACCTCTCCCATTGGCATTGATGGAAACATATGATGAAAAAAAATCAACCCAAAAATAAATACTACTCTCTAAAAAATCTCTCCAAAAGTAAAACATCATTTGAATACAATCTTCTAAATATCCTCAACATTTTACAACAACATACATATGCTATACATTATCTTCCCCATAAGTATTACTCTCTCCTATACACATATGATTTTTTTCATGTATGAGTTTCCCCCATCGACATAAATAACAAAGGTCTCAACATGTCACTTTAAGAATCTAAAGTGCTCTTATTACTTTCCCTACACTAGATCAAGCCAATAAATCCAAGTGCC
Source organism: Cupressus sempervirens (assembly GCA_028749045.1). Lineage (NCBI taxonomy): Eukaryota > Viridiplantae > Streptophyta > Pinopsida > Cupressales > Cupressaceae > Cupressus > Cupressus sempervirens. The sequence goes on from CM053790.1 coordinate 520,692,411, forward strand.
AACAAATATTATTATACCAAAACACTACTCAATAGTTCTTAAATTAAATTTTCCCAAATCAACTACTCCCCCATAGGAGAAGCATGAAGCATCTAGCCCAAATGTATGATTGGTTCTCTGATGGTATTGGACTGATACAATTATGCATCAATTACTATGAATCAAGTGGGGTGGTTACCTTGAGCATACGTCTATAGTACTCGAATGTATCCTTAACCAATTTTTTAGTAAAGATGTCTTCTATTTTTTCTTTTTTACTAACATATGTTCCAATCTCGTTTCTTTTTTTGTTACCTTCTCTCTCAAAAAATGATACTTTATAGAAATGTGTTTTGTATTTGAGTGTAAAACTATATTCTTTGACATGCTTACTGTACTTGTATTATTAAAATGAATAATAATATGTTTTAGATATTCAATACTTATATCCTTCACCATTGCTTCAAATGTATGATCTAATTACAATTTTTTTTTTTCCCTTTTGATGTAGATTGTGAAATACAATACTATTTCTTTCTTATCCAAGAAACCAATCTTCCTCCTAGAAAGAATGCACCACCACTTGTTCTCTTTCTATCATCAATATTATCTTCCCAATCAACATTAGTGTATTTACATAGAATAAAATTGTGGGTTCTATCATACCATAACCCAAAATATGATTTTCCCTTCAAATATCTAAATCTCATTTTCACTGCTACTAAATATGTCTCTTTAGGGTCTTCTTGAAATCATATAATAATTCCAACTTCATTTTCTATGTCTAGCCTTATGTGAGTTAGATATTGCAATCCTCCTATCATTTCTCTATACCTTTTTTGCATAGCACTAGGAGATTCATCCTTATGGCTTACAATTCTCCAATCCAAATCTTGTCAAAATATCTTTAAGATACTTGGTCTATGATATGAAAATTCCATCTTTATTTACAATGTCTTGAGAAATATTTCATTTCACCAATCCTAGAAATTTCAAATTAATTCTTTATTTATTCATAAAAAATTCCACTAGCCTCATTATTGGCTCCAAAGATAATATCATCAACAAATACTACAATGATTAGTAATCCATCAAATTTTTTCCTTACCAACATGTTATTGTTTGCATTATTTTTCTTGAACCCCAAACTTAATAAATTCTTTTCCAATCTTGTTTACCATGCTCTAGGTGTCTATTTTTGTCCATATAATACCTTCTTAAATCTACAAATCATGTATTTTCCCTTAGTGAGCTGAAAACCACCATGTAGTTTAATGTAGATTTCTTCTTCCTTAAGTTCATCATTCAAAAATGTTGACTTAACATCCATCTAGTATACCTTGAAGTTCTTGTTTGATGCATGTGTTGAGAAAATTATTGCTACTTCTAATCTTGCAACAAGGGAAAATATTTCTTCAAAATCAATTTCTTGTTGTTGTGAGTATCCTTTGCAAACCAATCTTTCTTTGTTTACTACTACTTCACCTTTCTCATTCATCTTGTTCCTAAATACCCATTTTGCCAATATCAGTCTTGTCTTTAGGCCTGGGGACTAATTCCTTAGTCTTTTTCTTCTCTATCTAATCAAGTTATTCTATCATATCTTTTATCTAGTATTCATCTTTGCATACTTCATCTACTTTCTTAGGTTCAATTTGTGATATCAAACAAAATTCTTCTATTTCCTTATTCCTCATCAATACTCTTTTGTTTGTACTACCAATTATATGTTTCTCATGGTGATTCCTTGCAACATATATTGGTTTTCTTTTCTCTTGTCTAGGATCTAGTTTAGGTTCTTCTCTATGTTCCTCAATCTACACCTTTATACCATTACCCATCTCAAATAATTTTTCATGTTTTAAAATGCAATTTGGACTATCAACTATTATTTTGAATGCTTGATTAGAACATCTATATGCTTTTCTCTTTAAAGAATATCAAAAAATATAAACCCTCATCACTTCTAGGATCAAATCTACCTATGTCATCTTCTCTCTTGATATAGCATTTTATTTCAAATATTCTAAAGCATCTCCAAATAGAATTATGTCCAAACCAAAGTTCATAAGGTGCCTTACTAGTGCCTTGTTTGATTGGAGCTATGTTCGTAGTGTTTGCATTAAAAACTAGTATGCCAAGAATATGAAGAAAAAGATAAGCATTCACAAATTAAGATCCAAACAAACAAATATATTAACCAAAATAAAACCCAATTCAAAGAATACAAACCTTAATACCTCTAAAGCTTCCTTGATGCATACATGTAGTCATAACTATTGATGTGTTCTCAATGTTGTACTCAATGTGATAACAATGGATGAAAATAGATGGATGCTTGAGAATTTAAATATAGAAAATAAATTTTTTTATAGTAGTTAGCTCTCAAAATGGTATAGTAATTTGACTCAAAAGGTGGATGATTTGTGAGGAGAAAAGGGTTCAATATATAGGCAATTGGATGAGGAGGAGATAAGAATTCTTGATGGATAGTTAACTAAGTGAGGTGTGAGATAGCTTCAGTTGACTGGGATAAGTATAGGAGGTGGCCTTATGTACTTAGAGGTGAAAGAGGGAGATGTGGCATGTGAGTGGACTTAGGCTTTGATTCAAGTGTCTTTAATCATGCCTTGAATTGTGTAAGTGATATGGAGAGGTATTTTATACATGGCTGAGGGGGTGATGTGTCTTAATTAAGATGGGTGAGGTGGATCATTTGACTAGATGATGTGGATGTTAGATGCATTTGTTAGAAAAAGGTTATTGGAGGAGTTTAATTAAATAAAATAATTATTTAATTAAATGGTGAATTATTGGTGCATGAGCTATATTTGGCTAACTACTAGGTTGAAGGGTGAGTTTGTAATTGGAGGGATCTAATTAATTTAATAGAGAGGGGATTGGGATTAAATTAAATGGGTTATACATTTATTTAATTTAATAGAGGAAGGGGGATTTGGTTAATAAATTAGACTATTGGTTGTCATTTAATTTATTAATTTAAATATAATTAATTAATTAAATTAATTAATGAGGGGATACTATTAAATGAATTAAGTATCAAATACTTAATTAAAATATACCTTAGAAGAAATATATGTGATTAGGTATTTATGTCATCATATTTATGTGTCTACATTTTAACCCTCTTCAACATAGTTTTGGTAGAACATTAGTTTGAAGATGTTTTTATATAATTGATGACACAAAGAATATTTTTAAGAAAAAATTTTTGCAGTCCTAAAAGGAGTGTACTATGTGATGCCCCCTCAAGAAGGTGGTAGGGAGAGAAAATGAGGTTCAATGACATCTCAAAAAGTAAGAAAATTAGGGTGAAAAGGATGATGTACAAAGGATAAAAGAGGTTTAAAGTGGCTCATACTCTCACTGAGAGAGTATGATACAAAGGGAGATTAATTCTACAACTTAGATAGATTTTAGAGATAGGGAGGAGTGCATGAGGGATGTATGGGGAAATTTTCTTTTAAATTGGACCCTTGATATAGGAGTTGGTGAATGGGTGAAATTTTGGAAACTTGTAGGATCTTTATGGGATTTTTTGATAGGGTTCAAGTTAGGATTGATTATGATAGGATGATTTTGATAAGGGTAAATAAAATCTCTTTTTTGTTTCCTTTTTGTGAATGGGGGGATGTGATGGAATCTATTTAAAGCTTGCACATTGCATTCTCTATAAGAAGAACCACCATGTAGTTGAGCACTTAATTTCATATAGAAATTTTTGGGACCTATCAAGGTTAATAAGAACATCAAGGCCTTATTGCCATTATAACATAGAACTGACTCAAAACAAACACATGACAAGTTTTGCTCTAGCATCACACATGAATCCCAATAGGAGTTAGACTGGGAATAATATTAGGTAACCCAAAAATAAGGGATACTTTCCAAGTACACCATGTAACTATAAAGAATCATATGTTTGGATATTAATGATTTATAGCCAACCAATTTATAGGTATACAAAATAAACAAACAAAAGATTGATCAATACATTTCTCTCTTATTGACCCATTCACAACATAACATGGATGACTATGGTGACCTTGAGGATGGGATCAATAAATTGCTTGGAAAAGATCATCATAAACAAAAAGTAAAATCCAAAATTGAAAGAAATACTAAATATATTAAAAATAACCATTTTTCTAGATAGATTAGCATGACTAGATATCAACAAACTAAAGTTTGATGAGAGAAAAGTTTATCCTACAAGAAATTTTTGAGAGCACCTTTTTCCTCAATTAACTAGAAACTATATATCTTAAGGAAAACACTTTGATGATAGAGGATCTTTCCTAAGGAATTTTTGGATTGTGGAGCAATGAGAGCTAACCTAATCAAATGCAAACTAACATAGGATTGGGTTATGTATAATGAAACTAAACTGATGACTTGTTAATGATGACTGATGACATAAAACTGATGATGGGGGATGCTATGTATAATGAAACTAACTAAGATATTTATCAGGATGAAATTATACATGATCAATTTACAAGGTGGAAAAGAACTTGGTGTGGTTGATGGTGGTGCAAAGAAATGCATGATGGTGCCCTACTCAAGTTAAAAATCCAGACGGGGTGATGGTGGATAGGGTTATGTGGACAAGGGAGTGATGTACCTCAGAAAACAACATGGATTTGGAAGGATGCATTCCAATGATGATGATTGTATTTTGATCAAGGCTAGAAATAAGACTAAGGGTGTGACTGGATGGGTTTATTGATGCAAAAATTTAGATAGTCAGAGGGAAAGAATGGGATGGTGCATGTGATGCTAGATTGCTAGGAGCTTTAGGATATGAATGGATGGTATTAGGATTCATGGAGATAGAATAGAGCTAGATTTCAATGACAAGGGATATGTAAAGTGATGAAAAATGGAAGAAATGTTGGGAGGCACAAGGATCAAAGAAAAAGGTATAATGGGTAGAAAGATTTGGATAGAGAAATGTGGGAAGATAAGGATTGGAAGTTGAAGATAGAAAGGGAATAAGAATAGGGACATGGAAGCTAGATAGGATAGGGTCTACAATGAATCAAATACCCCCAATTATAATATCCCATGCATGAGGAGGGCTTTAAGAGGGGATGATAGGATGGAAGATAGGACAACAATAAATGAGGGATGTAGAAAAAGGATAATGAAGATGGATAGATGGAGCTAAAGAAAAGGAGGATAGATTATATGGAAGAAAGAATGAGTAGATAAAGGATATGTGTATACAAATTGTGATGGGAGAATGAGTTTCAAATGCTAACCAAAAGCATGTATGTATCATGGTGGCCTTTATTGTTGTTCATTTTTTATCCAGCTCTAGAGGGTGGAGGAGGCAAAATGGATAAGATGTGGCAGGTATGGTAGGAAGATGAGATGAGTATGGTGGGTAGAAGAATTTTCCCCCAAGTGTGTAGAGAATTTATCTAGAGAGATTATGCATGATGCTTATTTGTCAATTTTCATCATGGTACTTATTCGAAGCACTTGTTTACCAAGTTTTTGCCATTGGAAATTTTTTTTATGGATTTTATGGACTCAAGCATAAATTTTGATATGGAGGTAACAACATCCCATTAGGAGTTATTAGTGGATGTTGATAAAACATTATTTGGGATTGGGGGAATTATGCAATTAGATGGTTTTGATGGGGGATGAATGTGGGAGAAGGGATATTGTTGTAGGAAGTGTTTGGATGGAGTGATTGGAAATCAGTGTGATAGGAGATGTTTTTAGGACCAACATTGGCACATATTACAAGGGGTATGAAAAGAGTTTAAAAGAAGTAGATGGTAGATGAGGGTATGATGGAGGAATTATGGAAGCACATTTTGGGACATAAGGACCCAAAATATATTAGAAGATGGAAGAGATGACATGCTAGTTGGAGGATTAGCAACTTTGGATGCCACTGCACATTTTTCTTTTAAATGTACTTCATCTTTTTTCTTTGGGATCCACGTGGTTTTTTTCATTTTTATTGGTGGGCTTTTGTGGCATAGGGATTTTAGAGGATTTTTTGGTTTGATGTTTCTTTGTTTGAGTATGTCCTTCATAATAGGCATGAAACTTTTTAGGATGTTGTGGATGGTTAGCTCAATGAATTTTTAATTTGGCATTCATATTATTATGAGAAGCACTCAAGAGATCATAAGATGTTTTATGAGATGGAGGGGATATGAAATGTAAGGAGTATGATATTTTAGATGGATGATAGGAGTATGGACTTGGTAGATGGAGGATTGTGTAGGATAAGATGAAAGGTGAGATTTTGGGATGTAAGGTCCCAAAATGGATTTGATATGTGGAGGCTATGAAATGGTAGGTTTTGGTATTATGGGATGAAAATGGATTTAGAAGATGAAGGAGGAATATGGTAGGTTTGATAGGTTGTAATGATGGAGGTTGGGGGTGGGGGGGTGGCATTAAATATCTTGAAATAATAATGGGAAGATGAAATGGTGGGTTTGGAAGGGTGCTTGGATTTTGGACATAGTGTACCAATTTTTTTTAATATATAACCAAGACCATGAGATCATGGATGCTATTTTACATGGATGGGCTCCATGTTATTGTTCTTATGTGGTCCTAAACTATTACCTTGATAATTCCATTCCTTGGGCATTTGAACCAGAGCAAGATACTTCTTATTTAGAGAACAAGTCATGATTCTATTATTAGGTGTATTAAAAATGGTGGATATGGAATTTATTTCTTTTTCTATAAGTGGAACATAATAGGTTAATGTAGGTGAACCTAGGGGTAGAGGGAAAGTGGTCAAATAGTTTTTGTGGGAGATGATAAAGTATTATGAAGTGAGGGAGTTGAAAGGATATGATCTTTATTTGGATGGAAGGAGGGTGATATCGCTTGAGATGGAGTAGGCATAATGGTAGGTTCTTGATATGGAGGGGATGCTAACTTCTTTTTAGATGGAATGGATGGTAAAGATGGATCACATAGTGGAATAAGTTGTATTGTAGGATTGTGAGATGGATTAGGCATGATGGTAGGATCTTGATATGGAAGAGATGGAAAATGATCTTTAGATGGAGTAGATGGTGAAAATGTTTCATACAGGAGAATAAAAGGGATGTGAGGATCTTGAGATGGAGTGGGTAGAATGATAGGATTATAATTTATGCCAATGGATATTTCAACATGATTTTGGACAAGATATTTATAGGGTTAGTTGAGAGTGGATGGTATCATAAGAGATATTTTTCTAAATTATTTAGATGGGATAAATGGATGGATGGGAGTTTCTTCAATGGGTAATATTAGATGGCAAATGGAATCTTGAGGTTTATTAGATAGGGTTTGGATAATGCTAGGAGGAGGAGATGTAGATGTGAATTGGAGGGATTTAGTGGATAGGATGGTTTTGATGATGGTAGGAGATGTAAGGGGATCTATAGGTGGGGTTTTAATAATGGTAGGAAGTGGCATGGAAAATATAAGTGGGGTGGATGAAAGAGGGGTGCTAGGTGTGGGAGATGGAAGAGGAATTTTGGGTGTGGGTGGTGCAACATAGTTGATAGTGGGTGTTTTTTCATCTATTATTTGTGTGGTGGATGAGTGTTGTCAGTACTTTTGAGTGGTGGTTTGGTATACTAGTTGGTGATATAGATGGATTTGTATTTGTAGGTGGTGGTAGATGAGTGTTCTAGCTACTACTGAGTGATGGCTTTGTAAAGTAGTTGGTGATAGGTAGAATTATACTTTTAGGTGGTGGTGATTGTGATTGTTGCATGTGGGAAGTTATTTATAATGGAGTGGGTGCATCAGGGGTGAAAGTAGGGATATCTAGAGCTTGCATTTTTTATTGTTCTAATCCCCATGGTTTGAATGGAAATGACAAGGACATGCTTTGATTTATTTCAAACGCAGTGGTGGTAGTAATAGATAGTGGGGTGGCATATGGTAGGCTTTGATGAATGAGTGGAGGATCATAAATGGATGTATGAGATGACATGGCTATATAGTTCATATAAGGGGCTCCCCCCACCCCCCCACCCCCTTTTGTGGTGGTGGAATGGTTTACCTACCTCTATTTGGAGGCATTACTAGGTAGTTGGTGATGAGTAGTGAACTCTCTATTGGATGAGGTGTGATAGGTTGGGGTATAGAACATGAGGTAGATTGAGAGGTGTAGGTTGTTTCCAAAAGTAGGTGTGCAATGACATAAGATGGAATGGAATATGGTAGAATAATACAAGGTGTAGTTATGAAGGATAGAATGGATGAAATTATATTGGAAAGAGTAGGTAACTTAGGTTGATGCATTACATAACTAGATTAAATTGAGGATTTGTAAAATGGGTTGGAGGAAATGAAGGTGATAGATCTGGACTAGGGATGTAGCTAGTAGAATTTCTATGGAAGGTAGGGATTCAGATATGACTATGGAGGAAGATAGAGACATGAATGATGTATACTGGGGATACATGGGTACGATATAGGAAGATGTTTTGGATGAATGAAAAAATGGATTTCCCTTGTCAAAGGTAGGATATGGATTACGAGTGGGTATGAATGAAGACATGATGAGGTAGTTTGGAGGAATATTTGGATTTTAGAGGATGTTTGGAGCAAGATTTCTAAGGCTTTCCATGTACCCATCATGTCCAACAAGATCCTCATTGTCATTGGGATAGGATGAAGTGGAATGAAAGGTGGGCTAACCAAACTCATCACAATAGAATTGTCACATCATGATTTGGTGATGAGTTGGATAGAGATGAAGGATGGAGATGGATGAAAACTAAAGCTCATATCAGGATAAATAGTAAGCTCATATTGGGATTTGGATTAAATTCATAATAGGAGGAAGGACCAACTCTAGAGAAAATGGAAATGGGATGGGAAATGACCAATAAAAAATTTATAACCTAGGATATGGAGAGAAATGGAGGACTTGCTAGAAGACTAGAATAATGATGCTAGAAGAAAAAATGATGTTGGAAGATAGAAAGGATGAGACTATTAGACCAGGATGACCATGTTGGGAAGATTGGACAAAATTTTGATGAGCTAGTGACTATGATAAGTATGCCCTAGTTCATCTTTGAGATAACACTTTTGGATCAAGTGAACTAAAAATCCCTCTGAGGACAAAGCAACTTTGAGGGAGACCAATAAAGGATTTCCTTTTGGCATCAAATTTGATAAAACCAAATTGTGTATGTTCAACAAAATATTTTCACCATAGTCAATCATAATACAAAAACTTTAGGCACATGCTATCCCTATGGTAAAAAATGGATAAAGTACCATGGAAAATGGGGTATCTACTAGAGTGGTTCATAATGAGATCCATGGAGTCCCCCCAATTGGATAAAGTACCATGGATAATAGGGCATCTACTAAAGATCCTAGTTGACCATGTTGAAATCATAGGAAAGTTTTCCTACATCAAGCTACCATCAACACACATTGCCTGAGATTGGGTGGATAAGAAAAATATTACCTTACTTCTCATTATATACTGATCGGATTGATTTTATAACTATTAGAACTCAAAATTAAAAAGAGTTTTGAGAGTTACTTGAAAACTTTCCAAAATGAGACCCTATAAATCATATTCATGCCTATGTACCCAATTGCCATTTCAATGTGTTCCATGTGTTTTAAGTATTCCAAAACTTTCATTTAGCCCATACATTCACCTTAGGTTATTAGTTTAAATTTTTGAGTCATTCAGTGAGATGTTGTTTTGTGCAATAAGAAATATGCATTTTTTCTCATGTCAAACAATGTGTAGAGGCCTAATTTGCATTTGAATATCTTGCACCTAGCTATGTTTAATGACCCAAAACTTTTGGTGTGTTTAATATGCATAACTAATAACCTATGTTTCAAATTTCAAGTCATTTTGACATCTTTTGATAGGATATTGAGTTTCCCAAAGTTGGTTGTTAGTTGTTGTCTTGTTATTGCACTTTGTTCAAAAATCTAAGAAGCCATGTTTATCTTCGAAAAATTTTAAACTAGTTGACCCAAATGAGAAAATTATTTTTCCACTATATTCTATGGGTCAAAGACATTCTATGTTCCAAGTTTGAGCTTACAAAAATTGTGTTTGATTGCTTTTCCAATGTGATTTCAAATACAAATTCTAACATTTTGATGCAAACCATATTCACAGAATGATTGGTAGCCCTTTTTGTGATGCTATATCTTGCAACTGATAATAGATGAGACTAAATTTAATAGACCACTATATTCCATACTTAAAATACTATCCATATGCTATTTTACAAGGTTTTTGTGAATCTATATGTATATTTTCCTAGGCACATTCCATTTGCAAGAATCTTTGTTTTATCAAGTTGTCTAGTTCCATAGATTTTAGAGGCCAACTTTTCCAACTTGTAAAAAGTGCCAAAATACTTTTCATGATCCCAAATTTTTTCCATGGAATCTTCATGCTAGAGATGACCAGTCACCCAAGTTAAAGATTTCTAAGTAGTTGTTTGGCCTATTTTTAAGGGCCATTTTAGGTGCAATTTATTATTTTTTGATGAGTTGTTTGTAGGACATAATTGAGAAATGTAACTTTGGTGATCAATACATTTTTCTCTCATGATTTTCAGGGGTTTATATTTTTGCAAAGAAGAACTTTGAGAACCAATGAGAAAATGTGCCAAATGGTAGGCTTTGATTATTTATTTTTATCATTTTTAAGGCTAGTTGGTAGAGGTGTGTTATCAATATGACTCATTGCCAAATTCTATTTGCACAATTATTTTTAATGATTAGATATAATGATGTTAATTATTTTGTAGTCAAGGTCATCCAGGGTGTTCTTTTATAGGTTAGATGATTAAAATTATTATTTTTTAGCCGAGCTCACTTTTGAACCTAGGTCACCTTATCTGAGCCTTGGTGACTATAAAAAATGCATTAAAGTTTTCCTTTTGCAAGCAGTTATCTATTGGCATTATAAAAAAAATTATTTGTGGAATGGGGTCACTATCATAATGAATGGGAAAATAATAGAATAGGACATGTGTTTGAGATAGGGCTAGAAGTAGGTGATGAATTTTTGGGGCATCCTTCATGTCCATGGATTTTCATGTATATAAATGTGCCACTCATCATATAATATTTTGATAAGGTTTCCATTTTGAGAGGGTGTCTTATAATGGTGGTAATAGTCAAAGTAGTTTTACCGTGCTATCATTGGAGAAAATATAACTTGCAAATTGTGTGGAGAACACATCAACATAATTAGAGCATCAAATGACACACAGAGGTCATGCCAAATGGGATCATGTACCCTTATTGTGTTGACATCATTTGGGTTGATTTAGCTACCCAAATAATGGATGATGTCCAAGTTTTCATTTTGTGAATGTATTTTTTAAATTTTTGGTTGGTCCTTGTACTGTGTTAATAGTTCATGTCATACTTGTATCAAAATTATAGTGTAATTAAAGCAAACAATATTACCCTAATCTATTGATGTTAATTTAAGTTTTTATTATACTTTGATGTATTATAATCAAGGAATCAATCCAAAACCAATTGCAAGAAGTTTATCATTGTGAATTTAGTCTCCTTTTTATGATATTTTATGGCTTCTTGTATTTTATGAGCAAAGAATTATAAAATCACAATTACAATTTATTTTGAAATGCATGTATTAATTTTATTAAGCTATTGATCTAAGAGATAAAGTAAATTCTTAGTAGATTTGACAAATTTTTAAATCTTCATAAAAGGATTTTATAAGAAGACAGTTCATAGTGACTATTTTTTTTTCATTTTGCAAGGAAAATGGATAGATCATAAGATCATGGTGTGTGATAAACTTATCCCAATGGATAAAGAAAGGGTCTTAGTAATATTGTTAAGAAGTCATTGACACATTTCATAGTCTAAAAAAAATCTTTAAAGTCATCTTTATTTCATAAAAAGTTTGTAGATCTGAAATGCCAACCCTTTCTTTACTTATGGGTAGATAAGATAGTTTGATTAGTTATTACATTTTATGTTATCTTGCATAAGTCTAGAAGTTCTAAAGGGTTATTGTCTTATTAGTTAAGGATTAGAGTAGAGATGTTGTTATAAGAAAATTGATCTAATCCTAGGTGTACCCACCTGAATGTTGTAGAGTTAAAAGTGTAGGAAGTTGAGTTGTTTTGTTAGTTTATTCCTTTCTCAATGTGTTGATTATGGGAATTAGTTATTTCCTAGGTATGTTTTATAACTTATAAGGTATTTTAAAAATCTATCCAATCATAAGCCAACAAATTGGTGACTTTTTTGGGGATAGGCTTAGAGAAACTACTTGTAGTTGTAAGGTTTTTATGTGTTCTCCATTGTCTTCTTGAACTATCTTTCTTCCCAAGTATTCTCTTATTCATGAAAGCAATAGCTTTGAAGATTGGATATAAATTATGTTTTTAAAACTACAGCTTAGTTTCTCATTAGTTTGGTTCAATTATTTGCAAAGTGTTGTGATTTTTTGAGTCAAGAAAAGTCAAGTGTTCTTATTTCCAAGTGTATAAATATTCAAAAGTGGTTTGATAATTTTCAAATTCTCCACATGTTGAAAGTCTAGTCTAGATTTTTCAAGTAGCAAATTAGGTTTTAAATTTCATCTCACAAAGTGTGAGTGTTGACTCTAAGATCTCTACACTAGATGAATTATTCGGTGTAAAAAAATTCAAGGACTTTCAACATTTTGTTGGGCAGATTTGAAGCCATTGCAAGTAGTTCTTTGCTAGAGAGAAAAAATCATAAACTCATGTTTGATGAGTTTGAGTGTTGTTTGCTTCTACTGATTTTATTGAAGTTAGATGTGAAAAGTGAATCACAACAATGATTTCAATTACCCTCTTCAAGAGGTGGCAGCTCTACATAGTTTGCATGTGTGATGTGAAGGAGTCTCATATGCATATAAATATCCAATCAGTAGATTAAGTTTCAGCATTAGTACTTAAGGTATTTAAATTTTCATGTCTTTTTCTTTTCATGAAATTAAGTGGTAGAAAGAAGTGCCTATGTTTAGTTATTTAAGCACTAAAAAAAAGAGTTGTGAGGATAGAATGGATTCATATCTTAGATCTGAAAAGGATTCACAAAGTTATGAGAGAGTTCATGAAGAAATTATCATGTTGAAGAAGAGAATTCTTGATAGGCATCTTATTTTCTTTAAGTTGAAGATAGGACATGTAAGAGGTCAAGATGGGATTAGTTTGTACATGAAGTTTAGAGAAGAACTTATGGAGTATCCATTCTCTTTAAGGTCTCAAGGATCATCATGGGCTATTTTATTTCTATGTTTTTGTAGGCCTAATTCAGTCAATTAGCTAGATGAAGTGAGATTAGAAAATATTTACCATATTCATGAATTAGTGAAAATAATTAATGCACTTATGTCAGAGGACACTAATCACACTAATTCTTGTCATAGTGACAGTGAAAATGTTGAATACATAATGAATGTGATGAGTCTTATGATGGTAATATGTCTTGTAATAATTTAGGAGAGGATTCGCAACATGAAGAGACTAACTATGTGACTAATGATGAATCCTCTATCCCACCAAGCATGCCAAAACTATTATGCACCAAAATTTTCACCCTATTAAAATTCTAAATTTCAATCATATGGCATAACATGGGAATCATTTTGGCATGTGGGATATGAAAATTTTAAAATGAAACCTCTTGATCCTAGGTCAATTCCAATTAGATAATCACCTATTTTTCTCCAAAATAAAAAGAGAAAATAGAATGTAGAAAAGAACTTGCAAATTGAAAAAAGACAAATCTAAAGTACCAAGTGATACACCACAAATGTGGAAATAGAATATACAACTTACCTAAATTTTTAAAATCCTATTTAGTAAATAAACACTTTTTTCTATAGGCTTGGATAAGTATTTCATAATGAAGTCCTAAATAAAAATAGTTAAGGAAAAAAGGATTTTCACTTAATAATTTAAAAAAATATGAAAGACACAAACTATGACCTACAAACAACATATACTCTTGCAAATAGGTAATAGCTATGATAAGATAATGGGGAATGATAAAATTCACTGGATACCCTTATCAATCATGCACTTACGTAGAGATGCAAAAAGAAAATAAGGCTAAAACTCAATATGATTTACTTTTAGAATATTTGATCAAAATATGTTAAGTCTCTAGGATGAGTTACAAAATATTCCAAAAGTACACTAAGGATATGAAAAAATGTCTCAAAAGCCTCCTCTACATAATCTTAACTCCTAAGAATGAGTTTCAAAACTCATTAAGTGTTGAAAATACAATAGGGAAAATAAACTCTGAGGGTGACAGAAGGGGTGGTTTAATGAGTCCTTCAAAACTTTAACCATAAGTTCATTCACCACACATCCATCTCACAATTTGCATGTAAACTGAAATGACTAGCTAAACATATTCATCCATCATATGAAAGAAAATAACATTCAACACATGTATGGACCAAAAAAAATGGTTACCTAAAAACCCTCCAATGAGAAGGTAAAATTGGGGTAGGGGTGACACCAACAAATCTCCACTACTACAATAATAAAGTGCATCCAATGAAGGTTGCAATGTTTGATCTTACCTTGTTAAAGGATTTCAACACCCTATTAGAAGTATGTCTAGTAAAAGGAATTTAACTTACAATGAAGTAAGAACCCTATTAAAGGATTTAAAACAGCTTGTTAAGACTACTTTGTTAAGAGATTTAACTAATTCGCCTATTAGAATGTCTCAACAAGTATCCTACGGTTAGCACTTTGTTTCTAGATAACATATCACCTCTTTGCATATATCTTATATCCTCTAACATGTTTTCTCTATTCTCTTCTAAGTGATTCTACAATGTATCTCAATTCATTATACCTTAGTCACCATGAATGCTTTGTTTATGCATGCAAAATTCTCTCTTCACACCTTCCACACTTCTTTAAAAGTTAGGGTTTGTCCTCCTTAAGAAGACCTAGGTAACTTAGGGTTAGGTCTATAGTAATGATTATAATTCACTCATCTAGCTACTTGATCCTTCCCTTTAAATGAATGGATGCATGTACTTCATAGGGATTCTCAATTAAGATTCGTTCTTATCATCTAGGATCACAAAAAAATTAACAAGTCAGCTCCAAAATGGTTTACATAGTAGTTTCTACCATTACAAACAACTATGTCAAAATTGTATTACTTGGCACTTGAAGTCCTTGATGCTCAACATCAACTACAACTTTAATGTTGTAACTCAGTATCCAATTGACTAAAAATTTGAATCACTTGGTATCATCTATCTGCTCAACATTTGACTAACTCGGAACTAACTATCTACTCGACATGTATTACTCGTTTGGCATGAACTGAGTTCTAACTTGTTAATGCCTTAAGTGTATAGAAAATCATACGTCAAAACCAATTTGAGATTAATAATCTCCCCCTTTGACACAAGTAGCAAAAACACTTGGTCATGCATGAATAATCTTAACTTATGACCATAACTCAAATACTCACTATCTCTATTCGACATATGCACAAAATTTCAAAATTTCAAAAATTTGTAAAACTTGACTTAACAATCATACCTCAAAATCTTATAACTCCCCCTCAGTAAGTATGCATATACTGAATTGTACTATACTCTAATCTTTGACCCCTCCTTTTTTTGGTCTCCCCCAAGAACTTATTACTCCCACTTTTTGATATTGGTGTCCAAGGGTTATACACATATAGTGTGTTTGTCCAAGAAAGATTTATGGACCTCAAGTATGATCTTCAAAGCTACCTCCAATGATTTGATTTGGATGGCTAACTTAGCAACAAGGTGAACTAATCCTTTGTGTGTAGAAAGATGGGGATCTTTCTTCATTATTGTTTTTGTAAAGGATAGTTCCTCATGTAATATGTCCATGTGTGGGGTTAGCATGGATTGGATGCTTATTAATGTAGCCCAAATATTTGCATCTTGAGCATGCAGGGCTGCCAACTGACCTTGGGAATTCATTAAATTCCTCAAGTTCTTTTGACTTTAGGTTGGAGAATTGGGTAGATTAATACCTATCATCTTGATATCTCCCTCTAGATTTACAATATGGTGTTGCACTACTTGTGTGAATACAGTTGTATCACACAACTTGGTGTAAAGTGAGAAAATATTCTCTAAAACTTTCTTTACACTATCAATCTTGGTTGCTAACTCAACTTGATGAAGTACATTGGCACTTGCCATCTTTTCATTGACTTGGTTTTGAAATTTCCTCTCAGACCATTCAAGTAGTTTAACATTTAAATGTAGGTCTATATTGTTTACCTGCTTTACTATATTCACCAACTATTCCATGATAGGTTTGTCTTCTGTAGGTACAAGTAGGCTGAATGCATTAAGAAATATTTTCTTGATATCTTGCAATGCTTGCTTCTATCTATGCTCCCTTCTAAGAAGTTCTTGGCACTTTTTCCTCACAAGAGCATCCTGAAGTATACTCATCTATTCAATAGTAATTGTTGCAAGATCAAATTTTGGCAACACTATCACCTCATCTAATGTAACATAACCATACAATGTAACTTCATCTTCCTTGGATGTGCTAGGACTAGGCCTCAATGACTTTAGTGGTGTATCTTCAAACACTTGGCCTACAAAGAGCTTGACTTGGAGTAGCAGTTTCTAGAAAAGTAACTAGTGTTTGTATTGCTAATTTCTCCTTAGGCTTGGTAGTCAAGACTGACTCTTCAGTCCTATTCTTTTGTTGCTTTTCAATCTCAATTGCACCTTGAGTTTGTGTTGTAGGTACAAAAGTATCTTCCTAACCTATTTGAGCTTGTGTCCCTTCCTATGCTTTTGTAGAAACTTCTTGTACTAACACATTTTGCACCATTATATAGATATTTTCCATTGTTTTTTCTTTCCTTTGGTATACTACAATGGGCATTGTAGGTTGTACCATAGTAAAATTGAGGAGTTTATGTCTTGTTTTCCTTCCTTTGTAGATGTCTTTTTTGCCTTCTCAAGTTCATTAATACTCACCAATATAAGATGACTACATAATTGTGCCTTAGTGGTGGTGTCTAACAATATCTTCTGCATGTCCTCCTCTGTTAGGGGATTGATGTTCTGATCTATAGTGTCAAAAACATCCTTGATCTTTACTGTATCTATCACATGTTGTGGATTGGCACTTGATATTTGTATATTTGGTATACTTTTTTCTATTTGTTTCTCATCCTCAACAATTGCTTGTGTATTTACATTTTTCTTAGTGCCTTCCACATGTGCATCTTTCTCAATTTCCTTGGTTACTTCTTGTTCACCTTTCTCTTCACCTACCTCAATAGGTGTCTGCTCAATTGCCTTAGGTGTTGTCAATCCATATATTGACTTCCATATTTGAGTGGACTTTTGAATAATACCCTCAATTTCCTTTTGCAAAATATTGAATGCTCTATATTTAGGAACAAATCTCCCTTTCTATTTGTTAATGGCCTTTGATATTTTAGCCTTATCCAATTCTGGCATCACTTGAGCAAGTGCAGTCTCTCTAATTTTCCTTTTTTTAGTGAGACTATATTGTCATTTTTGTACAACTTTTTTCATATAAAATTTTAGGTATAGAGTTGGCAAGCTCAATTGGAGTCTTCTTGAATGTTTCCATCATGGCATATATTAACTCTTCCACTTGGTTCATCTCAATCTTTTCAAGTTTTTAAAACTCAACATGTGTGATTCTAGATAAGTCAACATTATTCTTTATATTTTCACACAAGTTGTTCAAACCAAAAGAAGGATGGTGACTTACCACATTAAATTGGTTGTTGTGATCAAATTATGTCCTCTCTTCATCTAACTCGGCTAGAGAAATATATTTTCTTCTTTGTCTCTTCTCAGACTCATCTTCATGTGTAGCTATCCTAGTTCTCTTCCCTTTTGACTTTTTCACTTCTTCAACCTTTTTAGTAGTAGCCCTTGTATTGGTCCTGGTGGTAGGAACTGTAGGCCTAGGTTTTGTATGTTTTACAACCTTCTTTGGTTTGCTAACCGTTGGAGCTTTAGCTTTTCTTTTCTTCTTTTCTTTGGCTGTAGGTGCTTCATTGGCTTCTTCTCCCTTGACACCTTCATGAATCTTGGGTTCCTCTTCACCTTGGTATTCTCCTTGACCTTGAGTAATGGCTAGTGGTGCTTGGGTAGGCACATCTTCACCTTCAATATCATCATCATCATTTTCTTCTTCTTCTTCTATCAATTCACCAAATTTTTCTTTGAGATTCTTATTAATTTTGTCCTTTTTCCTTTTTATAGAGGCTATCTTCAAATCCATAGTTATCTTTAACTTGGCTACATCATAATTACCAAAATTTGTAGCATCTTTATCTACTTCTTTAGCCAGTAAAGTGGTAATTATTGTAGATGCCTCATCCACATTTATCTCATAACTTAGAGGCTTTAACCATCTCACCCTTGGAACTACAACCTATACATATGTGAATTCAGTATCAACTAGAAAGAAAACATCATTGAAGTGATTCTCAACTAATGACACTGGAATCCTATGTCTTTGTTTCATTGATTTCTTAAAGTCTTCAAAGTAGCTAGTCATTATAGTCTCAAAGTTTTCTCCAAGTTGCTCAATGTATTCTCCTATCTATACTAAAATGGATCTATTTCCCTTCCATGTAACTTTACCTAAAGAATGAAATGTGTTCTGCATATAGAAAAATATATATACAAGTATTGAACCAAACTTGCACTATGCACTCTTGGTTTTCCTTATGGCTCCCACATTTTTTGATAGTTGTTGTAACTACAACTTGGAAAGGTCATAATAATGATCCTTCTTGGCTATCTTGTAGCCTAAATCAATAGAAATTCAAGGTACATTGTTCAATCTTCTAGATTGAAAGAGTTTATGTGCAATTATCCTTACTACAAAAGTAATTAGGGGATCTGTGATGCTGTCAATTGTCATTTCTCTCTTATTCCACACTGCCCCTATGTTTTGCTCAATAAACTCTTTTGAATCACTTCTCATGGTCTTAGGTTTGTCTAGGGTTGGATACCCTAATACCCTTTGCACAATCCTCTTGGTTATTTTTAAAGGGCCATCCTCCAACCATATACAATTGTCATACATTGTACTAAGAATAATCTTAGTCCATTCTATTTTGAACACATTTAGAAAATCTAGGGCACGAGTTAACCCTTTTATCTCTACAATCTTGAATTCTTCTTTCAATACATTATTCTCACACAATTTTCTATGTCTCTTATCTCCATATCACCTATGCTACCCACCTTACATGAGTAGAAACATCTTACATCTTGAATCATTAAAACTTGTGGTGGTATCATGGATAATGCACCATATAGGTCTTGTTTGTATGTAATGTTAGGAATTTCTTTAAAGTTTGTTTATCTAATCTCATTATTGGTTAATTGAACATTCAAAACTTCCTTCCCTTCTTTAACCTTAGAAGCAGAAGAACTAGATGCCATATTTGATACCTAGGGATTACAAAAATTCAAACAGTGTAGCTTGACACACAATAAATACCTTCTCAAATCTGTTGAATGGTATTGAATAGTGGTTGAATTTAGTCTACAAATGCTTGGAATGATTTCTCCAATTTTCCTTAATCTCTTTGTGCTCTCATCAATCTTGAATAATTGCAAATGAATTAAAAATTTGACCATATAGCCCTTTAAACTTCACAAGTAATGCCTAGTGCTTACACAATTGTAAGCTAGGCTATAATAGCAATTCTGACTCACTTGGCTTCCATGTAGTTTTCTTCATGCTCAACAACCACTATGAGCTTGGCCAACACTATCACTTATGATAGTTTGGCATCAAATAGATTTCACTTAGTAGCTTAGGTGAAACTTTTCATGCTTGACACCAACAATACTTTGTATCTTTCTTCATGCATATATAGTCTTTTTAGAACTAAATCCTTAGAACTGGTGTATAATCAAACTTTAAAGTATCAATCCCATACATACCTCTTGATTGCCTAGTTGGGGATGGTGTAATCACCTAATCCATTGGATGAAGTGATCCCATCTAAAATTGATGTACCATAATTTTCCTTTTTCTTCCATGTTTTATTCATCTACATTTTGACTTCTTCAACATCTTCCTTTCCTTAGTCTTTGTTGATCTCACTACTTGGTGACTTTGACTTTGTTGGCCAATGTTTGCTTATGTGACTAGTCTTTAAACAACTAAAACATGTAGTCTACCTTAACCATCTACCGTAATCACTTTTGAAATGTTTTCTAATGTACATTTCAGCAACATGTCCATATATTGACAATAGTGACAACTATACCTAGTAATATAATCCCAATTATAAGATTTTTTGTTGTTCTTTACCTTTGTCTGCTTGTTTGATGACCACTTGGGCTTGGATCTGCACTTATATGCTCTATATCCATACATATGATAGTTATAGAAATATCCTTAAAATATTTATGTGCTTATAATCTTGGTTCTACATTTATGTGTCTGATGTCCTTGCTTGTTGCACTTGTGATAATGACCCATTAACTTCTACTTAGGGTTTTGATTTGCAGTCTTGCTTTTGCAAACATTAGCAGTATGTCCTAATTTTCCACAATTATGACAAGTAGGTTTTGAGTTCTTACCATTGATATTCCTTTGTTCACCACTTTTAGATGATTCTCCTTCTTCAATACTGGTGTAACCCAATCTAGTAGTATCACTGTTGGATCTAAGAGATCTCATCAATTGCTTAAAATACTTGATGGCTTCACTAGGTCTGTTGAAACTTTTAGCAAATTCTTTTTCTCTTTTTAGGTCATTTCTTAGTTGTTAATTTTGAAACTTCAGCATTGTGATTTCAATATATTTTCCATTCAACTCATGATTTGCAATCATCATTTGATTCAATGTTTCCAGTTGCATGTGAGCAATCTCATTCACCTCTGATGTCTTCTCTTCTAGTCTATTGGTCAGTATCCTTTTTCCATCTTCAATCATGAATTTGTCTTTTTCATCTTTCATTTTTTGCTTGGTCACCTCACATAGTAATATTGATTGGACTTCTTGTTCTATATTGAGATTTTTGACCTCTTTAGTTAGGGCTCCATTCTTTTCCATCAAATCTATAACTACTACATCAAATTTACTTATGTTTCTATATGCAAATATTCTAGTAGTGTCAATCTCTTGGTATTTTGTTTCATTCCTTTCAATAGATATCTCTTTACTTCTCTTCAATGATCACTTCAACTCATATCTTGCTTCATTCAGCTGATGTAGGGAAAGTTGTATTTCAATCTTTTAGTTCTCAATAGTCCTTCCACTTGTAGACTTCCATCTCCAAGATCTTTCCTCAAATCTATAAAGCTTTCATTTCTAGAGAGTTGTAGCTCTTATAACATTTCATGAAAATAAAATAGGGAATGTAAACTCTTGGGGGGGTTGGGAGGTGAATTAATCCTTCAAAATTTTAACCATAAATTCATTCACCACACATCCATCTCACAATTTGAATGTAAACTAAAGTAGCTAGCTAAATATATTCATCCATAGTATGAAAAAAAAAATATTCAACACATGTACGCCACAAGAAATTTGGTTACCTAGAAACCTTCCAATGAGAAGGTAAAATTGGGGTGGGGATGACACCCACAAATCTCCACTACTAAAATAATAAATTGTATACAATAAAGCTTACAATGTTGAAACATGATCTACCTTGTGAAAGATCTACCCTGCTAAAGGCTTACAAGATTATTAGATCTTACCCTATTGAAGTATTTCAATACCCTATTATAAGTGTGCCTAGTAAAATGACTTTAACTTACAATGAAGTAAGAACCTTGTTAAAGGATTTACAATAGCTTGTTAAGACTTGATCTATAAACTCCTTGTTATGAATCACTTACAATTTTAAGATTCACTAGGATACAAATTTAATAAAGATCCTTACTGACATTTCTTGTGAATTGAACAAATGATACTTAGAAATGTAGAAAATAAATAAGTAGAAAGAAACATGCATCAAAAAGAACAAGAGACAAAGGATTTGATTTTGGAGTTCACGAGACTTTGGCTACATCTCTAGATCTACAAGCTCACAAGATTGATGCCATTACTATGATGCAAAACTCATACATCACCATGGTCTTCCATAGAGTTATAATCTGCTACTCGCTTCCACACTATAATGAGAGGAACTTGCTAGCAACATGTCTGTTCCTAGCTCCTTTGCCACTTTTTACAATGCTAAGAAATTAAAGTACAACTCTCTCTCTTCCTCTTTCAATAAGAGTACATGAATTCAATAGTCTTTAAGCCATTACAATACTGACATAAGGTCATGAAAATCCTCTCAAGAGAATTCCACTAAGTTCTTATCTCATTCATGAGACCACTTAGCTCTCTAATTCTTCACAAAAGAATTTAACTACAAAATTCTCCCCAACTGTCCTTGTCCCTTTTACAAACTACATCCCCCTTTATATAAGAAAATAGTCATATTTAATTTATAACCAAATAAGTATTTTCCTATTTTACCATAACAAAATGACCCCTAAATACACCTTTGTTTATGAAAATAGGGAGTAAGAACAAACTTATCATTTAGTTTTTTTTTTTAAAATGGCTCAAAACTTAATAAAATCCCATATCATTATCTCATCATGGATTTATGAACTGCCACCTTAAAATTAGCTAATATGTTAAGGGTTAGTTGGAGATTCAAACCTCCAAGTTGCTCATTTGTCTTATATGCCACAGAAAGATAGGATAAATAATAAATCCACCAAAATTCTCCAAGAATCTTGTCTAATTTGATGGTAGACCATGTTTTTAGGGATGGGGAGGTTGTATGTTCAGACCTCATACACAAATTTTTAAAACCACCAAATCTGAAGATGACGTGACATGTCATAATATTATTTCCCCACAATGTGACACATGCCACTAATTAACTGGTCCACATTAATGACATGACATTGTTGACTAGCTGGTGTTGTTATGCTTATGTCAACAACAACCACTTCATTTTCTTTTTGACCCAAAAGCTTCATTTAGCCATAACTTTTGCATACAGACTTGAGTTTTGTCTATTCAAAATGCATTGGAAATCTTTTGATTAGGTCTTCAATTTAAGACCCATTGTTGACTAGTTTTGAGATGGTCAATTTCACATTTTTAGTCAACCTATTTGACTAAACCTTTGACCATTCATATCTCAAGCAAATAGACTCCTTTTGATGCACTTTAAATTGTGTCAGGAACATTTCATTGTGCTCTATACATTGATGCCAATTTTGGGAGATTCTCAGTGGGCTAAATTTTTGAGGTCTTCAAGATCCACCTGGATCATTCCTCCCCACTAAAGGAACTTTTGGACCTCCAAAAGGTTCTTAATCAGAAACTAAGTGAGAGAAAAACTTTCCCACTTATCTAGTATCTATCCACCTTATTTATGCACCTACTTCACCAAAAATTTGTACAATAATTATGAAACTACAATCACATTGCTACCGATTTGCATTTTCCCACATCTTATTGTATTCATTAACCTAGCTACTATCAATGTACAACATATTAGCAGCACTAACAAATACAAAGATGATAATGACAATGGACTAACAATACTCTTAATCCTCATAATTGGTTTCCATGACAAATCCTCATGCTATGGCATTGATAGTCCCTAAAGCACATGATGGTTAGGTATCTAATCAACTACATCATTTTCATGCTTCAAATCACCTTGTTTTCCCACCTTTACAGACATGAGTGAAGATTTTTTTCTCACATAAATGAGCCTCTTGATTTGCCCAGTGTTTACCAATGAAGAATCAACTGCAATCTTCTTCTTGTCCTTCTTTGGACAAAGCTCTAGATGAAGCTTCCAATAATGAGCTTTTTGATGTCCACCTTTGTTGCAATAAGAAAAATGTGTTTTTAACATCCAACCTTTCTTTCCCTTCTCTTTCTTCTGATTTGGAGATGGGTCTTTATGTATTGTCCCTTTACTGGTTGACTTGACCTTCCTATAGAAAGCCACTTTTCCAACACTTGGCAACACTATGGTTATTCAACCCACAAAATGTGCATGGTTTTCTAAACCATAAAATTTCTATATTTCCAATACTCTTATAATCAAAAGAAACATTGGATTTACCAAGCTTGCAATACCTTTGATGGTCACCCTTGGTGCATACATGCCGAGAAGAATTGTGTTCGCTCTTCTCTTGGACATCTTGCATGTATCACCACTACCTAAAGATGATGTGTCATTTTCTCTCTCAGATTATTCTTCATCTAGTGAATTATTTGCATCCACTACATGTGAGCATTCTCCTTCACCAATCCCCAATATTGCATCAAGAGGTCTACCTTCCACCTTCACAAGTTCAACCATACCTTGTTCATGAATTCCAAGGCCCTTTCCTTTGTTGTCCATCTTGGTTAACAACCTCAATCCACTATTTTGAGATTGTTTATGAGAATCACCAAGAGAACAAGGAAGAGAGTATGAAGAATGAGGAGATTCCACAAAGTCTACATCTTTAGCTTCCTTCAAGAAGCCTTATTTTTCAAACTTCCATTCCTTGTACATCTCATCAACCTTGGCTTCCATCACCATGAATGCCTTGCAAAATTCTACATCAAAGACAAAAAGAAATTGATTTTCCTTATGTGAAGCCATCTTGCATCTCCTTGCTTGAATTTGCTCCAAGTATCTCACAACCTACAAATTTTTAGACTAGCTCTGATACCAAACTTGATCTATAAACTCCTTGTTATGAATCACTTACAATTTTAAGATCCACGAGGATATATATTTAATAAAGATTATTATTTACATTTCTTGTGAACTAAACAAATAATACTTAGAAATGCAAAAAATAACTAAGTAGAAAGAAACATCCATCAAAAAGAACAAGAGACAAAGGATTTGATTTTAGAGTTCACAAGACTCTGGCTACGTCTCCAGATCTACAAGCTCGCAAGATTGATGCCATTACTATGATGCAAAACTCATAAATCACCATGGTCTTCCATGGAGTTATAATCTTCTACTTGCTTCCACATTACAATGTGAAAGCAACATGTTTGTGCCTAGCTCCTTCGCCACTTTTTACAATGTTAAGCAATAAAACTGCAACTCTCTCTCTCCCTCTTTCAATAAGAGTACCTAAATTCAATAGGCTTTAAATCATTACAATAAGAACATAAGGTCATGAAAAATCCTCTCAAGAGAATTCTACTAAGTTCTTATCTTATTCATGAGACTATTTAGCCCTCTAATTCTTCACAAAAAAATTTAACTACAAAATTCTCCCCAAATGTCCTTGTCCCTTTTACAAATTACATCCCCCTTTATATAAGAAAATAGTCATATTTAGTTTATAACCAAATAACTATTTTCCTATTTTACCATAACAAAATAACCTCTAAATACACCTTTGTTTATGAAAATAGGGAGTAAGAACAAACTTATCCTTTAGTTTTTTTTTCAACAATGGCTCAAAACTTAATAAAATCCCACCTCATTATCTCATCACAGATATATGAAGTGGCACCTTAAAATTAGCTAATATGTTAAGGTTAGTTGGAGATTCAAATCTCCAAGGTGTTCTTTTGTCTCATATGTTGCACAAAGATAGGATAAATAATAAATCCACCAAAATGCTCCAAGAATCCCATCTAATTTGATGGTAGACCATGTTTGTAGGGATGGGGAGGTTGTATATTCAAACCTCATACACAAAATTTTAAAACCACCAAATCCGAGGATGATGTGACATGCCATAATATTATTTGCCCACAATGTGACACATGTCAATAACTAATTGGTCCACATTAATGACATGACATTGCTGATTAGATGGTGATGCCATGCTTATGTCAGCAACAACCACTTCATTTTATTTTTGACCCAAAAGCTTCATTTGGCCATAACTTTTGCATACAGACTCAAATTTTGTCCGTTCAAAATGCATCAAAAAGCTTTTGATGAGGTCTTCAATTTAAGACCCATTGTTGACCACTTTTGAGATGGTCAAATTTCACATTTTTAGTCAAATTATTTGACCAAACCTTTGACCAAGCATATCTTGAGCAAACAGACTCCTTTTGACACACTTCAAATTGTGTCAAGAACATTCTGTCATGCTTTATACATTGATGCCAATTTTGGGAAATTCTAAGTGGGTTAAATTTTTGAGGTCTTCAAGATCCACCTGGATCAAGACTACTCTATTAAGAGATTTAATGGATTCACCTATTAGAATGTTTGAGCAACGATCTTGCAGTTAGCACTCTATTGGTAGATAATAGAACACCTCTTTGCATATATTCTTGATCCTCTTTTGATCAAATGTATCTCTTCTATCCTCTAACCTCTTTTCTCTTCTAACTAATTCTACAATGTATCCCAATTCACAATACCTTAATCACCATGAATGCTCTATTTGTGGATGCAAACTTCTCTCTTCACTCCTTCCACACTCCTTAAAAGTTTAAAGTTTATCCTCCTTAAGAAGACTTGGGTGACTTAGGGTTAGGTATGAATAAATTATTGTAAGTCATCCATCTAACTACTTGATCCTTCCCTTTAACTGATTGGTTATATGTACTACATAGGGATTCTTAATTAAGATTCATTCTTATCATCTAGGATTGCAAAAAAATCCTCAAGTCAGCTCTAAAGTGGTTTACATAGTAGTTTGTGCCATTACAAACAACTATGTCAAAACTGTATTACTCGAGACTTGAAGCCCCTACTACTCAACATCAACTACAACTTCAATGTTATAACTTGGCATCTAAATGACTCGACATCCATTGGTTACTCAGCATCATCTATATGTTCGACACTTGAGAGACTCGGCACTAATTGTTTACTCAGCATGTATTACTTGTTTGGCATGAACTAAATTCTAACTTTTTAATGACTTAATTGTATAGACACTCATATGTCAAAGCCAATCTGACATTAACATTTAAGTACAAAGCTCAATCCAACCAACTAGGGTTGAATGCAATGAAAAAGGTTGAAAATAGGAGTCAAAACCCGAAGATAAGAAGCCATTATGTTGGAAAAGTCAGCCCTTTTCATAAGGAGCTTAACACCTCATCAAATATTCCCTCAAAATGCCCAATTAGTTCTTAACAACCTTTTGATGACCATAAACAAGATCATATCCAAATTTGGTAAATCCCATCCATAATGAATTTGTAAGGTCAAACCATCTCTTAAATGAACTCAAACATCTCCTACATTCTCTCCACCTGTCTTCAAAAAATAATAACCTTCAATTATGTTACTCCAGATTTTTTTATTCAAAAATCCAAAATATCTCCCCATTAATGGCATTTAAATATTATATTTGAATTAAATTGATTTATAATTTATCAATTAATTCAAAAATAATTACAACATATAATTTCCATAGGAAAATATATTTAAATATATTAATTCATATGACAATATACTTTAAATTTTTAAAGAAGAAAATCATACCAATTAATAAACTTAAATAAAGGCCAAAAAATACCACCAATTGATGATGAATTTCAAAATTTTATAAAATATAATAAAGGGAAATGATCTTCTAAAGAAAATAATCACTAACTGTATAAAAAGTAGTTCATATTTGTTGATACTTCTATGGCTCTTGACTAGGGTTCGAAATACTTGTTTCCAGTGATTACAATGGAAATAGCAATGAATTTGTTTCGTAATGTTGGTCTCTTTTTGTGATATTATTCCTATTCCATAATGAAAGCTTGCATTTTTGAATAATTTGTGATTTTGGGATTGAAATTAAATGCTTCTCTTGGCATGAAAGTTAGCTCAATCTTGAAGTTTTCTTTCTATAGTACTAATTTCTATCATTTCCATTCATTATGGTTGCAACTTGGTAACATAGCACAAAGAATTCTCACATTAAAATATGCACTTCTATTGTTAAAAACATTCAAAACTATCAATAAATCTCTTTTTCTTTTGCTTCTTGTTGAAGAAAAATGCATGATTTATCTATTTAAGCACATAGTTGTTGTTTCAAGTAAGCTTTTATTGTTTCCATTCCTACTTGCCATAAAAGTCAATCATTACTATGAAATGCTTTCTTTTTTCTTTTAAAGCTCTATTGATAAATTCTTTCCTCGAGAATCATGATTAAATGAGGCTCCACTATTTCAAATTTCATCTTGATATCTACATGAATTGATGTGAACACCACATAGTTTTTTTCTTTTTTTCTTGGAAAGAAACCATTTGTTGCTTCATTGTTGTAATCTTATTGTTTCTCTAATGGGCTTTTTCCTTCTTTGAATAAGGACTTATTTCATATTTGATACCCTAGAAGAATTTGGGTTTGTTTCAAATACTATTTTTAATACATAATTACAAGGTTGTGAATGCTAGATATTTGTGTTACCTCTTGAATTTGGTATTGCTGAGCATACTTAGGTTGTAGAAGCACCTATATTTTTTTATTTTAAATATATCCTTTAGAATATTTCACCTTTGAAAAATCACTGATATTTTATTTCCCTTTGAGTTAATGCAAATTATGCCCTCAAGGAATGTAACTTGACCAATTCTTGCAAAAACCCATGTTGTAGTTTTCCATGATTATGCTTCATTTGCTCAATAGATAGATCGTGAGGATGATTGTCTTTTATTTGTTACTGGTCATCACTTCTCTTTGGATTTTATCATAGTGATGTGTGTTTCCTTGATTCAAACAATTTTGAAGTTGTTATTGTTTATCTTTCTTTTGCATATGAAAAAATGGCTTCTATTTGCTCTGTTTGAGAAATAACAAAAAAAAATTCCCATGATCTCCCTAGCTATAGCTATTCTCTACTACTTTCTTACCTTTTGGTATGAAATCATGACTTGATATGTACACAAAGGCTGATCAATTTTTTGATTTGAATAGGTGGACTTAGACATTATGCCTTGTAAGTTTGGTGATAGCCATAAGCTTAAGACCATTTCAATCTAATAGGTGTAAGTACTTGGGATTGTGGCTAGAATGTACATTCTTGTAGCTCTTTTTAAACAACCACCTCTCTACACATTTTATTTATTTCCCCATTTTCATATTGAAATGTTTTATATTAATGTTGCCCACCATTGCTAATAAATCCTTGCCCCCTTAAATTTTTTGTATAACTTTCTAAAACTTATTTCATTTCAAAAAAATGAATGATCACCAAATATTCTATTACTCATATGTAAATCCATAAGTGTACCTCTTGTTGTCCTATATTTCCATGTTACAAATTTGACTATCTTTGTCA
The DNA here is from genome assembly GCA_028749045.1 of Cupressus sempervirens. NCBI lineage: Eukaryota > Viridiplantae > Streptophyta > Pinopsida > Cupressales > Cupressaceae > Cupressus > Cupressus sempervirens. The sequence continues at coordinate 520,721,702 of CM053790.1, forward strand.
TGTATTATTTTGTGACAATGCAAATTGCTTGTGTTATTTCCTTCTTAAATGTTGATTACACATGTTTTCATGGTGACTAAATCCTTATGTTGTACAAGTATGAACATGATGAACAATAAATGTTCTTTGCTTGAGATGAGGAGCCCACCATTTCTTAGATCCATTGGATCTAACCATTTTTTCTTGTACTTTCAAGATACATAAAGACACCTTGGATACAAAAGACAATGCAATTAACATGAAGGCCAAGGTAATGAAACCAAATAGGACAATTAACCAATCATCACAAGTAATGATCAGTTCCTTTGAACATCTTTAAATTTTTATTTATGTTTCTTCTTTCATGTATCACTACTTAGGTAACATAAGTATTATTAGTATATTAGAGGCTACTCTCACAACCTATGTGAGGGAAATACATAATATGTTCATCATATATATTTTACATTTTATATGTTATATATTAGTTGCATGATCTATGTCCTCAAATGAAAGAATGAGCAATAAAATAGATACGTGTGAATCAATATTATAAATGAAATGTATTAATTAATTTTTTTTGTACTAAATGAACATAGGAACTAAAGTTTCATGATTCTTATATGTATGTATATCACACTAAATTCAAGAATGAGCAAAAATTTAGTAACAGTGGGAAATGCAAAAGTGTCTACCTTCTACTTTTTCAATGTACAAGAACACTACCTTAGACACCAAGTTAATGAGATTGAATTGTGTGGTCCTATACACACAAGGTCAATGTGGATTGTTGAAAGGCACTTGAAAAATTTGAAAGCTTTAATTCAAAAATTGAACATTGGGAGAGTTCTATGGTGAAAGAATATATGGTATACCAAATTTTGGTGTACATTATGGAATATCTACTTTAGTTTGTGACAAATATCCATGCAGATCTAATTTGGGATCTCAACTCCACTAAAAAATTTGAATGTCAACTAATCAGAAAATATAGAATGAGGAAAGTGAGAGGTAAATGTGTTGGAAACTATAATTGGAACAATTATTGTGTTGTCCTTGATGTCAAACCTTATTGAAAATATATTTTCTACCTGAGTAGAGTGTCATACCAAGAGGATTTATGAAGAGGACTTGAGAAGAAGATATAACAAGAGGACCTAGTGAAAAGGTTGAGTTATGTATAATTATAATAGACACTTGATCAGTTGGAATTTTCCAAGATAATGTGTTGTTTAATCATAACAATAACTACAGAAGATAGTTGTGTTGAAGCCTAGAAGATATTATCAATGAAGGACCAAAATCATGGGCTAAACTAAGCTACAAAGTAGAAGATTAAGAAATTTATAGTTAAAATTGAGTTGTGCTAGTATTGACCAAATGAACAATACAAGCTGAGAAAATATAGTATTGATTGAGCACCAATAATGACTAAGTATCATAAAATATGGACTGAGCAAAGACAATGTAAGTCAAGCGAGATAATTAGTATTAACCAAGTTATTTAGTGATGACCAAGGTTGAGGAACACAGTAGTGATTGAGTATCAACATTTCATATTTTATGAAGGAATTGAAACTCCCAATCGACATAGTTAAAAATTTTGATTGGTCAAAGTGAGTAAAGGATAAGTATTGATGAGATGAATTATTTAATGCAAGAGAAACTATGTTTGAGCATTTCTAGAAATGGATTCAAAGAGAATTTTTGAGAAGTATCTAGAAGGAGATAGGAGAAATGAAAAATTGGAAGAATTCAATGAATCTAACCTAACCTTAAGATAAATGGTGATGTTTAAGTGGTAAAATATCTAAGCTACCTATTTAAGGAGGCATAAGGATTGACCTAGAGAGGTTGGTAGTAGCTAATTTTTTTGACTAGAAAACTTAAACAAAAGGCTGAGAAGGAGCAGAGCAGAGGTGGAGAGTGGTTTCTTGAATGATTTTTCAAGCATATCAGAGAAAATGATGGAGACATGAATGGAGTGTAGTTAATGACTTAGCAAAAGAGTATTGTGATCTATATTTGAAAAGTAAGTTGTATTTATCATATCAACTTGCCATTATTTTCTAACCATTCGATCAGTTAAAATACTTTAATCAAGGTGACATTCTAATGGAATATTCTTAAGTCCTCTAACAAGGACACTCCTAACAAGGTGATTAAATCCTTTAACATGATCACACCTAAAAATATGTGTATTGTAACCTTTAATAGGTTTGGCACCTAACATAGCTCACTTCATAAGAGTGAAAAATTGGTGACATGTTACTAGTGGTTTTTCCCAAATTGGGTTTCCATGTTAAATCTTGGTGTCTTACTTGTGTGGATTTTATTTGAGATGTTTTATAGTTTAATGTTTTACATTCTAAAAGTTTGTAATTATTGGGATATTGGATTGCAATTTTATGTTACTAATAAGTTACTATAGAGATCGAGCTACTTAATGAATATATCTTAAGTTGTTTGAAATATTCAAAATTTTAATTGGTACATCTAGACCTAAGGATAACTAATTCACCCCACCCCTCTTAGTTATTCTAATCATTCTAAAAATTGGTATTAGAGCTTTGGTGTTTGTGAAGAAAAGTAGCTAAAGATCAAGATGTAGGGAAAGGAGGTACCCAAGCTGAACAAGGAAAACTTCCCTGCATGGTAATATTTGATGAAGCTACACATTGCTAGAATTGGATATTCTACAATATACTATTTGGATAATGAGTAAATAATAGTACTTGAACCTATAACATCTCAATGCATAAATGAGAAATAAGAGCACGATCATGCAATGTTGGACATTGCATCTACCCTAATCTACTTAGAATTTGATGACATAAAAGATTGAAACATTGAAAAGAAGATGTGGGAAGAGTTGGTAAAGATCCATATAGGAGATAAGAATGTACTAAGAGCCAAATCAAAAATATTGAAAGGAAAGTTTGATGAAATGAAGATGGTAGAAGGTGAGAACATTGCTATATATGTTGGAAGAATCAAGTAAGTTGTGATTGTTATTAGGGGATCTGATGGAAAGATTAGTGATGAGACTATCATCAACAAGGTATTGAGAACCTTACTTCCTATTTATGCTATTAGAGTTTCTACAATACAAGAACTAAGATGTGCTCCTATAATGATCTAACCTTAGATAGTCTAGTTAGTAGACTTACTACTTTTGAATTCTCAAATTTTAATAATTCTACTGCCCCCTCTATTAAACCTACTGTCAAGTCACAATTGGTTTTACATATGACTAAGAAGAAGAAAGAAAAGTATGAGGTTAGTGAGAGTGAATCTTCTAATGATGATCTTAAGGATGTTGAAGCATTAATGGCTAAGAGACTGCCAAGAGGCAAAGAAAAATTCAAAGGTAAAATTCTTATAATCTATTTTACATACAATAAATTTGGTCATATTGCTATAAGATGTTATGATAGGAATGCCAAGGATGAAAGGAAAGACAACAAGCTCAAAGGAATAAGAGATGGAAAAGACAAAAAATGATACAAATACTATAAGGGAAAAGGTAAGAAGTCTTGTTACATAGCTGAAGAAGAGACTGGTGGTGATTTTGATATTCATGATGAAGAAGTTTATGTTTCTATGAAAGATGATTCTAATGAAGATGAGAAAATTGCACTTATTTCATATGTAAGTAAAGGTGATATATGGATAATTGATGGTGGTTTCTCAAATCATATGACTAGCGATAAAAGTTAGTTTGAAACCTTAGAATATTATAAAGGATGGAGTGTTAAGTTTTGTAATGATGCACCATGTCTTGTGAAAGGTAAATGATCAATAAGATTGGCTATTAAGATAAGATGTGATAATGCTTATTAGGTTGAAGGACTTAACTACAACTTTTTGAGTGTGACATAGTTGAATAGTTCAAGCTACAAAGTTGAATTTTAGCAAAGAAAGCCAACAGCTGCAATGGTTCTGGTGAATTGATTAGAAGTGGAGACCAAAAAAGTGGTAACTTGGTCTATCTAGCCCTATCTAATGATACATGCTTATTTGTATAATGTGAAGATATATGGTTATGGCATAAGAGTCTATGTCATGTGAACTTTGATAATTTGGTAAGCATTAGTAAGATGAAGAAAGTAAGAGGATTACAAAGATTGAAGAAACCTAATAATGTGATGTGTAAACAATGTAAATTGGGAAAAATGACAAAGTCTAGTTTCAAGAGAAAGACCTATACTTCTAATTTTATTTTGGATTTGGTTCAAATAGACCTTTGTTGACCTATTGGAGTGAAAATCTATTGTGGTGAAAAATACTTTATTCTATTTATTGGTGACTACTCTAGGAGGATGAATATGATGTTTCTTAAAGAAAAATATGATGCATTCAAATGTTTAAGTGGTATTTGGCTAGAGTTGAAAAGGAAATAAGTAAAAGATTGAAGTGTCTAAGATCTTATAGAGGAGATGAATTCATATCTAAGGAATTCAACACATTATTCAATGATAGAGGAATCAAGAGACAAATTTCTATATAGATGACCCCTCCAAAGAATGGTATAGTTGAAAGGAGGAATAGATCAATCATGGATTGTGATAGGACATTGATGATGGAGAAGAATGTTGTACCTAAGTACTAGAGAAAAGCTATAAGTACAATAGTTTATTCCTTGAATAGAGTACAATTCAAGAAGGGTACATATATCACATCTTTTGAGGTATGATATAGATATACACCTGATGTGAAATAATTTAAATTTTTTGGAAGAAAAATCTATATACTGAGAGACAATAGAATTGGAAAATTTGATGAAAAGAGTGATAAAGGAATATTCTTAGAATATTCCACTAAGATAAAATCATCCATTTTTTTGAATTCTAACATTAAAAAAGTTGTGGAAAGTGCAAATGTGAAATTCGATGAATATGTAGAAAAGAATGAAGTCGAATGTAAGAATGAACTTGAAGATTGTAGGAATTTTACATACATTGATGAAGGTGAGCCCAACACTTTACCCCAACCTAGGAAAAAATATACCTAGTAGTAGTAGTAGCTAGTGCATACCAAGTTACAACAATAATGTATTGAGGATCAGGCAATTGGTGTCGAGCATTAGGAAGAGCATGTTGAGCATCAACAAGATATTTCTAAACAGATAGAAGAACAAGCTAAGATACATGAAGTGTTACCTAAAGATAATCTACAAGATAAAACTAAAGAAGTGAGAAGACCTAATCAAATCATTGGAGACAAAGACTCTAGAGTTATGACAAGAAAAATAATGAGTGATACATGCCTACTATGTGAATTTGAGCCTAAATTAGTTAAGGATGCTATGGATAATGAACATTGGATTCAATAAATGAATGAAGAGATTGAGTTGATAGAGAAGAACAAAACAAAACTAGTCACTAGTACCTAAACTAGAAGACAAGAATGTTATTGGAACAAAGTGGGTATTTAGAAACAAGTTGAATGAGAAAGGTGATGTCACAAGAAACAAAGAAAGACTAGTTTGTAAGGGATATTCACAAGAAGAAGGATCTGACTATGGAGAGACATTTTCCCTTGTTGGAAGATTAGGAGTGAGAACTATAATTTCATATGTTACTTAAAAAGGATTCAAAGTATATCAAATGGATGTTAGTTCTATAGTTGTGAATGGAATTTTGGAAGAGGAAGTCTATGTTGAACAACCTGAAGGAATTGTTGACCCAAATAAAAGAGATCATATGTAAACTGCACAAAGCATTTTATGGATTGAAATAAGCCCCTACAGAATGGTATGAAAGGTGGCACACATATTTGGTGAAAATTGGTTTTACGAGGACAAATGATAATGGAAATCTATACTTGAAGAATAAATTTGAAAAAGGGATATTGTTAGTTAAAAATATTTTTGGATGATATCATATTTGGAGGAAAATATGCATTGTGTAAGCTATTTGTAGATGAAATGAGACAAGAGTTTGAGATGTATATGTTTGGAGAGATTAATTTTTTGTTGGCCTGCAAGTGTATCAAATGAAGAAAGGTATCTACATTACACAATCAAAGTGTATCAAGGAGATATTGAAAATTTTTGGTATGGAAGACTAAAAACCAATTACAACACCCATGGCTACTAAATATAAACTTTTAAAGAATGATGATTCTACTAATTTGAATCAAACCTTGTATAGATCAATGATTGAAAAATTACAATATGTTGTTCATAGCTGACCAAATATTAAACCAGTAGTTGGGATTGTTGCTAGATTTCTTGAAAATCCTAAGGAGAATCACATGATGGTTGTGAAAAGAATAGTAAGATATTTGAAAGGAATAGAGAATTATGGATAGTATTACAAGAAGAATGACAAGTTTGAATTGAGAGTATATACTGATGCAAATTGGGCTAGAAATATTGATGATAGAAAGAGTACAAGAGGTGGAGATTTATTTCTAGCAAAGAGATTAGTTTCATCGGGAAGGAAGAAGTAGAATTGCATTTCCCAATCCATAACTAAAGCTAAATATGTAGCTGCAGTAGCTAAATTTTCTAACATAGTGTGGATCAAATAATTGTTGAAAGGAATGAAGGAAGAGATCACTGAACTTGTTATTATATTTCTTGATAAAACAAGTGCTATAAACATATATAAAAATCTTGTGATGCACACCAAGACCAAGCATATTCAAGTATCATTACTTGAGAGAGTTGGTAAAAGACAAAGAAGTGAGAATAGAGTGTGTGAGTACAGAGGAGCAGATAGCTAATATGTCCACAAAATATTTAGCTAAGGATGCACATGAATATCTAAGAGGTAAATTGGGGGTGATTCCCCTAACTAGGGATACTCAGGCTAAGATGGAGCTTTGCATCAAATGTTTTGATTATTTTATCTTACAAATTGATGTAGAATGTCACACTTTAGGACCTACCTAAAGTTGTGAAGAGATAAGCACAAGATATTGAGTCATTCATAAGAAATATGACAGAGGAAGAACCTAGCTCAAAGAAATGACAAAGAGATATGTATGAGATAGATTCAACTAAATATGTTGAAGTTTCTTTAGCATTATTGTCAAAGAGGAGAGATTATATAGTTACCATGGAAACATGAGTAAAGAGGGGGAGATTTTCTAAGCAATTAAAGAGATAGATATTATAGATAACAGAAGTCATATAGGAAATATGAAGAGATTATGAAGTAGTTACCTATGTAGTAATGAGAAAGAGGGAATTCATGTTAGAATATAAAGTTGTGAGATGTTACAATTGATGTCTAGAGGTGTTTCTTATTAGAGCTACATGGATAAAAAATAGAATGAAACTAAAAGGCGAGATCAAAGAGATTTTTGGATACTGAAATGAGAATCAGAATGAAACTAAGGATATTAATGAAGATCTATTCTTGAACATGGAGGGGGTTAATTGAAGCAAGTAAATTGTTTTGGATTGTATGGTAACTCAAGGTGTTTCCATCAATGCTAAAAAGAGGGATTTTTGGAAACTACAATTAGAACAATTGTTATGTTTTCATTGATGTCAAACCTTATTGGTGAGATAGTTTCTACCTGAGCAGAGTGTTGTATCAAGATGATTAATGAAACAAATTTTAGAAGAAAAGACAACAAGAGGACCTAGTGGAAAGGTTGAGTTATGTGGGACTACAATTGGCACTTGATTAGTTGGAATTTGACAAGATAATGTGTTGTTTAATCATAACATTGAGTGGAGAAGATAGTTGTGTTTAAGCCTAGACAAGATGATCAATGAAGGACCACATATATAGGCTAAACCAAGCCACAAAAAAAGATTAAGGATTTTATAGTTGAAGTTGAGTTGTGCTAGTGTCGACCAAATGAACAGTACAAGATGAGAAAATATTGTTATAAAGTAAAGTCCACTGAGATAACTACGAGGGGGGGGGGGGGGGGGGGTTGAATTAGTTATTAGATTATCAAAATTATTTAAACCTTAGGCATGTGAAAAATATAATCAACAACCATAAGAAGATACACATACATAATAACACCAGATATGTTAACTAGGGAAACTCTTGATCAGAGGGAAAACCCCAGTGGGGATGGTACCCATAAAAAGATGTAATAATATGAAATTTTCTTGTAAGAGAATAGACTCTATTAGGATCCAATGAAATATATTTATTACATATCAGTCCCTATTAGGAGAATTTGAATCTCTATTAGGATATTCCAACCATGTTAGGAGTTGTGCCAACCTTTTTAAGAGTTGTACAAGGTAGATGGACCCCTTGTCCAAACAACTTTAGGAAAGACCACCGAACACACTGTCCAACCAATCCTTGTATTGTTCTTTGTAGAATAATAGAATGAAATAACTTGAACTCCTTCTCTATGCTCTTGATTGGACCAAACCTCTTCATATCTCAATATGATATCTTCAAACACACATCTTTCTGATCCCTTTGATCACTTACACACATTTACCAACTTCAAAAATCTAATACAAGTTCAATTTCTCTTGCACTTATTACTTACACACTTCACCATAAGGAAAATAACCTTCCTTTGTACCATATCCTCAAAGTGATTCACTAATTTGGCCTTAAGGCTTTCAATTAATTATAATAGGACCTCATTAAGATATTAAAATTCATTACATCTTTTTGAAATTAAAAATTAGTGTTAGTACATAGTAAATACAACTTCTCACATATTTTGCATGTGTTATACCCAACCTTACAAACTCATGGAACTCATCATAAAGTTTTCCACTATCATTATCTAACTTTGATCATCATAATTCTATCCTTATTAAGAGATACAATCAAATCATCAAAAACTACTTCTCAGGCAATCTATTTGCACACTGTCCTCTGTAATTATTGAATAACTCTCACATGTCTTTGCCTCTCTACATGCACACATGTCCACTTCATCAAGACATGATGTAGACTATTTCCTCAACTATCCTTGACCTCATCATTAATATACAGTTCATACAACCTTTTTCTTTGTCTACTACTCTATTAGTATTTATAGAAACAATACTATGTTGACATCAACAACAAACACAGTCATGAATGCACTATGTCAATCATGTAAACTTCTCTAGTAATACTTAGGATACTCCAAAAATGAATACCATTAGTAGTCATTCTAACTATCTCACCCTTTCGCTTTGATGGAAACATAGATTAAAAAATTAAGTCCATGAATACCAAATCAAATTTTGTTGCCACTCTCTTCTTTTAAAATCCTCTTCATCAATCAAATCCAAAACTCATAGTAACAACTCTCCATATTTTTTTTCTCATTCCTACATAGATGGGAATCAATTGTTCACACTTCTTCACCGTTGATATAACTCAATGTTTCTCCCTATTAACATTAATGTATCCATGAACAATTCTCCTCCATACATCTCTCCCACATATTATCAGAATATGTTTTTCATAAAATCTCTCCCCCATTGACATCAATGCCAAAGGAATCATTATGTCAATCAACTTCTCAAAGTCTTCAACCATCTAAAGTGTCCAAAGACATTGTTCTATACCAACCACCAAGAGTCCTTGATGATTCTTCTCATCATATATGCTCTCCCATACAATGAACATCAACGTTCAGTCCAGATAAACAATAGTTTTTTGTACCACTAGACCTACGCACTTTTTGCATCATCTACTAATACATAGACAAGTTCATAACCCCAATCCTACCTCTCAAATACTTGAATATTTTGTATTCACATAGTCTAATTTGATTTCTTTCTCTACAACTTTCTCTCTCAGAACATGATACTCAATAGACATATGCTTAGTCTTAGAATGTAACATAGGATTCTTAGACATAATTATTATACTTGTGTTATCATAATGTATGATAACAAGTTCTAAAAACTCTATCCCAATATCTCTCAGCATTTGTTTCATCCACATGATCTGATTGTATTCTTTTTCCACTACTACATACTCTACTTTTGTTGTACTCTGTGAGATACAATCTTGTTTCTTGCTTAGCCAAGAAACCAATCTTCCTCTAAGGAAAAATGCTCCACCACTTGTACTATTTATGTCATCCATATTGATTGCCCAATCCACATCAATATATGCACATAAAGTAAAGTCATTTGATATGCCATACCACAAGCCAAAATCAAGTGTACCCTTCAAGTATCTAAATATTCTTGTTACTGTTACATAATGAGCCTATTTAGGATCTAAATGAAATCTTAGAACTATACCAACTACATTTTCTATATTTGATCTAGTATGAGTCAGATATTATAAACCTTTAATCATGGATTTGTACTCCTTCTTCTCAACTATAGGTGTCTCATCTTTGCTAGATAGCTTGTGACTAGTTATCATAGGTGTTCAAATAGGCTTACAAGTTTTCAAGCCAAATATTTTCAACAAATATTTTAAATACTTAATCTATGATAATAAAATACCATCACTGTTCTGAACAACCTATAGACCTAAGAAATATTTCCTTTTTCTAATCATACTCATCTCAAATTCATTCTTCATTTCATTAGAAATTTTTTCACTTGCTTCATCATTACCTCCAAAGATTATGTCATCCACAAATATCAAAATGATCAACAATCCATTCTCAATTTCTTTCAAAGACATGTTACTACCTACAATACCTTTCACAAATCACAACTTTGCCAAATATTTGTCTAACCTTGCATATCAGGTTCTAGGTGTTTTCTTTAGTCCATACAACACTTTCTTCAATTTACATACCATATCCTTTTCTTCTATCAAAGGAAATCCTCCAAGTTTCTCAATGTAAAATTATTCTTCAAGTTCTATATTGAGAAATGTTAACTTTACATCCATCTTATACACTTTGCACTTCTTACTTGTTTCATAAGTCAAGAACATTCTTGTTGCTTCAACTCTAACAAAAGAGGAAAATATTTCTTCATAATGTATACCTTCTTGATGTGAATATCCTTTACATACTAATCTTTCTTTATTTCTCACAACCTCACCTTTTTCATTCATCTTGTTTCTGAAAACCCATTTAGTTCCTATAGCATTCTTATCTTTAGGTCTAGGATCCAATTCCCATGTCTCATTCTTCACAATCTGATCTAGTTCTTCCTTCATTGCTTGAATCCAATGAACATCCTTGCCTACCTCATTTGTACTCTTTGGTTCAACTTTAGAAATTAAACACAATTCTTCATGTACTTTATTTCTTTTCATAACTCCTTTTCCTTGCTTTCAATAATTTGGTTAGTAGGATGATTCTTTGTCAAATTCCTATTAGGTGTAGGCATTACTCACTCAACTCTTACTTCTCTAGGTTCAGATCTCGGTTCTCCTCTTTGTTCAACAACTTCAACATAATTCTCCAAATCATTATTAGTCTTAAAGAAAGTTTCAATATTTTCTATGATAGGCTTAGGGTTAGTTTCTTCTTCATTAAATTTATAATCTAGCATTCTTTCTTTAACTCCAAAATTTTCATCCACTTCCACATTTGCACACTCAACAATTGTCCTGGTTCTTTAATTGAAACATCTATAAGCTTTTTTTTCAATTAATAACCAAGGAACATGCCTTCATTGCTTCTTGCATCAAACTTAACAATATCAGTATCTCTCTTTATGTAACACTTACTTCCAAAATAATTCATAGGGAGTCTTGTTTGTACCTTTTTAGATCTGCACTTTGTTTGTTATGTACACTATTGTATTGTCTAATTCTCTCCAAAATATCTTTGATACATCATTCTCAAACATCATGGCTCTCGATACTTTTGTCATTGACTTTTTTCTTCTTTCAACAATTCCATCTTGCTCAGGAGTCTTAGGTGTTGATAATTGTGTTTTAATGCCATTTACTTCAAAAAAGGTGTTAAACTCATTTGAGGTAAATTATCCACCTATATCTAATTTTAAACATTTAATCTTCACTCCAAATACATTCTCAACTCTATTCTTAAACAACTTAAACTTCTCAAATGCCTCATACTTTTGTTTAAGGAATGCTACCCACATCATCCTAGTAAATTCATCAACACAAATCATGAAGTACCTTTCACTATTTAATCATCTTGCCCTAGTAGGACTACTCAAATATATACAAACAATCTCCAATTTTGTTGTTGTAGAGAACTTTGTTCTAGGAAATGATCTTTTCTTCTACTTAGCCATAACACATTCTTTGCACAAAACATTAGTAGGCATCACAATCTTAGGTAAATCTCTAATAGAAAATGTACTACTAGTCTTCAGAATATTATCAAAGTTCATATGATAAAACCTTCTATGCCACAACTAGCTGGTATCTACTTTTACAACTAAACATGTCATCTTTGTAGGGTTCAGCTGAAAAAAATTACCTCTATATCTTGTACTAGTGCCAAACAACTTGTCATCTTTATCATGATAATTCATGTCTTCTTGGTGAATTGTAACTGATATCCCTTATCAACCAACTATCCAAAACTTAATAGGTTATGCTATAATCCATCAAAAAAATAGACATCATATGTGTTAGTCCTTGCATCAAGATTAAAAAATCATATTCCCTTGATATAATAAGTTGCATTGCTACCAACTCTGAAAATCCCTCCATCATGACTACTAAGCTTAACAAATTTATTCATGTCACTAGTCATATGATGGGAGCACCCACTATCTATGGTCCAATAAGACTTCTTTTCAACCTAAGAAACTAGGGCTTTCTCTTGTCTAACTTCATCTTTTATAGCTACAAATCCTAACTCATAATCACTTTCACTCTGAATTATTTCATTAGATTCATCATCCTTATTTGCATACAAACAATCTCTAGGCCTTCTAGAATTGAAATTTTTCTTATAGTTTTTCTCTCTTTTAGGACAACATTTAATGATTGTCTTACTTTTTGGTTCTCTTCTTAAAAGAAGGGAAATTCCTTCTTTAATTCTCCTATCCTCCTCAGATCTGAATTTGCTGCTACTAGCATAGTCTTCACTAGTGCTTGCACTTATTTATAAGGAAGGGTGAACACTTAATTCACTAAAAGTTATTTCCACTCTAGGAAAATCTCAAGATTTCTTCAAGCTCTTTTCTACTACTTTCAATCTTCCAATAAGAGCCTCTTAGGTAAACTTCTTAGTGCAAGGTATCACTTGCTCAATCATCTTTGTGGTTAGCTTGAAAGGTGGTGTCAAAGTTTTCATGATCTTCCATATAATCTCATCTTCATCTTTAGATTGATTGCAAGACTTAATTCCTATAACAATCTCTGATATTGTACCAATATAGCTTCTTATAGATTCATCTTCTTTCATTTTACCATCTTGAAATAAATAAATTCAATTCTATAGTATGATTCTCTTAGCATGCACATCACCTTCAAAAGTAGATTCTAAAGCTTTCCAAATTTCATGAGATATTTCTAAGAATTTTACCTAACTATATTCATTTTCAAGAAGAGCTAACAATAATGCTTCTTTGACAAGCATATTGCACAAAAAAGACCTCTTTTAGCTTCACTACATTCTTCAAGTTTTCTTTCTTCCACAATCTTCTTTTCATTCTTTGTCATTAGCCAATGTATTGGACCCATACATAGAAAATCAATCTCCATCTTCTATTTCTATCTATCATAGTTAACTCCATCAAATTAAAAAATTTCTTTTCTAAAATGACCTACCATTGATCTCCTTAAGCTATTAAGCTTTTCCTTGCAGGACCTAATTCTATGATACAAATTGTTAGAAAGTAAAGTCCACTGAGATACCTCAGGAGGGATGGTGGGGGGGGGGGGAGGGCGGTGAATCAATTATCAGATAAATATAACTTATATTAACCTTAAGCATGTGAATAATATAATAAGAAACCATAAGAAGATATAAATACACAATAACACTAGATATGTTAACTAGGGAAACCCTTGATCAAATGGAAAACCCTAGTGGGCATGGTACCCATAAAATGATGTGCTAATATGAAAGTTCCTTGTAAGAGGATGGACTCTATTAGGAGCCAATAAAATACATTTAGTACACATCAATCTCTATTAGGAGACTTTGAATCCTTGTTAGGAGATTCCAACCCTATTAGGAGTTGAGCCAACCATGTTAGTAATTGTAGAAGGCATATGGACCCACTATCCAAATAGCTTCAGGGCAAAACCACTAAATAGACTATCCAATAATCTCTATATTATTCCTCATAGAATAATAGAATGAAATAACTTGAACTACTTCTCCATCCTCTTAGCCAAACCAAACCTCTTCAAATCTTAATACTAGATCTTCAAACTCACATCACTCTAATCTCTTTGATCGTTTACATGAATTTACCAACTTTGCATATCCAATACAAGTTTTTTGTCTATTTTACTTATTACTTACACACTTCACCACTAGGAAAATGACCTTCCTTTATACCATATCCTCAAAATAATTTACTGAGTTAGCCTTGAGGCTTTCTCAATTAACTATAATAAGACCTCATTAAGATATTACAATTCATTACATTTTTTTCAATTCCAAATCATTTTCAGCTCACGGTAAATACAACTTCTCACATTTTTTGCACATGTGATATCCAACCTTCTACACTTGTCAAAGTTGTCATTACATTATCTACTGTCACTATCTAACTTTTCTCATCATGATTATATCCTTGGTAAAAGATATAATTCAATCATTGGAAACTACTTCTCGGGCACTTTGTCTACACACTATCCTTTATAATTATTGAATAACTCTCGCATGTCTTCACCCCTCTACATGCACATTTGTTCACTTCATTAGGACACAATGTATATCATATCCTTAATTTCACTTGACCTCAAAGGTACCAAGTACACAACTAACATCTAATCCTAGAGGCAACAAAGACACCTAGGAAACCTAATATGCATGTGGCAAGTTAACTCTAAGGTTATACAAGCAGCCTCTCTAGACTCTAGCCCCCTAGTGACTCTATGTGGCATTAGTATCCTCTCTTATAGATAAGACATACTAACAAGGCAAGGTAACAACCAAGCATCCTCTCTACTCCCATCCTAGCTTAACTAGCACTTGAGGCATGGATGAGGTAAAAAAATTGACTCTTGTTAATTAATTTTAACCCATTTAATGAAATATTATCACTTATTAATACAAATTACAATGGGTTACTAAGGTAGTCTCTTTAGGGCTCTAGCCTCCATTGTAAGCAACTTCCCAACACACACATAGATAACCTACCCTAGGCTCATAAAAGGTAAAACTCATAAAATCATAATATTCACCTCTGTCCTATACAAAAACTAGAAAGCACCAAAAGATAACTGGTCGAAACCTCATAGGTTACACCAAGAAAATCAAACTATTCACCTCAATCCTATACAAGCAATTGGAAAGCACTAGCAATTGATCAAAACTCATCACAGAAATACATGAATACATCACAATGGTTGGGAATAAAAGATCATGACTAAATAACATACATAATAGCATCATAAAACCAATCACCTACCAAGTCTCTAGTATACATACCTAACTAGTCATAACTAGGTTTATCCCTAACCCAACACAAAACCTTAATAAGTGTAAATTAATCTGTCATTTCAATTTTTGATGAAATTTCATAAAAGCCAATTTGTGATAAAGTTTCAAGTTTTCAATTTTTATAAGTTTTCCAAATGACAGAGATTTCAAGATAAGATCGACTGCAAAGGCAGCTTCTATCTCCTAGTTAAACGTCCATATTTCCTTATAACTAGGTATTTATTTTAGTATAATAATAGAATTCATATGAATAATTACTTCATTTATTCAGTACCAAAAGAACTCGTATTTGAATGATATTATAATTTCATAATAAGACTAAAAAAAGATACCATATTTAAAACATATTTAATGTCCAAATAATAATAAAAAAGAACAAGTAATTTTAATTTAATTTATTTTACAATTAAAATTTTAATTAACTAATTAAATAATAAATAAAGTTTAATTTAAATAACACTAAATTTAATATAACATAACATTAACTCCTTTAAAAAAAAACTAATTATAAAATTTTTAAATACAAAAAATAATAATTAATATTTTTTAAGAATTAAAAAAAATTAAACCCTTTAAAAAGGGTCGACAACATGCCAAGGTAGCCATAGTGCTACAAAGACAGTTGTTACTACCTTTGGTAGCCTTGACATGCATGTCGATGGGGAGATAAAAAGGTGGGGTGGGGAGGTGGTGGCCCCCGCCCACCCAAATTTGATTTTTTAATATATTTTTTATAATTGCATTTTATTAAAAATGCAAAATAAAAATTTTTATATATTTTTTGTTTTAATTTATTTTCTAGTACAAACTTGAATTACAACATTTTCCAACGAGTTATTTAAAAAAAAATAAAGATAACAACTGTTTTCTCAAATTAATTATCAATTTAATACAGATCTGATTTTTGAAAACAAACCCTAGCTATGTTGACAATCCAAACATAATTTCACAACATGAGGGTTTTCAATTAGATTTTTGTTTATAGACATTTCAATAATGAAGAATAACAAATTCTTAAAAAAGGGTTTCAAACAAAGTCATTTTTAAATCAAGATTTATAAACAAGCACAAAGAAGACAAAGGAAAGATTTGAAACAATCTACTGTGGAAATCTCAAGCAGAATTTCTGCCTTGATTTGATGTTAACCAAATGAATGCACAAAGATTGCAAGAATTCTTGTCTTCTTGAAACCCTTTTCGAAAATTCGCTCCTTCAAACCTGTGTGTGGAGAAATGAGTTCTAATTTCTTAATAAAGAACTTTCTTCTTTAGGGTTTCAGTTTTACAAACATGCAAACCCTTTTTCTTTATTATTTTAATTTCATGTGCAAACTTTTTTCATTTTAATTGAAATAAACTTTATTTAATTTATTCTCTCTTAATTTTATTAAATAACAGGACATATTTTAAAAGTATATTTATTAATTTAACTAATAATAATATTTAGAATTTATTATTAAAAATTTAACTCCTAAATAAATTATCACTAAATAAAATAAATATAATTATGCCAAATTTAGAACTTTCATTAAATCTTTTAAATTAATTATTTTATTTTATTAATTTCCCAATTAATTAAATATAATTAAAAGTTGATTTTTCTTTATAATTTTTGTGTTGAATTAAATCATTTAATAATATCTTTATTTGATTTAATTATAATTGAAAATCACAACAAAACTACAACTCTAAATAAGAAAACCTATCAGAGAGACAAAGTACAGATTCAAACTCAAGGGTTAAAATCTTGAATTCACATCACTTGACAAATTTAGAAGGGTAAATAACTTAGACACTTGTTTTATATTTTAGGACAATTGGCTCAGGTTTAGGATTTAGACTCGAGAACTATCTCCCCTCTTTACCATTGAGATATTGTAATAGGGCATGCTCATCCTAGAAATTTAGGGAAGTCAATGCCTGATACTTGCAATCTATATAAAATTTAAACATATACATATACATATATATCTAAACTAAATAGACAATGGCGAGGAGTGGTCCATCATGTAGATCCTAACTAGCAGGTGACTATGACTCCCTCCCTCAACAACATTAGAAATATCAAACACTAAGTAAAACATACATGTGCTCTATACACATGCAAGTATGGGATAAGTAACCATAGAAAATTGTATATAAATCATCCAATTATCATCATGAAATAATAGAAATCACTATATGAACATATGAATCATCATCACCAAAAGGATAAACATAAATGCATGAAATAACCGAGTATCAAGTACCTCATCAAATATATAAATTGACTATGAAATAACATCCAATCAAATCAGGAAAGCAATTACCACTAAACCATCAAAGATAATCATAAAGTTGGCCTAAAACAATTAGGCTTCCTATTACTACCTATTTCCTAGTTTTGTGTGCCCTTGGACCCAGATGGTGCATATCGACTAGTAGGTGCACCTACAAAGCCACCATGTCCAAAAGTGATGTTATGCTCCACAAGAATAGCCCAATGAATCACTTCCTTAAGGTTCTTAGGCTAGAAAACCTTCACACCCCCAATGAAATGGTTGTTTAGACCCCGATGAAGTGTTGAACCATTAGTGGTAAATTGTCATTGATCCCTACATAAGGCATGAGCTCATAGAATTTCCACTCGTACTATGCCACGATCACAGTATACTGCCTCATATTTTGAAACTTGTTAGCCATTTGCTAGTGTCACTCCTCTAGTAGGAATTGATCACAAAAGTTTTCAAGGAATAACTCCTACATAATAGTGTTCATATCACCTAGTTTCTTTTCTTCAATGTTCCACCATGTAACTACAAAGACTTCTAAGTCTTTGATGACATACCATTTTGACAATAGAATCAAAGTCTTGAATCATAAACATTTGTCTAAGGAAATCAGCCATTGCTTTACATCATATCATGTACCTACTTCAGTGAAAGTTTGATCTTGGACCTCTATAACTCCTTCATCTAAGTAGCCTTAGCTGACCTCTATCTATCACCATGGATATCTCCCCCAAGGACTACTATATCTCCAACTCTCCTCATTCCTAGTGTTGGCTTCTAATTTGATAGACTTTTAAAAACCTTTTAAAAGCCAAGGAAATAACTAGGAATTAGCTAGAGACCATAATGGGTATTTTGAGGAACAAATTAAAAGGACCAACTAACAAGACTCTACGATGTCCTCTCCACTTTGAACTCCATAAAATTCAAGCAGATATACCTAAGAATTCATCTTCTTTATCCAATTTTTGAATCTTGATATAAATTCGAATGTAATAGATGATGTAGCCTTAATTCATCTAATTCTATGATTGTAATGGATATGATAAATGGCTATTTTATCAAACCCTAGAACTCCATGAATCAAGTATAGACTTACTTTTTAGATCTACAACAATAAACATAAGAGGATTTATTTATAAAAAGATTTATACTATAGAGACATTCCAAATTAAATTAACTTTAATGGATAACTAGAATCTATCTATTGGGCTATTATCTCTCAAGAATTTGTCATTTATTTATCAGATCTATCTTAACACTTTGTGATAAGAATATCAATATACAATTCTAGATCTCATTCTTATCAAAAACTTCTATAAAAACCAAGAAATTCTTCCAAGTTACATCAAGCATTTACATAACCCATTTTAGAATATAAGAAGAATGTAAACTGAAATATAATTCAAAACAAATTACAATTGAGATTTAGTAAACTTTTCTATTAAATCTCAAAGAATTAAATGATAATAAAAGAAGAGACAAGATCTAAAATGTATATCCAAATTTCTATATCTTTGTATTAATTTCTTTGAAATATATACAATTCAATGCCAATTCCAATTAGAAGAAAAATCAAATAGACCAACAACTATTAACTCTCTTCTTTATTCTATCTTTGGAAAAAGCATATACAATACAGACTTAGTTCAACATAATGAATAAGACTTAGTTCAACAAAATGAATCTTGGACCCTCACTCTACATCTTGGAAATCCTTTTACAAAATAAAGATTACAACAAGCTTCATATGGGAGGACACATGTTCAAAAACTACATACACCAATACTTTTTCAAATAAGATAATACTGTTACAAAAATAATGTTGGAGATAGCCAAAATTTGAATAGCTATCAATCAGGATATTTAGGATCAACTTTGTTGTTTGTAATGAGAACATAGCCATAGCAAGTGAACCAAAAAGATAGGATATCTCTTTCAGATGATTGTCCTCCCACTTCATGTTACTTTAACTTTTTCTTGCATGCTTAGTCACTATCTCTAGATGGAATTTCCTTTACATCTGCTATAACCTCCCAGATGGTAATATCTAATTCCTCATTCGGTCAAGTAATATATGATTTCTCTCCATTTTAGAGTCCTATCTCTACATTCCTTTTTCTCTAGGCAATTCATGATTGCATCCTCTTCCCAACAAGGCTTGCTACTAGGTAGGTTAAACTTTCTCATCTACTTTAGGGCATGCCTGAAAAGATCATTAGGATCATAGGTTCTATCAAGAGATGAAGGCAATACAAATTTTCTCATAAATTCATCTATCTCTTTAGTTGCATCTTTGCCTATAAAAAAATCTCCTACTTTGACATTTATGCATATAAAGGATCCCTTTTTTATTGCAAGTCCTAGATATTCCTAGTTCATCATAATGGGTTGCCAAAAGAATTCAACATTCACCATTCTCTCTAGAATATGCTTAGGAAAAACATGGGGATGTTTGGGGCATCCATAAACTCTTATGATAGAAAAATTCTCAAAAATTAAAATACTCCTGCAATCATGTCCTATCCTCTTATCCTCATTAAGGCACACAGAATGTCTAATCAACATTCTAACACCCCTAGGAATTCTCTCAATAATTTTAGCTAACATATTATAAATTGGATATACAAAATGATTATAGAAAACTAAAGAACTAGAACAAGGAGAGAACATTTTCCATTATCTAGTCCATAGTTGTACTGGAAATCTTTCTCCCTTCTCCTCTATTCCCTCAATAAAATGATGACTAATGTGCCTAATATTCTTGTATAGAATAACATGCATCAGCAATGAATAATGATAGAATTTGAAATTTCCCATTTCTTCTCTTTGTGTGGTTGTAATCTCATTGTGCATAAAATTTATTAAATGGGTCGTAAAATCATGCCCTATATTGTGGTGCAAATCCTATATATTCAGGGCCATGATATATATGTTTCCAAGAGCATTCATGGTGTCATCCAATCCTATCACCTTATCTACTCCAAAAACTATGTCTTGAAAGTATCTATTGAAGAACTCCAGGGGCATAAAGTCTCCTTCCTTTTCTAGGGAGCTCACCTTTCTCCTTTTTGGATTTAGGAATGTGTCTTCTCATGAAGCTTCTAGTAAAAAATATTTTTTGATTATAGTTCGTCCAAGTTCAAAGACTTCTATGAATGTCTCCCTGTCCAGTTTGTATAAGACCCTCATATCTTTTCTCTAGAAGCTAGGGGTTAGAGGATTGTATTCCTTTATAAATACCTTCACCAAATCTACATCGACTATGACCTTGGGCATAATCAACTTTGCCAAGTTTATGTTCCATGGATTTGAAATTGGTGGGTCACTCAACCTATTATTATAGAAATACCAAAATAATTCATTTCCATTTGTTTCTAGCACTATTACACTTTGCAAAAATTGTATAAGTCTTTGAAAATAGCAGATTCACAGTTTGAGCGTTTGATGATCCTTGTTGAAAATATACTCATTCTTCAGCATACAGATTGGTTATCTTTCTTTTTGCTTGCTCATTTCCTTGAACAACTTCCTTGATGTTCACATATACTATTAACTTACCCTCTTCTTGTACCATTTTTTTCAAATTTAGAATCTTTAGTTACTTCTCTACAATTTAGTTTATCTGGATAATTTTGTGCTTAATCTCTTCTTGGCTCTAAACTCTTGTGAATGTTGTAATTGGATTTCTGTTATATAACCTTTTAATAAAAATTGAGTATGAGAATGGCATTAACAGAGTCTTTAAGATAGCATGCATGAATTTTTTTGAAAACTCAAAAAGGCATCACAATCAGGCTTTATGGCACTCATACTACCAATGTTTAAAATCTATTTTTATGCTTTTTTAGACAATACCTCTCTTTTTGGAAATTATGAGATTACAACAGTCACTTTAGGCTTTATGTTTTATAGCAATGACCATGCAAACACTTAGCACTATGAGTTATTCATGACTTTTAGAGGCTTACTATCTAACTATTAATATTTCTTGTGACTGTACAAAACCCTTGATTACCACTTCTTTGTTTGTATTTATGCTTGATCTTTAACCTGTGTGAAAGAGCAAACACTTTTTCATGTTTGATCACTACTTTGTAGTCTATGTTTTACTTTGTGTTCATAATTATGCAACTGAGCAATCACATAAACTTTTATATCTATAGACTGTGTTGCATGATCACATTGATTTATATTAACTACATTTCATGACTTGTAAAGCTACAAGCACCTTTAGTCACACCATCACTGCTTGATTCTAACATTAACATTTTAATCTTGTAACCGCATGATATAGCTCAAGACTAAGAGGTCACTTCATCACCACTACTATTTCACCTTATAACCTTAAACTGAATGACCACATGATCAAAAAAACTTCACAAGATCTTAAACTGCTTTGGCAATTCACAACTTGCATTTTTCTTAATAGCATGACTATGCAACCAAGAATTTGTTATAGCATATTAACTCCTTTTCATCATTTTGGCTATCTTGTTAAACTATAACTTTAGCCATCTAACTACATGTTAGGTCTTCAATCTGAGTGATCACTAGTTCATGGCTTAACTGTATTCTACATCTTTTAACCATGTGATCATACAATCAAGAAAACCTTATAACATCTGAGTTGTAGAACTACTCTATGGCTTCATATCTTCATTACCACTTTAACTATGTGATTGCATAATCAAAGTTGATCACTAGGTCGCTTCATCATGCCAACTATTAAATTTTTAAGTTTTGAAGTCATGAACATTCATTCTAACATTAGTCACACCATCATTTTTTGATTATTTATGTTTTACATAATCACTACCTTCAGATGTTTCCATGTGTCTTATCTTCAAGCTATCATTAAGGGTAGTGACTGAGTGTGAATCCCCTTTTCTCATGATCACTAGTTGAAACTTTAACTTCATACTTAACTATGTGAAGCAATGAAAATTTCTTACTAACCATGTTGCACCTTCATAGTTTAAATAAATCCCTCATCAATGACTATGGAGACCATGTAAACACTCCCTAGTTTACTGAATAGCACCATTGCACCATTAAAAAGTTAAAGGCTTAACAAGGTAACAATAGAGTGATAACATTTGGTCACAATGTCACCACTTAAAATTCAACTTCTCTTTTTAGAGCATGAAACCTTTAAAACATTTTATTTGAAAATCAAAGGGGTAAAACATGAAATGATGCATAGGAATATGAAACTAGGGTTTTTCTAGGAAAATTCTACAATATAAAACATAGAAACCCTATGTGTACACTTTAAAACTCAATTTTCACAATACGTTCTCAAAATTTAAACAAGGTGAAAATACAGGCCAATAGTGGCTCTATCTGTGGATAATGGATAACTAGAATCCATATAAGGATTCATAATCTATGGGTTAAGTAGACCACATACTTGGCACAATGACAACTTTTTCAGAGAGCTACACACACATTATAGGAAAATCACAACATATATATAGAAAACAACATTTATACAAGGATTTACAAATGTACAAAGACCTAATCTATTGTTCATGGAAAAATAAGTACCTTGAACCAAAGTACTTCTTTAGGGATTGTCCATGAACTGGTGACTCTAGGACATTTCTAGATAACTCTTTAACAAGATAAGAATCCTCTCCCCATTTCTCATGAATCAAATATGGGCCTAGCTAGATAGGGTCAAACTTTCCATGCTTACCCTTGTCTTCCATTCTAGCATTCCACAACAATACCAATCTTCTTATTCAAATTTTCTTACAACTGTCTTTTTATCATACAAGTTTTTTGCCTACAATTGCAACTTGGCATTGTTAGTAGAGGATTCTCTCCTATGCTTGGTCAAACCAAAAATTTCATCCATTCTTTCTTGTATATCATCTATGATGTCCTCATCATACATTTGGATATAATTGAATAGACCAATCAAGTTATTATGAGGCATTGTTGCTTGAATTCCATATGCCAAATTAAAAGGTGAAACACCTATTTCTTTATTAATTATTACTCTATCAGCTCAAATTGTCAGATGTAATTTGGAATCACATGCCCTTTTGTTGTCATCCAATGTCCTTTTGATGATCTTTAGCAAACTCTTGTTAGTAGATTCATCTTTCCCATTTCCTTGTGAATGATATGGTGATGATGTGGATCTAGTAATGTCATACTTGTTACAAAATTGTATAAACTCATCTAACCTAAAGCACATGGCATTTCCAGTCACAATCCTCTTTAGACATCCAAATCTAGTGATTATGTTATTTAGTAGGAAGTTTTTCACAACTTTTCTATTAGCTTTCCTGGTAGGAATGACCTCTACCCATTTTGTGAAGTATTTTGTTGTTACATGAATCCATGAATATCTAGTTCTAGAATTATTAGCTATTTCTCCTATGAAATCCATTCCCCACTATTGGAATGGTGCTTGAAATTCTACTGGCTTCAAAGGAGTATTTCAAGAGAACTTTGGTCTACCAACAAATCTCTAACAACAATCACATTTTTTGAGTAAAACATGAGCATCATTAAATAAGCTTAGCCACCAAAAGCTAGCTCTCATAACCTTATGGGTTGTAGTCTTGGCCATGTAATGACCTCCACATACTCTTGAATACATTTCAATGAATATTTTTGTTGATTCTTCATGATCAATGCATTTAAATAGTATTCCTTCAAAATTTCTCCACCAAAATCTCCGACTAATAATAATATATTTGATTGTTTGTAGCTTCATAGATCTCCTCTCACTATTAGTCAAATTAGGTGGAGCTTCCATATGTTGTAAATAATAAATAACATTTTTATACCACTCATAGTTATCCATATCACATGTCTATGGTCAGTGGTCTTCATAAATAAGATTTATCCGATTGGCATCCAAGTTAGATTGAGCCATCAGCTTAGCCAATCCCTAGCCTCTCACCAACATTTTTATGTGAATCTCCATGTTAAATTCCTGGATTCTTTTTATCCATCTACACCTCCTACTAGAAACTTCTTGTTGGGAAAAGATATCCTTTACAATAGCACTAGGAAAAAATGTTATGACAATAGCACCTACCAAGTAACACCTAAAATATTTGACTGCTTTCACAAGAGCATATGCTTGTTTTAATTGATATCATACTTTAGCTCTACATGTTGGAGTGATTTGCTAAAAAATGCAATTGTCTACTCAAAAACTTCTTCATTCTTCTATAGTAGAACTAGTGCAATGGTGTGAAAAGATGCAAAAGAAAAGATGTGCATTGGTTTTGCATAGTCAAGTGTTCTAAGCACTAGGGAATTCTTCATTACATCCTTAATTTATTGAAAGGCCACTGATGGTTCATCTTCCCTATTGATCACTACCCCTTTCTTAAGCATCTTGGATATGGGTATGCTAATTTGAAAAAATTTACTCATAACACTTGTACAAAAATAACAATATATGATTAAATAAACTACTAAAAATTGTAGATATATGACAAATTTTGATCATGTGACCAATGGTAGTTTATTTCCAGTCATTAACATCACAACTAAATTTATGACCAAAGTATTTTAATCATTTTTTTGGTAGTATATTTGGTAATATACTTGGTAATTTATTTGGTAATTTATTTGGTAGTTTATTTGGTAGTCTATTTGGTAATATATTTAATAGTATATTTAATCATTAATTTATTCATAATTTGGTAGTATATTTGCTAGTTGATTTGGTAGTTAATTTGGTTGTTGATTTGGTAGTTGATTTGGTAGTTTATGTTGTAGTATATTTGGAATTTTATTTAGAATTTTATTTGGTATTTGATTTGGTAGTATATTTGGTAGTTTATTTGGTATTTTATTTAATCATATTAAGGTACAATGGAATCGAACCACCATCCTCCTACTTGTAAAGTAGGTGCTCTTCCATTGAGTTAGTACCCTTTAAAGAATAGTGACTATATTAAATGCATAATATAAAGATTAAGAGAATATTTTCATTTTCAAATTCATTAAATATGACTCATTCCCCTTAATATAACAAATTTTTTGAACAAAAAAAAGAAAGACCTTTATTTATGCAAACAAGGGAGAAAACTAAGTTTAAAAACATTAGATAATAATTAACTATTGCTCCTGGAAGTTCTTAATTTTTATTTTGCAAAGAAGAATCAATTTATGCATAGCTTCATCCAATATATAACATACATGTACTTACCTCTAGGAGAGAAAAAAAACTATTTATGACTATATAACAATAAGTTAAGTTTATCCAGACTAATTAAGTGTATGATTATATAGAGACCACAAGTGTAAGGTGTATGCAAATTATCAAGGGACTATGTGAGATTCACAATTACATGGAAGAATGTATAGTGATAGTATGTACAATTAAAGATAATGTTAAACACTACATATTATACGTGCCAGATATGGATGGATTCAACCTTCTTGAGCATGTTGGACTAGAAATGGATTTTTGAATCATTGCTAAGCTCAAGAATACATATTATTGTAGTGAATGTAATGAAATACATTTCTATTCACATATGATCAAATATTTAATAATTGAAATTGATAATTAATGCTTAGGAAAATGCATTAGATCACCAATAGTTTTGGAATGGTGGAGTGAGGATGGGTAATAAATCCATAGTAGGTGTAACTATGCATAACAATAGACATTCATGGAATATTTCTAATTGATTATTGCTTTCTAAGAGAAGCATAAATATTGGTGTTAAATATGTTGTCAATAGAATAAGGTTCTAACATACCCATGTAGGATATGGTGAGACATTCCATAAGGTTTATGATAAGGACTAGCGCTTACATATTACTCTTAACAAGTTGACAATCAACCCTATGATTAGCATATTATTCTTTTCTATTTCTAATAGTTAACCATTTATTAGGAGTTGGAGTTTGAGTTCCAATTTTTTAAGTTCAACACTAGAAGGTAATGTATATTGTGACTTTGAAGAGGAGATTCAGGGAAATGGCTTATGAAAGACTATGAATAGGAATGTATTATGATAAGGAACCAAGGTCCCTGAATTAGGAGGCAATAATAAACATTAAAGTTGATTATAAATAAATATTCATGTACATTCTAAACCTTAAAACAATTTCATGTTTTTTTTCTAGTTATAGAACAACTAAAAATCATATCCTAATCAAGGAAGTTTACAGTTTTATAGCACTCTCCTCAAGTTTAGCATTGCTAGTACTATGAATATGCATTACTGTCACTATCAACATTACTTTTTCCTTTTTAATTTGTTTTCATACTGTTTCTCTACATGTGGTTTAATCATCATGCAAAGTTAACATAGTTCAAGTAAAGAATGCAAAATCTTAAATATTTTTTCACAATAACTATAATATTACATCAACTACAACACAACTATGATTGATCTATGAATTCCTATTCACTAGTTCATCATGATCTCTATAAATATTGGCAGCTCCATTGTCGTCAAGATATTTTTGTTCTGTGTATAGTTAAAATTGGCAAACTATTATGTAATTTATTATACATGAATATAAACTATCATGTAATTTTCCCTATCTTGCATGTATCAAAATAAACTCGTTTAAACTTATCTTATCAAAATTCTTTATACAATTTAACAAATAACTAAACTAATTAGTCTATAAATAATTTCTTTAGATTTCCATCTAGATTCTATAATAGATTGTAATAAAAAATGAAAAGATAAGTAATATAACTTAAATCTATCAAAACCTATTCATAATCTCATTAAATTGCCAAATTAACTAATTTATTTCCTTGCCAACTAAATTAAATCGGTTTCTATGCAACTCAAATTATAACCCAAACAAACAATATAGTTACTATATATTGTGTCCAAAAAATATTGTTGCTATATATATTGTCCATTTTATAAATCTAAAACTGACAAAAAACAAGTATAATATGAGAAATAGTTATGTATGAAACAAAATCTTACAAATTGTAATAGATTTTGGATAAGAGAATCTAGGTTTACTTGCTGGCCAAGTTGGGAATACATAAAAACATACAATCAACATATTATTTTCTTACAATATAATAAAATCATAGCTGATATAAAATTGAGGGTTTTATGAAGCATTGAAATGGATAATGTCTTACCAAAATGTTGACCATGTAGGGAAGAGGAAAAGAGAATTGCAAAACATGATTAAAAAAAAATCGTAAGACATACATCTAATCTATGAACTAATATTTCAAGACACTAAGTCTATAGTGATGTAAGTCCTAGCACTGATATAAAAAATAGGAGAAAATGGTCAAAATAACCAATGGGATAGACAAGGCTGATACACTGTTATTACTCTCCAAAGAAATAAGAAAGCTCTGAAATGGCTTTGATATATTAATGAAGATATTCACACAAGGGAAAGTTAGAAAGAATGTCTTCAAAAGAGAATCAACACTAGATTAATAACAATAAGAAGAGATAGAAAAGTACAAAAAGTTTGACCAAAGATATGAACATCCATCCAAGCATAATGATAGTATCTTTTTCACATTATACACTGAGCTAGATATGCATGAGATAAAATAAATCAGAATTATGGAGAACACAAGAAGTCTTAAAATATTTGAGAAATGGAATAAGCTAATTGTAGAATTGGTGCAAAAATGGATTTCCATTGTAAACATTATAGATTTCAAATACGCAAAAATAATTGATTCAAGTTGTAGTAAGAATGTAAAATCCTAGAAAGGTATGAATCAAAAGTGAAGTATACAAAATTAGAAATATATATAAATCAAAGGATGGGAAATAAGCCATAAAGATGTTCAATTTTAATATATTGCATCCTCTGTGTCAAATTATTTTCAATTTATTTACTAAGATATACTAATTATTGTTTATGAAATGGTAGAGGAGGATATTTATGTAGATACACAACCATTGATTAGGAAGGTCAAATTTTGAGTACTCTGTCTAGCCTGACTACTCTACAAATATTGGATCTTTCCAGTTATAGGTTTACATGATAACTTCCCAGCTCTCAGTCTAGCATGCCAAAAATAGTGTATCTTTCTAATAAAAGGATGATAGGGGAAATTCTAGAACCCTTGTCACACATGATGTTTTTTAAGGTATCTGATCTATCAATAATGAACTAACAAGAAGCATTCCAATATCTTTGAAGAAGAACAAAAACCTAGATTTGAATAGTAGAGGAAACTTTGGTCTTAAAAAAATCTAATCCTTCCACTAAAAAGAACACATCATCTATTTTACAAGATGGAGTTGTTGCGGTTGGGTCTCTCCTTCTTTGAGGGTAGTTGAATTGATAAAGAGCATGAAATACTAGAAGTGCAGGCTTTTTTATTCGAGCTTTAAGATTTCTTAGGCTAAGTAACCAACCTAGACAAATATTCAATCTATGACAAGCAATTTCTAAAATCTAGAGATCCAATATCAAAAGCTTCTCAAAAATAGGTCTACAAGCAACACATAGCTTGGGATATGTGTATAATGATTTTTTACTGATGATGCCCTTAATATTGTGAATGTCTTTAATTCATTAAATGGATGAAGAATCAAACAAGATTTTTAAAGTAGAATGTAGATTGTAGTAGAAGATTAAATAAGAAAATATTGGTGGAATCAAAATCATATTCATCCTATTCAAAGTCTGTAATAATGGAAGGTTATAAAAGCATTTGTATAAAGATGCATAAATATTAGAGTGGTGAATAGTAAATATTTAAATTAGAATAAATTAAATCTCTCTTACCAAAACACACGAATCTAATAATAGTAAATGCTAAAAAACAATCCTAAAATAAGACTACAGTAACAGAGCATATCCTCTATTTTTTATCTATTTTAATTTCTTCCATGTTTGGATAGATGAATATATAAAAAATAGTTATTAGTTTTAATAGAGATGGGATACAATTTTTAGATTACGGCAAAAATAGGTTTTAAAGGGACCCCAAAACCCTTTTACATCCTCAAAAAAAGGAAAAAATAAGCCATCCAACAGGAAAGAGTCCTTAAACCTACTAAAGAGTAGAACCAAAATCAGGTTTTATAGGGACCTGAAACCACTAATAAAGTCCAAATAAAGTACCCAGGTTTGACAAGGACCTAGAACCGTTAATACAGATTAAAAACTAAAAGCCAAAAATCAGGATCACACACAAGAACTAGAAGAAACAACTAGCAGCTAACAGGACCAGAATAGGAACTCGACCAGAAAAGAAGACCCAACAAACTATTTTAGTTTCGTAATCATCTTAATTGCCTTCTTACCAATCTTAGCCATGTCCTGGATGGAGTTAGCAGCCAAAGAAGTAGCAGCAATCAAATTTTTCTTCCTCGAACTCTATCTTGTCCTCTTACTTGGGCCCTTCGAAGAAATGGTTCCTTCATTTACTTTTTTGCCCAATATTGCCACAGCTGCACAGATGCTTGAGGTTACTTGATCCATTTTTGTTCCACTTTCCTTGATGAGCTCTCTAAGATTCTGATCATAATCCTTTATTTTTTTGGGATATCTCCCATTTACACCTCCATGTGTTGAATAATAGCCCAGTCAGCCTTCTGGTTATGTTGCAAGGTATCCACTTTCTTCTTCAGTCTCATTATTTCATTATATAACTAGGAGTTGACCTGAAGGAAAGATTCAACTTTTTGTTTAGCAGAGTGAAGGAAGGAGAGTTTGGTTTCCCTCACCAGGGAGTCACCTGCTTCATCAGCAGTGGTGTGTGGTAAGGGGCCAACATTATCAATATGAATCCCCCCATCCAACAGCTCCTTCTCAGTAGACTCCACATGAATATGATGGTTGTGGCCCTCCTTATCTTGTCCCTCAATCTCCTTTACAGGAGTGGAAGCTTTCCCCATGTTATCCTCTTCACTCAAAATGGATGGATCATCAATTAAATTTTCTTTCTCTTTATCACCTCCCCCAAATACAATATGAGTATCCTGATTATCAGACTTAATCTATTCCAAATTCTCCTCAGTAGTATCTTCCTCTCTCCCTTCCTCATTTTTGTCTTTCGAATCTAGGTAACCATCCAGGTTAGAGCTAAACTCCCCAGCATCTGTTCCCTCCTCTTCCTCAGGGACATCCTTATCTAAGCCTTCAGTGCTCTCCACCTTTGTATCCTCTTCCTCATTTTGTCTTCGAGAGCTAGAGGGTTTCAGACTAGCCTTACTTTTCTCTTTAACACTCTCATCAGTTTTACCTTTTAAGGATTTAGGACTCTTTTTCTTGCTAGTGGACGGAGACAAAGCAATGGACTTATTTTTACAAAACCCCTCAATGAGTAAAATCAAACCTTCATGTAAGATGGGTTGAGACTATTTCTTTTTATGGGCATTCAAACTTTGGAGCAAAGAAAACTACAAATAAAAAGGGACGGAAATTATGTCCATGTACCTAAAATGGTTAAGGAAGACAAAGTGGAATTTGTGCACCCTTTTATTTCTTCCATCAAGGATGAAATACTCATGAATACAACCAAGCATACCATGCCAAGTACCTTTTATCTATTGCACATCAAAGAAGTCACCTTTCTTCTCCAATTGCATCTCCTCTTCTTTCATCTTTAGGAATTTTTTGTAGGTCACATTGGAAATACTGGTCTGCTTCGAAAACTTGGTACCTTTCATGGGGAGACCAGTGAACTCAACAATGAATTCCTCAGTAAGCTTTATAGAAACTCCATGTAAAGTAACTTTTTTGTCCACCCAATTTTTGAAGAAGGCAGTGGTGACATGGGGTTTGAATCCATGCAACCACTCTAGGTAGCTGACCACCTTCCCTTTCTAGAGAATCTTCCAAACGTCCTGCCTAGCCTTCCAATCATCACATTTTTTGGGTTCCTGCTTCCTCAGTTCACCTCCCATTTTGCAGAGAAAACAAAAAACCAGAGACACCCAGATATCAATAGCAGAGAGATAGAAGTGAGACCATTTTTTTGTGACACGATATCGAGGATGCCTTTTTGAAGATACGTGCAGAGAACACATAGCCTTCACATGAATGTACCTCCTCAGGGATGGTAATCTGACATTCGTAAGGTGACTCCCTCAAATCATTAAATTTCTAATCCAAGCAAATCTTTCCCACTCTGGAATGAATAACATCATAATTAATAATCACTTTAAGATCCACATGTTTGTTTAAATTATCGAGCCACCTCATCTTTTGCCCCATTTGAACTGCATGATTTGCTATCTAATCAGCGACCCCATTGGCTTCTCTATAAGTATGGGAAATGACCACCTTTTCAAAATTTTATAATAGGGTTTTGATTTTCATAACCATTGCCTCTATAGACCAAGAGATAGAATTTTTATTATTAATAATATTTATAATATTCAGAGAATCACCTTCCAACCATAATTTGGAGTACCCCAATTCAACAGCTAAAATAGTGGTATAAAGGGCAGTAGTAGCTTCAGCAATATGGCTATTTGAGTGACCAATAGGGATAGCAATAGCATCAATAACATTTCCAATATGATCTCTAAGAAAACCTCCACATCCAGTTCTTCCTGGGTTACCCTTGGCTACTCCGTCAAAATTCCCTTTGATCCATCCACTAGGAGGAACAAGCCACTTTATAATCAATCTAGGATTATCAATTTTCAACTTAGATCCTTGAGATCTTAAAGGGTAATCAAGTTGGAAGGTATGAGCAGACTCCCTCTGGGACATAAAATTCTCCTTGAAAGCTCTGATGATATTTTGACCAAGCACCCATCCTGGAATATCTTTATTTCTGAATATCATGTTATTTCTTTCTTTCCATATGCCCCACCAAAGGTGGGGGGGGGGGGGGGGGTTAGTTTCCAAAGAAATTGAGCATCGGGATCCTTTGAGGGGCATCTCTAGCTCTTGAAAGAAAGATCCACATTGTTTTGATGGAACCATGTCATACCCCAAAAATTCAAAATTTCAGTCCAGACTTCTTGGGTATAAGAGCATCTCAAAAACATATGATCTCTATCTTCAAGTCCCTTTCTACATAAAGAATGCCTATTTACCAAATTTATACCTCTTTTTTGCAAGTTGTCAAGGGTCAGAATTTTGTTTTGGAGAAGAGTCCAAAAGAAAATGTTAATTTTGGGAATGAGACCCTTTATCCAAGCTTGAGACCAGAGAGGTTGATTACTCTTATCCTTAGAAGCAAAGATAGAAGAGACTTTAAATTTCCCACTAGGATCAACATACCAAATAATCTCATCCTCTAGATAGGGGTAAAGAGAAACAAAATTTAGGGATAATTGGATATTACTGAAGCCTTGACCAACATCATTTAAATTCACCCATGAATCATTATGCCATTAATGACAGAAAAGAAGGCCAAATCTTTGCTTGCATCGATCAATTAAGGCCTTGTCATTAAAATCTTCAATCAAAGGGTGGTCCATAAGCCATGTATCCTCCCAAAATTTCACTTTAAGTCCATTACCAACTTTCCATGAACATCCTTTTTTTTAAGTTTTCTTGATCCCTTGAACAGCTCCACATATGGAGGAAGAGTGAATAACATCAGGAGATTCTAGGTAATCAGGAAGGGAATAAGCATTGAAGAGATACTTATGTTTCCAAATGGTGCTCCACTCTTTGTTGTCATGGTACACTCTCCACCCCTGTTTGGCTAAAAGGGCTTTATTCAAACTACTAATTTTCTAAATTCCTAATCCCCCTTCACTACAAGGTCTACAAACTTGATCCCAAGCAATTAAAGGCATTCTCCTTTTATCTTTAGAGCCAATCCGAGATGGGATACAAGTTAATATTTGATTTTCAAAGTATTAAAGCAAATTATGTTCAAATTAAAAAGTTGTAATTATATCTTCAATCTTAATCTACAATTACCTTGTTTTTAAGATGAGGGGCATCACTTTAAAATAGGAACTAAGATGAACTTGAAATCCTTCTAAGGAGGAATATGAATTGAATCCAAATGAAAAACACATACACATATGTGCTAATGTGACCATTTATAGTGTGAAGTTTAAGGACTACCTAGACCGATGACAATACCAACCTAATTTCTAACATGTCATCATATTTTTTTTCTTGAAACCTATAGATGCTTCTAGGTTTGGGGTCATCTATGTTAGAGCTCAAAAGAATATAGAGAAAACTAATGTGACCATTATTATAATTATGATATTGCTATCAAGATTTTACTATGTACTTTTTGGATCAAACTTATTGTCCCATGTTTCATGAGTAGTGATTCCCACTAATCCATCTTTCATAAGAATTAATGGACCACTTAGCACTTATTAGATCTAGGTGATACTTAATCATTTGATATCTCTAAGCATCACCTAGATCTAATGATTTCTTAAATGTTTCATTTATTCTCATAAGAGATGGATTTGTATGAATCAAACTCATGAAATAAAGATCAATGAGTTTGAGTACAAAGCTACAAAGTTAAGTCCTAATAGCAATATCACAATTTGACTTGCTGTGAAAATTGTCTCCTACTTATCATTATTATAATCATTAATTATCCTATTTAACAAGACCCAAGGAACTACCCCCTTCATGCTTGACTATAAGATCTATTCTAAAAATAAGTCATTGCATATACTCCTCCCTGATTTAAAATCTACATATGTAATTTGGTGTTTAAGGATCATCTTTATTGGGGAAGTCTGAAAGGAATTGAAAAGAAGAATATCCTTTAGGCTCAATTCCTGCATGATGAAGTGAAATATAAACATAAAGAGTCATTAATAAAAAAAAAGATGATGATTCGTAAAGAATGATATCATTTAGAATTTGATGGCTTCATAAATAATGATATCATTCCCTCTAACGAGCAAGATGAAAAAACCTACTATTTTGGCCAAATGGATGATGGTGTGAGTCTGCTAAATTGATGGAATCTCTTTGCAACTCCATCTATGTCTAGGAGTTTTAGATACACAATGTAAAGGTGGATTGTGTGTATTACCACAATATGTGACATGCCTATCATAGGGTTTCTAGGTGAAATACATAATAGATTCACAAGGATATTGGGTACTCTTCTATTAGTAATCCTCCTCCTTTCAATTTATAGATATTCTAAAGATGTCATATTGTGTCACCTCCATATAAGGCTGGCTAGGGTTTAAAAACTATCTACTCCATCCTGCTTCAATGTGGTGTTGGATGAGGAGATTTTGTGCAAGACTAAAGAAAATGCAATTATATTTATCAAGAAATGTTTTCTAAGCAGATTCAAAGGGTTTTATAGATTTACAATGATTAGGGTTTCAATAAAATAAAAATAAGTCAATTGAAGGGCTCATAAATTACTAGGCAGACATTGGCAGTTCTTAGCCTCTTCATGATATCAATTCTTTGCACCAGACTAGTACCAAAGTGCATTTTTGCATCCATTCAAACTGAAAGCTCCATCTGATGTCATGCCAAGCTATGAATAGTGTTGATAGGAAAACTATCGCTACTAGGAAGAATAGTATAAATTTATTTTTATTTTTTATTTTTAAAAAAACTAAGCTTTTTATATTTACTAAAAGTACATTGAAAGACAAGATAGGTTCTTTAAACTTTTTATATTTACTAAAAGTACATTGAAAGATGAGATAGGTTCTTTAAAATTTTGAACTTTTTATACTTGGTATAATTATATAAAAAGATGAAAATGAGATAGATTGTGTGCTTTATAACAGTTAATTTTTCCTTAATTAAAATATTTTAAGTATATGTAAGGTTGTGAGTGGATAATATAACGATGTGAAATATTTATATTTTTAAGCG
This sequence comes from Cupressus sempervirens, assembly GCA_028749045.1. Taxonomy (NCBI): domain Eukaryota; kingdom Viridiplantae; phylum Streptophyta; class Pinopsida; order Cupressales; family Cupressaceae; genus Cupressus; species Cupressus sempervirens. The sequence continues at coordinate 520,757,155 of CM053790.1, forward strand.
TATTATAAATTTGGATGTGAAATAAACTATCAATTTGATTCAAATAGTCAATATTTGGACAAGATTGTACAAAGGATAAAGATATATCATAAATGAAATATTTTCTAAAATAAAAATATAATAAATTTAATTGAAAACTAAGTTTTATTTTGTTTTAATGATAATTGTAATTAAAATGAATCCTTAATAATATTATTATTATGAAATCTTAATATAAATAATGATACAATAATCTAATTTAGTATTTACACAGAAATATATAAAATAAATATTCTAACTTATTAAAAACTTTAATCTATTTGTTTAAGATCTAAATTTTAACTTCAAAAAAACTTTAATTGTCATCTATTTAAAAATAAATTAACAAAAGACACACTCATATTCTATATAATTACCTTCTACATCAATCCTTCACAATGTTTCTCCCTAAAAAGATTTATCAAGCCCCACTTTTTCACTATCCATAAAATATTACTATTTAAAAAGTAAATTTTAATTATTTATTTTCAAAGACTAAACATACAATATAAAAGATGTGAAAAATAAAAGAAGGGTCTTAGTTACAAATAAATATTTTTTCATAAATTCAAGTCTTCTATATTCATGAGTTTTAATAATATATTATATTTATTATTTTCCTAATAACTAACCCAACAAAAAAATAAACAACTTATAATAAATTCTCTTTCATAGAAAATGACTCTTAATTGTCAAGCAAATGTTTTATTATTTTTTTAATTTTCACTTAGCATGAACATTATTTTTTATATTTTTTATGAAAGTAATAATATAATAATAACATTAAATTAAGTAAATAAATAATAAAATAAAATTTATTTTTATTCCATTCAATATCTATGTCATGATAGTATAAATATTATACCATAACCTAATATAAGGTCCATGAAGGCTAAGTTGGCCACTCGAACACTCAAATTTGAATGTGACGCCCCTAAATAATAAATTAAAATAATATCTCAATAAATTCCTTCCAAATATGCTCACCTTCCATGATAATCCCAAAATTTATAAATAAAAATTAGTCAACAACTCCCCAAAACTATCAATGATATACTGATCTTGGAGGTTACAAATTCCCTCATAAAGAAGCCTCATGCTCTATTCTGTAATACTAATATAAAATAAATGTTTTAATAAATAATTGGACCTAGTTAATCAACTTTGAATAAAAAATCATGTAATGGAGAATAGTGATGTGTCAATCTAATAAATAAATTAGCAAATAAGAATTGAGTGGTTGATCAACATGACAATGTGTGCCTAGATGTAGTAGTCAATGGTCATTTTAATAAGTTCCTTTAGTTTTTGATAAGAAAAATAGGTTTTATAGGGATCCTTAAATCCAAAAGTTATTACATATCATAGGGCTAGAAATAAAAAAAAACAGCCCATAAACTTAACTACGGCTAACAGAAAGGCTAGAATGAAAGACAGGCAAAAAGTCAAACTAGAAAAGTACAAAAACCAAAAAACCAAAAGACAGAAAATGATATTCCTTTGCTTACTCCTCCACCTTCCTTTCAAGGTCCTGCATTGTTTCTGCCACTTCATAGGCTTTTTGACACTCCTCAACCATTTACTCTTGTGTCTCAAAGCAAGTCCTATCCAGCTAGGTAGTATCCATTATGGTTTCCTCATCCATCATGTCTTCAGCTTTGTCCTTTTCCTATTTTTCTTCCAGATAACCCCTGGCTTTCAGATTTCCAGCAAGAGTAACAATGTTTTCATTAAGGGAGTTTAGGATAGATATCATCTAGTTGGCCATGTTATTGTTGTAATTCTACAAATTTTTAATCCTTTTTTCAATGAACCTGATACCATCCCCCTAACCTATCTGATCCCCTTTCTCAAGCTTGTTCCCCTAGCTTTCCAACTGACCAATTCTTTCTTTAACCTCCTCCAAATCATAAAATGACCATTTAATAGATCTAAAATTATTTATCATGCTATTTCTAGCATTGTTAAGTAGGTTCATTCCCACTTCCCTCGCATTATCAGTGATAGCCACCAGAGTCGGATCAATAAGTTTCTCCATCTAGACCTTTCCCTCTTTATCTTCAAGGATTTGTGGATTCATGGCTTCTCTTGCAATCCCCATCTTTGAAGTTTTGACATTGAAATTTTTCTAAGCCACGCGTCTATCTTTAATAACCACCTCACCACTTCCATCCTCCATTTTTTCTATTTCAAGCTAACCTCCTCAAGAAGTTTACCTAGCCAAAGAAAGATTGTACACCTTTAACATTTTTTGGCTTAGGAACCTTATCTATTGTTGTCATCCTCTCTAGATTAATCTTAACTCCATCCTTGGATACTATATGGCCCAAAAATTTCCCTTCTATAACTCCAAAGGTACACTTCCTTAGGTTTAAGGAAGCTCCATATTCCAAAGCTTTCATAAACAAATTATCCAAGTGTTTCTAGTGATCTTCTTCTTTCTTGGAGTAGGTTGTCAAATCATCTTGGAAAATAACCATAAATCTATCTATATACTCAGAAAAGGAAACATCCATGGCTCTTTGGAAAGTAGCCCCTACATTGATTAGGCCAAAGGGCTTTCAAACATACACATATATTCCCCATGGAGTTATGCAAGTGGTCTTGAATTTTTATTTTTGATTAACCAACACTTGGTTGTAATTAGAGAATCCATCCATCATGGACATCAACTTTGAGCCAATAACCTACTGCAACATGGGTTCCATATTGGGCAGACCATAATTGTCTTTCAAAGAAGCAATATTTATATTTTGAAAGTCTACAAACAACCTAATATCACCATTCTTCTTTCTAATAGACACTAAATTAGATACCCATGAGGAATGTCTAATAAGAATAATAATTCCCCCATCCCTAAGTTTCATCAACTCTTCTTGCATTTTGGGGGCTAGTGTGAGATTGGTAGGTCTCTACTTTTGTCTTAAAGGTTTGACATTCTCCTTTGATGGAATAACATGCTAGAACAAATCTTCCCTATAAGCCTTAAGGTCATCATATGACCATGCAAAAATATGTTTAAATTTTCTTAACAAATAAACTAGGGACTTTCTTATTACAAGAGAGAGATTCTTACCTATAAACACTCTTTTGGGGGACTTAGTTATTCCAAGGTTGATTTCTTCAAGTTCTTGTGTTTTCTTTTCTTTGACTTCTAAGTGAACCCTATCTTGATTGTCAAAGTCACTTTCCAAAACTACTAACCCTTTGGGCACTTTATTTTTTTTTAACTACAGTATCTTGGCCAAAGATGGTGTCCTTCCCATCTATGTTCTCAACCAATGTGTTGTAGTTGAACTCCCGACCATGGTATTTGTCTTCATTTAAAAGAAAATTTAGAATATCTTTGTCATCTTCAAATACCTATCAATTTTCTATATTATTACAAATTGAAGGCCTATTCTACACTTCAATCTTTGGAACTCTAGAAAAAGATATTTCATAAGGCTTAATGACTACATTGGCTAACATATCTACAATTTTATTATTACTCCTATCCATCCAAGTGGTTCCAAAAGAGATAAATAATTCAATATGATCCCATACAACATTTCTCTATTGTTTTAGTCTCTTATTATTGGATGCATATGTCTCCTTAATCTAAGATACCACTAACTCAAAATCACCAAAAACATATAGTTTGTAAATGCCATGATTTTTAGCTACTTTTAATCCAAGTAAAAGTGCTTCATATTCTGCTATTTTGTTTGTACAAATAGAATTCAAGGTAAATGAATATCTAAATGTGTTCTTCTTTGGAGAGATAAAAACTACTCCAGCCCCTAACTCTTCTTTGGAACTAAACCCATCAAAATACATGGTCCAAATATTCTACAAGTACATGCATTTTGTTGCTTCTTGTGACATCAATGGGACTGTCTTTTCAGTTTCCAGAATATTAATTTCAGCTCTAAAGGCATTTACTTCTATATCTAGGAAATAAGTAGAATCAGTATCAATGTTATCTTTAATCATTTGAATGACCCTTAGTTCTCTATTAATTTTGATAGCTTTTTCCTCTATGTGAAATATAGAAAAAGACAAGTCAAATTATAGGCCATCTCCAATCACAACACTCCACTTTCTTGAGAGAAACATTCCATATTGGGGAGGAATATCAACTACTAGGATAGTTATGGTTAAGACAACATCATAATAAGTAGCTAACCTATATGGAAGTGCATTAATTGTATGTATAATAGGGACTTCCCTTCCATCCATGGCTCTACATGCATATACCATGTTTGGTATCTACCTTTAGACCAAGGGCTTCCATTATTTTAAAAGGCATGATACTATTAGAAGCTCCCAAATCAATCATGTTATTCATTAAGTTTTTTCCATTTGTAATCAAAATAAGGAAGAAAGGATCAATATTCTCTATATAAGTTGTAGATGAACTATCCAAATACATTTGGGGTTTTTGGGATATGACTCCTTTATCTTCCTTTTCCCTTACTGCAACTTGTACCTACTTCCCTAATGATGATTCTCCTTTGATAACATTACCATTCCCAATCCCCCCAACTAAGAAAGGGCTTTAGTTTTAAGTTCCTCTATTCTAAAGATTTCAAACAAGGGAAATTTAACAATAATTTGTGATAGATAAGAGGTTTGCATAGATTACCTTTAGTTGGTTGCACTTGAATAGTAGGGTCCTCAACTTGCTTGACAACATCATGAATTAATTTTCTTTCATCTGTCTTTGTCTTGGTAGCTTCTACATTTAGATTTTCTACCTTCTTCTTTGGTTCCTAATTCTTATCTTTATTGTCCTTGATTTTGACAACCATTGGATCCTCTATTTTGTTCCCATCATTCATCTTGTGGGTTGTATCTATAATGAAGATTCATGATGCCTTCCCAATAGTATTATTCACTATTTTATTTTTAAGGTTATAAGTATTATCGACTTGAGCCACCATATCAACAGTTATTCTATCAATATCTTTCTTGGATGGTTTTCTCAAATTTGTGTGTTCAACACCTAAAACCATGTTGCACATCATATCATCATCTTGATCTTCATCATTTGTTAAAACTTTTTGATGGTATAGCTGGTACCTATTTCACTAATCACTAACATCCACCTTAGATTCTTCATTATTATTACATGAATTAATCATGTTACACCACACCACCATGGCTCTTTTCTTCCTCACGCTCTTCAAGCTATGTCAGTTGATGTGTAAAGAAAGACTTGGTAACTACACAATAATCAGGAGAATGAGGAGACTAACACACTATCAACCAAGGCATTTCTTCCATCATATTCACAGAATTCCTCTGTAATGGATCTAGTGTTTTCCTTTTATTTTTTCAACCTTGTATAGGGTTATTGATGGGCTTTCCATCCTTCCATTATATGTTGTAAGGGAAGTTTTTCAATCTGGTTTGTCTATTATAGTTATTATTGAACTATGGCTTTTCACCAATATTAGGCTTATTAGCATGGTTTACTAGAGGAATCAAATTTTTAAGCAGATTCAAAACCTGGCCCATTTTTTCATCCTCAAGATTTTTAGTTGTACTAGGCTTATCACCTTCTTTCCTATTTCCCCTAAGATTGAACAACTTAGGATCATCTCTTCTTTCGAGCTTACCAGATGCTCTTCTATTATTTTCAATATTGATAACTATTTTGAAAGAATCCCTTAATGTTCTAGGATCTTTATCCCTCAAAATATAAGCCATATTTCTATCAAAAGCATTGAAATAGGTAGTGAGACATACATTCTCACATAATCTCATAACTTGGAACAACTTGTACGTTCCTTTTTGGAATCTCACATTAAAATAAAATGTGGATTTAGTTTGATTTTTCTTGGTATTATTGAACTCATTCAACATGAAACTTGCATTAGTGTTATCCCTATATTTCTCCTTGAAATGCTTCTCTAGATCATCCCAAGAACCAATATTATCATTAGGTAGTCTCCTAAACCAATCACTTTCATCTTCAATGAGTGAGTGTACAAATAGCTTTCTGACAACATCCTCATGTTCTACTTCATAGTCATTCAACATGTCAGTGAATTTTGTGAGATGTTCTTCACCAGTAATAGCATTGTTTCCTAAGAACTATGTAACCTTATCTCTTAAGCCATTGGAGATAGGATGAGGAAAACCAGGGATACCTACAAAGGACTTTTTTTGTATCTTTCCATATAGATGTGTCTCTTCTAAAATCCTAAGACATTTGAAGTGCTAGGTCCATCCCCTTGGGTTTGAATGGGAATTTTCCATTTTTGGGTTATAGCTCGCTGAGGGATAGTGGTAGAGGAGGAAGCTAGTATTGATTGGAAAAAACCTTGGCTATTTATCATAGGACCACAAGTTGGGATAGAAGGTATAGGTCATGAGGTCTAGTTTTTCCAATTTGTTAGGCCAAAAGTGGATTTAAGGAAATGAATTCTCCTTCTTGCATATGTCTCCTTAGCCTCATTTTCAACTTTCTCCAGATCTTCTCTCTCCTTTTTTGCTCGCTCCAACTCTAGATCAATTTTTGACATAATAGTATTATTTGGAGGAATGTGAGGCTCATTAATTTTTATACCCACCACCTTTTTCTTTCCTTTATTAACATTCTTGTTGATAAGATCTATTACATTCTATCTAATAGGTCTATAGGGTTGGATTTGAGAAATGATAGGTCCTTCCTTCTCTCTTAGAAGGTGTTCTTGATCTTGGATTTTTGACCTTATCTCTCCTACATCTCCAAATATGTCTGAATGTAGAGTAGAACATTTCTCTTCTAGCTTCCTATTCTTCTCTTTTAATACTTCCATTCTTTTGAGCAAGCTTTCTCTCTATGAGGGCAATCATAGTGATTATTTATTTCTCTTTCTCCAAACATATATGTTTGGCATCTTCCTCTGCAACCTTCTTTCGCAATGTTTCAATCTCAGTTAATAGCTCATCAGGATCTATAGAGGTAGTTTCTAAATCTATAATATCATCTAGATCTATGAGATTTCTTTCAATGTACAAAACTTGGCTAAGGTTTGGCCTAATATTTAAGGTGTTATTATATCCCCATCTTTGATTTAGCTCCTTAGACATATTGGGTATGAATGTGGTATCTCCTATGGAAGAGATAGTTTTATCCCAATATATTCTTTCTTCAAGTAATGGGGTAGTGAATATTTCACCTAGAAGCCTAATGTTTTTAGACTCAGAATTTAGGGATGAGGGTTATCTTTCTATCACATGCTGAAAATGTGAATGGGCTGAGGTATTATCTCAAGGCTTCCATGTGTGGTTAGAATCTCCTTTATTCTTAAGTTGGTTCTTCCTACCAACATGAGATAGTTCTATGTACAGAAAGACCTTTAGATATTCCTTCATATATGCTCTCTTTTTTTCCTTCAATCTATCATTTCTTACACACTTAAAATATAGCACTAGCTAATAAACCTTTGACAAGTCACCACCTATGAAAGATAAAATTTTAAATATGGCTAGAAGACAAGAAAATATCACGGGAAAAGAATGTTTGAATATAGATTCGACACAAGGACCCAATACACAAAAACTTCTACACTATGCACTTTGGGAAATGAAAACTCTATCACATAGACAAGGAACTATCTAGAAACAACCTATGTACTTCCTATTCTATTGGAAATTTTTAGATTCTCAAGGTTTGTCTATCAAAGTGGACCAATACAAGCATTCCCCAACAGAGTTGCCACTTTGTTTGCATCTGATTTGATAGAATTTTAACAACCTTCTAAAAGCCAAGGAAATACCTAGGAATTAGTTAGAGACCATAATGCATCTTCTAAGGAACAAATTAAAAGGACCAAGTAAAAAGACTCTATGATTTCTTCTCCACTTTGAACTCAATAAAATTCAGGCGGGTATACCTAAGAATTCGTCTTCTTTATCCAATTTTCAAATCTGAAAATGAATTCCAATGTAATAGATGATTTATCCTTAATTCTTCTAATTTGAAGACTATAATAGAGATGATAAATGGCTATTTTATCAAACCCTAGAACTCCATGAATCAAGTACAAGCTTATTTTTCATATCTACAACAAAAAGCATAAGAGGATTGCTTTATAAAAGATTTAAACTATAGAGACATTCAAAATTAGATAAACTTGAATGTATGACTGGTGCCTTATCTATTGGGCTATTATCTCATAGGAATTTGACATTTATTTATCAAATCTATCTTAATACTTTGTGGCAAAAATGTCAATATAAAATTCTAGATCTCATTCTTATCAAAATCTTCTATGAAACCCAAGAAATTTTTCCAAGTTACATCAAGCATTTACATAAACCATTTTATATTATAGGTAGAATATGAACTAAAATATAATTCAAAATGAATTAAAACTAAAATTTAGTAAACTTTGGTATTAATTCTCAAAGAATTAAATGATAATAAAAGAAAAGACAAGATCTAAAATGTATATCCAACTTTCTATATCTTTGTATTAATTTCTTTGAAACATATACAATTCAATGCCAATTCCAATTAGAAGAAAAATCAAATAGACCAATAACTATTAAATTTCTTTTTTAGGAGGGTAGATGGTGCTATGTGTGGTTTGGCTGTGAGCTAGGGCCCATGTACCCTAGCTTCTATCTATTATTCTTGCACATGGCTGCGGGCTGCATTTGTTTGCTTGCACAGGAGGGAGGAGGGTTTTCTGTGTTCAGGGGTGCATGGACGGGCTTGAGGGTCCAATCTATTTTGGCGATGGGTGGACACAATTTACTACATTTTTTTGTGACTATAAGGTTCTTTGCCAGAGGTTTTTTTGGGATCGAAGACCGTGGGTTTCTTATCCCATCTTTCTTTGCTAATGGGATTGTTGTGCTTTCCCTATGGTGAATCAAGGTTTAGTTTTATCTTAGATTGCCTCTAAGGATATGGAGATGGTTGATCTATCTTCTTCAGTACATGCCAATGGTGAAGATCATATGAGTAAACCCACAATGGAAGATGGGGACTCTTCCTCAAAAGGGATGCCTCGAATTTAAAAAGTAAATGGATGTTTGGAAAGATATGAGGACCAACCTATTCTAGTTATTCAACCTAAGAAAATTTTAGAGGATTTTGATTATTGGCATAATCATGCCCTTATTCATAAATTTTTGGGCCTTTGTCTCTCCTTACCCATGTTGGATTCTTGGGCTCGTCAAGTTTGGAATCCCAAAGGCAATATGGAGATTATTTGGCAGTGAATAATTATTTTTTAGTTATCTTCCCATGCATGTTGAATAGGAATAGGGAATTTGAAGGATGCCCTTACTTCTTTAACCAGGTGGGGATTTTCATCAAGCCTTGGCACATGAGCTTCAATTCAGCCAAACAGATCCCCTCGTAGGTACCTGTGTGGGTTCATTTGTCGAGGCTTCCTTTGGAGTTTTGGAGGGAAGATATTCTTAACTTAATCTCATTACTTCTTGGAAAGCCTATGGGAGTGGCTACACAAACTCAAGATTGTAAGGTAATTTCTTATGCAAATATTTGTGTAGAAGTTGATTTAACTAATCCATTACCAGATTCTATGGACATATGCATGGGATCCTCTTCTTAGATCTAACAACTGGATTATGAGACCCTCCCTTTTAGATGTCAATTTTTTCATGAATATGGTCATTTACTCTACAAATGCCTTAGATTTAAGCCCACTCCCTTGGATTTCTTCTAACTTCATAAGGGGGACAAGGGGAAGGCTCTTGCATCTACTGAACCTATAGATAATGAGGGCTTTACTCAGGTGAAATCCCATAACAAAGGAAAGGGTAAGAAGAGAAGCTAGCTAGATAGACACAATGATGGTACTTTCAGTAGATTTGATGTTCTTGAAGACTTGGTACATGAGGAAGGTATTCTAGTTGAGCTTTCTTCTAGGGATAAGGGTTTGCATGAAGTTCAAGAAGAAGAGGCAAAGAAGGAGGATCAGTTACTATCTCTAGAGGACCTTCAGATTGTACAGATTGCTATGGATCTACCTTCTCAAGTTTAGGATACCATGGATCCCAAGGGGTCATAGGCTCTGATGAGTTTGATTATGGTGGTTCCAGATCTCCCTACTCCTAGGGAGGCCTTAGATTTGGCCAAGGGTAGCAAAGCCCATCCTACTTTAGGCTTATAGTAGAAATCGTTTAAAAAGGGGCCTCTTGATAAACTGTCGAGTGGCAGAAAGACTGATCAAGAGAAGGTCAAGATTATGGGAGAATACTTTGGTTGAGTTTGGCTCTATGAAACCCATTGATTCCCACTTTTCCCACCCCCATAAATGATTGTTATATCATGAAATGTTTAGGGGTTGAACAACATCCCTAGACAAAAGGTTTTTTGTAGATTAATTGATTCTTAGTTACCTAATGTGGTTTTTATTCAGGAAACTAAGTTTATAGTGGATGCTTTGGCTAGTTATGTTTCACACATTTGGCCCTAGGGAAATTGGTAAGGGGTGGGAGCTTAGAACAGTTTAGGGGGGTTTCTTGCTTCTAGAACCTGAGGAAATTTCTCCCCTTATGGTGGATTTCTAGTCGATCCTCTATCTCTTTGGTTGCATCTTGTTTGGCAACTGGAGAAAGGTGCCTTCTATCCAATATTTATGCTCCTACTAATATTTCAAGAAAGTTAAATATTTGGGCTAACATTAGCTGCATTTGATCCTTAGACCCATTTCTCCCATGGATTTTGGCTAGTGATTTTAATTATGTTACTAGTTTAGATGAAAAACATGGTGGGGTTGCCAAGTTGGACCCCTCTATAAATCTTCTTAGGGATATGATAGGTTCCTTGAATCTCATTGATGTGAAGCCAACTAATAGTGTCTTTACATGGAATAATAGGAGGTGTGGTGCTGAGGCTATCTCAAAAAGGCTTGATAGATTTTTGGTTTCTTGTTATTGGATGAACAATAGGTTGATCACTAGTTTAGAAATTCTTGATTGGAGAGGCTCTGATCACTGGCCTATCAAGCTCTTGGTTACTGCTTATGGAGTCACAAAAAACCCTTCTTTTAAATTTCAATTAATATGGTTAAGATATTAGTCTTTGTAAGTGTTGGAAATATAGATGGAGTGATTAAGAGGGGGGGTGAATCAATTACCATAAAAATATTTTTACAGATCCTTTAGATGTCTAACAAAACTAATTATTGTTGTCACTTGGTAAACATACTAAAAATGTTGTAACTCGATAAATTAAAGTATATTTTTCTTTAGAAAATCTAACATCAAATAGTAATAATTTGTAAACATGAGAGAAAAGGAATGAATACAAGAGACACCAGATTTAATGTGGAAACCCAATATGGGGAAAACCGCTAATGTAACTAGTTACTATTTTCACTCTTCTGAAGTGAGCCTTGTTAGGAGCCAACCTAGTTAAAGGTTACAAAACACACTGTTAGGTGTGACCTTGTTAGAAGATTTAATCACCCTATAAGGAGTGGCCTTGTAAGAGGTCTTAAAACAATTCAATGGAACTATCACCTTGTTAGAGGATTTACAACTGGGTATTAAACCAACTCTGTTAAGAGATTTCAAATCACTGCTACAATGGTAAGAAAGTAACAATGAAATGACTTGATTGAGATGCAACTAAATTGATGATTATAGATCTCTATTCTACTTCATACTAGATCCTTCTTGATTGAATATTACTTTTTTGTTTCACAAGGATGTCTGACCATCCTTCAAGTTTGCTCACACACTTCCTTTCTCAATCAATCAATACACTTGCACACTCACACACACACTAGAATCTCAACTTGACCTTATATTTATATCATTCAGATTGTCAAGTTGGCTCAATACAAATTACAATGACCAATAATCATTACCATAGTTAGCTAGAATCAATACTTGAAATAATTAAACTTCTTATGTTAAAACAATGAAATCCTTCATTGGCTGACCCTGCTTGATAAACACTGGTCCTGAAATGATTTCCTATATTAACCAACAAATGCTTGGTTAACACTATGAACTTTGTACACACCCTTTGACAACTGAGTTAAGTAGGTTAATACTAACTCTAACCAACTTTCCTTCGTTAACCATAAGAACTCGGTTAACACTGCTTCCTACCATAATTTTCTTCAATCCTCGAGTGAGCTCAGTAGACACAGTCTTTGCAGAGTAATCTCCAAGAATGCTCGATAGATAAGGAAATTTGTCTTCATAACCAAGTGAGCTTGCTAAGCACTAACTGATAACTAATATGGCATTTGTGTAACATCAAAGACAACACACAATTAGTCAATTGTATCCAATAATCTCCCTCTTTGGCATTGATGGCAACACAACATGTCATAACACAATGAAATTTGAGAAAAATACTTTCTCTGATAGAAAGTTTCTCTCTCTTAGATTTTTATACCACAAGCTTCTCTTTTATGCAGTAATCTCTCTCTATGAAGGAATTACATAGCTTTTTTTTTTACATATCTTCTTTTCTCAAAAAAAAATTTAGAAAGATATGATAGTAAACTCTCCCTCTTTGACAACACATGCCAAAGAAAACACATACCAAATGAGTATCAATGTACCTTGAGTACTAATTCATATGTAATGTTCTCTAGATTATGTAGCATCAACTAATTGATCTTCAACTTGATTCCTATTTTGCATCACTAAAGTTTTACTTAGTGAGCTTCAAATAAGGGAATGACCCCTAACTTAACTCTTAGATATAGGAATACATCCTTAGGCAATGGCTTGGTAAATATGTCTACAGTCTATTCTTTTGTATGCACATATTCAAATCTGATTTCTTTTTCCTACACCAGTTCTCTAACAAAATGATATTTTATAGCAATATGCTTGGTTTCGGAATGCATCACTGGATTCTTTGATATGTTAATTACGCTACTGTTATCACAATACATGACAACTAGTTCTTTGATCTCAACCTTCATCCCTTCCAACAACTATTTAAACCAAACAATATTAGAACAATTCACTACTTCTACAACATATTCTGCTTTTGCTATGGATTGGGATGTGCAATTTTGCTTCTTGATTGTCCAAGATACCAACCTTTTACCAATAAAGAAAGCTCCACTACTTGTGCTTTTTCTGTCATCAATATTTCCTGCCCAATCAGCATCAGTAAACACTTTTAGGTCCAAATTTCCTCCAAGTTTATACCATAAGCCAGAGTCTTCAGTACTTTTCAAATATCTCAAGATTCTTTTGATTTCCATCATACGATTTTCTCTGGGTTTTGCTAAGAATCTTGCCACTATACCAACTACAAGAGCAATATCAAGCCTTGTATAACTACATACTATAATTTTCCAATTATTGATCTATATAAGGTCTAATCTACCTCTTTTGAACCATCATCTTTGGTAAGCTTTAGTCTAGTACACATGGGGGTTCTAGCTAGTTTTGAATCTTCCATACCAAACTTCTTGAGTATCTCCTTCATATACTTAGACTGAGTGATGTAGATACCATTCTTGCTCTATTGTATTTGAAGTCCAACAAAGAACTTAATCTCACCAAACATAGAGATTTCAAATTCTTTATTCATTTATTCTAAAAATTCTTTGCATAGATCATCATTTCCTGTAAATAAAGTATCATCCACAAATATTTCTTCCAATACAATCTTGTTATCTAGTCCTTCCTTGATGTACAAACTACTATTATCATTAATTCTTTGGAAACCAATTTTTATAAGGTAGTTGTGCAACCTCTCATACCATGCTCTAGGAGCTTGTTTTAGACCATATAAAGCTTTGTGTAGCTTGCAAACCATGTCCCTTTTGTCTCGATCAACAAAACCTTTAAGTGTTGCATATGCAAGTAAGGTCCTAAAACCTTCCAATCTTGCAATGGAAGAAAAATTTTCACCATAATCAATGCCTTCTTCTTGAGAGTAGCCTTTACATACCAATCTAGCTTTATTTTTGGATACCTCACCATCTTCATTCAACTTATTCCTCAATACCTATTTTGTGCCAATCACATTTTTGTCTTTGGGCCTAGGTACAAGAGTTCAGATTTTGTTCTTCTCTATTTGTTCAATTTCTTCATTTATAGCCTCAATCCAACTTTCATTTTCCAATGTATCTCTAACATTTCTAGGTTCAAAATCAGCAAGTAAACATGTACCTTTTAGCTTACTTCTTGTCATAGTACCTTCTAATTTATCTCCAATGATATGATCTCGTGCATGATGCCTTCTAACATACTTAGCCAATACAAGTTATGTGCCTTTTGAATGAATTGTACTATCTTCATTTTGAATTTCAATTTCTAGCTTTGGTTACTTAGACTCAGTAGCCATTGGCTTAGTAGCTTCAGAATGTGACTCAAGTCATTGTGACTTGGTTTGAACTTCTTCAAACTCAATAACTAAGGAAGACTTTGGAGTAGAGGTCTCCTTATTAATAGATGTGTCTGGAAATGTATCATGTTTGATGTAAGCAAATCTTCTGTAATATTATGGTTCCCTTTTGCTTTCTTCTTCAGTCCTTTCTGCAAACTCATCAATTCTCACATGTGCACTTTCTATGATTTTGTGAGTAGACAAATTTAAACATTTATATTCCGTACTTCTACAAAAATATACCTTCATCACCTTTCACATCAAATTTTTCTTTTCTAGATTCTTTCAAGATATAACATTTACTTCCAAATACTTTCAGGTAGCTTACATTGGGTTTATAGCCATACCATAATTCATAAGGAATTTTATATGAGTCCTTCTTCAACTATACTCGGTTTAAGTTATGAACTGCAGTGCTAATGGCTTCCTTCTAGTATTTGATAGCAACACTATTTTCAATCATTAGAGTCCTTGCACAATCCTTGATGGATCTGTTTCTCCTTTCAGCTATTCCATTTTTCTTGGGAGTTTCAAGGGCTAATACATGTCTTTTGATTCCTCTTTCAATTAAAAAGTTGTTGAATTCATCGGAGATGATTTCACCAACTTTATCTGATCTGAAGCATTTTAGTCTTTTCCTTGTTTCCTTCTCTATTCTTGCTAGATACCATTTGAATTTCTCAAATGCTTTTGACTTTTCTCTAAGATACATAATAGTCATCATTCTTGAAAGTCATCAACAAAGACAATAAAGAATTTTTCTCCACCATAGCTTTCTATTCCAATGGGTCCACATAGGTCAGTATGCACAATTTCAAAGACATCTTCAGACTGATAGTTTTTTCTTTTAAAACTAGTCTTTTCTATTTTGCCAATTTGACAGTTCTTGCATGGTCCAACATCTAGTTTCTTCAAACTAAGAATGCTTCTTACTTTCCTAAATTTTCTTATTTTCACCATGTTATCAAAATTTACATGACATAACCTTCTGTTTCATAACCAACTTTCTTCAACTTGAGCAATCACCAAGATCAAGATTAAATAGGTTACCTTTTGTGTGTTTGCCTAATCCAATCAATTTTCCTTTGTCATCTAGTAGTCTTGCTTGCCATGCATGAATTCTACTTTGAATTCAATGTTGATTAGTTATGCCACACTCAACAAATTATGTTTTAGTCCTTCAACCCAATAGGCATTGTCACATACAAGTTCTTTGGTTAATAAGATTTGACCTTTCCTTTTTATACAACAGGGTTCATTGTTTCCAAACCTTACACTACCACCATCATAGTCTTCAAAGTGTTCAAACTTTGTTTTATCACCAGTCATATGATGTGAACATCCACTATATATAATCCATGCATCATTTTTTCTCACATAAGAGATAAGTGTCATCTTATCTTCTTCATCATCAAATTCATCTTTTATAGCAATGTAAACTATTTCATCTTCACTATTATCTAAATCCTTAACCATAAAACAAGTCTTCTTACCTTTGTCCTTGAATGATTTGTGATTTTTAAAATCCTTCTTTCCATTTCACTTGTGACTTTTCTTCTCATCCTTTCTTTCTTTGTTTGGGCACCTGGCAACAATATGACTAATTTCTTCACATGAAAAATAGATTAGGGGAACTTTACCTTTGTATTTTCCTCTGCCTCTAGAATATCTCCTTGCAAGTAAAGCTTCAACAACTTCAAGATCACTATCAGAACTTTCTTCTGATTCTTCTTCACTTTCTAGCTAAATGTTCTTTATTTTCTTGCCTTTCTCCTTAAGTGAAAGCTTAGCCTCACATTAAGATTCAATATTTTTGGAAGCTAGAACATAATTTTCAAAGTTGTCTAGCTCAAAAGTTGTCAATCTTCCTACTAAGGTATCTAAAGTTATCTTATGATTTGTTTCACACCTCCTTTCTTGAATAGAAGATACACTAATTCCATAGATAGGAAGCAATTTTTTGAGAACTTTACTTACAATAGTTTCTTCCTTGATATCTCCTCCAGAAGCTCTAATTGCACTAACACTAGCTTTCATTCTTTCCACATATTTGGCAATATTTTCATCTTTTCTCATTCTCATCTGATCAAATTGTCCTCTAAGGCTTTCTACTTTGGCTCTCTTCACATTATCATCACCACCATATATGTTGTTTAGCTTATTCCACATTTCAAAAGTGGTTTTGAAGTTCTGAATATCATCAAATTCCTCATAGCTAAGAGTAGACGCAATATCTATCGTCATGGTGTCATGGTTCTTTTTCTCAGCAATATCTCCAATAGATAATGTACCAGTAGGATTTGTGTATTCTTCATCAAAGTATTTCAATCTTGAATCACCAATGGAAGCCAAATGAACTCTCATGAGTCCCTACCATGTTGAAAAGTTGTCTCTATTAAGCTTTGGAATTTCTCTCTTGTAAGAAATCCTAATTTTTAGCTTAGGTCCTTGAAACCTTTCCTACAAGAACCAAAAGCTCCGATACCAATTTTTGTAAATATAGATGGAGTAACTGAGAGGGGGGAGGTGAATCAGTTACCACAAAAATATTTTTATAGATCCTTTAGATGTTTGATAAAACTAATTACTATTGTCACTTAGTAAACATACTAAAAATGTTGTAACTCGGTAACTGCAGAGTATATTTTACTTTAGTAGATCTAACATCAAATAGTAATAATTTGCAAGCATGAGAGAAAAGGAATGAACACAAGAGACACCAAATTTAATGTGGAAACCCAATATGGAAAAAACCACCAATGTAACTAGTCACTATTTTTCACTCTTCTGAAGTGAGCCATGTTAGGAGCCAACCTAGTTAAAGGTTGCAAAATACACTGTTAAGTGTGACCTTGTTAGAGGATTTAATCACCCTATAAGGAGTGGCCTTATAAGAGGTCTTAAAACAATTCAATGGAACTATCACCTTGTTAGAGGATTTACAACTAGTTGTTAAACCAACTCTGTTAAGAGATTTTGGATCACTGCTAGAATGGTAAGAATGTAACAATGAAATGACCTGATTGAGATGCAACTAAATTTCTTATTACAAATCTCTATTTTTCTTCATACTAGATCCTTCCTAATCAAGTATTACTTTGTTTTTCTACAAGGTTATCTAACTATCCTTCAAGTTCACTCACACACTTCCTTTCTCAATCAATCAATACACTTGCACACTCGTACGCACACTAGAAACTCAACTTGACCTTATATTTATATCGTTCAGATTGTCAAGTTGGCTCAATACAAATTATAATGACCAATAATCATTACCATAGTCAGCTGGAATCAATACTTGAAACAATTAAAATTCTTATGTTAAAACAACAAAATCCTTCATTGGATGACCCTGCTTGGTAAACATTGGTCCTAAAATGATTTCTTGTGTTAACCAACAAATGCTTGGTTAACACTATATACTTTGTACAAACGCTTTGGCAACAAAGTTAACTAGATTGATACTAACTTTAACCAAATTTTCTTTTTTAACCATGAGAACTTGGTTAACACTACTTCCTGCCATAATTTTCTTTGATGCCCAAGTGAGCTCAGTAGACATAGTCTTTGCAAAGTAATCTCCAAGAATGCTCGGTAGACAAGGAAAGCTATCTTGCTAACCAAGTGAGCTTGGTAAGCACTAACTAAAAACTGATATGACATTTGTGTAACATCAAAGACAACACACAATTAGTCAATTGTATCCAATAGTAGAATCTTATGGTGGATTGGTGATATGAGGGGATGCCTACCGATGGGATGGTAATGTTTACTTTTTGTAAGAGGCTTCAGCATGTTAAGTGCAGGCTTAAGAAGTGGAATAAACAATGTTTTGGGAACCTATAGGCTTAGAGGATAGTTGTTCAGGCTAAGTTAGACAAAATCACTCAATTAATTTAGGATCAAGGAAGGACCCTTGATCTAAGTAAAGCTAAGTCCTTGGCTCTTAAAGGATTAGAAGAGTGGGAGCTTTAGGAGGAGATCTTTTGGAAGAAAAAATCTTGTGTTATTGGCTTCAGGAGGGGGATAGGAACACTGCATTCTTTCATAATTTAGTCAAGGCTCAGAGACAAGGGAATTCTTTCTCCTATTTGGTCTTGCCTAAAGGGGCTCATCTCTCTTCCAATGTTGATATGTCTAGGGCTGTAGTCAATTATTTTTCAAATCTCTTTTCTAAGGAAGATTTTGTTGCTAGGGATGAGGAGAGGGCAATCTTGGATTGCATTCTGTTAGGATAAACCACGGACAGAAATAAAAACTACATGCAAATATAACCAATAACAAAAATAATAGAACACATAGAAATGAACACAAGGCACCAAGATTTAACGTGGTTCACCCAATCCCTGGGCTACGTCCACCAAACAGCAAGTCTGATCTTATTACAATCTAGTGATTACAACCTGATTACAATCCGTAATCCCTTACAGCTCAATACCGCCACAAGAACCAATTTCATATCACCACACATAAAAAATACCTAACCCTAAGCCCTTTTTATACAAGTATTAAACCACTTTAGGGTTATAACATGTCAGCCATATGTCGGCCATAATATGTCGGCTACTTCCAAAAAAAAAAATTTCGGGCCGATGCCCCGAACCCCACTATTTATGAAGTATGTACAGTACTTTCCTGATCAGTCACCACAATCTAACAATCTCCCACTTGGGAACTGATTAGGCTCCACACTAAACAACAATCTCCCACTTGGAGACTGATCCTGTAGCAATACAACTACCACATGGGGCTCCCACTGGATCAAACCACCCTGGACTCTGCTGTTCTTTTATTCACATTTAGTCTAAAAGACCAATTGAAGCTGAAGAGGAGTTCAGCTTCTCCCTTGTGACAACCTTTGTCAACATATCTACTAGATTTTCATTGGTATGTATCTTCTCCAGCTTTAACTATCCATCCTCCAAAACTGACCGAATGAAATGGTACCGCAACTATATGTGTTTGGTCTTAGAATGCAGAGCTGAATTCTTAGCAAGATGAATGGCACTCTGACTATCTGTGAACAAATAATTATCCTTCTGAGGATGTCCCAATTCTTCCAAGAAGAACTGAAGCCATATCATCTCTTTGGCTTCCTCT
The DNA here is from genome assembly GCA_028749045.1 of Cupressus sempervirens. Lineage (NCBI taxonomy): Eukaryota > Viridiplantae > Streptophyta > Pinopsida > Cupressales > Cupressaceae > Cupressus > Cupressus sempervirens. The sequence continues at coordinate 520,776,596 of CM053790.1, forward strand.
GTAGCAGCAACATACTCTGCCTCTGTAGTGGAGAGAGCATTAATCTTCTGTAGCCTAGAAACCCAGCTCACGGCTGCCCCACCAACAGTAAAGACATAACCTGTAGTACTCCGCCTGGTATCAATATCCCCATCCAAATCTGAGTCAACATAGCCCTGTAAATCAGTAGTAGATCCCCCAAAGTGTAAACACTTATTGGATGTTCCTCTCAAATATCTGAGAATCCACTTGACAGCATTCCAATGCTCAAAACCTGGATGACTCATATACCTGCTAACGACTCCCACTGCATGTGCAATATCTGGCCTAGTGCATACCATAGCATACATCAAACTTCCTACAGCTAAAGCATAGGGTACCTTGGACATCTTATCCTCCTCTTCCTGTGTCTTGGGACACATCTCCTTAGTCAATTTCAAATGACCAGGTAAAGGTGTGCTGACAGCTTTAGCATTCTCCATAGAGAAATGTTGCAACACCTTCTCAACATAATTAGCTTGAGATAGCGTCAATGTTCTGTTCTTCCTATCTCTGCAAATCTTCATACCAAGGATTTGTTTTTCTGCCCCCAAATCCTTCATAGCAAATGCATGTGCTAACTGGCATTTTAGCCCCTTAATATGATGCATGTTAGACCCAGCTATAAGCATATCATCAACATATAGACATAAAATAATGTAGCTATCATCATCCAACCTCTTAAAATAAACACAGTAATCTGAATGACACCTGTTATATCCATGCTCATGCATAAAACTGTCAAATTTCAGATACCATTGCCGAGGTGCTTGCTTCAGGCCATATAAACTTTTCTTCAATTTGCACACTAAGTTCTCCTTACCTTTGACCTCAAAACCCTGTGGCTGAGCCATATATATTTCTTCATCCAAATCACCATGAAGAAAGGCTATTTTAACATCCATCTGCTCTAAATGAAAATCTTCAGTAGCCACAAGACTTAAAACAGTACGAATAGAAGTCATTTTAACAACAGGAGAAAATATCTCATCAAAATCAATTCCCTTTTTCTGTGCAAATCCTTTTACAACTAACCTGGCCTTAAATCTTTTCTTACCTCCTTCCTCTTCTTTCAACCTATAAACCCATTTATTCTTTAAAGCCTTTTTACCTGCAGGCAACTTGCACAAATCCCATGTCTTATTTTTCAGCAAAGAGTCCATTTCATCTTTCATTGCAGACTCCCACTGAATCTTAGTATCCACCTGTGTAGCTTCATCATAACTTTCAGGTTCACCAGCATCAGTAAGTAAAATAGAATACAAAGAGGGAGAAAACCTTTGTGGAGGTCTAATTGGCCTTGTTGACCATCTAACATTCACTGGTGTGTGTGGTATTTGTTGTTGCAGTTGTTGCACATCATGAGGAATGGCTGGAACATCAGCTTTTGGAGTATCATCCAGCACTACATAATCATCTTCTTTCTTCTCATGTTGCTGCAACAGATCTTTGTACAACACTTTTTCATTGAATATGACATCCCGACTTCTTATAATTTTATGATTTTCAAAATCCCAAAGCCTATAGCCAAATTCATTAATTCCATATCCAACAAAGACACATTTCTTTGATTTCGCTTCTAGCTTGGTTCTATTTTCAGAGTCTATATGAGCAAAAGCTTCACAACTGAAGGTCTTGAGAAAAGAATAACTCACCTTCTTACCAGTCCATGCTTCCTCTAGAATACCACAACCCAAAGGAGTAGAGGGACCTCTATTAATCAAATATACTACAATATTGACAGCCTCCGCCCACATGTGTAAGGGCAACCCAGCATGCAACCTCATGCTCCTTGCGCGCTCCATTATAGTCCTGTTCATGCGTTCAGCCACTCCATTTTCCTGTGGAGTCCTTGGAACAGTTTTTTTTCTACGAATACCATTAGTGGAGTAATAATCTTCAAATTCATGACTGCAATACTCACCACCATTATCAGATCTGAGACATTTTAATTTCTTACCAGTCTCATTTTCAACCAAACATTTCCGTTTCTTAAAAGTTTGAAATACATCAGATTTCTGTCTAAGGAAATAAACCCATACTTTTCTATTTGTGTCATCAATAAATGTAACATAATAATGAGAGCCACCAAGGGAAGATACCTGAGCCGGTCCCCATACATCTGTATGCACAAGCTCTAATTTCTCCTTTTTGTTTTCCTTCCCTGTCTTTACAAAACTCACTCTCTTTTGTTTTCCATACACACAACTTTCACAGAAATCCATATTCACACATTTTAGACCTGGTAAAACTTTCCTTGAATGAAGTACTTTCATACCTTTCTCACTCATGTGCCCAAGTCTATTGTGCCACAGCGCTGTATCAGAATCTACAGCAGCTATTTGTTCTCCCTGCTCAACTGCAGTAATTGTTCCTGAATATTCATTTTTCTCTGAAACAATCAAAGTAGAAGGAACAAGATGACCTGTACAAAGATATAAGGTGCCTACTTTCACACCTTTTGCTACTACAAGGGAACCTTTTGAAACCTTCCAATTTTTATCATTAAAAGTAATTACACAACCCTCATCACCGAGTTGCCCTGCTGAAATTAAATTCCTACTCAGCTTTGGAACATGTCTTACCTCATGTAGTAGCCAATGATTCCCATTCTGCAACTTAATCTTAATTTTTCCCTTTCCAACAATCTGACAGGGTTCATTATCCCCCAAATAAACAAGCCCAAAATCCCCTTGGACATAATCAATGAAATAACCTCTATGAGGTGTAGCATGAAAAGAAGCACCAGAATCTAAAACCCATGAATCATCAACACTCTCTAAAGACAGAAGCAAAGCATCCTCTTCGGATTTATTACTTACCACATTTGCCTCTTTGTCTCCATCTGATTTATCTCCTTCATTTTTCTTTCGAGTCCAGCAATCTTTCTTTTTGTGCCCTGGTTTCCCACAGTACCAGCAATCATTTGGTCCTCTCGATTGAGACCTCCTCCCCTTTGACTTTCCTCTTGATTTCCCACGATTTCCAGAGTTACTTCCTCTTTCAGTCGTTCTGCCCCTGCTTTGTGCATTTAAAGCACTTCCTAATGTAGATCCACCTGAGGATTTTCTATGAGTTTCCTCACTTAAAATAACATCGATCACATCATCATATTTTAGGGTACTTGATCCAGGAACAGAATTACTCACTGCCATTACCAAGCCATTCCAGCTTTCAGGCAAAGAACACAAAATCAAGAGAGCCCTAATTTCTTCATCAAAATTGATACCCACAGAAGATAATTGACTAGTAATAGTATTAAACTCATTTAAATGATCTGCAACAGATCCACCTTCTGCCATTTTCATATTAAATAAATGCTTCATGAGAAATACCTTATTTGAAGCGGAGGGCTTTTCATACAATGTCGCTAGGGTTTTCATCAAATCTTCTGTCGTCTTTGCTTTTGTAATATTAAATGCCACCGATGGTGCCAAGCATAACTGAATTCTTCCGAGTGCCTTTCTGTCCAAAAGATCCCATTCAGCCTCTGACATAGTTCCCTGATTCTTGGCTTTTCCTTCCAACGGCTTCCATAAATCCTTCTGATATAAATAGTCTTCCATTTGCATCTTCCATAACTGGAAGTTCTGCCCATTAAACCTGTCAACCCTCAGCTTACCATCATCTGCCATTGCTCCCACTCAACCATGAGACTCCCACTTAACTGTGAGACTTTCCTACAGAGGATAACTGAGAAACAACTAGGCTCTAATACCACTTGTTAGGATAAACCACGGACAGAAATAAAAACTACATGCAAATATAACCAATAACAAAAATAATAGAACACACAGAAATGAACACAAGGCACCAAGATTTAACGTGGTTCACCCAATCCCTGGGCTACGTCCACCAAATAGCAAGTCTGATCTTATTACAATCCAGTGATTACAACTTGATTACAATCCGTAATCCCTTACAGCTCAATACCGCCGCAAGAACCAATTTCGTATCACCACACATAAAAATACCTAACCCTAAGCCCTTTTTATACAAGTATTAATCTTCTTTAGGGTTATAACATGTCGGCCATATGTCGGCCATAATATGTCGGCTACCGTGTCGGCTACTTCCAAAAAAAAAAAAATTCGGGCCGATGCCCCGAACCCCACTATTTATGAAGTATGTACAGTACTTTCCTGATCAGTCACCACAATTTAACAATCTCCCACTTGGGGACTGATTAGGCTCCACACTAAACAACACATTCCTCACCTGGTCTCTGTGGAGATGAATGGGGCTCTCTTATGTCCTATTTTGTTATCTAAATTGGAGAAAGTGGTGTTTAACATTAAAAAAGGTAAGGCTGTTGACCCCGATGGGTTTCTGATTGAGTTCTTTTAGCAGTTCTAGGAAATAATAAAGTTTGATCTCCTTGAGGTGGTTCAAGAATCTCATAGGAATAAATAGATGCTCAAGTCCATGAATTCTACTTTTTTGGATCTCATACCTAAGCAGGAGGGGGCTAATTAGTTGGCTCAATCTAGACCTATTGCACTATGTAATGGTGTTTACAAGATCATCACCAAGTTGATTGCAGAGAGACTTAAGCCTCTCCTTAGCATTCTAATCTCTCCAGAGTAGGGGGTTTTGTTGAAGGAAGGCAAATTTTGGATGGTGTTGTGGTTGTAATGGAATCTATTCATTCTATGACTAATTCTAAGGAGAGGGCTATGTTTATGAAGTTTGACATGGCTAAAGCTTATGATCGGGTGGGTTGGGAATTCTTATAAAATATTCTCTTGGTATTTGGCTTTGCTGAGGAGTGGGTGAATTTGATTCTTAGTTGTGTGACCTCTTCTTTGTTTTTAGTACTTGTAAATGGGGAACCATCCAATTTTTTTAGTGTTTCTCAGGGACTTCAGCAAGGGGACCCTCTATCTCCTTATTTATTCAGTATCATGGCAGAGGGTCTTGGAAGATTTATTAAATCTCAAGTGGGGCAAGGTTTTATTCAAGGTTGGAGTTGGAATGATTCTCTTCCTTCCTATTCTCACTTTTAGTTTGTGGATGATACTACACTAATGGGCATGGACAGAGTTAGTGAAGTTATGAACTTCAAGAGAGCCTTAAACATCTATTTGAAGGCTTTAGTTTAGTGTATTAATGATGACAAATCTTCCATTTACTTCTTCAATACCCCTTAGCTTATTCAAAATAGGATTGCTAGGATCCTTAGATTCTAGATTGGTTATGTTCCCCTAATATACCTTGGGATCTCTTTGGCTTTGGGATCTTAGTATAGAGTGTATTAGCAGGGGATCTTGGATAAGTTTTGGAGTAAAGTCAATCATTGGACTTACAGGTGGCTTTCTTCTATTGGGAGAGTGGTTCTTCTAAAGACTATGGTGCAGTCTCTCCCCATTTATAGGTGTTGTGTGTAGGTTCCCCCTTCCACCTTTGTGAGAGATTTTGATGCTCTTTCTAGGTAGTTCCTTTGGTCTAACACCCTCCTCTCATTGAAGTGGATTTTAGTTAAGTGGGAGTGTGTCTACAAGCCAAAGCATGTTGGGGGCCTTGGTCTTAGGTCTATGGTGCTTGTTGTCATGGCTCTGGCTACTAAGCTATACTAGAGGTGGTGCAACAATCAACAATTAGATTGGGCTAGAATTATTGCTCACAAGTATTTTCCTAGTATTGATAGCTTAGATGTGTAGTGACTTGCTTTGTTGGGTAAAGGTTCTTGTGTTTGGAATACCCTTAAGAAGGGTGCTCAATTGATTAAGGAGGGTCTCTTTTGGATTTGTAACAAAGGCTTGAATGCTCTATTTTGGTAGGACTCATGGGATGGCCACCCACCCATTATCTCTAGCCTTCCCCAGCTTCAACCTCTTTGCCACACTTCTACGAATGCTAGCTGGTTTAAGGTGGAGCATTTTAAGACTGTCAAGCATTTGGGTCAAGTGGAGGTGACTTGATAGAAGAATTTTTAGGAGTGGCTTTTCAGCGGCTCTAATGAGGATCATACCCTTCTTTCTCATGTCTTCGAGAATAGGTTTTGTAGCTCCCTCAATATGAGGGATGTTTTGGCTTGGAGTCCTAGCCCAAAAAGTAAATTCTATATGGCTCAAGGCTATGTTATACTTGACAAGAACCTACATGGTCTAGTTGAAGTGCATTGGTGGAAGAAGGTTTGGAATAACTTTCCTTGGCCCAAATGTAATTTTTTCTTATGTTTGTTTGCTCAAAAGAATTGTCTCACTTGGGAGAATCTTCATAAAAGAGGTTTTCAAGGACCTTTTGTTTGCTTCCTATGCTCACACAATGAAGAGTGTACCTCTCACTTGTTTTTCCTCTGCCCTTTTTTGAGGGAACTATGACATAGATGGTGGGAGGCTTGGAGTCATGGTTTTAATCATGCCACATCTCTCATTGACTTTTGGGAAAGCTTTGGCAGACCTCCAACGAAGAATTCTTTCTTGCAAATTGCCTAGACAGTTGGGCTGATCTTTATTCTCTAGAACCTTTGGTTGGAGAGTAACCACAAAATTTTTTGTGGCTCTAAGTTAGATAGCCTTCAATTATGGAGGAAGATTCTTAGTAGGCTTCAGGAGACTATTTTTGTAAAGTGTGATATGTCTGAAAGTATAGATCCTGGTGATCAAACTATTGTGAGAAATTCGAACCTTGATGGTAATAGTCAAGGATGCACTCTTGGAAAAAGGCTTTTCCATGGAAAGCAACATGTTTTTAGGGCTAGGTGATGAACTCCTCCCCTAGCTGGGATCTAGAAGATTAATACAGATGGCTTTTCTTAGGGGAATACTAGTCATGTTGGTATTGGGGCTATAGGTAGAGATAATGATGGTGGTGTAGTTTTTCTCTTCTCTATTTACAAGGGTCAACACTCTAATAATTTGATGGAGGCCCTTGCTATTAAGATTTTTGTTGAGAGAGGATACTCTTTAGGCTAGAAAAAGATCATATGTGAGTCTAACTCTCAGATTGAAATAGATATGTTGAATAACCAAAGTTTGGAGAATATTAATTGGAAATTAGCCTCTTTGGCTAGACTTCTAAGTCTATGTAGTTCCTTGGATTTTGTCTCCTTTCGTCATATCCATCATCAATGGAATAGAGTAATGGATTTTTTGGTGAAGAGGGCTTCAAAGAATGTGGATAGTTGGGATATTAGAAAAAGGGATGAGTTACCTTCTAAATAATGTGGGATTTTTTATCAACTATTATTGGAAGATAGGAATATGTAGTGTTGTTGTGGGCCTTTGGCCTTTTCTCTATAATTTGGATTTGATTGAATAAATTTTTACCCCTTTTTCTATATAAAAAAAAATCTCTTGTTCATTATATCTTTGGAAAAAGCATATACAGTACATATGGACTGACTCAAGAATGAACAATACATAGTTCAAAAAAATGAATCTTGGAACCTCACTCCACATCTTCAAAATATTTTTATAGAATAAGGATTGCAACAAGCATCATATGGGAGGACACATGTTTAAAAACTACATATACCAATACTTTTTCAAATAAGATAATACAGTTACAAAAATAATGTTGGAGATAGCCAAAATTTGAATAGTTGTCAATCAGGATATTTAGGATCAACTTTGTTGTTTGTAATGAGAACATACCCATATTAGGTGAACCACAAAGATAATATATATCTTTTAGATGATTTTCCTCCCTCTTCATGTTACTTTAACTTTTCCTTGCATGCTTAGTCACTATCTCTAGATGGAATTGCCTTTATATATGTTATAACCTCCTAGATGGTAATATATGATTCCTCATCTAGCCAAGTAATATATGATTTCTCTCCATTTTAGAGTCCTATATTTGCATTCCTTTGTCTCTAGGAAATTCATGATTTCATCTTACTAGGTAGGTTAAACTTTCTCATCTGCTTCAAGGCATGCCTGACAAGATCATTAGGATCATAGGTTCTAGTTAGAGATGATGCAATACAAATTCAATCATAAATTCATCTATCCATTTAGTTGCATATTTTCCTATAACAAAATCTCCTATTTTGACATTTATGCCTATAAAGGATCCATTTTTTATTATAGGTCCCAGATATTCTCAGTTGATTATAATGAGTTTCCAAAATAATTCAACGATCCCATTCTCTCTAGAATGTGCTTAGGAAAAACATGGGGATGTTGGGGACATCCATAAACCCTTACAATAGAAAAATTCTCAAAAAGAAAAACAGTCACCCCATCATGTCCTAACCTTCTATCCTCATTAGGGCACATAGAAGGTCTAATCAACATTTTAGCACCCCTAGGAATTCTCTCAATAATGTTAGCTGAAATATTAGAAATTAGACATGCAAAATGATTATAGAAAGATAAAGAATTGTAATAAGTATAGAACCTTTTCCATAATCTAGTCCATAGTTTTACTAGAAAGCTTTCTCCCATCTCCTTTGGTCCCTCAATAAAACTATGACTAATGTGCTTCTTGTATAGAATGATATGCATCAGTAATGAATAATGATGGAATTTGGAATTCCCATCTCTCCCCTCTATGTTATTGTAATCTCATTGTGCATAACATTTATCACATGGGTCACAAAATCATGCCCTAAATTTTGGTGCAAATCCTACATATCTAGGGCTATGATATATATTTTGTGAGGAGCATTCATGGTGCCATCTAATCCTATCACCTTATCTACTCCAAAAACTATGTATTGAAAGTATTTGTTGAATATTTCCAGGGGCATAAAGTCTCCTTCCTTTTTAAGGAGCTCACCTTTTTCTTATTTGGATTTAGGAATGTGTCTTCTCATGATCATGACAATGAAAAAGCTTTTCTTATTCTTGAAAGTCTCATCCATTTTCTATTGTTTGATGATCTTTGTCATAGGTTGTCCATGGTTGAAGACTTCTATGAATGTCTCCCTATCTAGTTTGCATATGATTTTCTTATCCTTTCTGTGGAAGCCATTGGTCAAAGGATTGTATGCCTTTATCAAGGCCTTCACAAAATCTACATAGACTATGACCTTAGGCATAATCAACTTTTCCAAGTTTTTGTTCCATGGATTTGAAATTGGTGAGTCACTCAACCAATTATTATAAATACTAGAATAATTCATTTCCATTTGTTTCTAGCATTGTTACATCTCTGTAGAAACTGCATGAGTTTTTGAAAAGATGTGAATTCATAGTTTGAGAATTTCATAATCCTAGTTGAAAATATACTCATTCTTCAACATATAGACTAGCTATATTTGTTTCATCTTGATCAGTTCCTTGAGCATCTTCCTTAGTGTTCGCCTTATTAGAATATATAGTTCACCAATATAACTAAGATGGGGGTTTGAATTAGTTATCCAACTAATATCACAATTATTGACTTTAAATAGAATTAACCTTATGAGTTATATAATCAAAAACCACAAGAAGATACTCATACACAATAACACTAAATATGTTAACTAGTGAAACCCTTGATCAAAGGGAAGACCTCAGTGGAGATGGTTCCCACAAGATGATGTACTAATATAAATATTCCTTTTTAGAGGATGGACCCTATTAGGAGTCTGTAACAATATTCAATACATATCAATCCCTTTTAGGAGACTTTGAATCCATGTCAAGAGATCCCAACCTTATTAGGAGTTGTGGAAGACAGCTAGACCCACTACCCAAACAACATCAAGGGAAAGACCAATGAACTGACTATCCAAATGATATTTATATTATTCCTTGTAGAATAATAGAATTGAAATGTACTTCCTTCCTTTGTCCCATCAATCAGACCTCTAGTCCTTCTAATCTTATAGCTAGACCACAAAACTCACATCTAATAATCCCTTCGATCACTTACTCACATCCAGTAAACACTCTACTCCTTTTTGCACTTTGTATATTATACAATGATTTTCACATATTACAAACAAGGAAAACATCTACCCTTTATACCATATCTTCAAAATGATTCCTTAAGACGGCCTTGAGGCCTTCCCAATTAATTATAATAAGATAAAAATTAATTACAATTACAATAGCACTATCATCTCACAGTCTATACAAAACTTCATAGTGTGATACTAGGGCTTGTGCACTTTCTGACATCACCAATAGATTTTCCTCTATCACTAGCTGACCGCATATCTCTTCATTGCATCTTAGATGTAAGATAGCATACAAACATTAGGAACTACTTTCCTACTACTCTATTTTTGTATTGCTCTTTGTAAGTTAGGTACAACTTCTGTTTCTTTGACTTACATTTTGTGCATTAGACCACGTCATAAGGATATTGTACTAAACATGTCCATGACCACGCATCCCTAGAAAAGAACAACCTTGTCTATACAACTACGATCTCTCTCTATTACTCTGAAAGTCTTCATAGACTTACTACTATATTGACATCAATGACAAATACTATCATGAATGCAACATATCAATACTCTCCAATGCTTAGGATACTCCCCCAAAGTAGTATCATCATCATTCATAGTAATAATCTACCCCTTTGGAATTCATGAAAACATAGATGAAAATATCTATGTTCCAAGAATACCAAAATAGTACTCTACTACTGTTACTGCTAGTACTATTCTCAACTTCTCAAATCCTCTTAATTAATCAAATCTAAAATCCTCTAGAACATTACACTATTCTTCTTCTTCTTTAGGATCGGAAACATTTTTTCATAGTAAACAACTTGAAATGCATATCTCTCCCATAAAGATATTCCTCCTTCTTTACTTGAATCTTTCTAAATCTCCCTAATAAGGTAGAGATTTCATGCACTCTCCCCATACATACTTAGGAGATTTTTTTCATGCATATTCTCTCCCCCATTGACATCAATGAAAAAGTCCTCATTATGTCAATTTACTACTCCAAGTCTTCAACTAGCTCAAGTGTCCAAAGACATTATTCAAGACCAAATACCAAGAGTCCTCAATGACTTTTCTCATCATAGATACTCCCCCATACAGGAAGCATCAACATTCAGCCCAATTTAAAAATAGTGCTATGTACCACTCAAAAAATGCACTTAGTGTATCATCTACTTAAAAATAGGAAGGGGCATAAGCCAAAGAATACCTCTCAGGTACTCAAATGTGTCTTTAGGTAAAGACTTTGTAAAGATATATGCAATGTGATCTTTAGTACTCACATACTCTAATTTGATCTCCTTTTCTGGTACTTTCTCTCTCAATACATGATAATTAATACATATATGCTCAGTCTTAGAGTACAATACAATATTCTTAGACATACTCATTGTACTTGTGTTATCATAATAAATGATAGCTGGATCTAAAAACTCAATCCTAATATCCTTTAGCATCTATTTGATCCACGTCACTTGGTTACAATTATTTATCATTGTAACATGCTTTGCCTCAGATGTACTCTAAGAAATAAAATCTTGTTTCTTTCTTAGCCAAGAAACCGATCTTCCTCCAAGAAAAAATGCTCCACCACCAGTGTTCTTTCTGTCATGCATAATGCTTGCCCAATCTACATCAATATATGCAGATAGAATAAAATCACTTGATCTATCATACCAAATTTCATACTCAAATGTTTCTTTCAAATATTTGAATATCCTCTTTACTATTTCATAATGATATTCCTTAGGATCGGCTTGAAATCTAGCTACAGTCCCAATTGTATTTGTTATATCTAATCTAGTGTGAGTTAGATATTGCAAACCTCCAATCATAGAGTTGTACTTCTTTTGTTCAACTTTGGGTGTCTCATCCTTGCTAGATAACTTGTGACCAATTATCATAAGTGTACCAATAGGCTTACAAATTTCTAATCCAAATCTCTTCAAAAAATCCTTCAAGTACTTAGCTTTTGAAACAAAAATTCCATCACTATTCTACACAATCTACAATCCTAGGAAGAACTTCATTTCTCCTATCATGCTCATTTCGAATGCATTCTTCATTTCTTTAGAAAAATTATCACTTTTTTCATCATTTCCTCCAAATATGATATCATCAACAAATATTACTATTATCAGCAAACCATTCTCAATTTCTTTCAAATACAAGTTACTATTTGTCATACCTTTAGCAAATTCAAGCTTTGCCAAATAGTTGTCCAACCTTGCATACTAGGTTCTAGGTACTTGATTCAGACCATTTAGAGCTTTCTTTAGTCTACATTCCATGTCTTTGTCTTCTGTCAAAGGAAAACCTTTAGGCTCCTCAATAGATACCTCTTCTTCAAGTTCTCCATTCAAGAAGGCTGATTTAACATCCATCTAATATACCTTGAACTTCTTATTCACTACATAAGTCAAGAATATTCTTACTACTTCCTTTTTGGCTACAAGTGCATATGTCTCCTTATAGTCTATGCCTACAAGTCTAGCCTTCTTCCTCACAACTTCACCTTGCTTATTTGTCTTGTTTCTGAATACCAAAATTTGGTTCCTATCACATTCTTATCTCTAGGTCTAGGAACTAACTCCCATGTTTCATTCTTTACGATCTGATCTAATTCTTCCTTCATTGCTTGAATCCAATTATTATATTTACATGCTTCATATGTGCTCTTATATTCAACTTGAGAAATCAAACATATATGTTCATTAAATTTTTTTCTTGTCATTATACCTTTGTCTATGCTTCCAATTATCTGCTATGGAGGGTGATTCTTTTTCAGATTCTTGTTAGGGGTAGGAGTTGATATCTCAACTCTTATCTTATCTCTAGGTTTAGATCGCTACTCTTCTCTTTTCTCAATAGTTAACACCTATTCTACATATCATTGTTAGTCTCAAAGAAAACTTTAGCATGTTGTCTAACAATTCTAGAATTATCTTCTTCTATAATAGTTTACTAGAGTTTTTTCTTTTTTACTTCCTCTTCCTTAAAAATTTTAGACATATTATCTTCATCAAAAAGTGAATTCTTTCTATATTTTCTTGCTCTCATAGGACATCTTGATGAAAAATGACCTAACTCTTTGCATGCCCAACAAATAGAAAATTTCCATACCTTCTGGCTCTCTTTTCATAAGAAGATCAATACCTTCCTTGATCTTCTTGTCTTCTTTACATATGGGTCTATCTTTGCTTCTATTCTTTTGTATGCAACAAAAGGATTCTGGATCAGGAAACTCAATGTCCAGATCTTTTGACATATCTGCTAATTCACTAAGAAGCTCTATCTTCTATGAGATGAAATTTTCTCAATCAAACTTAGGAGTAATATTTCTCATCATGATCTCCCAAATTTGTTAAGCTTATCCTTCAAGAACATGAGGCTCTGATACCAATTGTTAGAATATATAGTCCTCCAATATAATTGTGGGGGTGGGGGGGGGTGAATCAATTATCCAAATAATATCATAATTATCAACTTTAGACAAACTTAACCATATAAGTATTATAATCAAGAACCAAAACAAGATACACATACACAATAATACTAGATGTGTTGACTAAGGAAATCCTTGATCAAAGGGAAAGCCCCAATGTGAACGGTGCCCACAAGATGATGTACTAATATAAATATTCCTTGTTAGAGGATGAACTCGGTTAGGAATTTATAACAACATTTAGTACATATCAATCCCTATTAGGAGACTTTCAATCCTTGTCAGGAGATTCCAGCCTTGTTAGGAGTTGTGGAAGACAACTCGGCCCACTACCCAAATAGCTTCAAGGGAAAGACCAATGAACCCACTATCCAAATGATCTCTATATTATTCCTTGTAGAATAATAGAATTGAAATGTACTTCATTCCTCTATCCTATCAATAGGACCTCTGCTCCTTTTGATCTTGTAACCAAATTACAAAAATCACATCCAATAATCCTTTGGATTGCTTACTCACATTTAGTAAACACTATGCTCCTTTTTGCTCTTCGCACTTCATACATTGATTGCCACATATTAAAAACAAGGAAAACATCTCCTTAATACCATATCTTCAAATTAATTCCTTGAATCGGCCTTGAGGCTTTCCTAAGATAATTAATTACAATTACAATAGCACTATCGGCTCACAATCTATATAAATTTTCATAGGTGCAATACAAGGCTTGTGTACTTGCTGGTGTCACCAATAGAATGTCCTCTATCACCAGCTAACCATGCATCTCTTCATTAGATCTCATATGTAAGATAGCGAACAAACATCAGGATCTTCTTTCCTAATACTCTATTTTTGTACTACTCTTTGTAAGTCAAGTACAACTTCTATACATCTTCAAATTATGTTTTGCACATTGGACCACATCATCAAGACATTTTACTAAGCATTCCATGACCATGCATTACCAAACAAGAAAAACCTTTTCCAGACAACTAGGATCTCTCTCTATTACTCTACCCGGCTTCATAGACTTACTGCTTTGTTGACATCAATGACAAACACAGTTATGAATACAACATGTCAATACTCTCCAATACTTGGGATACTCACCCAAAGTAGTATCATCAACATTCATGCTAACACACCTATGTTATCAACTTACTCTCTTCTTGTGCCATTTTTTTCCAATTCAAAATCTTCAATCCTTTCTCTACAATTCAATCTCTCTAGACAATTTTACTTTTAATCTCTTCTTAGCTCTAAAATCTTATGAATATTGTAATTAGAATTCTGTTACATCACCTTTTAATAGAAATTGAGTATGGGAATGGCATTAATGGAGTCTTTAAGATGGCATGCATGGAAAATTTCAAACATTTAGAAAAGTATCACAATCAAGCTTTATAATGCTCATACTACTAGCATTCAAAATCCCTTTTTACACTTTTTTAGATAGTACCCCTCTTTCTAGAAATTATGAGATTACAATAGTCATTTTAGCCTTTGTGTTCTATAGTAGTGACCATGCAAACACTTATCACTATGACCTATTTGTGGCTTTGAGAGGCTTACCTTCTAACCACTAATCTTTCTTGCAACTGTGCAAAACCCTTTATCACCACTTCATTATCTATCTTTATGCTTGATATTTAAACCTTGTGAAAGAGCAAACACTTCTTCATGTTTGATCACTACTTCATAGTCTAAGTTTTACTTTGTGTTCATAACCAAGCAACTAAGTGATTACATAAAATTTTATATCTCTTGATAGCTTTTTTTTATCACATTGATTTGTATTAACTACATTTCATGACTTGCAAAGCTATGAGCACCTTTAGTCACACCATCCCTACTTGATTCTAACATCAACATTTTAAGCTTGGGACTACAGGATACACCTCAAGACTAAGAGGTCACTACGTTGCCACCACTATTTCACCTTAAAACCTTAAACTATGTGACAACATGATCAAACAAACTTCACAAGACCTTGAATTGCTTGACCAATACGTGGCTTACATTTTTCTTAACAGCCTTCATAGTGTGATTAAGAAACCAAACATTCTTTATAACATATTGACTTCTTTGCATTATCATGGCTATCTTATGAAACTATAACCTTAGCCATGTGACTTCCTATTAGATCTTCAATCTAAGTGATTACTACTTTGTGGCTTCACTTTAATCTACATTTTTTAACTGCATGCAATCAAGAAAACCTTATAACATCTAAGTTGTTTTGCTACTTTATGGATTCATATCTTCATTACCACTTTAACTATGTGACCACACAATTAAAGTTGATCACTAGGTGACTTCATCACGCCAATTGTTAAATTTTCAAGCTATGAAGCTATAAACATTCTTTCTAACATCAATCATGCCATCATTGTTTGATTCTTATCTTCAAGTTGTCATTGAGGGTAGTGATTGACCATGAATCCCCTTTTCATGTGGTCATTTCTTGAAACTTTAACTTCATGCTTATTTGAACAAAGCTATGAAAACTACATACTAATTGTTTCATGCCTTCATTTTTTGAATCAATCCCTCATTAATGACTATGGAGATGATGAAAAAACTACCCAATTTACTGAATTGCACCATCACACCATAAAAAGGTTAAAGGCTTAACAAGGTGGTGATAGAGGGATAACCTTTGGTCACAAGGTCACCATTCAAAATTCAACTTTTTCTTTTTAGAGCGTGAAAACTTTAAAACATTTGATTTGAAAATCAAAGGGGTAAAACATGAAATCACGCATAGGCATATGAAACTAGGGTTTTGCTAGGACAATTCTGCAACAGAAAACAAAAACTCTATTCGACACTTTAAAATTGGATTTTCACAATAGGTTCTCAAAATTTAAACAAGGTAAAAATACATGCCAACACCTAGCATGATTTGATTCCTCCTTATCAAAACCCCTTGGAGGGGGTAGGCACTCTAGGATAGTCCTCATCATCTATCTCAAATTAGCCTCCTCTAAGTCAACATGCTCTTCTCTATGGCTCTTCTCCATATTCTCTTCCTGAATAGGACTCTCTTTATGAGTCAGAGGAGGGCTATCATGTCCACGTATCTCACAACATCTACCTTGGCTTGCACTATGACCTCTAATAGCTGATCTAGTCTCAGACAACATCCACCTACAACACCCAAGAAAGAACAAAAAAAATGTCCAAAGGTCAACAAGGCATACTACTGTAAAGAAAAATCACAAGAAACATGTTTTGAAATCAAATCAAGATTTATTCCAGTTTTTCATTTTTCTATGTTTCAAGTATTCAAGTTTTAAGTTCAAGTGTTCAAGTTGTAATAGATACATATAGTTGTTTAAATTTTGTTTAAGTTAACTAGTTGTCTTCTAGTGGAGTTCCAATATACCCAGAGCTCGTAATGTAGAAATTTAGCTTTGATACCAAATATAATATCCTACCAAGGAGCCCAAAATAAATTAACCTAATATATTACTAAGTTTTCCAAAAAAAATAAAAAATTAAAGACTAAAACACAAGATTAGAAGAATAGAACATCTACACAAGTACATCTAGCTATTAGATCTCAATGGTATAAGAAACACAACCACCCAACCTCATGGAACCTAAATGGCCCACTCCCACCATGTTGAGGAGATAGTCTCAAGTCCCATATGAATAACAATCCAACAATCATAACCATCATCCAGGTCAAGGAAATCCTAATAGTAATCTATCTCAAAGGTACCAAGTACACAAGTAACATATAATCCCAGAGGCAACAAAGACACATAGGAAACCTAATATGCATTTGGGTAAGTGTCATCACATGAGTCTTGAAACTCTAAGGTTACCCTAGTAGTCACTCTAGACTCCATCCCCCTAGTGACTCTATGCAACATCAGTATCCTCTCTTACAGACAAGGCATACTTATGACACATAGTCATAACCAAGAATCCTCTCTACTCCTATCCTAGCTTGTACTAGCACTCCAAGCATTAGCGAGGTAAAAGACTTACTCTTGTTAATTTATTTTAACCCATTTAATGAAATGTTATCACTTATTAATATAACTTACAATGGGTTACCCAGGAAGCCTCTTTAGGGTTCTGACCTCCATTACAAACCACTTTCCAACTTACACATAGATAACCTACCTTAAGCTCATAAAAAGTACAACTCATAAAATCACAATATTCACCTCAACCCTATACAAGCAAACTATAAAGCACCAAAATATAACTGATTGAAACCTCATAGGTTACACCAAGAAAATCACACTATTCACCTCAAAACTATACAAGCAACAAGAAAGCACTAGTAAGTAACTAATCAAAACTCATCATAGAAATACATTAATACATCACAATGATTGGGAATGAAATATCATGAACAAATAGCATACATAGCAGTATCATAAAACCAATCACCTCCCAAGTGTCTGATATTCATACCTAACTAGTCATAACTAGGTTTATCCCTCATCCAACACAAAACCTCAATAAGTGTAAATTAATCTGCCATTTTCATTTTTTTATGAAATTTCATAAAATTTGACTTGTGATAAAGTTTCAAGTTTTCAAATTTTATAAGTTTTCCAAATGATAGAGGTTTCAAGATAAGATCAATTGCAAAGGCAGTTTCTATCTCCTAGTTAAACATCCATATTTCCTTATAACTAGGTATTTATTTTAGTATAATAATATAATTCATATGAATAATTACTTCATTTATTTAGTACCAAAATAATTCTTCTTTGAATAATATTATAATTTCATAATAAGACTTAGAAAAAGATATCATATTTAAAATATAGTTTAATGTCCAAATAATAATAAAAAGAATAACTAATTTTAATTTAATTAATTTTACAATTAAAATTTTAATTAACTAATTAAATAATAAATTAATTTTAATTTAAATAACACCAAATTTAATATAACATAACTTTCACTCCTTTTTAAAAAATACTAATTTAAAAAATTTAATATACAAAAATTTAGAAAAAAGAATTAGAAACTTAAACCCTTTAAAAAGGGTCGATGGTATGCCAAGGCAACTGCTACTCTACCCAAGGCAGGTGTAGCGCTACCAAGGCAATTGTTGTTGCCTTTGGTAGCCTCGACCTGCATGTCAATGGGGAGATAAAAAAGGTGGGTTTGGGAGGTGGTGGCCCCCGCCCACCCAAATTCAATTTTTATATATATATTTTTATAATTACATTTTATTAAAAAATGCAAAATAAAATTTATATATATTTTTTAAAAATTTATTTTCCAATACAAACCTAGAAGACAACTTTTTTCCAGCAATTTTTATTTTAAAGATAATAATGGAAATATCAAATCAATTACCAATTTAATATAGATCCAATTTTTGAAAACAAACCCTATCCATTTTGAGAATCCAAACATAATTTCACAACACGAGGGTTTTCAATTAAATTTTTGTTCATAGACATTTTAATAACGAAGAACAACAATTTCTTAAACAAGGGTTTCAAACAAAGCCATTTCTAAATCAAGATACACAAACAAGCACGAAGAAGATAGAGAAAAGATTTGAAATAATCTACTATAAAAATATCAAGCAAAATTCATACCTTGATCTGATGCTAACCAGGAAAATGCTCAAAGATTGTAGTAATTCCCATCTTCTCGAAACCCTTTCCAAAAATTTGCTCCTCCAAACCTCTGTGCAGAGAAATGAGCTCTAATTTCTTAATAAAGGACTTTCTCCTTTAGGGTTTTGGTTTTAAAAATACACAAACCTTTTTTCTCTATTAATGTAATTTATTTTAATTTTATTTGCAAACTTTGTACGGTTTAATTAAAATAAACTTTATTTAATTTATTCTCTCTTGCTTTTATTAAATAACAAGACGTATTTTAAAAATATATTTATTAATTTAACTAATAATAATATTTAGAATTTATTATTAGAATGGAACTCCTAAATAAATTATTATTAAATTAAATAAATATAATTGCACCAAATTTGGAACTTTCATTAAATCTTTTAAATTAATTATTTTATTTTATTAATTTCTCAATTAATTAAATATAATTAAAAGTTGATTTTTCTTTATCAAAATTATTTTAAATTAAATCATTTAATAGTATCTTTATTTGATTTAATTATAACTAAAAATCACAACAAACCCACAAATTTAAATAAGAAAATCTATATGAAAGACAAAGTATGAATTCGAACTCAAGGGTCAAAATCTTGAATTCACGTCACTTGACAAATTTGGAAGGGTAAATAACTCAGATTCTTGTCCTATATTTTAGGAAAATTGGCTTAGGGTTAGGATTGGGACTCGAGAACTATCTCCCCTCTTTGCCATTGACATATTGTGATAGGGCATGCTCATCTTAGCAATTTAGGGAAGTCGATGCCTGATACTTGCAATCTACATAAAAGCCAAACATGTACATATACATATAAATCTAAACTAAAAGGGCAATGGTTGGGAGTGGTCCATCATGTAGATCCCAACTAGAAGGTGACTACAACTCCCTCCCTCAACCACATCAGAAATGTCAAACATAAAGTAAAACATACATGTGCACCATACACATGCAAGTATGGGGTAAGTACATATAGAAAACTACATACAAATCATCCATCTACCTATCATCATGAAATAACTGAAATCACTATATGAACATACAAAGCATTATCATCTAAAGGATAAACATAAATACATGAAATAATTGAATATCAAGTAGCTCATCAAATATATAAATTGAGTACAAAATAACATTGAATAAAATCAAGTAACCAAGTACCACTAAATCATTAAACATAATCATAAAGCTGGCCTAAAAGAATTTGACAATATAACATAAAAATTAAACTAGGGGTAGGCACTACAGTTGACATCAATGACAAATATACTCATGAATGCAACATGTCAATCTCATCAACTTCTCTACCACTTCTTAGGATACTCCCTAAAGGAATACCATCAGTATTCATGCTAACAAATATAGTGTCAACAAACCACCAATAAAGACTAAGTATTAGAAAACTTGGACTGAGTGAACATAATAGAAGTTGAGAAAGAAAGTTAGTATTGATCGAGTTATTTAGTAATGACCAAGGCCAAGGAACATAGTATTGATCGAGTGTCAACATTTATTAATTTGTGAAGGAATCCATACTCCTAGCTGACATAGTTGAAATTTTGGATTGGTCAAAGTGTGTGAAGGATAATTATTGATGTGTTTTATCATTTAATGCAAGAGAATCCTTATTTGAGCATTTCTAGACATGGATTCAAAGAGAAGTTTTGAGAAGTATCTAGAAGGAGAAGGGAGAAATGAAACAATGGAAGGATTCAATGAATCCTACCTAATCCTTATATCAACAGTGATGTTTAAGTGGAAAAATATCAAAGCTACCTATTTAAGAAGGCATAAGGATTAACCTAGAGATGTTAGCAGTTGCTATTTTTGTTGACTGGCAAACTTAAGTAGAAGTCTAAGAAGAAGGAGTAGAGTAGAGGGGAAGAGTGGTTTCTTAAAGGATTCTCCAAGAAGATCAGAGATAATGATGGAGACGTGAATGGAGTTCAATCAATGAGTTAGCAGAAGAGCTACATTGTGATTTGTATTTTGCAAAGTGAGTTGTACTTATCAAATCAACATATAGTTACTTTCTAACTATTTTATCAATTAAAATCATTTAATCAAGCTTGACCTAATAGCCATTTGTAAATCATTTAATCAAGGCCACATTCTAATGGAATGTTCTTAAGTCCTCTAATAAGGACACTCCTAACAAGGTGATTAAATCCTTTAACAAGGTCACACCTAATAGTGTGTATTGTAACCATTCATAGGGTTTTCTCCTAATAGATCTTGGTGACATGTTACTTGTGTTTTTTCCCAGATTGGGTATCTACATTAAATCTTGGTGTCTTACTTATGTGGATTTTATTTGAGATGTTTTATAGTTTAATATTTTACATTCTACAAGTTAGTGATTATTGGGACAATGGATTACAAGTTTATGTTACTAGTAAGTTACTATCAAGACTGAGCTACTTAATGAATAAATCTAAGTTGTTTGATGTATTCAAAATTTTAATTGGTACATTTAGACCTGAGGATGACTGATTTAGCCCCACTCCCCCACCCCCTCTCGATGTGTGTGTTGTTATAGTTAATTTATTCTTAATCTTCAATATACATCAGTTGTAAATTTTGAGTTATTTTTTATAGCACTACATTTGCATGACATAAAGAATATTTGATTGAATGATGGCATGAACTCAATGATATCAACAATTAGGTCATCCATTAACATGGGAAGGTGTGGCTTGTTAAAGGAGCTTGTTGTAATGAAGATTCTAATGTTACACTAAGCAAAATTGATTTTCCTTAATTTTTTAAGAGATAAACATGTATAAGTATTTAATTAAGCATCCTAATTATTATTATTTTCAATTTTAATGATATTGTACATATATGTTGTTTTTTCTTACATTTTTACATGTTTGACATATTGTAGATAAAACACCAAGGCTATGTGTGCAATGTTCATTAATTTTGCATCAAAACATGGATGGAACGAAGAAAACTTGTGATTTTGGAATAAGTGCAATATCTCAGGTGACTACCATTTTCTAGAAGTGACATACAATTCTCAAGTCTCATAAAATCGATACTATAATATTTTAGATAATATACTAGAGTTTTACTTTAGGTCCTTCAAATTAGTTATTTTTGTCACCCAATGGTACAAGCTACAATTGAATACAAATGATCTGCATAAAACTATTATTGAACATGATAATGTATTTACAATGATTAATACAAGGTTATTTGAGAAAGTTGGAAATGGTTCTTATGTTCTTCTAGGCCAATGTGAGTAGGAATTTTACTCAGAGGTGCCACATAAACTAGGATGGTCATTTATTGTTAGACATTATCCAAGAAGAAAATCAATAAAGTATGATTACATGGATGAAGAAGACACTAAAGAAGTAGAATATGATGTAAATTATGATCGTGGTCAACAATAAGAAGATGATGTTCATGACATAAATGTTTATGAAGAAGAGACAGATGATGATGATGATGTTTCCATTTATGGTAATGGTGATTATAATGGTGATGGTGATGGTGATGGTGATGGTGATGGTGATGGTGATGGTGATGGTGATGGTGATGGTGATGGTGATGGTGATGGTGATGGTGATGGTGATGGCAATGATGATGGCGATGATGATGACGACAATGATGATGATGAGTTTGAAGAAGAAGAATATCAATTACATGAATGAAATGTATGAGGTGTGGAATTAGTATATTAAATATTTGATTTTTCATTTCTTAATAGATTTTTTTTAATCATGGTTACTACATTAATTCATTATGTTTTAAATTATAATGACATATGTCTTGATGAATTAAGACATGTTTACGATGATACTATTTGTCCTAGAAGGTACTGAGGGGGGTCATGATTTAGTACCTTTACCCTTTCTTATATAGGTTAGTCTAATGATTCTTTCAACAAACTTTGTTGTTTCCTTTTTAAAACTTAAAAAAATGATAAAATCTAAGCAATAAAACCTCAGAAAGTTCCATAGAGAAGCATGCATCAATAACATAGATATTTATGTATGGAAACCTCAATGAGAGGATGAAAACCACAATGGGGATAATTTACCCATTATCCCTTCCTTGCTAGTAAAGGGTTCTTAGTTAAGAGCTTACATATGTTACCTTTTGAGAATGCATCTTCTTAGGAATTCTAGTAACCTATTAGGATTAAAATTAGTTTGTTAGGACTACCTTGCTAGATAGTTTAGATCCCTTTCAAAGAGATACCTTGTTAGAGGATTTTAGATGACTTATTACTAGTCTTCCCTTTTAAAGGCTTATAATAGATAAAATGGTTAGAAAGAAAACCATAGTAATAGATCTGAGTGTCCGACACACCTTACTTGATAGATCCTCTACTTTATCTCCTTGAAGATCCTTTGATCTTCTTATTATTATTATTATGGCTCAAGTCTAAGGTCCCCCCATACTTTGTCTCTCTTCATCTTTTGCACTATGAACTAGTTTTCTTATTTCTCTCTATTCAAAATCATCTGCCTTCTTAGATTCTCTTGATCATACAGTTGACCATGTTCTATGCATATACCAACTCATATTTTTTCATGCTCATGTCCTTTTATTAATGTGTTATTTCTCACATATTTAATGTAATATTCTTCATGTTCTTTCCATGTTCCTATATAGATGTAATCTCATTTGAGAGGTATCCCACCATCCATGCCTATTTTTTTGACTGGAGGATCGACAACACATAGCATGCAAACATGGAATTTTGCACATCATGTTGTTACAAGAGTTGGTAGATCCCTCTTGTGCTCTCTCTTTTTTTATGTATTTTTTCCATTAAAGTGTTCTTTCTAGGGGCAATTCATAGTTGAACATTTTATACAATAGGAGATATATGTGAGGACCTAAAGGCCACTACTGTGATATCACAATAACATTTACAAGATCTTCTTGTGTTGCTCGTATAGGAACATTGTTGGTCACATTTCTGGCAACAAAATATTTTCTTCCTATTAAGATAGAGAAGGTTATATGTACTTTAAGATTATTATTATATATAGTTTAATTATAATTTACTTATTAGTCACTCATTTTGGACTAGTGATCCCATGATTTTTTTGCAGGAAGATATGAAATTGAATTGGAGATCTTTAGGCCTACCATACATAAATGGTGGAATGAGTAGGATAAAAATTTAAAAGATGAGCTCATTAATCATTTGGTTGTATTTTTTTGGAAACAACACATTCAACAAAAATTAGGTCCTTTAGAAACTTGTCACATATCTAAAATATATGAGGGACCAATATAGGACACATTTAAAGAAGAACAAAAAGTAAAAGCATTCCCCATGATTCTAGAGGGAGTGGAAGGACCTAATTTCAAATACAACAGAGAAAGGTGAAAGTAAAAAAAACAAATACACTACCAGGCAGAGGAAGGTATGTGATACATCTATTAGCAATGTGATTATGTACTAATTTTAGACACCTAAATCTAATTGCATTATTTAAATACTCCTATTTAGTCATCTCTAAGACATCATTAATTAAGTATTTAATATTTAATTAATTATTGTTATCCCCTATTTAATATATCTAAATTAATTGACTATAGTCCAATTGATGAATCAAATGACAACCAATGTCTTATTATCAATTAAGTCCTTCTACTTATATTAAATTTAGCAATTGCACTATACCTATTTAATTTTATTCTAAATCCCCCTTAATTCTCAAGCCCTAACTAGCCCTTAACCCAATCCTAACTCCTTATTTATACCTCAACCCAACACATTCACCCATGATAATCCTATTTAATTATATAATTAAACCTATTAAATTAACTAACCCACTTGCATTTATCTAACTTGCACACTTGCCTCCTAATCCCTCTTTAATCTAAGCCTAAACTTACCCTAATCATTTGCACAACTTTAAATATGGATTACAAAATCCTAACCAAACCTAAAGTCCACCCTCATGTCCCATCTCTTACACTCCAAACTAGTTTCCTTAAAGTCCACCCTAAATGCTTCTTACATGTCTCTTACATGCACATCCCTCTAATAACTCCTTTGTCCATGTACTTTTCACAAGGCTATGGATTTGAGAAAGAACAACCCATGTACTTCCCTCTCCTTATATCCTAGCCCTCCCTCACGTTTTCTCAACATTTCATCTTGGCCCTTTGTTCTCATCTCCCTTTTCCTATAAAATGAACCCCTCTCCCTTCACAATTCATCTATCTTTAATGTTAAAGTTATAATACTCTATTTTACAACAAGTTCATCCAATATACCCTCATAGTGTCAAAATAATTCCATATCTCCATAAATTTGGTTTCATCCTTAAATCCATCTTCCATCTATTGAAGGCTTGAATCATATTTGAGCACACATGCCTCTATCCTTTCGACACATCCATTCATAAAATGAGGCTTGGATTTTTTCTTATATGGTTTGTATTCCTATTAGTTTGTTTCCTTTTATCCATTCATAGGTGTTAATCTAGTTATTTTTGTTGAATTGGTATTTCATAGTTCAATAACATCTTAGGTGATACATTTTGGCATGTCTGGTGGGACTCACTTCATGGCTCATTCATTTATCTATTTCAATCCATTTTTCTTGCAAACTAACAATCTAATATTTGGTGATGTTTAGTATTTTGCAAGTGTTTTTTGTTGCATACTCATACTTGGAGATGTATTTGGAAGGAAGATTAACACTTTGCAGATTTCAAAAGAGCTTTAAAAATTCTCTTAATAGTCTAAGTGGAATTTTTGGGTTGTTTTAGAACTTTTAACCATTTATGTAGTGTATTGAAGACTTATTTTACTGCATTTAAACACTTATGTAGCACTTGATGAAGGCTTTTATAGTTCCTTTGCAATTTCCTCTAGCACCTAAGAAATTTTTTGTTTGGCTCTGAAAAAAAGATCTTATAAAGCCTTTAAAGCATGTTTTAACACATTTAAGTATTCCTATTGCATGTTAAATATTTTTGTAGCACAATTAATTTTTTTTGGAGCACATCTAAATATTTTTGTAGCACATTTAAATATTTATGTAGAACATTTAATTTTTTCTATAGCACATTTAAATATTTTTGTAGCGCATATAAATATTCATGTAGTGCATTTAAAGATTTTTGCGATGACAAAGTTTTTCTACATAATTTCACTTTCTATCTGTATTTTGACAACAAAATAATTTAATAGTGCACCTGAAACTTGACTTAGCACATTAACATCTTGTTTTAGCACTTTTTTGCATACATTTAGCACTTTTGAGCGGCCTTTAGCGCTTCTAAACTATTTTATAATACATTCACAAGGATGGTTTGCACAACAATTGGTGAAGTATTTTTAGGCACTTTTACAAATTATTTTAGTGCATTCAATATTTTCTATTGATATTTTAATGATTTTCATAGCACTTTCAGTAAAACTATAAAGTCTGAATATTTTGATCATGGAATTTATCTTGTGTGTAGGTGGGGGAGCCTAAGAAACTATTATTTTCACTAACTATTGATTGTAAGTTGTCTTTAAATTTTTAAATCATTTTCTTTGGAATTGAATGGCATGCTTAACCATTGTTTTTTTCTCACACTTTCAATTTGGTCTTAACAAAATTATCAATCAAATCTTAAATGAAAAAGGCTATAAAATTAAACAAGGAAAAGTCATCACATTTCAATTTGGGTACTAAAATTGAATAAGGAAAATATTCAAACACTTCCTTTTATGCTCTAATTTTTTTTTAAACACTTCATTTGGTGCACAAAAATTTGTCAAACAAATGTCTTGAATGCTCGTGGCTCAATTTTCTTTGAAACACTTTAGTTTGGGATATTAAAAATTGATCTTCATCCAATATTCAATAGTTGAATTTAAAAAGGAATGTAATAAACACTTCAAATTTGGGCTTTCAAAGAACATCAAAAATTGAACATTTTAAATTTGGGCTTAAAAAGAGAAAATAATTATTGAATTCCTTAAGGTCAAAGAGCTTGTGTTCCCTCTTATTTCCACACTTTCACGATTTCTTTCAAGCTTGCGTGTACTTTGCTTTCAAGGAATGAACCTTACATGCTAAAAGTGTATGCCTTTGTTATTGATAGAAAACATCTAACTTCAATTTTGAAATGAACAAGTGTCTTGCATATTTTAATAGTTTTTTTTAACATCTCCTTGGGCTACTTTCCTTTTTGTACATGTAAATCCCATTGATTAAGTGATGTGTATCTTGAAATTTGCTAGCAATATTATTTGCAAAAACTCTAGGAGTGCTTCTAGAGATATCTATCCTTTGGGAAATGTGCATCCACATTGGAGAATGATCTCAAGCTAGTAATTCCCATAGCCAATAAAAGGTAATCTCTTGGCTATCCCTCAAGCTTAAAAAAAGGTGTATTGATGGTAGCTTGAGTTAGGTGAATATCCCTATAATTTTAAAATGGTCAACTAGGTTCTTAAGTGATTCACACCAATACAAGTTGATTGGGTAGATGCCACAATTCTTACTAAACACCAACTTTTGAAGCTACCCTATTTATCCTTGCTATGTTACTCATGGTGCAAGATAAAATAAGGCTTCTCTAAAGTTACCCTACATTTGTGTTTTCCCTAGTATAGGCATAAGGATACTCAGGCTTCATCTCCAAGAGTCATCGACCCCACAAAATGGGGGCTTCTATTTTCCATGCCTTGAAGGTTCATTGACATGTAAGTTTTTTTATTGACTCTTGTATTGACTCACCTCTTAGATTGAGAGGTAAATATCACACTAGAACTAGAAAAAATCATGAGGACTCTTCCTAGCAGGCCTAATGAGCAACATATTGAAGCCAAATTGACCTTAGGGATAGCATGTTCTTAAATTGTTTTCATTGTGAATTGACCACATGAAAAATACTTGTTGAATATATAGACTTAGTTACTATTCAATATTTTTTCCTAAATAGATCCCTTGCTTCTCTCCTTAAATTTTCTTTGTCCTTTGAGGGAATTTTTTCTCACTTGGACCATTTGTTATCAAAGTCATTTGTCTTCCAACCTAGGTTGGGGTACATTATGTAGTCACTATCTCAAGCTAAAAGTTGTGAGAAACCTAAACAATCAAGTTGAGTCCCCATATCAGATCAACCAAAACCTAAGTTCAAAAGATCAAGATAAAACTATCTCTTTCATACAAAGAATTGGAAATAGAGAAAAAGAAATTAGTACCTGAACCTATAATTATAAAAGAACTCTAGATCAAGAAAGAAGGTGTTGAGGTTTCCTTACAAGTTGAGTAGGACTACAAGATCAATAACATGACCCTTAGATGTAAAGTTAATCATAGCCATATCCAATACACAACTTGTAACCACTTCAATTAAATCCATCTTCTTCCTCACACACTTTGCACTTATCTCACCGTAGAGTTATCATTTAGGAGTTATCATATAGGTTATCATCCCTTTTAGGCATTGGTAGATCCATCATCTTTAAAGCATGTTTTAGACACCCTTAGTCGAAATCCTCATTGAATCAAAATCCTAGATCAAATCCTCATCATCCCCAAGAATTTGGTATCATTATCCTAAAGTTGTCTATCCTATATTCTACATCCATCACACTATAAGCACTATCCCTTCTACCACACATTATATAGGGTAGTATATCTTGTAACTTGTGTTTCTCATCACCTTGATCTACACATTAGTCTCCACACTTGATTATTACACATCATCTAAAGGACCATAAATCAATCATAGGTTAACATATCCATCACAATTTGAGCTTACATATAGGGTAACACGTCTCATACTTTTTACACCACCTTGTTGATTCTTTAGGTCCTCTAGGCTTTTGAATAACTCAATGATAGGAATAAATACATCTAGGGGTAGCTAATTCCCATCATCAACATACCCATTCAGAATTAGGGCCAACTATAAGGCTATACTCCTTCTTCAGGCTTTGCAAAACCTACGTGGGTGAACCTATATATTTGTTCATATGGTACCAATTCCAAAGCATACAATCTAAACCTATAAAAAGTAGATAAAGCCCTTATTTCTCCTATACTTATGCACTGAAAAAGGCATATAGTAGAAATTTGCAAAACCTATGAAATCCATAAGCTGAGTGAGGGCATCCTTCTAGATCCTAAAAGAAAGAGAAAATGATAATTGATTAAAGTTTGATATTAGCAAAACCCAAATATGCAACAAAAAGAACATGTTGATCCTATAACTGATTAGTGCCTTATCTATTGGTAAATTCCATAAATCATAAACATACATCCATGATATCAATGGCATATCCCATAAATCAAGATATCAGATATATCCTATCACTTTGTGAATCAGACATCAGTGTTCATAAAAAACCTCATACTCATAAAATATCCTTCTATGAAATCTACAACTCTATCAAATATATCAAGCATTAACTTAGCTCTTTATTCCAATAGAAAATTATATTGAGACATACAACTTTAAGGAGTTGTAACTAGGTTTAAGCCCTTTGTTCATAAACCACAAAATATTGTAGACAATAGAGATAGGAGACAAGAATTAGAATGAAATTAAGAAGTTTTTTGTTCCTTGTATTCATTTCTTTGAAATAATACATTCAAGATACATGCAAATCATTCATAAGAACACTAAATAGATCAGAACTGTACATAAAAGTCCATTAAATGATGTTCATACAAGAGAAATATATTGAGTATGGTGGAAACCTAGTGGAGAGCTTGCTCAAAAAACTTGAGAACCAACTTAGGTGGTATCACAACAATGGAAAACCTCCCAATCCACTGGAACCAACCTATAATGAGAGAAAAAAGAGAAAGATATAGAGAAGGAAGAAGAATTTGGATCTAATCTAGAAAATACACATGTCCACTTAAATCTCCATCCCCTACTATTGTAAATTCTCTCTCCTCTCTTTATAACCAAAATCTAAATGAAATCCCATCATTGAGCTTCAACAAACTCAAAATATCTCCTCCAACTGATGAGAAACCCTTACTCTAATGAAAATATTAGATATGAATCTAAAATGTTTATAAATCCTTAACCAACTAATTTGGAAGAAAAATATCACTGCTACTAAGGTCCTCTCCAAATTTGGTAGCTAACCATTTCATCATTTCATTAGAAAACAAGTCTTAACTACCATACCAGAATGTAGTTAAAAAATAAGTACCTCTGATAAAACCCAAAATATATCACACATATGGATTCCTATGCAAAAAATAAAATGGCAAATATTGATAGCTTTTTCTAAGACCTTTCCATTGGTATATTATAGTTATATTCTAGCCTCAAGGACATGCCTAGGGAAATCAAAAGAAGTTTAGGTTTAGACATGCATGACAAGACGATAAAAATTTTCAAAAATTTGGTTTAAGCTAAAGTCTAAACTTTAGGATATAACCAATCTGATTGAAAATTAATATGCACATTCAAACCCAAATAAAGAATTAAAAATTTACTTTTTTGAACCTTTCAACTTCTCCTCCAATTTTGCATCTAGGTCAAACTTGAGTTGACAAAGCTTTGACACATGTCACCATGTTATTGATCTGTCCTTGCATAGTCATCACCACCTACGTGCCCTCTCTAATTGGTCCAAAAACTACCACTTGGAATATAACATATTTCTACATGGTGACCTCCCATTAGATCTCCCATGCACGGTCACCTTGCCATGTCATCATCTTACTAGGTGTCTTGCCACATCACCACCAAGTGGCATCACTTGATTGGTCCACTACCTACTCACTGGCCTATGACACAATGCCACATGTCACCATATGATTCATCATCATATTGTTGAATTCCTTAACCAATGAGAAACTTTATTTTGTGACAATGTGATGGTTGTTGATCTTGCCATGTGTCACAATCTGGTGTGTCACTCCTACGTGTCACCACATCACTGCCCCTACCACATGCTAGTATGTCAAAGTTTTATATTTCAATAGAAGAACTATTGATCTTGCCACATGTTGCAATCCTTTTCATTGATCTTACATGTCATCATGTCATCTTGTTGAAATATGTGTCATTTGTCAATCACTTATTCATCCTTGTGGTGCCACTTGCCATTTTCTAGTTGGTCAGGTTTGTTCAAAATTTATTTCTTTTCCATTGAGCTTGCTTGATGGTGTAAGGAAACTTGCAAAAAACAATATAACAATTTTCACATAACTCATAATATATCTAAAATAAATATGCAACTAAAATCCATATGCAAGAGAATAGACAATATACCCACAAAAATTGTGACACAAGATATACCCTAGGAAACCCTCATTGAGGAAAAAAACCCAACCTCCAAAAGAATCCATCACCATGTATTATTCAGAAAAAAACACCATTGCAATACAACCATGGGAGCCTTCAAAGACATAGTGACAATCAAGCAATCCATGTGAAGAAGCATGAATCCATACATCTCATGTCATGTTTCCAACCTTCACAAATGCTCCCTTCGCTAACCTGTCAAGCCTTGTCCCTCTTGACTCTTTCCCTTTTGTCTTCTCACTTCACATACAACAACTAATCTTGTGGCTACTTATATAGTACCAAGTCCCAAAAAACCACAAAGTGGTATTGCATAAACCATGTGCTACCTAACTCATTGACCCCACATTTAATATTATAAATTTAATTCTTTTCCCCAATGTTAAATAATTACATGAAATATTATCACAATGTCATAATCCAACTCATTAAGTATATCCCATGAGAATCTTGACATGTTGCATATCCATCTAGGTGCAACATTACATAATAAAATAATATAATATAATATAACAAGATTATGCAATGTGTGCAACACCCATTATCTCTACAATCTCCCACTTGTTGTATACATTGCATAGGGTCAATTTGTAGCCACATAAATGAACAACAGAACAATCCTTCCTAGCACAACCACCATCATGGATCAAAGTACACCAAGTGCTCCATCTTGGTACCCACAACAAAATCAAAGTATTCAGCATCTCAAACATGAATGAAGCCACCTTCTATTATGCCAGTGCTACTGGACATACATAGAAGCCATCCAAAGAGAAAACTACCCAACTTGTCGCATTAGAAGATTATAAAATCATGTACCAACTAAAATACCAAACACAAAAACCTAATCCAAAGGAAATCATATCTATCTGTAGTTTTCAAAACATTCATAGCTGAAATAACACCCATAGTAAGTGCCAAACCCATCCAACTATCCATACCTCCAAAGGTATACCAAGTGAATCTTACATCATCAACATATCTAATATGTAACCTACAATCACAAGCCTCAAGCTAAGAAATACCTACCATATATATATCAAGAATATCACACTACAAAAGATAATTTCAAATCTATAACCAATCCACTCACAACATCTCAAAGAAATGAATCCATGTAGTCTCAAGGACATCCACAACACATAAGCCAATAATCTACAAGAACAACTCTCATAAAAAAATCTGGAATAGTCTTCCAAGCTCTCCACAACCAATAGAGGAAAGAGATGAAGGAATAACCATATCATCTCTCACATGACATACATGAGCACAAACCAGTGATCACAATCTCTAACCAATCTCAAATCAAATGTAAGCAAAGCCAAACATCCAAAAAGATAACCAACACCAAAGAGAAACCATGCAAATTATAACCTGTATCATGTCTTATACACACCTCTAGATGTAAATTGTGCAAGTATGATCTCCTCCATAGAATCCCATCCAAGAAGCCACAAAAACACCCAAACCATACCATATAATTAATCATGGATGTAAGCCTCTCACAAGAAGATCAAACTCATAAACCATTCCTAAATCAACGAGTAACCATTCCTAAACCAAGGAATATGCCCAATATAAAACCATCTCCCAAACTCAACTAGCATAAAACCATATGAAAATGGAGATAACCAATGCTAGAAAATCTGTCAAATGAACCCTCCAAAACTAACTCATGTAGTGTAGCTCAAGATCCATATCCATGAAAGACAAGCATAAATAAAATGCACCTGAAAGCAACGATGGGCTATACCTCTCAAGTAAAAAATTATTGATTAGACCAAGAGTGGGGCATGAGAGTACTCATCAAGATATCCAAGTCTCCAACTAAGACTCGTCTAAGAATAATCTCCTCTCAAGTCCATATCAGGTGAATGCCCCTCAAACTCTACTACTAAAACCATCAACCATCTCAATAAATACTTCTCTAATCCAAGAGAAATCAGCATCACCACCATCTCTAAGTATCCATAAACACTTGTAACCAATAAATCCA
Source organism: Cupressus sempervirens (assembly GCA_028749045.1). NCBI lineage: Eukaryota > Viridiplantae > Streptophyta > Pinopsida > Cupressales > Cupressaceae > Cupressus > Cupressus sempervirens. The sequence continues at coordinate 520,809,757 of CM053790.1, forward strand.
TGCCAACTTCAAATGCAACATAGCAATATCATGAAGTATCTAGCTTATGATCAATGTACTCAATACTAAGAGACTAAACCAAGATCAATGTCAAAGTTTTAACCATGGCCTCAAAAACATAAACATGACAACATGATCTAACCATCTCAACAAAAGAGATAACATGCTCCATATGAACATACTATAACATGTCAAAACTCTAAAGATGTATCAAGAGTGTACCATGACATAATAATGAAACCATCCTCACACCAAGGTTAACATGTCAAATGAAAGTATAAACCACACCTTTACCAAGAACCCCATTAATCCTCAAGATGCAACCATCTTCACACACCATGAAGATAACCAAGAACCTAAAGAGTCCTCAATATCTAACCATCTTCACACACTATGAAGATAACAAGTGCACCATGCAAATGTCAAAGATGCTTCTGCAGCAATAAGATCTAAGAGAAACCTCCCACATCTACAAACACTCAATAAATATATCAATGCCAAGAACTCCCACTCAACCATGGTACTGAGCCACCCATGGCATCATAAAGTCCATCTCCTACATGAAGATCCTCCAAGTCAACACACAACAAAGTGCCAATACCAAGTGAAACCAAGATCTCCAAACCCAAGAAGATACAAACCAAATTAGAAACTAATCCTACACTATCACCCCATCACTGTCACAAGCTCCCACTAAACTACGTATCCAAGCTATCCATGACATCATGATGAAAAACCATCCTCTAACCATGAGAATCAACCAAGGCATCAAACCATCAAAGAACTCAAAGTGCACATCATGAGCTCCTTAAAAGAAACCAAATAACCATGATCCTTGACCAAGAAGATATACCACCATAACCAAATCAGGAATCCAAACCAATAAACATCAAGGATGTACTTGTATATCCAATCATGTCATTCCAAAATCTATGGTACCATGATCACATCCATGAACTGAGAATCTAACTCTCAAAGTGTCCAACCTATCAGCATAAAATAGTCAACCACAATCCTCCACCATGACTATATCTGGTAATGATATCTCATCCCCTTCTACATAAAGAAAAAATTAGAAAATCATCCAACTTAGGTCATAAAAAACCCAAATACAAGCCACCAATCTAAATATGCACCAATAATGAAAGATCAATGGAAAAAGACAACCCATAAACAAGCCATAAATGCAACCTATAAGTATAGACTACTTACAACACTACACAACTTGTAGACTCAACAAGTCATCATCCATATCCAAACCAAAACACTAATAACTATATCATCATGGGACCAGTCTGAAATATGAACTGAGTATATAATGACATCAAATCTTAAATCTTCAAACATACAATATCATAAACTCACAATGTTACCATAACCAATATATATCATAAAATGTTCAAATTAACATATCACCAAATAAACCATACCAAACCTACACCAAATTTGAATCAATTTGTAGAGCTCTCTAAGAGCTTTCTGTTGACTACTCAAAGTCCAAAATCTGACTCTGTATGCCCAAGTTATGCCCTAATCTATGCTCAAAATAAACAACGTCTAACTTTTGGGCTCTTAAAATCTAACAAAATGTCAAAATCATAGAACCAAACCTACACCAAGTTGTAGTTCTTTGAATAAGCTTTCCAACACCTATAAGAAGTCTTAAATTTGATATCTTGAGAGAAAGTTATGGTTATTTTACTAAGACTGTATTTTTTACCATTTTGCCGCAATTTTTTTTTTGTGATGAAAATTTGGACGGGCTTAAATTTGATGGCCATCACGGACTGAAACTTAAAAACTCTTTCAATTCCTTTTAACATGGCCAAACTAGGGCATATTATATATCAAAATTTATGGAAACATCAACCCAGATCTAATGGTGAGGTCTATTTTTGCATAGGAGGTCATTTATGTAAGCTCCCCCCTAAAACCCTCATTTAAATGAAACATCAAAAAAACTTTTTTCCAACAATTTCACATGCCAAAAATCTACCAATATCCCATCATAATAGCAAATCCAAAACCCTAAGATCTACAATAAACAACATAAATCCATATATCTTTCCCTTTGTTTTATCCTCTCATGCATTCCCATAGATTCAATCTAGGGTTACAATAATAAAACCATAGCTTTGATACCACTTGTAAGGAAAATTACAATAAAGAATATAATTATTTCTATATAACTTAACCTATAATAGATCTAAAATAAATATGCAACTAAAATCCACATGTAAGAGAATAAGCATCCATCACTATGTATTATTCAGCACAAAACACCATTGCAATACAACCATGGAAGCCTTCAAAGCCATAGTCACAACCAAGAAATCCATGTGAACAAGCATAAATCCACACATCCTATGTCATGCTTCCAACCTTCACAAATGCTCCCTTGGCTAACCTGCCAAGCTTTGTCCCTCTTGACTCTTTCCCTTTTGTCTTCTCACTTCACATACAACAACTACCCTTGTGGTTGCTTATATAGCACCAAGTCCCACAAAACCACCAAGAGGTATTATATAAACCATGTGTTAAAACCATGTGCTAGCTAACCCATTGACCTCACATTTAATATTGGAAATTTAATTATTTTTCCCACTATTAAATAATTACGTAAAATATTATCACAATGTTACAGTACAACTCATCAAGTATATCCCATGGGAATTTTTACATGTTGCACATCCATCTAGGTGCAACACTACATAATAAAATAAAACAAAATAATATAACTATATCATGCAATGTGTCCAACACTCATTATCTCAATAGATGGACCCCACTACACATTTGAAGCTGCTTGTCAAAAAGCTCATGGCTTTAAGACATATCATGTTTGTGAGGGTGGGTATATAAATAGTATAAAAATACTCCACACCCACCATGTGGGATTAAAGTTTTATGCTTTGCTTTGATCCAACTCTGCGATTTCAAACAATTTGGGCCTTCTCCTTTTAGCAGGTCAATGGCAGCACCTGCACCGGAAGAATTTGGATAAGACAAGGAAAATGGAAAATACCCTAACACCTTTCTTGCAATCTTTTCATGCATGATGGTAATATTTTGTTGTCAAAATTTGCGCAGAAAAAATATGTCCTTCCTCCTCTCTATGAAGATAAGTTTATCATCTTGGTAAAGCTTGTACTATGGTGTACAAGTGTTCCTCAACCTTCTTCCTCTATGACTTACCTCTTTATACGATGAAAATGAGTAATTTACATCCAACACAGGCCTAAAATGAAACTGGTTCCATTATGTGCTTCATTGCCATCTCTTTCATAGGGAATCAAGTAGTTTCTACACCTCCATCCCTTACCTTTACTAGTGTTCAAAATGAGTACTGCAAAAAAGAAAGACTATCAAATTTTGAATGGAGTTTACCTTTCTTTACTCTAGAAGAAATTGATTGTTCAAAATATAATAACAAGAGTAGACATTGAAACATCCATACCCACCTTTCTATATTCATTTTCATCTCAGGCGAAGGCATTGGGATCAAAGGGCCCTCCCTTTAATCACTCCTCCATGTACACTTCAGACTCATCCCTCAGTTATCAAACTTGTTCCCATTTTAATTCCTCTGAAAAATGCTCTATCACTTTTTGATTCACAAATTGAGTACAACAACTTTTTGACTTATCACTGTGGTACTTAAACTCCTTTTCCCCATCGTTCTAAGCTTGGAAATGACCTTTAAGTCAATTTTTGGCCTATTAGAAATGTTTTATGGGTATAAGCTAAGCTTTTCTTGTGAGTCCAAATTTTTTTAATTATTGCATGTCATTTCTCTTCCTCCATATTGTGACATTCATCCATCATGTCTATTGGAAACATCTTGTGAGTCTGTCGAGAAGAAAGCATGTACTTAATAACAAATCTTTTCTTTGCTCCAAGTCATGATAAGGGTGAAAAATAATCTCTAGCAACCTTCAAGTTCATCCCATTACAATATAACTTGTAGCATTATCTTATGAGAAAAGTTTTATCATTAACATTTGCAAGGAGACACATCTCTAAAGATAATATTCACCCAAATAACACCATAAATGATGGCACTCATGTTTCAAAATAATAACCCCTTTACCACTTCATTCCAAGCTACATGCTTGCCAAGACAATGCCAGCCCTTTTTTCAATTTGTTGAAATCTTTGTCTCAATTATAGAGAGTTTTCATCTCCTATTCTAATGCCCTTTTTTACAATAGATGTAGGAACAAAAGTTCAAAAGCCAAAGAGTTTAAAAATAGAGAAGATGAAGGTAGAAAATGGTAATCTTCTCCAATTGGGTATTTTCATCACTTAATTGAAAAAAAAAAACCTCAAATTTACTCTAGCACTTCACTTTCTAAAATATGCGACATATGTTCCCAATCGTGATGAAAAGTAAAGCACCTAATAAAGTTAGTCGAGCCCCAAAGTGGGTCTAGCTATAAAAAAATCAAATTGAAATGCCTAACTCTTGGAATCCACTAAGTTGACTCTCTCAACTAATTGGATTCCATTTGGATCAAAATTGACTATTATTTGATCATTTAAAACTTACTTTACCCCATTTTTCAAACTATAACTTTTTGCCAAGAAGCCTCTGAGATTGGCTTTAAAAACTGACTGAAACAAATAAGCAGACCCTAAAAATAAGAATATTGATTCTTTGTTCCACATTCTTTTATCCTAACAAATTTCATCTTATGATGACATCTAAGTCAAAATCTATTGACTGTCAAAGTTGCTCACTTGAAATCACCTGCAAACAAACATGTCAGAAAATTAAAATTACATTCATTTTTGGCTTTGAAAATAGGTCAAACTGACATTTGGGGGCACAAAAATTGGGGCATTAGTTTAATATCATGATGAGAGTATAAATATATTATTTGGTCTCATGATGAATAATTAGGCACATTTCACAAGTGTTCGAAGTGGGATTCTCAGAATTGCAGAATTGGGAACACTAGCAAAACAATGATTTTCACAAACAAAATTGAATTGGGAAAGTGTGTAGATGAATTTGTTAGGACTTCAAAATTGGCACACTTAAGTATTTTTAGAGTATAACATAGTGGTACAATCCATTTTGTCTCATCTATCATAGATTTAGTTTTATGACATCCCAAACAGGGTTGTAGATTAATCTGCAACTTTAGACACCAATACAAGTTTATAAATTACAATCGGAATCACATTTGAAAACTAGTCAAATGGATTTTTCATAGACTCAAATTTTAAACACAATAGGTTTCTAACCCCTAGAATGTAATGAAAAAGGAATTTATTCATTTTGGTCAACTAGGTCAAAGCTATAACAGGTCAAACAATGCTTCTTAGAATTTTGAGAAATTTGCATCAGCATGACAATAGTAAACAACCAACTTTGAGGGATTTAAAACCTAGTCAAAATATATAAAAATGACCTAAAATCTGAAACATAGGTTCTATGATAAGCATAATAAATTCTCCCAAAGTGGCGAGTAATGAAATTTTACTAGGTGCAAGATATTCAATTGCAAATTAGGCTTCCTCTCATTGTTTTACACTTGGGCAAACATGCAGATGTTGGTCTGATTTTTCACTCACCAAATATTTTAGAAAATATCTATGAAAATCATGAAAGAATTGCAATTACCTTGATTAGGGTTTCTAAATTTTTGTTAATCCTTGTAAAAACCCTAGGTCAAAATATTATATCTTTGTGATCAATAGAAAACCTTTTTCAAAAAATTGATTTTACAAGTCCAAAGTAAGGATATGCAATTTTTCTTGATATATCTATATCCTCATTTTCCACATCAAGCTTTCACATTGATTATTTTTTACTTTCTCTATGATTAAGTTGTGATTTTGTAAAGTCTTCATTAATGCAACATCGCACCCCTTTTTCTACTAACCATTCCAAAGGTAGTGAGGGAGTGAAATAGCTTGTTTTAGGCTCTGTGCGGCTTTGTAGAAGTCAATGGCAACTATTATTTTTGAGTTGTGAATGAGTGAAAAGGACTATAAGTGTAAGATGACAAGTCTTCTTACTTTAGTTAACTTAAAGTGGTGACCATGTGAACAAAGGAGATATTATGCAAGCACATCCTCACAGTTGAGTTGAGATAACCAAATGTTAATGGAGCAAAGCAGAAAAAATCTTTAGATTACATCATCATTGAATTACATGTTGAGTTAATTTTACTAGTCATGACAATGCAAAATAGGGTGAAGTGGTAAATTTAAGAATTAATTGCATGATCACATGGTTAAGTGGCTAAGATATTTTTCATGATGTGAAGTCACTCAGGAGGTATGGGCAATCAAAAGAAATGTTTATCACCACTTTGCAAAGGTTCAAGCATAGTTAAGATTTGAAGTTGCGATGAGGTGATTACAATGATCATGTAGTCAAATTTACACTATCACATTGTCACTAGAGTTAGTTTCTAACTCATGGAGAAGGTAGAAAATTGGCAAATGTAGTTCATCGCACTATCACAAGTTCTAACCCCAGTTAATGTGTTGATGTTGTGAATGAGAAAAGGCAATAAAAATGGTTAAAGATATAACACATTGCATGGTCACAAGGATTTTTGTAACAAGTAAAGTTTAAGTCATGATGTTGCAATGAAGGAATAATGGCTAGATGAAAGAATGAATGCAGCATCACATGGTTAACATAGATGTCTTACTAAACTATTGTGAATGGGGGATAATATTAAAATATGAAGTAGCATCACATCGCAAGTCATAAAGGTATTATGTGATAGATGGCGCAAAGCTATGAAGTATTAAGAAGTGAGGCCCTAATTGCGTAGTCACAAATGTGAACAGGAAAAGAAAAAATTCTAGTGTGAAATGGAAAAATAGTCTTGTTTGCAATGTTGTATCTATGAGTTTAAGACATAAAATGGCTTTTCAATGGAAAAGTCTGAGATGGATAAAGATGGGATGAGTTGGATGTACGAAAATCTGAAAAAGCATAAATTGGCCTATTTTTCAAGAATTGATAGGTTTTCAAGTGTGCCACCCTTGAATGCCAATTAAAGCCATGTTCTCATCACATAAACTAATAAAGCCTAAAGACAAATAGATTTTCATTACCACTTTCTTAACTGTTTGAATTTTCTGAGTATTTTTTCATTGTTCCAACATACAAAATTAATCATTTTTCTTACATGAAATGGTTTAGAGAGAGGGAGAGTTAATTGCACAAGTAGTAGTTGAACAACCAAATGCCCCATCAAAGGTTCCAAGTACATTTGTAGAGGAATGGATTCACATTTTACCTGGTTCAACTAAAAAATAGAAATTAGATGATTTGGCATTCGAAGACCCATATGTATTGTGTAGAGATGCAAAGGTGCATGATAGGAATGGGTATAAATTTTTTTGTTTCTTCTACAATAACAAAGTTACAAAATTTCTAGCATGTAACCCTTGGGTGAGGAATTTCTACTAGAAGTATTCATGGATGTAGACCTGGTAAAAGCCTTAATCAAAAGTTATAATCATTTCAATAAGACATTCCATAGAAAGGATAGAAGTTTTATCTTATGCCTAGATAAAGAGACATTTATAGAAGCTTTTGAGTTGGGAGGACCTATGTCAATGCCCTTAGAAGTTGAGAAATTAACTAAGAAATTCAAAAGTCACTAGAATTTCTGTATGGGTCATAATATGACTAGACATGTTCCACCTTCAAAGATGAATGTGGGAGAAATTCCAAAGAAGAAGAATCTAGATGAACACATGCCATTGGAATTTTTCCAAAGATATTTTTAGAGCATTGTGTTTGGGATCAATAAAGTTCTAGGCTTAGATGGAACTATGGAAGCATTGGGAGGACATCACATTATGGCCTTAAATATTTAGGACCCGAACCACAATGTTGGATATGACTTTGTAGAGTATATCATTGAGTGAATACATAAAGACATCACTACCATAGGGAGATTTAAAGGATTTCAATTTCCACCATTATTCTCTATTCATGCATCTAATCCTTTTCAAGAATTCAGACATGTTTGATCAAAGATTCTTTGAGTACACACGAGAATGGGGAGAAAGATTACCAATGTAAAGATGGACAAGGGTATGGAAAATGTTCTACCCATATTCTAATGTTATTTCTTTTTATAATGATTTTGTTTATCCTGTGATAAAAATCATAGGGCAGACAGTTGAAAGAATCCTTCGAATCATTAGAAAGGTTGTTAAACCTAATATGTATTTTGATTTTGGAAAATAATTAACTCATGATTGGGGTAGTGTCTTTTTATTTGAAGAGTATAATGTTATTAGGGTTTTTGGATGCCCTCAGCCACCACACATTTTACCCAAGTATATACCTAAATGTTTAGCACTTGTGGAAGTATTCTGGTAGATAATTTCTTTAAACAAAGAATACTTAAGTAAAGATGTTAAGAAAGGAACCTTCCTTTGCAGATGTAAAAAAGTGGGAGATTTTGAGATTGGCAAGAATGCCATTGAAGGAACAAATGAATTCTTGAGAAAATATAAACTGTCAATTAGGCCAGATATGACCTATGACCCTTTAAATGTGATCAGACATGCCTTGAAAAATATGAGAGGATTTACCTTTCCTCCTACAAAACCCATGTGGGAAGAGGATGTGATAGCTAATAAGATGAATGAAAATGAATGCAGAGAGAGAATGATTAAATATAGAGATATTGTTATCTTTGAATATGAGATGAAGAAGGTAAACTCAAGCTTCAAAGTTTTTTATCCAAATGAGGATTACTAGTTAAGATTGGAAAAGTGTGTAACAATTTTTTATGAACTAGAAGCCCAAGTTCTAAAGGCAATCAGGAAAAAGATTGACCCTGAGTACTCAAATGATGAGATTATTGTTGAAGTCTCTGATGAGTTAGACCAAGCTGAAGAAGATGTTCCTACAATTTCTAAGTGAGTGGAACAAAGAAATAAAAGAAAGAAAATGGTTGAATTACCTAAGAAAGCCCAACAAAAAGACCTCCAAATCCTGCTAAGAGGCAACAAATACTTTGATGACATAAGGAGGAGATATTTAATATCTCAAGCCTCCAAAGATAAGCAAAGGGAAAAGAAGTTACAATTGGAAGCCCAAATGATAGATGACAGAATTATAGAGGCTCAAGAATTCATGAAAGATGATAATTTCATACAATTTGATGAGTTCAAGAGTTTTTTGTTTAAAATAAAACAAAATGAGCTTTCCTTACAAATGAAACTAGGGGATTCTGATGAAGTAGTTGTTGGATTGGTAAAGAAGTTACAAGAATATGACCTTGAAAATGAATGTCTCACTGTTGAGGAAGCAAGATACCTGGTAACAAGAATTGGTATGATTATCTTTCTAGGATGGGATCTCAGTTCTTCCTTTTTGTTAGATCAAATGAGAAGACAAGAAAAAAAGATCTCATTTGAAGATGAGAATCAATATGTTAAATTTAGAGGGTCAAGCTATAACATAATGCTCAAACAATGGTAATTTGGATTTTAGCTACTGAGCATGATAAGCCTACCCTGATGGAAATCAAGGAATACCCTAGGGGAAATGTTATTTCCTGGCATGTTTAATCCACCTCCAGTAATCAAATTTTTGGATTGAATACTTCAATTGGATTGATGAGAAAAAATAATATGGACACCCTCTAAGCTCAATTTGAATAGACATATAAGAGATATCTAAGAACCAAAAGGAGCCATGAAGAGGAAATGAAAAAGACATATGCTTCCAAGAACAAAGGACCATAAAACTTGAAACAAAAGTGGAATCATTGAAGAGAAATGTCAGAATTGTCACAGAAGTTAATGAAAAAGGTGTGCAAATAGAGGGCCACACTTTTGAAACAAGGGAAACATCAAGCCAAGTTATGGAAATTGATAAAGAAAAGCTAGAAGCTAGCAAAGATGCAGAGATCAGAGCTATAAAGAATTTGTTAATTCATAAGATCAATGCACTAAAGACAGTTTCTCAGAATGTGCATGGTAATTACATTGCATTAGAAGGAGCGGAATAAAAATGTGCAAAGGAAATTGCTCTATTATCTCCACTATTCAACACATGGGGCCCTTTCATTCAATTCTTTGACAGTATAGTTACTGTACTTCCCCAGAAAAAGGACCTCCAAAAGACAATCGTTGTGAGCACAAGGAAAGAAATTCATAAAGTGAGAAATCTAATGGTTTCTTTAGAGGGAAGATGTAACTAGTCCAAAACAAGATGACAACAATTGTTGCAGGGACACCAATTTTTATACTTACAATTTTGGACAGTGAGGGCAAAATAAAGGACTTGGTCGAATCGTCATCATCTTTTGAAAATATTCTTGATCATCCCAGGTTTTTATCTTTTTGTAATAATGAAGTAAGTGCCACTATTTTTTATGATATGATAGATATACTCTATAAGCTAGAGGTAGAGATGTCGAAGGTGGATGTTGAGTCAAAGCCATAACTAATGCCAGGTAGACTATGTTCAAGTAGAAGATCTAGATACAATCAAAAATGTCACCTGGCCTAATATTGATATAAAGATCACCATATGGGATTTGATCACAGATATCAAGGCATTGGCATCTGGTGATAGTGACTAGATGCAGTTGAGATGTAGTTCAAAAATAGAAAAAACAAAGAAAAGGTAATGATGGTGACAAGAGCTAAAGACAAATTGAATTTGTTGATGGGATATTTGCTGACAAACACCACTTGCCATTTTTATAACTGCATCTTAGTTTCTTTGGCCAAGTACAAAGAATATTTTGTTTATAGCAGAATAAGAATATCTTTGTATTTGTTTTTTATTAAGATTTTAACAAGTGTCCTCCCATTGGAAGCTTGTTGCAATCCTTTCTATAAAAGGATTTCCAAGATGTGGAATAAAGGTCCAAATTTCTTGTAATTTTAAGAATGATGCTATTGTTGCAAACGGTCCATTGATTCTTCTGTAAAAATTTATGATGTATTCTCCTATAAATCTAAGAATACAAGTGAATATTGAAGGATTTTTTGTTTTATCTTGAAGTTTTTGTAGTTTTAATAGAATTATGTAATTTTCAAGGAAAATTAATACAAAGGAGGAAGTTCTGCCATATTTTTGTCTCTAAATTCTGTCTCCATTGTTATGTACTAGTTATGTTGGGATTGTGTAAGCAAGTTTTATACAATTTAATACACCTAGGATAGGTTGTATATCAATTTAATTTTTCTTTTAATTCAATGAATTAATTAAACGCTCTAATAAATTGATAGGGCTTCCAATTATATAGCAAGATTATTCATAAGAATGGGTTTAGGGACAAATGTTGATAACATTAATTGTAATGCAATTAATTAGTTCAAAAATATTTTTCTAGGTAGACTCTGAATCCCAATGGATAGGGCACTAATCTTACACTCAATAACATGTTGAAGAAGTCATAGGGTTGCATTATACATAAAATATAAAATCAAATCAATTTTACTTTACTATATCAAGAGCTAAACTACTGGTCAACACTTATTTGCAGTAATCACTTGAGTGTCATTATTAGCTGCTACTATCAAGGATTAGTTGTAAATTATAGAATGTATGTGACCATTATCTACTTTAAAAGGATAAATCTAGAAAAGAGAAGTATTAATTAAATGAATTGTGAGAAAATTGTCAAATAATCAATTATATAACCTTGTATCCCTATGGTGCACTCGCCTAAGCTTTGCAGAGCTTGAAGAGTAGAGAATATTGGTGATTCTGTTGAAGTTGGAACTACATCTAAAGTTATTTCAATTAAACATAGGAAGTAGCTAGCCTTTAGACTGAGATAAGTCCTTTGAATCTTGGTATCGGGCCTTGGTCTTCTTGGTAGTCTAAAAAACACCAACAATAGATTCGAACAATACTCAAAATGAAACTTAATGGAATGACTCAAAATAGAAATTTATCATTAAGGGACACATGCACATACTAAATGCAAAGTTTTAGAAACATGAAACACTTCATAGGCCTCAAAATAATAGATGGGTACACACTACAACATTTGGGGTCAAATTGCAATGGCAATTACAACAGTGGTATAATTTGTGGTTTTTTTTTTTTGCAGTTGTCCCTAACATCATCACAACATCGACATTGGCATCTTAGTTGTGACACCCTCATGAACATAAACAAAAATAAAAATAAAATGTGACAATCATTTTCCATTTGATTTTGATTGTGAAAAGTTGTGAGCTAAAGAGGTGGAGTGAGCTGCACATGAAAGAGGTGTAGTGTTGTCAACATTGGTGTAGCCCTTGTGATTAGTGCATTTGGTTGTTGTGCCCTCATGATCTTTATATTTCATTGCCATGCCCTTGCTCTATGATTTCATTGTCATTTCATGTGCTTGCTCTATGATTTCATTGATATGTCGTGCCTTTGTGATCTACATTGATTTCATTGCCATGTTGTGCCTTTGTGATCTACATGCCCTTGCTCTGCAATTTTCTTGTAGGGCGATAAGAAGTATGTATGTAAATGTTCTTTTCCTCTCTTTCTAAACATGTATGCGTTTATATTTCCTTCTAAATAGGTATCTCTTTATATATTCAAAGAGATCTTTTTTAAGGTGCTTATTACATATTATCTACACAATAGAAAAAATGATCTACCTACACACATATTCCAAAATCCAAATAATAAGATAACAAAACTCAATCAACCCATGATAAGTGACTTACCTCAAGATCTTGCACAAAAATAATGCAAACCATGAAAAATGGGTAGATTTTGCAAGAAATTTTATAAAAACATATCATAGCAAATATTACAAAATACACAGAATACACAAAATAATTTTTTTACTATACAAACTCTTCCTATTTTGTTGAATAGAAAAATAAATAGAGTTGAAAGCATGAGCTATGCAATATTACTTCAATTTTATCAACCCTAGACTCTTTTCTTAGCTCCACCAAATGCTAGGTGATCTTCTACTTCTAAGATATACTCCATTTTTTGTTTTCTTAAGCCTTTGATTTCCTTGATCATTTTGGGGTATGGATGAGTTTTTACTCTCTAGCTTATTGATGTTGATCAAGAAACACATTCACTCCAATAGTTTTTTTTTTAATCATAAAAACTAAATTCCACCATTAATAAAAAGAATTGCAATGATCTCAACACTAAATGTAATTGATTTTTGAAAGGATGTGGGGATTAAGTCTTTTTGCTGATTTCATCAAAGGAGAAATAGAATGTACTTGGCTAACATCCAAGATAAGATAAGGCTTAGAGTGCTCACAGGTTGAGAACCATAACCCAAATTCTTATATGATTATCTAAAACAAAGAAATCTAATGGTAGCAACTTTCGAATTGGGTGTGCATGAATATCTACTAGGTCTATAGACAATAATTCTAGGAACTATTTGTGCTTGTCTTGATACTACTTGGATAGAAAACATGGTATTCCCAATTGAAGGGGATTACTTCCCAAATTAAAAAAAGAAAAAGGTTATTGACTAACAAAAATTTTGTATAGTAAAAACAAGGTTATTGATTTTGGTGTGGACTAAAAAAATACACAGAATGATATTATATTGTAAATAGGATTGTATTTGATATTATGTTTAATTCATAATTATAGTTAGATACTATATGACTCTCTATTTGAATTTTGTTCCCTCTATTTTTTGTTGAAATTTTATGTACCAAGATTGTACTTTGTGCATACTTTGATCTTTATAAGTATGTGATGATTAGCTTGTTTAGTATTTCATTAAATAACATCGGACACACAAATTATTTATTTAATTGAACTCATTTTTGAGTTCTTTATTCATATATTTACAACCACTTTCCTTAGTGTTATCCTAAGATGATATGGGCTTTTTTATGCATCATAAAAGCATGGAGAAAGAAATTGAAAATCTATTATAGAATATAGAACAATAGAGAAATAATATAGCTAGGAGAAGCAAGGATTTAGGTCACTTAAAGATGGAGAAATAATTTTTCAATTGAAAATAATTTAAACAATTAGTTGTTCACGGCTAGCAGGATCAAATATAGTTTTTCAAGGTGATAAAATTTCATATACATATGCATCACTTGCATGTCACACATGAAGTACCTTCCCCAACTTACAAAGAATGGTTGGAGATAAAGGCTCCATATGATGGCCCAACAATAGAAGCCAAGGATGTAACCATGCATGCATTGACACAGTCTCCCTATGAGGATCCCAAGTATCTATTGTTATTTTTAATTTAGGCATCATTATTTGATCCAAAATTTTATGAAGTAATGAATCTAGTAGTAACTTCTCCCATCTCTCCAAAAAATGTAGCATAGGTTTAGGGTCCCTTAGCTCCCAGGAATTTATAGTAGCTATTCTCACTACTAGCAGAATAACTTCAGTGAAGAGTTGAGTGAAAGGAGTTGAAGAAGAAAGTTCTACTTTTGTGTAAATGCCATAATCACAAGGCTCATTCCCTTGCAGAAGCCTTTGCCACAATGACACTACCTCTAAATCATGCAAAGGATGTTGAAGTGGTTGCCAACCTTGAAACACTCTCATAAGCAATGGCAAAGCAAATGTAGATGCAATACATGACAAATTCTAAGGTGGTCATGACAAATCCTAATATCTTAATATCTTAAATGAAATAAAATAGAGGGTAAGAATCTTGTTAGAAGTGTATTTTCTTTAAAGATTACATGCACACAAACTTTGAAAGGAGAAAATAGATAAAGAACATACACAAAATGTTAGGATTAACCTCAAATAGAAATAAAAATTACATGCAAATATAACCAATATCAAAAAATAATAAATCACATAGAAGAGAACACAAGACACTAAGATTTAACATGGTTCACCCAAATCCTAAGCAACATCCACCAAACAGCAAGTCCAATATTATTACAATCCAATGATTACAACCTTATTACAATCTATAATCCCTTACAACTCAATACTACTACAAGAAGCAATTTTTGCATCACACCTTATGAAAGATACATAACCCTAAGCCCTTTTTATAAAAGTATTTATGCCGCTTTAGGGTCACAACATGTCAGCCATATGTCGGCCATACGTCAACCATATGTTTCCCATAGTATGTATAGTACTTCCCTTATTAGTACCACAAACTAACAATCTCCCACTTGGGACTGATCAGGCTCCACACTAGACAACAATCTCCCACTTGGAGATTAATCCTATAATAATACCACTACCACATGGGGTCCCACTAGATCAAACCACCCTAGACTCAATTGTTCTATTATTTTGTTCAGTCTATAAGACCAACTAAAGTTGAAGAAGAATTCAACTTCTCCCTTATCACTACCTTAGTAAACATATCTACTAAATTGTAATTTGTATGTATCTTATCTAGCTTTAATTTTCTATCATCCAAAACTGACTAAATGAAATGGTACTGCAACTAAATGTGTTTTGTCTTTGATTATAAAATAGAATTCTTTTCAAGATGAATGTCACTCTAACTATCTATAAATAGATAATTATCCTTTTGAGGATGTCCCAATTCTTTCAAGAAGAACTAAAGCCATATCATCTCCTTTGCCACCTTTGTAGTAGCAATATACTCTGCCTCTGTAATGGATCAAGTGTTCACCTTCTGTAACCTAGAAACCCAACTCATTATTGCTTCACCAATAATAAATACATAACTTGTAGTACTTCACCTGGTATCAATATCCCCTACCAAATCTAAGTTAACATATGCTTGTAAATTAGTATTAGGGCCCCCAAAATGTAGACATTTATTGGATGTCCTCTCAAATATCTAAGAATTCATTTGATAGTATTCCAATGCTCAAGCCCTAAATGACTCATATACCTACTAATGACTCCCACTAGATGTGCAATATATGGTAGTGTACATACCATAGTGTACATCAAGCTTCCTATAGCTGAAGCATAAGGTACCTTATACATCTTATTCTCCTCTTCTTATTTCTTTGGACACATCTCCTTAGTCAACTTCAAATAACCAAGTAAAGGTCTGCTGACAGATATAGCATTCTCCATAGAGAAATGTTGCAATACCTTTGCAATATAATCAGCCTAAGATAATGTCATTTCCTGTTCTTCCTATCTCTGTAAATCTTCATACCAAGGATTTTTTTTCTACCCCCAAATCCTTCATAACAAATGAATGTGCTAATTGGCATTTCAGTACCTTAATATTATCCATGTTAGCCTGAACTACAACTATATCATCAACATATAAACATAAAATAATATTGCTATCATCATCCAACCTCTTAAAATAAATACAATGATCTAAATGACACATACTATATCCATGCCCATGCATAAAACTATCAAATTTTAGATACCATTGAGAGGTTCTTGCTTCAAGCCATATAAACTTTTCTGTAATCTGCACACTAAGTTTTCTTTACCTTTGACCTCAAATCCTTGTGGTTATGCCATATATATCTCTTCATCCAAATCACCATGAAGGAAGGTTGTTCTAACATCAAGTTGTTCCAAATGCAAATCTTCAGTAGCCACAATACTTAAAATAGTATGAATAGAAGTCATTTTTACAGTAGGAGAGAATATCTCATCAAAATCAATAAAAAAAAATTGTGCAAATCCTTTTACAACTAACCTTGCTTTAAATATTTTCTTACCTCCATTCTCTTCTTTCAACTTGTGAACCCACTTATTCTATAAATCTCTTTTACCTGCAGGCAACTTACAAAAATCTCAAGTCTTATTTTCTAGAAAAAAGTCCATTTCTTCTTTCATTACAAACTCCCACTGAATCTTAGTATCCACCTACACAACTTCATCATAAGATTTAGGTTCAATAGCATATGTTAGTAAAATAGGATACAAAAAGGGAAAAAATCTTTTTGGAGTTCTACTTAGCCTTGTTGACCATCTAACATTCACTAGTGTGTGTGGTATTTATTGTTGTGGTTGTTACACATCATGAGAAATTGCTAGAATGTCATCTTTTGGAGTATCATCCAACACTACATAATCATCTTTTTTCTTCTCATATTACTGCAATAGATCTTTGTACAACATTTTCTCATTGGATATGATATCCTTGCTTCTTACAATTTTACAATTTTTAAAATCCCAAACCCTATAACCAAATTCATCAATGTCATATCCAAAAAATACACAATTCTTTGACTTAGCTTCTAGCTTGGTTCTATTTTTAGAATCTATATGAGAAAATGCTTCACAACCAAAGGTTCCAAGAAAAGAATAACTCACCTTCTTATCAATCCATGATTCTTCTAGAATACCACAACCTAAAGGAGTAGAGGGGCCTTTATTAATCAAATATATAGTAGTATCGATAGCCTCTACCCACATGTTTAAGGGCAACCCAACATGTACCCTTATGCTCCTTACGCGCTCCATTATAGTCTTGTTCATGTGTTTAACCACTCCATTTATTTGTGGAGTCCTTGGAACTATTTTCTATCTACAAATACAATTAATGGAGCAATAATTTTCAAATTCATGACTACAATACTCATGACCATTATCATATCTGAGACATTTTAATTTCTTACTAGTCTTATTTTCAACCAAGCATTTCTATTTCTTAAAAGTTTGAAATACATCATATTTATTGCTAAGGAAATAAACTCATTTTTCTTGTTTCATCATCAATAAATGTAACATAATAATGAAAACCACCAAGGGAAGATACCTAAGCCGGTCCCCATATATCTGTATGTACAAGCTCTAATTTCTCATTTTCTTTTCCTTCCCACTCTTGAAAAAACTCACTCTCTTTTATTTTCCATACACACAACTTTCATAGAAATCTATATTAACACATTTTAGACTTGGTAAAACTTCTTTGAATGAAGTGATTTCATACTTTTCTCACTCATGTGCCCAAGTCTATTGTGCCACAACACTGTATCAAAATCTACAACAGTTATTAGTTCTCCCTACTCAACTACAGCAATTAATCCTAAACATTCATTTTTCTCTAAAACAATCAAAGTAGAAGGTATAGTATAACATGTAAAAAGATATAAGGTGCCTACTTTCATACCTTTTTCTACTAGAAGGGAACTTTTTCAAACCTTCCAACTTTTATCATTAAAAGCAACTAGACAACCCTCATCACTGAGTTTCCTTACTAAAATTAAATTCTTACTTAGCCTTAGAACATGTCTTACCTCATGTAGTAGTCAATGATTCTCATTCTACAACTTAATCTTAAATTTTTCCTTTCCAACAATCTGACAGGGTTCATTATCCCATAAATAAACAAACCCAAAATCCCCTTGGACATAATAAATGAAATAATTTTTAGAAATATAGATGGAGTAACTAAGAGGGGGGGTGAATCAGTTACCACAAAAGCAAATCCATAGATCTCTTAGATGTCTGATAAAAGTAGTTACTACTATCACTCGGTAAACATACAGAAAAATTTTATAACTCGATAGATGCAACATATGTTAATTTTGACAGATCTTAAACATTCACAGTGATTAACATGCATGCATAAAAGAAATAACATGAACACATGAGACACCAGATTTAATGTGGAAACCCAATATGGAAAAAACCACCAAGTAACTAGCTATTGATTTTCACTCTTCTGAAGTGAGCTTTGTTAGGAGCCAACCTAGTTAAAGGTTACAAAACACACTGTTAGGAGTGGCCTTGTTAGAGGATTTAATCACCCTGTTAGGAATGGCCCTGCAAAAGGTATTTAGAAAAATTTAATAGAACTATCACCTTGTTAGAGGATTTACAAATGGCTGTTAAACCAACTCTATTAAGAGATTTAGGAATCATTGCTACAATTGTGAGAAAGTAATAGTGAAATGACCTGAATGAGATGCAACTGAATTACTGATTACAAATCTCTACTCTGCTTCACTAGATCCTTCTTGATCAAATAAAAATTTTCTGCTCCTCAAGGATATCTAACCATCCTTCAAAGTTTGCTCACACTTTCCTCTCCAAACAATTAATACACTTGCATGCTTGCTCATTATACTTTAGAATTCTCAACTTGACCTTTCATATATACCTTACAAATTGTCAAGTCGACTCATTTACAACTTACAATTACCAATAATCATTACCTCAGTCGGCTAGAATCATTACATCAAATAATTAAACTTTTATTCCTCAAATTAACAAAATCCTTCTTTAGCCGACCCTGCTCATTAAACACTGTTCCAAAAATAATTTCCAGTGTTAATCAATAGAAGCTTGGTTAACACTGTGAATCCTGCAAAATCCTTTGGAGACCGAGTGAACTTGGTAAACACTAACTTTCCTTTGTTAACCATGTGAGCTCGGTTAACACTACTTTCTACCACATTTTCCTTCAACGCTCGAGTGAGCTCGGTAGACACTATTTTCACAAAGTAATTTTTAAGAATGCTTGGTAGACTTTGAAATTTTCTTTGTTGACCAATTGAGCTCAATAGATATTGATAGATAAATGATATGACATTTGTGTAACATCAAAGACAACACACAATTAGACAGTTGTATCCAACAATCTCCCTCTTTGGCATTGATGGCAACACAACATGTCATAGCACAATGAAATTTGAAAACAAGACTTTCTCTGATAGAAAATTTTCTCCCACTTAGATTTTATGCCACAAACTTCTCTAATTTAGTAATCTCCTTCTGTGAAGGAATTACATAGCTTCTTCTCCAAATAGAAAACTCTCCCTCAAATTTAAATTTCAAAAAGATATGATAGTAAACTCTCCCTCTTTGACAACACATGCCAAAGACAACACATACCAAATGAGTATCAATGTACCTTGAGTACTAATTGATATGCAATATTCTCTTGACTATGCTACATCAACTGATAGATCTTCAACTTGATTCTTGTTGATGCATCACTAAAACTTTATTTTAGTGAGCTTTAGATAGGGGAATGACCCCTAATTTACCTCTTAAATACAAGAATGCATCCTTAGGTAATGCCTTGATGAATATATCTACAATCTATTCTTTTGTATGGACATATTCCAATCTAATCTCTTTATCCTACACCAATTCTCTAACAAAGTGATATTTTATTGCAATATGCTTGGTTTTGGAATGCATCACTAGATTTTTTGATATGTTAATTGCACTTGTATTATCACAAAACATAATAACTAGTTCTTTGATCTCAAATTTCATGCCTTCCAACAACTGTTTAAACTAAATAATATTAGAACAGTTCACTACTGCTGCAACATACTCTACTTTTGTTGTAAATTGGGATGTGCAATTTTGTTTTCTACTTGTCCAAGATACCAACCTTTTGCCAAGAAAGAATGCTCCACCACTTGTACTCTTTATATCATCAATGTTTCCTGCCTAATTAGCATCAGTAAACACTTTTAGGTCTATATTATCTCCAAGTTTATACCACAATCCATAATCTTTAGTTCCTTTCAAGTATCTGAAAATCCTTTTGATTGTCATCATGTGATTTTCTCTAGGTTTTGCTAAAAATCTTGCCACTATACCAACTACAAGAGCAATATCAGGCCTTATATGAACTACATACTACAATTTTTCAATCATTGATCTATATAAGGTCTGATCTACAACTTTTGAATTATCATCCTTGGTAAGCTTTAGTCCAGTACACATGGGAGTTCCAACTAGTTTTGAATCTTCCATTCCAAACTTCTTGAGTATCTCCTTGATATACTTGGACAATATAGGTTCCTTGCCTCTTGAATGAATTGCATTGTCATCTTCTTGCACTTCAACTTCAGGTTCAATGAAAACAAATCTCTTGTAATCTTCTGGTTACTTTTTTCTTTCTTCTTTGGTCTTTTCTACAAACTCATCAACTTTCACATGTGCACTTTCTATAATTTTTTGAGTAGACAAATTCAAACATCTATATGCCTTACTCTTGCAAGAATATCCCAAAAATATACCTTCATCACCCTTCACATCAAATTTTTCTTTTTTAGATTCTTTCAAGATATAACATTTACTTCCAAATACTTTTAGGTAACTTACATTGGGTTTATAGCCATACCACAACTCATAGGGGGTTTTGAATGAGTCCTTCTTCAATTGTACTCGATTCAAAGTATGAATTATAGTACTGATAGCTTCCTTCCAGTATTTGATAGCAATTTTCTTTTCAATCATTAGATTCCTTACACAATCCATGATAGATCTATTCCTCCTTTTAGCTATTCCATTCTGCTTAGGAGTTCTAGGGGCTGATACATGTCTTTTAATTCCTCTTTCAATGCAAAATTTATTGAATTCATGGGAGATGAATTCACCACCTCTGTCTGATATTAAAAAATTTGGTCTTTTCCCTGTTTCCTTCTCTACTCTGGCCAAATACTATTTGAGCTTCTCAAATGCTTCTAACTTCTCTCTTAGATACATAATAGTCATCATTCTAGAGTAGTCATCAACAAAAAGAATGAAGAACTTTTCTCCAGTATAGCTCTCAATTCCAATAGGTACACACAAATCAGTATGCACAATTTTCAAAATATCTTCAGACTAATAGTTTTTACTTTTAAAGCTAGTCTTTCCCATCTTACCAATCTGACAATTCTTGCATAGACCAACATCAGGTTTCTTTATACTAGTAATGCCTCTTACTTTGTTGAATTTTCTTATCTTTATCATGTTATCAAAATTCACATGACATAACCTTCTGTGCCATAACCAACTTTCTTTAACTCGAGCAAAAAACATGAGCACTCAACTAGATCAAGATAAAACAAGTTAACTTTTGTTTATTTACCTAATCCAATCAGCTTTCATTTGTCATCTAGTAGTCTTGTCTTTCCATGCATTAATTCTACCTTGAATCCAATATTGATTAGTTGTGTCACACTCAATAGATTATTTTTTAGTCCTTCAACCCAATGGGAATTATCACATACAAGTTCTTTGGTTAATGAGATTCGTCCTCTTCCTTTGATGTGACAAGGTTCATTATTTCCAAAACATACACTACCACCATCATAGTCTTCAAAATGTTCAAACTTAGTTTTGTCACTAGTCATATGATGAGAACAACCATTGTCTATGATCCATGTGTCATTTTTGCTCACATGAGAGATAAGTGCCATCTTATCTTCTTTATCATTATTAGATTCATCTTTCACAGCAATGTAAACAATTTCATCTCCACTATTATTAGAATCCTTAGAGTCCTTAGCCATAAAACATGTTTTCTTACCTTTTTCCTTGAATGACTTGAAATATTTCTTGCCATTACACTTATGACCTTTCTTCTCACCCTTGTTTTGCTTGTTTGGGCACCTAGCTACAATATGACTAATTTCCTCACATGAAAAATAGATTAGGGGAACCTTACCTTTGTATTTTCCTTTGCCTCTAGAATATTTCTTTGCTAGTAGAGCCTCAACAACTTCAAGATCATTGTCAAAACTTTCTTTTGATTCTTCTTCACTTTCTAACTGAGAGTCTTTTATCTTCTTGCTTTTTTCTTTGAGTAAAATTTTGGCTTCAAATGTTGATTCAATGTTCTTGGAAGCTAGAACATAATTTTCATAGTTATCTAGCTCAAATGCAGTCAATCTTCCTACTATGGCATCCAAATTTATCTTATGATTTGCCTCACATCTTCTTTCTTGAATTGCAGATACTCTAATTGCATAAATGGGAAGCAATGTTCTAAGAACCTTACTTACAACTGTTTCTTCCTTGATATCTCCTCTAGAAGCTTTGATTGCACTGACACTTGCTTTGACCCTTTCAACATATTTGAAAATTTTTTCATCCTCTCTCATCCTCATCTGATCAAATTGTCATCTTAGAATTTCTTCTTTGGCTCTCCTCACATTGTCATCACCTCCATAGATATCCTTTAGTTTGTTCCACATTTCAAAGGTAGTATTTCAATCCTTGTTATCATCAAATTCTTCATAGCTTAGGGCAGATGCAATGTCTATCATCATGGTGTTATGAGTCTTTTTCTTAGCAATGTCATTAACAAATAATGTACCAAAAGGATTTGTGTATTCTTCATCAAGGTATTTCAATCATGTATCTCCAATGGAAGCTAGATGGAGTTACATGAGACCTTGCCATGCTAAAAATTTATCCCTGTTAAGCTTTGGAATTTTCCTCTTGTAAGACATCCTGATCTTTTTCTTAGATCCTTGAAATATTTCTTGCAAGAACCAAAAGATCTGATACCAATTATTGGAAATATAGATGGAGTAACTGAGAGGGGGGGTGAATCAGTTACCACAAAGACAAATCCACAGATCCCTTAGATGTTTGATAAAACTAGTTACTGTTGTCACTCGGTAAACATACAAAAAAATGTTGTAACTTGGTAGATGCACTGTATATTAATTTTAAAAAATCTTAAACATTCACAATGATTAACATGTATGCATAAAAGAAATAACATGAACACATGAGACACTAGATTTAACGTGAAAACCCAATATGGGAAAAACCACCAAGTAACTAGCTATCGATTTTCACTCTTCTAAAGTGAGCTCTATTAGGAGCCAACCTGGTTAAAGGTTACAAAACACACTGTTAGGTGTGACCATGTTAGAGGATTTAATCACCTTGTTAGGAGTGGCATTGCAAAAGATCTTAAGAAGAATTCAATAGAACTGTCACCTTGTTAGAGGATTTACAAATGGTTGTTAAACCAACTCTGTTAAGAGATTTAGGAATCACTGCTACAATGGTGAGAAAGTAACAATGAAATGACCAGAATGAGATACAACTAAATTGCTAATTACAGATCTCTATTCTACTTCACTAGATCCTTCCTGATCAAATAAAACTTTGTTGCTCCTCAAGGATATCTGACCATCCTTCAAAGTTTTCTCACACTTTCCTCTTCAAACAATCAATACACTTGCATGCTCACTCATTACATGTTAGAATTCTCAACTTGACCTTTCATATATACCTTACAAATTGTCAAGTTGGCTCATTTACAACTTACAATTACCAATAATCATTACCTCAGTCAGCTAGAATCATTACATCAAATAATTAAACTTGTATTCCTCAAATCAACAAAATCCTTCTTTAGCTAACCTTTCTCATTAAACACTATTCCAAAAATGATTTCTAGTGTTAACCAATAGAAGCTTGGTTAACACTATGAATCTTGCAAAATTCTTTGGGGACCGAGTGAACTCGATAAACACTAACTTTCCTTCATTAACACTATGAGCTCGGTTAACACTACTTTCTGCCACATTTTTGTTTGAAGCCTGACTGAGCTCAGTAGACACTGTTTCTATAGAGTAATTTTTAGGAATGCTTGGTAGACTCTAAAATTTTCTTTGTTGACCAACTAAGCTCGGTAGATACTAATAGATAATTGATATGACATTTGTGTAACATCAAAGACAACACACAATTAGACAATTGTATTTAACAATAATTTCTATGAGGTGTAGCATAAAATGAAGCACTAGAATCTAAAACCCATGAATCATCAACAATTTCTAAAGGCAGAAGAAAAACATCCTCTTCAAAACCACATTTGCCTCCTTGTTCCTTTCTAGTTTATCTCCTTTATTGTTCTTTTGAGTCTAACAATATTTCTTCTTATGCCCTAGTTTCCCATAGTACCAGTAATCTCTTGGTCCTCTGGATTGAGACCTCTTCCCCTTTGACTTTCCTCTTGATTTCCCATGATTTCTAGAATTATTTCCTCTCTCAGTCATTCTACCTCTGTTTTATGCGTTCAAAGCACTTCTTGATGTAGATTCACTTAAGGTTTTCCTAAAAAAATTCTCACTCAAAATAACACTGGTCACATCATCATATTTTAGGGAATTATATCTAGAAAGGGAATTATTCATAGTCATTACCAAGTCATTCGAACTTTTAGAAAAAGAACACAAAATCAAGAGAGCCCTAATTTCTTCATCAAAATTAATACCCATAGAAGATAACTAACTAGTAATAATATTAAACTCATTTAAATGATCCACAATAGATCCACCTTTTGCCATCTTCATATTAAATAAATGCTTCATGAGAAATACCTTATTTGAAGTGGAGGGCTTTTCATACAATTTTGCTAGGGTTTCCATCAATTCTTCTATCTTCTTTGTTTTTATAATTTTAAATGTCATTGATGGTGCTAGACATAATTAAATACTTTCAAGTGCATTTCTGTCTAAAATATCCCAGTCTTCATTTGTCATAGTTCCCTAATTCTTGGTTTTTCCTTCCAATGGCTCCCATAAATCCTTCTAATAAAGATAGTCCTCCATTTGCATTTTCTATAATTGAATTTTATACCCATTAAACTTTTCAACCTTTAGCTTATGATCATCTACCATCACTCCCACTTAACTATGAGACTCCACTCAACCATGAGATTTTCTTGCGAAGAATAACTGAAAAATAACCTCGCTCTGATATTGTAAGGATTAACCTCAGATAGAAATAACAATTACATGCAAATATAACCAATATTAGAAAATAATAAATCACACAGAAGAGAACACAAGACACCAAGATTTAATGTGTTTCACCCAAAACCTAGGCTATGTCAACTAAACAACAAGTCCAATATTATTACGATCTAGTGATTACAACTTGATTACAATTTGTAATCCCTTACAAATAATATTGTCACAAGAAGAAATTTTTGCATCACACTTTATAAAAGATACCTAACCCTAAGCCCTTTTATATAAGTATTTATGTCACTTTAAGGTTACAACATGTCGTTCATATGTTGACCATATGTTGTCCATATGTTGGCTACTACCCAAAAATCTTTGAAGTATCTAGAGTACTTCCCTGATTAGTCACCACAAACTAACAAAAAAATCAGAAAAATGTTTCAAATGAACAAATCTAAGAAACCAGCATTTAAGATATTAGAATATGTTGGTTTAAGGAAATATGTAGATGTTATTTCCAAGGTGATCATGATAGAACAAGAAATAATGTAATTCTTGTTATAGTTTGGTTAAACAAAGATGAATTTTTGACACAATAATGACACATGTTTAACATCATTCAATCACACATGGATAAACCAATAGATGGATAAGTTGAAGGAAAATAGAATTCATTGAAATATGAACTAATAAGGAATCATGTGAACAACTCCTTGAATGTTCAAGAAAACAAGAAGGCCAAAACAAGAAGAAGAATGGAGGGAGTGACAAGTAGTTAGAAACAAGAGGAATGAAGAGGAAGGGGATAAAGGACAAGGGGAATAGGTGTTTGATTCTTGATACCTTTTAACTTCACATTGTGTTGTAACTCTAGCATAGGTGTTTGATTCTCAATAGCTTTCATTTCAACATTCAAGTTTTCAAGATTGGTCAACACCCTCACTTGTAGACCTCTCATGTCAAGAACTTTTTATATTATTTCAACACCATGTTCTTTCTTTTGAGGTAACAGTTCTTCAGGTGTATTTTCTTGTACAACATTAATTTTGTAAAACTTTCTATACTATTTCAACACCAAATGTTTCTTTCAAAATCATTGTGCAGATATAAATATTAAGTACAACATGTCCAATATTTTTGTAGATATACACATTAATTACACCAAATGTTTCTTTCAAAACCATATGTGCAAATATAAACATTAAGTACAACATGTCCAATATTTTTTTAGATATACACATTAATTACACCAAATGTTTATTTTAAAACCATATATGCATATATAAACATGAAGTACAACATGTCCAATATTTTTGCAGATATACTCATTAATTACACTAAATTTTTCTTTCAAAACCATATGTGCAAATATAAGCATTAAGTAGAACAGGTCCAATATTTTTGCAGATATACACATTAATTACACTAAATGTTTGTTTCAAAGCCATATGTGTAGATATAAAAATTAAGTACAGCATATCCAATATTTTTGTAGATATACACCTTAATTACACCAAAAATTTCTTTCACAAACCATATGTATAGATATAAGCATTAACTACAACCAATTCAATAAGGGTACATGAATAAGTTATTCTTGTGAAGAAGGATTATGTCAAATAATACAAGGGAGTTTGATCAAAATAGGGAGACAATCACTAGATTGTTGTCTAACTTTCAAAGACCAGGCGATGATAAATGTTATTATCCTTTTAAGAATTCTAATGGCTAAAGACAAGAAGAGTCAAAATCAAACTAGCTAAGAGACATTGTTGGGAGAATGGTTACACTAAAGGGGTTTTTGATTATCATCAATTGGTAATTTGTTTGTTATATTTTTCACAATTAACATACTTATGAACCATAGAACAAGGGTTTGATTATCATCATTTTTATCTAGGTCGATATCCCTAGGGTAGTACATGATATGGACCAACACATCTTAGAGGAACATGGAGGTGTGAATATGGAGGAACATGGAGGTGTGAGTATTGAAGGAGAAGATCATGATTCCATGGAAGATGATAATCATGTGCCTAAAAACACATTTGAAGATGATGGTACAAATGCATTGATCCATGACACATTTGGTACTAGTGTTGTTTTTGTTGTTGTTGTTGTTGCTAATGATGATGAGGATGAGGATGACATTGAGGTTGTCCATGATATACCTCTACTTGAGAAGGAAAACATGACCCTTTTCAAAGGATCCTAATCAACTCTTCTCTCCGTTGTATTTTTGTTGGTGAATTTGAAGGTTATGAATGGTTTATGCAACATAAAAATGTCACATATGCTAAGGTTTATGATATACATCATGATAGTCTATAAAAGGTGAAATATGTACCATTGAGATTGTTTATACTAATGACTAATTTTTTTTTTTGTAGGTTGATAGGTGACTATTTGTTACCACCATCAAATGTTCTCCCTCGCTTATACTGAGAATTATGTGCCATTATTAAACATATCGGTATGGAGTATCAATTGATAGATGCTTGTCCTGAAGATCATGTAATTTACCATAAAGAACACAAAAATGCAATAAAATGCTCTAACTGTCATATGAGAAGATATCAAGATGATCAAGTGACAAAAAAAGTAAATCGCAAGGTTCTTTATTACATGCCCATTATTCCACATCTTAAACGGTTATTTAGGTGCAATAGCTTGGTACAATTTATGGATTACCATGAACGTAATAGAAGTCGAGATGACATTATTTGAATGCCTACATATGGTTTAGAATTTAAGGACATAGAGGAAAAGTGCCCACACTTTAAAGGAGAACCTCAAAATCTCAGGTTTTCTCTATCAACTGATGGTGTCAATCCATATGGAGAGATGAGATCCATTTACTCGATCTGGCCTATTTTTGGTATCAACAATAACCTTCCTTCATGGATGTCAATAAAGAGGCAGCACATTATGTTGGAAATAATTATTCCAGGTATTTAATTATTTTATTGTTACACACATGTAATTATAATTCTTGGAGTGAAATTACCACAATAATTATTTGATGTTGTTCATTCAACTAGGTAAGTACCAAGTGAAAGATATGAATGTATATATTGCACCTATTATTAATGAGTTGGTGGTGTTATGGAATGGTTTAACTATGTATGATATCTCTAGACCAATTGGACAAAAAAAAATCAATTCCATGCAATGCTTGTGTGGATAATTTGTGATGCCCCTGGGTTGATACATTTCTATGGTATGTTATGCTGAAATCTAGTTACGCAATAATACTAATTCCAAAAATGAACATATTTAATCCAATTGTATCATTATCTTATAGGTCTTCAAACAAAGGGAAAATTTTTGTGTCCAATGTGTGGTCCAAAGATGAAATCTCATCATACCAAAAGTTTAAGAAAGTAGGTGTTTGATGAGAATAGGCACTTCCTCCACAAAAATTGTAAGTTTCAAAGTGTCAAAAAAACATATTTTCAATGGGAAATAAGAGATTACATCAAAGCCACAAAGAATGACACCTCACCTATGGTAGTTGGAATATAATAGAATTTGAGGTCGTCAAGGCATCAGTATTGGCCACCTTCCAAAGGGACTCAAATGTTATCCCAGAGAATTTAGTAGGTTGCCCTACTACAGGCAGCTACAAATTGTACATTTGTTTTATACCATGTATTTTGGAAAGAATGTAACAAAGACACTATGGAAAATATTGGATGGAAGGCATGAAAACGAAAAACTTGCCAAAATTTGTAGTGGCATTCATGATTCCAATCATGCAATGAAAAATATCATTGATCAAATAGCAATGGAGACAAGATTAATGCAAGTGTCCTTCCTTGGTTATTAACGAAGAAACAAAGTAATTCCATAAAAGAAGTCATATGAAAAATGAGATTTTCTAAAGGATTTTCTATGAATATAAGAAAACTCATATCAAAGAAAAGTGAATTTGGCCTAGGGCTAAAAATTCATGATTGACATACCTTCATAAAGGCAAGTCACAGTCTTTTGTATTTACAGTATATTTGTGAAATTGCATTCAATTTTTATTTTATTACGTTAGAAAAGAATGAAATGATCACTTTTGAAAATTGTTGCAATATGTGCTACCCCTATCACTCTCAAACAAATTCGACAATAATATCAAACAAGTAATATATGATCTTGGAAAATACATGAGGTAAGCAGTGATATTTGTTCAATATATCAAACAAATAATATATTGTAAAGTCTCATATTTATATGTTTTTGTGTCTTGAATCCCTTGTAGGTAGTTGTCATTTAAGGAAATCCATAAAGAAGATATAAAATATTGGAAGAAAAGAATTCCTCTACTAATGTGTGAAATGAAAAAATGTTACCTTCAACTTTTTTTAATGCACAAGAACATTACCCAACCTCATACACGAAGTTGAAGAGATTGAATTGTGCGGACCTATACAACCTAGGGTCAATGTGGATGGTTGAGAGACATTTGAGTTTTTTGAAGGGTTTGGTTCGATAAAGAGCATGTCCTAAGGGTTCTATAATTAAGGGATATATGGCATACCAGATGATGGTGTATGTTACTCAATATTTTCCAAATCTTGAACCAAAGACCTATATAGATTGCATCTAGGATCTCAACTCCATTAAAAAATTCAAAGGGGAGTACGTGGTGGGAGAGGTAAATTTAGGAAAGTGAAAGTTAATAAATTATGAGATTCTATTTTAGTTAATTAATTCTTAATCTTCAACATAAATTTGTTCTAGTCATCTATTTACTTTTGTGCAGTTGCTAAAGAGTGGGATGCAATACATTTTTTATTGCAAACAATCAAACATTGGATGATGGTATAAATTGAACAATGTCAACATTTTGGTCATGGATTAAAATGGGAATTTGTGTCTTCATTTGTTAAAAAAGCTCATTTTAATGAAGATCCCAATGTTAAACAAAATGAAATGGATTTGGCATATGATTTAAGAGATCTCCGGGTACTTATAAGTTTGTTAATCAACCGTATGTTTTTGAATTCGTGATGTAATAATCTATACATGTTTGACATTATTGTAGGTGAACCACCACAAGACTATGTTTTATAGTGGTTATAAATTTTGCATCAAAGATTTAGATGACACGAAGAGAACTTGTGATTCTAGGATAAGTACAGTCTTCCAGGTGACCAATTTTTCATCTAGAAATGACTTACATCCTCGACAATCTCAAAATTGATACTATGGCATTTTGGTTGATATACTTGATTGTGACTTGAATTCCTTCAAATTAGTTCTCTTTGTCATCAAATGGTACAAACTATGACTCAATAAAAATGAGCTTAATAGAACTGTTATTAAGCATGAGAATGGATTTCCAATTATTAATACAAGATTATTTGAGCTAGTTTAGGACGATCCCTATGTTCTTCCAAGCCAATGTGAGAAGGCATTTTACTCAGAGATTCCACATAAACTAAGTTGGTTGTTTATTGTTAGACATGAACCAATGGGAAGGCCAATAAAATATAATTTGATGGAAGAAGAAGATACCGAGGAAAATGAAGAAGTGGATCATGATCAAGAGTTAGTCAATGATGCTCCTAAAGTAAATGGTGTTGCTACTGATTGTGATGATGATGCTTCTACTGATGATGATGATGATGACAATGATGACGACTAGGATAGTTGTGGTGACAATGTCGATGATGAAGATGATCCTAATGATGAGATGGATGAAGAATAATATCAATGTATATACAAGTAAAAAAATTCTATTCTATTTTTTATTCTAAATTATTAATACAAGTAAACATTTTAAATCAAATTTGGTGTAGTAATACAAATTTAACTATAGTATGTGCTAGGATTAAGAAAACATCTTGTATTGCAGTTGCAAGGGATGCAGATGATGAGCGTGTTGAGGTCTAAGCCAGTGGGAAATATGATGTGGTTGGACAAGGTAAAAGGTGCTCCAATGTTCTTTAAAATCTTTAAAGTCTCAATATTTTTTAAATTTAACCCTTTTATTTATTATTGTAGAGGACCAACCTTTTG
Organism: Cupressus sempervirens; assembly: GCA_028749045.1. Taxonomy (NCBI): domain Eukaryota; kingdom Viridiplantae; phylum Streptophyta; class Pinopsida; order Cupressales; family Cupressaceae; genus Cupressus; species Cupressus sempervirens. Next base: position 520,841,116 of record CM053790.1, read on the forward strand.
AAAAGGACAATGAGTGCATATCCACGGGTGAGAAGAAATATTGATGACGGCATGGATATTCCTCTGCAACAATTAAGGAAAGGACAAAAAAGAAAAGAAAAAATGAAATGATTCATGTGAACTTATGTAACTTATTTGATAATAACTAATGTTTATATTTTATTTATGTTTTATTGAATTTTCATCTGAATGTTCTAATGAATCTTATGTTTCTATGTTAATGTGAATGTTCTAATGAAATAATGTGTTAATGAATGTTATCATGTGATAATTCATGAATGTAACATTTTATTAATAAAATGAATGAATTTTAGATGTTAACAAGGAATGCAAATGTTGGGGGTGGGGGGGAGGGGGGAGGAGGGTAAATGAGCTTCCACCTTCACATGGTTGGCCCTAATTAGTAGAGAATATTAAATTATTCTCAAAACCAAGTGAAGCTCAACATTAATCTATGATTACATGACAACTAATTATGTGAATCTTTTAGTTTTAGGCAATGCAGAAGGATGCCATAGTCAAACTCATTTTTTTATGAAATTTAGTTGTAGTGTATTAAGTATTTGAAAGAATGGATTTCTATGGGATTGCCTCAAATTATTCCTCTCTAAGGTATTCTATTGTTTCTATTTATTTGCAATCATGTTTGATTGCATTTGATAACTTTTGTTGTAAATTGGGAGACATGAAGAAGAATTTGAGTAGTGGAAACAAATGATATTAGATCATTATAAAGTATACACTGATTCATGAACTATTCTCATTATTTATTTTGAGTGTGGTGATATGTTGAATAATATTACAGGGAGGACTTAGAGGATTGTAAAATCTATATAACATGCAACGCTTGATGGACAAAGCAGGTAACATTTATAATTTCACAATTTATAATCCTTGTTGCAAATTATAATGTGCAAAAGTCAAACTTCATTGGCTACATCTCTCGCTAGGTTTATATATGATATCTACTGATTTGAATTTTGAATTTTACTTTCAAAATAATTTGGTTAAATTATAATTTATATGTGAATATTTCAATTATTGTTTCCAAATGCCAAGTTCACCTTTTCATTTTAATATTTTATGATATTTCATACTTTTCTACTTGTCAATTTATAAGTCATTCTAAATAGCATATTAATATCATTGAAATTTATCCTATCCTTGCACAATAGTCAAAATCACAATCTTCTGTAGCAATGGTTGGTGTCATGTTTGATGTGGCAAGGCATTTGTACAAGAGCATGCATTCTACTTTTGAGGCTTCCAATCTTAGTGATGATATAAACAACTAGAACAAGTCCTTCTGGGCTACAATTGCAAAGTGTCTAGTGTAATTTGCAAAAAAGGTGATTAATCTAATAGTTTTTTTCCTTTCTTGAATGCACGTGTTGTTAGATGACATGTTATTAAATTAGTATTAAATATCCACTAATATGTAGAGTTGGTCAATATAATGCAATGTTTGACTTGCTTAGATACAATCCTAAAGAGGTGCTAAGAAATTGTCTAAAATGTTGCTTCTCCTATAGATGATGGATAATCTATTTTCCACAATCCCACTTCCTCAAATTCCTATTATGATGACAACAAATTTTTTGCCAAACTTATTTCAAGTCTCATAAAACTTCCATAGAAACTTCTCACAATACTCTCTTCAAAATTCTTTGTCAATTTGCATAGTCCTCTATATACTCATAAATTTGTCCATAAAAGCCTTCATAAATCTGCACTTTATTTTTTCTAATAGATCCGCATTAATCTTGTGTTTCTTCCTTATTCACAAAACAAGCTCTTACCAAGATCACAATCTCTTTTATATCTTGACACCTTCGTGAAAGAATGCAGATTTTTGAAATACAAGGATGAAATACAGTCTATATGAATAGAACATAATTTTAAGCATTTCTAGAGAATACTTATCTAGCCTTATCTAGAAAAATTGTCCACAAACTCAATAAGTGGTTATCCTTCAAAAAATAAGAGAAGGAAGAAAGAATTCAAACAAAGGATTATCATTACCTATATTCAATAGAGTAGCAGTATTTTGTACTTCAAAAATATAAAATTAAATAATATTCAATATTATTAATAGGTTTTCCCTACTACAAATTGTGCAACAATATTATTATCATGTAGTGGCAAAAAAAATGAAGAGAATTTGAAACAAAAGAGTTTTAAAGACATACTTTCCTAAAAATGTACACTAGACATAGATCAATAAAATTTGTAAGAGGCATGATCACTAATTGTGCTAAAACTATGATGACCATATAGCCTTGAATGAGGACACTCTATTTGTGGAATTCACATTTTGCCAGCTGCATATAGAAATTGGAGAAAGTTGCCCATTAACTCACCATAACCAAAATGCATGTAGATTGATCACAATGTATAAAAAAAGAAATGTGTATAAAAAAGATAATATATGACCCAAACAAAGGACAAAACTAACATGAACGAAAAAATCAGAGTAGTATCTACACCTGCCAAAATTGAGCATACCACTAAACCTTCAAAATTGCAAATGCCTCATGGGACCTAGAGTTTTCTTCTTGGTTGTTGAATCTTAAAACTGTCTTAATGGAATTGAACTTCTTATTTTCATAGCATATTTTGGTGTACTTATATATTTAGAATAATCATTCTATTATATATCAAACTTCAATAATAGAGTTGAATACACACTAAAGACTATTGATCACTAAAACATGAGTATTCAACATAAAGATATAGCAAACTTGCCCAAACATGAAAAATGGAAAGAAATGTCAATCATAATAGAAATGCACATACACTAGTGATAGTTGATCATTTATCCTTGAACATATAATTACAAATAAAGGATAGCTATCAATAATATTTTGATCCCCACCCAAACTAGGTTTATGCAAAAATAAAGGCAAAGTCAAGAAAACCCAACAACTTTTTTGGCAAACACTTATCTTGGCCAAGTCCCTATCACAGCATTGTCTAGCCACCTTCCACAAAACTTATAGTCCCCTTTGAATTTAGTGGCAGAGAATGTTACCGCAATTTTGTATATTTGTTATTTACAATGTCACTAGAGATTATAAAGTGTGCAGACCTATATTTGTAATTATTAACAATGTCTAAAATTTGAATCATGAATTTAAAGTGGAGAAAGCATGAATGGATGGCATAGGTGTTGTGGTGTTTGATAGATGGTTGTTTGGGAGGTGCCTGAAATGTATTATGTCTTTGTTTTCTTTGAAATTTTGAATGCATGCACTAGGTGTTGGGAATATTACACCATTCTTGTAGTTGTTTTAAGGTTACATGGGATTTTTTTTTGAGTTCTTGAAACAATTCATATATTAGAGAGTCCTTTTAGGGTGGTTCCTATAATATAGGATATAAAAAAGAAAAGCATTATGTTTATTCTTATTAAACAGAGACAAAGAATCGAAGCATAGTATTATTTGTGTAAAATCTTTGCATGCTATCATAATTTTGCCTAAAGTCTCACATGGTATTAGCATGGAAAAATTATTCCAAGAGAAAAATGCAATTGGATAATTTTGAGGGATCTAAACTGAAGAATATTTAGACTACTATGGAGAGGCTTCTAATCTAGATAGTTATGGAGTACATGGTTGTTCACTCTATCTCATGTTCACATGAAAGAGGTCCCTTTTTCTAGATGAAGAGTTTATTGCACAGATCTTATGAGACATGCTACATGCAATTTGTATCTACCACTAAAGTAAGAACCTATTCATACCCTATTGTATATGTCTTTGCATTATCCTCATTTTTTTTTTATTGTAGAGGAGGTTAACATAAAGGTATTTTCCATGTAACCAATTTCGCATAAGTGCACAATAATTTTACCACTTCTAATCTCTGACCTTAGAGTGTGAGAATTCATCCAAGGAAGAAGTTCTTGATGTATTTGGAAACAAAAACTTATCAAAGCAACAACAATCATGATGAAAGATTGATGAATATTGGTGAAGAAGAACTAATAGCATTGAGACATATGGTAACCACAATTTATAGAGGGGAGTAAATATTCTATCAAGTTTGGCATGGGTGGGCTTCTCACATAATATATAGACAATAAAGAAAAGTAATCTGTAACATTTCAAATTAGTCTTCCACCCCATATAAAAAGATTATAGATTTTTAGAAGAGGGTTATTGAATTTCTCAATTTCCACTGATACACTTTTCAAAGGAAGGTGTTTTAACAATCATTTCTTTTCTAACATTTTTTTGTGGAATTCTAAGTGATCTTCTTAACCACATGCATGTCTATATTAGTTAGTTACAACTAAAAATAAACAAATCAACAATAAATATATCTAGAAAATATTTAACTTCAATATATCATATATGTATAAGCTTGAAGAAGAGATGCACAACATTATACTTGTGCCCTTTCCATATGATAATTTAGACATTTTTAGTCCTTGGGATACCACTTTCTCTATTGGCTAAGTATTGAAATAAGAGTATTGCATTATGATTTATTTTTGTGATCTTATTTCAATTAACCTTTCTTGAATATTAGTTTGATATGTGTTATGTTCAATGAACCTTGTCACAACATACTAATTTAGAGATGGAATATACATGCTTGCATAGTTCAAATCTTAGCAACCGCAAAGACAACCACACCAACAAAAGTTGTGACCAAAAACATATAAGAAAGAGGAACCTCCAAGCAAGATATGAGAAAGGAAGACACACATCCCCCATTGAAAAACCAATAGGTAGAGTGGATCAACAAAGGAAAAGGAGCTCTGGTAACACCATCAACAACAAGAGGAACTCAAACTAAAACAAAAGCAACTGGAGCCATCAAAATGGGTTCTTGAATCACATGATCTTATACATAATGTTATGAGTTATTAAGCATGATTTTAAGATCACACTCACAATATGTTAGTATACATTATTTAGAGGCAAGTGATTCTTGTCAAACACTCCACAAAATCACATTCATTGCTCATTGATTTTAGGGGATACTTATATAATGCTATGTATTAAATATTTTCTATTGAAATTAGTTATTATAAAAAGATAATAAAAGACAAATAGATTTAGAATAAAATAGTTAAAGTAGACCTTGTGCAATTGAGGATGTTTGCAATATTAGGTAGACTTATAGGAGAGCAAATGGAGTGTGCTTCAGAAGGACAAAATTTGTGCTATATGAATGAAGTTGCACCACATTGAAAGGATCTTATAAAAGAAATGTTAAGCAATAAAAAGATGTGGTAAATCCCTTGGGAGATGTGTAGATAAGTAAATATAATACAATATCTCATCATGTGTCAAGATATGAGATATAACAAACATTAAATGATACCACAACGAAAACATCTGAAGAACGTGTTAAAAAAATTGTTCTTCTTTGTTAGAAATACATTTTACTATGTTGATCACAAGCGTATGTTGTTTAGCATAGCTCATGCAGTTTCCTCTTTGGCCCCTCTCATTGAGATTGTGTTTTGCATTCTTCTTAGTTGTATGATTGATACTACTTTTGCATTTCACAAATAGTGTTGCATTTCCATTTCCTTTTTATATTACTGTAGATAAGAATCCATGGCTTCCTACATGGAGAAATAATCCTAACATTAGGCTTCTTATCTACAGAAATATAAAAAAGAAATGGAATGCAACACTATCTTTGAAATGCTTGAGCATAAGTAGTATCAATCAGACAACTTAGAAGAATGTCAAACACATTCTTTTTGAGAGGGGACAAAGATGAAACTGCATGACCTACGCTAAACAATGTACGCATGTGATCAACATAGTAAAATATATTTCTAAAAAATAAGAACAAATGATTTTTTTAATATATTAGCAGGCCGTCATAATTGTGACAACAAGATTCAATAGAACATCATTGGAACAAGAGCATTGTTGTTGCATATCTATCACACTTGCGATGGATAAACATGACACTATTATCACATATCATCATAGTTGTGATGGACATTTTGATGCTTGATTGTTGGCCATATAGTGCAAGCATTGCTATTCAAATGGAAAACTAAAATTTTTAGATGTCATAATTGCGACAGTGGCCTGTTACAATTATGACAATGTCACGATGACCTCTTGGCCTTGCCTTTTGCCAAATTGTGACATGTTTTGGTGTCATAATTGTGACAGATGAGGTTGTTGTCACAATTTTGTGATGCCAAAAGTCTGACACCTGTCCAACAGGAGCCAATTCTTGGTATTGTTACTTAGGCGATGGTAGGTCATCACAATTGCAATGTTTTGCTATCGCAATTGGGGTCCAAATGTAGTAGTGACATATGCACAAAAAAACTTTTATAGGGGCTCAATTTGACTCAAAATTTAGAATGGTACTCAAAATTAGGGCTTCTAAATTTTGAGTTGCAACAATGGATCTATCTAGAGATGTATGTCCCTTATGGGCATGGAAAGGATTCAGATATCTAGAAGAAGTAGGCCACTCAAAAACATTCTCCATAACAAATTTTTTTTGAAAGCAAGGAAAGTACTCTTAAATTTTACAAATGATGGCCTCGGGCCATCAAAATTCAACAAAACTTCTTACCTCTATCATAGACCTGATTTTCATTTCCATTTTCATGAGGTAAGATGAAAATATCACTTCCATCAGTTTCACCATTTAGATTAACATTCTCAATCAGCTCACTTGGTGAAACAAAATCTACATCTTTATGTTCATGTTCATAGTAGATATAAAAACTAGGAACCACTTCAAAAAAGTGCTCACTATTAACATACAAATTGGCATGCTCAAATATATCAAAATTGAATTGAAACTCCTCTTCAATACATGATTCATGCATGCTATCAACCTTGAATATGAAATTTTCAAATTCAACTTGGGGAAAAAGATCACACATACCTCAAATTTGTGTATCTTCATGTATAACCACTTGACACTCAAATGAGAAATCAGATTTATCCTCACAAATGTCACCCATGTCAATGTCTGAAACTAATCTGGGATTCTCTAATGATTTTTCACAATAAAAGAATGGATTAACAATCATATTAGAGCATTCACCATAAAACTCCTTGCAAGGTACAAGTTGATTTTCAACAATAATTTTATCTAAAACCTTGTTATCAACATCATAGGATGCAACATCACCATCATTGTCACTATCACACCTAGAAGAAAAATAATATGATCTCTTATAGAAACAAGATAGTATATCATCATCAAGATCAATATTAACCAAATCTAAAGATTCCATGTGCTCTTCAAAAATTGGGTTGATAATTCCATGCAAAGCTCCCTTATAAGAATTGTAACAAGTAGTGTGTTGATCAACATCAAACTCTTCATCATACAACAAACTAGTGAAAACTTTGAAACCATTTCCAACATCATTGTCATGAATACTTTTAGCATGTGAAGAAGAAATATCAGAATCATAATTACATGAAGACACACCATCCACTTCATCAATTAGGCATGTGGAACATAGATCACTGTTACTTGCATTGTCTTCTCTAAAATGATTCATATGGTTGGACCACCAATCGTCTCTTATCTTGTCAATAGGTGTTGATGCATTAACCTTATAATCACTTGCATAGTGATGATTATGATTACATGCAAGCTCATGATATTATTCTACACAACTAGGTAATTCATCCTTGTAAATTATCTCCTTATCCTCATATTTTGTAGATAACTCCTCTTGAACATTTTCAATATCATGTTGATTCAAATCATATAGAGATGAAATATTATTCTTAGATTTAGAAGAAAGAGCCATGCCTTTACTTGCATAAGAGTATTCATTTTCATTGTTTCTCTCTTCTTCCCAATTTGCATCAAACTCACATGAAGATGAGTATGCACTGTTATTGTGCTCACCTTGACTTGAGTAACCACTTTTATCATCTTCTTCACATGATGCTTCTTCATAACATATCAGATCAACAAACTTATTTCCATCACTCAATTTATAACTTTTAGCCTCTTCATCCTTATACTATGATACATGTCTTTAAACATTATAATTAGTAACATTCTCAACACAAGGAAAATCATTAATAGGAGAAGCAATGAATGAAATTTCTTCTTGCATATGTAACTTATCAAGTGAATCAACTTTATCATCTACTGTTGTAATACTTCAAACATATGCATTTTGTTCAGTAAGAATAGGATTAGCTCTTCTTTGCAACAAAAGAAATTCATCTTCACATATTTAAATCTAAATTCTCAACATGGTTAGTTATAATAGTAGGGATACCTACATGTTGATTTGAATTTGAACACTCAACATGACATTGGTTTCTCTTCTTGACTTCATCTTGCTAGAAAACATTTCTACATAAATGATCCTTGGTTAGTCCATACTTTATATTGTTTTCAATCTCTATTGCTATCATGAATGCCTCATGCAAAGTCTTGGGTTTTTTTTATCCCTCAATAGATAACTCATTTTTTTATCAAAAGCATCAAGATAAACTACTAAACACACTTTATCACCTGGTCTACAATTCGCAGGAATCCCATTCAAGGCTCTTGCAAATCTGATATTAAATTCAAGAATAAGTTCACCATTCCTAATTTGGATCTTCAAGAACTTCTCAAAAGAATCAGATATGCTTATTCTTTTCCCAAATTGCTCCATGAAGGTTGAATGCAATTTACTCCAAGATAAAATAGAACATGTTGGCAGAAAGAAAAACTAATATCTAGCATCACCTTCCAAGGTTTGAATAAACAACTTCATATGCACATCTTCATGAGAAATCTTAAAGTCGCACATCAAATCACTAAACATCCAAATATGATGATTGGCTGAATCCAAACGGCTCTCATTGAACTTAGGCAAATGCTTTCTAAGATCATATGTTATGGTATTTGGGAAACCATGAATTCCATAAAAGTGTAATGGCATGTATCTCTTGGTAGAAATAGCTCTACAATATTCATCAAAGGACTACATAAAAGGTGAAAAATAAATTTGACATTCTTTGCAAACTTACAACTCATTCACCTAGATAATTTTCAAAATTTGTAACTTGTAGTAGATCTGAAAACTCTTTCTACCAATTCAATCTCCAAACATACTCCAACATATAAACAGATTTGTTGAATCTATCTTTCACAAAGTATGCAGAGATGCATTAAACAACTCTCCTACTTAGTGCTAAAAACATCACTTGATGGAGAATTTTTTTATAACTTACTTTCGTGGAAAAGAAATCTCATGAAAGTGGAAAGTACCTTAATATGTGATGCTTACAAACCACTTCAATGCTACAAATAATAGAAAATTTGAATCTAATCCTGATTTAGTAACTCTTGCATAGCATCTCACATAATCTTTTCAATCATTGCCAAGAACTTTAGATCACTTCTTCAAATCTACCTTCCAATTGTTGTATCGTTCATAATACCTTCAACTTTAAAATGCACTAGTACAAAGATATAACTTCAAATTTTCTACTCACTTAGTGAGAAAAGATTTGCTCAACTTGCACAATATAACAAGCTGATCCAAAATTTATAGCAGTATTTGAGAAACTTTATACAACAACTTTAGAATTTTGTATTCTTGACAAAGTGAAAGAAACTTAATCCTTGACTCTTAAATATACAAAAGCACTTTGTGATTACTTGGATTAAAACATGAGAACTGGCAAGTGGTCTTGATAACATTATTTATCACCAATCTTCAAAGTTACTGCTATTAAGAATAAGGCATAACTGGGAGACAAGAATCTTCAACAAAGACATGGAAAACACCACACAACCTTGTTGCTACAAATTTTTAATTGTCGTATTGCATCCCTTCTTTAGATTCTCAAGGTTTTTCTATCATACATATTCAATATGTCCCCAGTAGAGTTGTCATTTTTTTGGCTCTTGAATTAACAACTTTTGAATAACCCAATAATTGGAACAAATAAATATAGGGGTAGTTAATTCCCATCTTCAACACACCCATTCAAACAAGGTGCCAACTATAAAACTATACTCCTTCTTCTTCAAGATCTGCAAGACCTAGGTAGGTGAACCTATAGATTTATTCATATGGTACCAATTTCAAAGCATACAATCTAAATCTATACAAGGAAGATAAAACCCTTATTTCTCCTATACTTATGCAATGACAAAGGCATGTAGTAGCAATTTACAAAAGCTATGAAATCCACATGTTGAGTAAGGGCATCCTTTCATCTCTTAACATAAAGGGAAAATCAAAATTGATTAAAGTTTGATATCAGCAAAACCCAAATATGCAATAGCAAGAAAATTTTGATCTTGTAGTTGATCAATGTCGTATCTATTAGGAAATTCCACAAATCAAAAACATACATCCATGGTATCAGTGACATATCCCATACATCAAGATATAAAATCTATCCTATCACTTTGTGAATCAGACAGCAGTGTTAATAAAAACCCTCATACTCATAAAATATCCTTCTATGAAATATGCAACCCTATCAAATACATCAAGCATTTACTTGGCTCTTTGTTCCAACAACAAAGTATATTGAGACATACAACTTTAAGGAGGTTTAAGCCCTTTGATCCTAAACAACAAAACATTGTAGACAACAAAGATAGGAGAGGATAATCAAAATGAAACTAAGAAGTTTGTTGTTCCTTTTATTCATTTATTTGAAATAATACATTCAAAATGCATGTAAATCATTCATAAAACAATTGAATATATCATAACTATACATAAAACTCCATTAGATGTTGTCCATACAAGATAAATTGACTAAGAATGGTGGAAACCCAACTAAGAACTTGCTTAGAAAACTTGGGAACCAACTTAGGTGGTACCACAATAATGGAAAACCTTCGAGTCCACTAGAACCAACCTACAATAAGAGAAAAAGAGAAAGATATAGAGAAGGAAGAAGAATATGGATCTGATTTGGAAGTGACACACGTCTACTTGAATCTCCATCCCCTAGTGTTACAAAGCCTCTCTCTTCTATCTACAATTGAAATTTGAATAGAATCTCATCATTGAGCTTCAACAAACTCAAAATATCTCCTCCAAGTGATGAGAAACACTTACTCTGATGAAAATATCAAAGATGCATCTAAAATATTGATAAATCCTTAACCAATTGGTTTGGAAGCAAAATATCACTACTACTAAGGTCCTCTACAAATCTTGTAGCTACCCATTTCATCATTTCATCAGAAAACAAGTCTAAATTGCTATACCAAAATGTACTTGAAAAACAAGCACCTTTGACAAAACCCATAATATCTCACACATATGGCTTCCTATGCAAAAATAAATGGCAAATCTAGAAATCTTGTTCTAAAACCTTTCCATTGGTATATGATAGTCATATGCTAGTATCAACATATGCCCAAGGTGATCAAAAAAAGTTTAGGTTCAAACATGCATGACAGGCCCATAAAATTTGCAAAAATTTGATTTAAGCTAAAGTCTAAACTTTAGGATATAAAAAAATCTAATTTAAAATTATATGCACATTCAAACCCTAAAAAAGAATTAAAAATAATTTTTTGAACATTTCAACTTTCCCTCCAATTTTGCATCTAAGTCAAACTTGAGTTGACCAAGCTTTGACATATGTCACCATGTTATTGGTCCATCCTTGTACAGTCATTGCCACCTAGGTAGCACTTGGCACCCTCTGAGTGGTCCACAAACTACCACTTATCATCTAACATATTGCCATGTGATGACCTCCCATTGGATCTCCCATGCACAGTTACCTTGCCATGTCATAATCTTATTATGTGCCTCACCACATCACTGTCATGTGGCCTCACCTAATTAGTCCACTAAATACTCATTAGCCTCTGACACAGTGTCATGTGTCACCATATGATTCATCATCACATTTTTGCATTCCTTAACAAGTGAGCAACTTTATTTTGTGGCAATGTGATGGTCGTTGATCTCACCACATGTCACAATTTAGTGTGTCACTCCTGCACGTCCCTACATTACCGCCCCTACCACATGTTAGTATGTCACATTTTCGCATTAGTTAACAATCAAGCATCTTTATTTCATGACAATGTGAGAACACTTGATCTCACCATGTGTCATAATCCTTTGCATCAGTCTTACATGTCACCACGCCATCTCCTCAAAATCCATGCCATGTGTCAATCACTTATTCATCCTCATGCTACCACTCATCATTTTTTGGTTAGTTGTTTGGTGGCATGCGATTTTTGGGTTTGTTCAAAATTTCATCCTTTTCCATTATATTGGCCTAATGAGCCCCACCGCACATTTGAAGTTGCTTGTAAAAAATCTTGTGGCTTTAACACATATCATGTTTGTGAAGGTGGGTATATAAACAATATAAAAACACTCCACATTCACCATGTAGAATTAAATTTTTATGCTTCACTTTGATGCAACTTTGTGATTTCAAACAATTAGGGCCTTCTCCTTTCAACAGGTCAATGACGGTGCCCCCACTAGTAGACTTCAGGCAATCCAAGGAAAATGGAAAATACCCTAACACCTTTCTCACAATCTTTTCATTCATGATGGTAACTTTCTATTGTCAAAATTTGCATAACCAGAATACATCCTTCCTCCTCTCTGTGGAAGATAAGCTTATAATCTTGGTGAAGCTTGTACTATGGTGTAGAGGTGTGCCTCAGCCTTCTTCCTCTATGACTTACCTCTTCATATGATATAAATGAGTAATTTACATCCAATGTAGGTCTGAAATGAAACTAGTTATATCATGTGCTTCATTGCCATCTCTTTAATAGGGCATCAAGTGGTTTCTACACCTCCATCTGTTACCTTCACTAGTGTTCAGAATGAGTGCCACAAAAAAGAAAGACTATCAAATGTTGAATAGAGTTTACCCTTCTTTACTGTAGTAGAAACTAATTGTTCAGAATATAATAACAAGGCCAGACATTGAAACATCCACACCCACCTTTTTGTATTCATTGTCATCTTGAGTAAAGGAATTGGAATCGGAGGGCCCTCCCTTTAATCACTCCTCCTCATACACTTTAGACTCATCCCTTGATTATGAGATGTCTTCCTACTTTAATTCTTCTAAAAAATGTTGCATCACTTTTTTATTCACAAATTGAGTACAAAAACTTGCTGATTTGTCACCGTGGCACTTAAACTCCTTTGCCACATGTTCTAAGCTTTGAAATGACCTTCCAATCAATCATTGGCCTATTAGAAATGTTTTATGGGAATAACCTAAGCTTTTCTTACGAGTCCAAAAAAAATTAATTGTTGCATGTCATATCCCTTCCTCTATACCATGACATTCATCCATCATATGTGATGGCAATGTCTTGTGAGTCTATTGATAAGAAAAAATATACTTAATAAAAACTTTTTTATTTGCTCTAAGTCATGATAAGGGTGAAAAATAATCTATAGCAACCTTCAAGTTCATACCATTGCAGTATATCTTGTAGCACTATCTTATGAGAAATTTCTTATTATTAACATTTGCAAGGAGAGACATCTCTAAAGACAATATTCACCCAAATAACACTTAAAATGATGGCACTCATCTTTCAAAATAATAACCCATTTACCACTCCATTTCAAGCTACATGCTTTCCAAAACAATGTCAACCCTTTTGTTACTTTGTTAAAATCTTTGTCTCAATTATAGAAAGTTTTCATCTCCTATTTTGATGCCCTTTTTTATAATAGATGTAGGAACAAAAGTCAAAAAGTTGAAGAGTTTGAAAATAGAGAAGACGAAAGTAGAAAATGGTAATCTACTCCAATTAGGTATTTTCACGACTTAATTGAAGAAAAAACCTCATATTTACTCTAGCACTCCACTTTCTGATATATTCAACATATGCTCCCAATCATGATGAAAAGTAAAGTGACTGATAAAGTCAGTCGGGCCCCAAAGTGGGTCTAGCCAAAAATAATTCAAAATAAAATGCCTAACTCTTGGAATCTAATGAGTTGACTCCCTAAACTAACTAGATTTGATCTGGATCAAAATTGATTGGTAGTTGATCATTTAAAACTCACTTTACCCCATTTTTCAAACTGTAACTTTTTGCTAGGAAGCCTCAGAAATTGTCTTTAAAAATTGACTGAAACAAACAATTGGACCCTAAAAATAAGCATATTTATTCTTTGTTCCACATTCTTGTACTCTATTAGATTTTATCTCATGATGACATCTAGGTCAAAAGACAGTGACTTTCAAAGTTGTTCACTTGAAACTGCCTACAAACAAACATGCGATAAAAAATAAAGTGTGTGCAGTTTTGGCTTCAAAAATTGGTCAAATGGACATTTAGGGGCATGAAAATTGGGGCATTAATTCACTATCATGGGGAGATCATAAATCTATAATTTGGTCTCGAGATAAATAACAATGCACATCTAGTAGGTGTTTGAAGTGGGGTTCTCAAAATTGCAGAACTAGGAACACTAGCGAAACAATGACTTTCATGAGCGGAATGGACCTAGAAAAGTGTGCAAAAAAAATTTTCAAGACTTGAACTCTAGTACAGTTAAAGTATTTTCAGATTAGAACATAGTGGTATAATCCATTCTTTCTCATCTATCATGGATTTAGAGTTATGACATCTTGAATAGGGCCACTGATCAATCTCCACTTTTAGAACCAGTACAACTTTATAAATTGCATTCAGAATTGCATTTGAAAACTAGTCAAACAAATTTTTCATACGCTCAAATATGAAACATAACAAGTGTCTAACCCCTAGAATGTAATGCAAAATGAATTTCTTCATTTTGGTCAACTGGGTCAAATTTATAATAGGTCAAACAGGGCTTCCCAAAATTCTGAGAAATTTGTGTCAACATGACAACAGTAAACAACCAACTTTGAGGGATTCAAAACCTTGTCAAAACATATCAAAATGACTTGAAATTTGAAACATAGGTTCTCTAATATGCATAATAAACACTCCCAAAGTGGTGAGTCATGTAACTTTATCAACAGTAAGATATTCAATTGCAAACTAGGCTTCATGTCCTTGTTTCACACTTAGGCAAAAATATAGATTTGAAAAATACTCAAAAAGAAACTTCATGGAATGACTCAGTATGGAAACTTATCATTATGGGACACATGCACATACTGAATGCAATTTTTTAGAAACATGAAACACTTCATAGGCCTCAAAATGATAGTTGGGTACATATGCACAAAAAAAATTTTATAGGGGCTCAATTTAACTCAAAATTTGGAATGGTAATCAAAATTAGGGCTTAAATTTTGAGTCCCAATAGAAAGGAAGACCCCTCACATTCTCTATATTGCATGTTCCCACCACTTGTGGATCCTAATGATCCCTTTTCTGACCCAAGGGGAGGTTATAAACTAGTAGAACAATAGGTCATAGACCTGAATGCAAGTTCTACCCAAATTAGTGCCCCCATCCCAAAAATAAATCAACCATGAAACACACAACCATTGGTTCATACCACACCTTAGAATCCCACCATCATGCAATTAGCATCCACAAGAATTTTCATCATCACCATTACTTCCATATAAGCTATATTTGCCCCAATCACCATTACACAACCTACCCTACCCCAAACAAGAGCACCTACTACCACCTCAAAGTCATAGGCCTCTACTTCATACATAATCACTAGTAGTGCTTCCAATACATTCCATAAAAACATGCAATCAATGCCACAATACACTACAGGAATGTTTCCAACAAGGCCTAACAATCAACCTCTTATCCCATCTAGAGATGACACCAATCCATTTAATCCCACACAAGGTGTAGTAACCTCATTTCCACTTGGCCCATGGGAGTTAGCATAGTCACAGATGTAGACCACAAGCATTCCAACTAAAAACCCTTTCATGCCAACCTTAATTGAACAAAAGAAACAACTTCCACCACCACCACTACCAGTCAATCTATTTCCACCCATAACAAACTATTTATCCTTTTCACCCTTGGGGAGTCACTAACCTTTGCCACCAATGTATCAAATGCAATCATGTTCAATCCCCTATGTGAATTACTTAGCACCATTTAACACCCAAATACCTTCTCATGCAAGTGCACACCCATTCTACATTGGAAAAATATGGCTTCTCAAACTATCATGCTAGTCAATCAACCCCAACTTCCATAAAAACCACCTCTACAATAGAAATATGTGCAAGCAAAATGGTGCACCTACCTATTTATACAAAAATCTCACAATTATCTCTTGTAGCGACATCCACAATACCAGTAGTAATTCATCATGCAAATACAACAACAATATGTTAAAAACCACCACAACAATCACTAACTCTCATCCAAACAATAGGCTAGTCATCATTTCACCCACCATAATTTGCAAATTAAAACCATCCATACTCACCTACTCCATCTGATGCATATCCTACATCAGGAGCACCAAAATTGGGAGCACCTCCTACAGCATCTATAAACCCAAAATGGTAAGAAATATGGAAAAATGTCAAAGAGATAAAAGTTGACACTGAGGCCAAGACATTTAAGTTTGAGAACATGTTCCTATATCCATTTGACAAGGTTATAACAACAACACCCTTCCCCAAACACTTTGAGATCCCAAAATTTGATAAATTGATAGGGAAGGGGGATTTAGACACATATGTGAAAGAGTTTTACATGCATTTCCAAGAGGTGTCTTATAGAGATGTGTTACTCATGCACCTCTTTCCAAAGAACCTTTGGGGTCCCACTCTTGAATGGTTCTACCAAATACCCTATAGAACTATGAATATATTTGTAGAAATTCTAGAAGCTTTTGTTGCATAGTACACTCACTTGGTCAAAATTGTACTATTAGTGGTAGGTTTAGTTTACACAAAATAAATGGTGGGAAAAATCCTCATTGAGTTCCTATATAGGTGGAAAACCCTTACAACTCGACTATCCTACACCATACTAGAATGATACCTTGTGAAGATGTTCATCAATAAAATGAACCAAAATCTTGCATATCATGTGTGCATGAGTTTCCTACAAATGTACTAAGACATCAAAAAGAAATGCATGGATCTAGAGAAAGGACTCATTGAAGATGGGGTCATAAAGATATACAAAGAGAGCACCCAAGAGCATGGTTACTCAAGTGACAAACTAGGATACTAGAATAGAAACAAGAGCATGGTAATAGATGGCTCCATAGATACAAATCATATCCATGTGGTTGGTGTAATGCTAAACATAACAAATCCATATTACCAACAACAATAGCCATATCACAACAAGCCACATTTTACCAATAGTTGTATCAACAACCAGAACAATAACTATATTAATAAAATACAGAAGCATACTCTCAAAAAGCACAATAAATCAAACAAATTACATAAGTGTCACAACTAGACAAAAGCCACATGTTCATAACAAGCCAAATAAATTCCATACTCCCTTAGGGGAACCACTTGATGTCATCTTTGACAAAATGGTAAAAATCAATCTTGTCGTCATTCCACATACACAACCACTAGATGAGAGTCAACCCAAGGCCAAGTGGTACAATGAAAAGGAGTTATGCACCTATCATTAGACCAAGGGTCATGCCATTATCAAGTATCTAAAACTCAAGGAGTATGTGCAATACCTTATATATTATAAGGATATCATAGTAGGGGAAAATACAAAAACCTCTCCTAATGTAGGACTACTAATTAATCTAAATGCATTCCCACTACAAAATAACAAGAACACAAGCAAAGCACTTGATCGAACAACAATACCAACAACAACAACAACACTAAACCCAAATAAGGTGATTTTTATAATAAAAACACAAGATTATACCTCATCATACCTTCACTATGGCAATATGATCAGATGCATATGTCAGGTTGAGCCCTCTATTAATGTTATACATATCAAGGGAACATGTAATAACCCCAACAGGTTATAACTTCTTCAAACACCAAAATCTTCTCTAGTTCAGTTGTTTGACATTTTGTCAAACACTTTTCAAGCAAGCTCTGATACCAATATAATATCCTCTTACAAGGAACTAATATGCAAGTGCAATTCTTTTGGTATTTTCAATGCAAATACATGGAAACTATATATGTAGTGCAAAATAATTGACATACAATAATGACTATAGTAATGCCAAAATTTGATTCTGAATTATCACAACAAAATCATATGCTTATGAAGTACAATGATAACTATTAATAGTTACAAGAGGAACCTGATAATAGTGATGCCCAAGAATGGAAATGAATCAAACATAGATACTACAATGCGACATCATGCATGCATTATGTAGCAGCCAAAATCTATTCTCCAATTTAAGCACAAATAGAACTCTTGAATTTTTCTCTCCTAAATACCAAATTCAATGGATATTTCACTACCTCAAATGGTTGCAACATTAAAGATTTGATGTTCTCCAATGGTTGACTAAAATCAAAAACCTTAGTTTCTTCTCCTAACTTAATATCAAATGCAATTCACAATAATCAAATGATAAACAATGAAGCTCTCACCTCTATTTATACTTTTCCTTCACCCTTCTAGAAGGAAATAAAATATTTAATAATTGCATCCTCTAGAAGTATCTCCCTTTCCAATAATTAATGTACTTTTAGGAAATTAAATTACTAGAAGTTTCCCCCTTCTAGTAATTAATGCACTCGCTAGAAGCTTCTCTCTTGAAATACAATAATTAATTGTGCTTCTAGAAAGTTAAATTACTAGAAGTTTCCCCCTTCCAATAATTAATGCACTCTCAAATAATTAAATTAATTAAATATAAAGTCACCTTTTTATTTTAATTTATTTAATGACTTTATAAGAAATTAATTTAATCAATTTCTCCTTATTTCTCCACTTAGCCTTTGGAGAATGTCAAGGCTAAGAACTCCACTAAGATGCTAAAACGATGGGGACATTATAGTCTGACCTCCCTAAAATTGCTTGTCCTCAAGCAACTTTAAGTTTGGATGCTGCAAAATCTCCTCATTCTCCCATGTCGCATCCTCTATTGATAGGTCCTTCCATTTCACAAAATACTCCCTTATAGTGTGTTGCATCAAGTTCCTTTCCCTAAAATCAATGATAGCCTTTGGCACCAATATCAATTTTCCCTTATCATCCAAGGGTGGGAGCACTGTAGAAGGAACAATATGATGTCCTAGCACCTTCCTGAGGCATGACACATGAAAAACGTTCTGCACCTTGCTCTTTTCTATAAAATCTAACTCATAAGCCACCTCTCCCACTTTCCAAATAATCCTGAATGGACCATAGTATTGTATCTTAAGTTTCTCAGCACCACTCTCCTTAAGAGTGGGTTGATGGTAAGGCTGCAACATAAGATACACCATATCTCCAACCTCAAAAGTCTGCTCTGTCCTCTTCTAGTTTGCATACTACTTCTGCTGATTTTATGCCTTGGTTATATTATCCTTGAGAGTCTTAACAATGTCTTGACTCTCCTATAACAAATCACCTGCACTGGGCACTCTACTCTCACTCAAAAGTAGATCCATAAAATTGGGTGTCTCATACCCATACAGGGTCATAAAGGGTGACATCTGAATAGACATGTGAAAAGTGGTATTGTAGCAATACTCATAGAGATAAATCCACTTTACCCATGCCTTTTGTTGACATGTTATATAATTTCTGAGATATCCCTCCACCCATTTATTCACTATCTATGTTTGACCATCTGTTTGAAGGTAGTAGCTAGTATCAAAGTGAGCTCTGTTGCACACAACCTAAATAACTTCCACCAAAAATGACTCATAAACTTGCTATCTTTGTCACTTACAATGCTCTAAGGTAAGCCATTAGTCTAAATATCTCCTTGAAGAACAACTTTGCCACTTGTGTAATAGTGTATGTAGCAGTGATTAGAAAGAAGTTTGCAAAGTTTGAAAGGTGATCCACAACCACATATATGCAGTCCCTACCTTGGGCTCTAGGTAGTCCCATGATGAAGACCATGGATACACACTCTAACTTTCTATTAGGAATTGGAAGTGGCCAAACTCACTAATATACTAAAGTACTTTTGCTTTGAGCCCTTTCCATGTGAATCACTCTCTAATTTGTCGATATGTCTTGTAGAAACTAGGATGTCCTACCATAGGTGAATCATGAAAAGATTTCAGAACCATCCTCCTCATTATTGAGCCTGGAACCAAAAATATTTGCCCTTTGTAAATGATGAGCTCATTCACAAGGGTGTATTTATAGACACCTAAAATTGTCCTAAACACTATTTTAATCAATTTAATATCTCCCTTGCCACTATAATTAATTATTAATTAATTAACTATATTATGTCATATTCTTCTACTTATTTAATTAAATTTATTTAATTAAATAGGTTCACTTCCCTATTATATTTTGAATTTAATTCAAATACTACCCCCTAGTGTGTTAAATTCATTTAATGCATAGTGACATCATAAATCCCCTTTTAAATAAATTTAATTTATTTAAATCCCCCACATGCTTAAGTTTCTGAAACCTAATTAAGATTAATCTAATTTGATCTTAATCCTAACCTATCCTCCACCAAAATTAATAAATGATTTCATAAAATCATTTATTCCCCTTTTATCCATCTAACCCTTAAATGAATTTTGATTCATTTATCTCTTACATGTCTCCACTTGAATAATATTATAAATATTTTCTTTATGACATTATTCCTCCACTATGATATGTCTTCCACTCTCCTCATTTCTTTATTCCTCCATTATGACATGTCTTCCACTCTCATCATTTCTTTATTCCTCCACTATGACATGTCTTCCACTCTCCTCATTTCTTTGTTCCTCCACTATGATATTTCTTCCACTCTCCTAATTTTTTATTCCTCTACTATGGCATGTCTTCCACCCTCCCCATTTTTTTATTCCTCCACTATGACATGTCTTCCACTCTCTCCATTTTTTTATTCCTCCACTATGACATGTCTTCCACTCTCCTCATTTCTTTATTCCTCCACTATGACATGTCCCCCATTACCTTTTAATTTTAAATTGATCCCACTATCTCCCTTTCTTGATTAATTTCCTTTGCCACCTCCCCAAACCTCTCAAAAAATCTATAAATAGGAGGCATTCCAAGAGAGAAAGGGCATCTCATTTTGGCTAACATTATGCTATAGTATTTGAAGACCTTCTCTCTTGTGGAGAACTTCTATTTCTTGTCTACATTCTCTCATCCATGGCTCTCTCAGATATCTCTTTCATATGCATTATTTTCATGCTAGTTTATGCTTAGAGCTTTTAGAGATCATATCTCCCTCATTTTCTCTTACATTCTTAGTTTAACATTCTTGCATATTAATATTATATAGCTTAATAATGCATCCATATAGATTATTTTTTCCCTCTTATTCTTAGAATAATCTTGCATATCTCATATAGTTTAAAATCCTTTGTTCTAGAGGTCTAGTTGCCCACTTCTCGTTATGAGAGCAAAGGAAAAATCTTTCTAGTTAGAAGGCAATAGGATGAACTATTGGATTACTTGGATGAATAATCTCATATTCATTATGGGATGATCTTTCAGATAATGACCATGTTGAAGTGTGTGTGAGGATCTAAGGCCCGCATTTCACATAAACATTTTTGGCACCCACCATGGGGCGAGAACCAAATTTCTAGCTCCATTTTGTTGCTGGTATTTTAGCTGTATTTTAATGTTTGGTTTTTGTATAGAAACCTATTGCATATAACAAAGTGTTTTTGTAGGTTTCTTACTTTGGTTTTAAGGCTAACCCATATGCAAATTGGTTTGAAGGCTACAACTCTACATTTTGAAAGATTTACCCATATCTTCCGAACCGTTTGGGATATGGATCTAAAACTTTTTTTGCAAGGTGGTGATAATATAGAGAGTCTCCAATCCAAAATTTAGACTTATTCAAATTGATTTGCATGATTTGTAATAATTTCTTTTATTTTCATAAAAATGGGTTTTCAGGTTCAAATCAATGAATTTTTCAATCAACTTAGCATTTTTGGATAGGTCTACAAATTATAGAGGTGGTTTGTTCTTTTTATTTTTAGTTTACATGCTATATCAATGCTCAAATAGTCGATTTACCAAAACAAGTCTATTTTGACAAAGTGGGTCCCATAAGAGCAAATGGGTAGATATGACCAAAATTATTACATTTTTAGAAACCTCTCTAATTATTAGTAGGGGCCCCTTCTTTTACTTCTATTTTTGAAGCCAAAATCATAAGAAATAAATTAAATCTTATTGACTAGGTCGAAAACTAATATTAAAAAAAGGGCATTTGATGAATAGCTTGCATTTAATTTTAAGATGGATCAATGCAGGATGTGAGCTTTTATTTGGGTTATTTGCTAGTTATTATCACTCTTTAAAATCAGATATTTAGATCTAACCCTAGTTTTACATAAGTTGGATATATATTGCATATCTTGTGTTTGCTTATTTTGCTTGTTGTTTTGTTCGTTGTGAGTGAGCATTCAAGCGTAAACGAAAGGTACAACAAAGAAAAGACTTGTTTCAAGGATTACTAGGTATTTTGTTGGATCTCAATAAAATTTGGATTTGGAAAGGAAATGAACCCTCTCATGTGTTTGGCTTGAGTGCTTTTACATGCTTTCATAGACTCACACTTCATTCAGTGCTCTAAAATAAGATCTAGATTTACTTTCATGAATATGTCTTTCACATAGTAATTAGGCCCTATGAGCACTATTTGTGGAGTTTTTGAGGGAATGTGCTTCATTCGCTCTCCTTACATGGGAAGCTCTTCTCAATGAAAGATCCCCCTATAGGTAAGGAAAGATATTTGTTATTATCTCACTATTCTGCTTGAGTTTGTCCTCAACATCCATTACTACTTTCTCTTTTGAGATTGGTGGTGTTTGTTATTGGATTTTAAAAAATAAATTGGTGAGGTGATTTTGAATTAGTGTGTCAAATAATCTTGTTTGGTATGTTTGGGTAAGGTGAAGAGGCTAGAGGATTGTGCTCTGTTCCCTTTTGGGTACATCAAAAACTTGGAACCCTTGAATCCAAACCAAGTCCCCATGTGGTACAAATTTGTGTGTCTTACTTGATTAGAGAGGGTTAACCATAATGGACATTCCCTTTATTGGGTCAACCATGTGGATGGAACCTCAAGCCGTAATAACCATTTTTGACATGGTAGTGGCAACTGCTATATAAATGTCCTTGTGGGGGAAATGCTCATAGGTGTAGTCTTTTGTTGGGTTGTTAAATCTCCTCAGTATCTCTGATTGATTAAATTCTCAAAATATGTCAAAACCCTAGTGCACCGGGATTGGATTTTGGCCACTCTAAATTGCAAAAGTTGTAGAGTTGAACATTACTAAGAACCATAGTGCTACCAAATTTTATTTTCCAGGACTATGTGCATAATTGGAAAACATTTTGAGAACATACATAGCGGTGGTTCTAGGGATTAAACTAGTACTATGACACTATTCTTGTTTATGTGCAAGGTTGTTTTGTCATTTGCTCATTGTTTGAAGATTTTTACATGAAATCCCTGATTATTGTCTTGTGTTCTTGGTTTATGATTCAAAATCTATCACACCTAGTTGGATATTTAAAAAGAACAAAATTTGAGTTTCTGAATCGAGACTTTATGATCAAACTACTTTGCTATCTTGTTATTTCCAGTCTTCCTAGGTTGATCCGATTCAAATTAGGCAACTTACCCCATTGTTAGAAGCTTGTTTGCACCTTGAGTTATTGTGCTTTGACCTCTTTGGGATCTCAGTCTAAACCTGTCAAATTTTTTCTACCTATGACTATTGCAACTAAGGGTGGAAGAGAGTTTTCTTGCTTTACATAAAGCTAGACATCACAATGGCTAACAACAAATGTGCTAAATCCAACATTCCTATTGAGGAAGAAGCCATACTTATTGCAAACATGAAGAAACAAATCCAATAAATGAGTGCTCAACTTCAAAGACTAAAGGAAGAAGATGACACATCATCAAACAAATTCTCTTGGCAAGATTATTCTCCTTCCTCCAATGATAGAAAACCATCAACTCCTTACGATGTTGAATCCAAGCCATCTAAGAACAATGCACAAACACAAAAGAAATCTAGAAGTATCTTTGAAGGAAAACCTTGGGGACCTAAACCAAAGCATGATTTCACCCCTTTGGGAAAATCTTATGCATCAACTTTGGAAGAACTTCTTGAAAACAAACTCATTTTTTTACCTAAAGTTAGTTTGGCTGGAATCTGCTCTATGAGTAACTATTGTGTCTATCATAGACATAATCTACATAAAACTTCACATTGCATGGAGTTGAAAAATAAAATCCAAGATTTATTTGATGAAGGCATAATTCCAAAACCTAAGAAATTATCTTTTAAAGATACTACTCTCAAGCTTGATCAACATCATGAAACCATATCTAGTAATGGTTCAAATGCAACTTCTACTTAAATGTGACTTCTACTTCTACTAACATTCCATCACCTTCTAAAGCATCTAATCTTTCCAAAATACCTACACCAAATAAAGAACTCGCTACCTTCTCTATTGATTATGTGTACCCTCAAGGGTTGCCTATAAAAGAAATCCAAGCTAATCTTGACCTAGCTGCAAACCTATCCCATACTACTCAAACCAAATATCCAAAACCTTCATGCCCAACTACTCCTATTACTCCCACTCTAGCTAGTCCTTCATTATCTCTTTAAGAGCCTACCATGCAAACTCCACATTCTACCTTGTCCTTAGAAGTGGATCCATGTCAAGAGGATTCTAAAATACTTAAAGATCAAGATCAAGAACCCTCCATCTCAAGAGCCACATAGTCCTCCATCTCCTATATCATGCCTCTCTACTAGGAAAGATCATGATATTCATTCCACCATCCTTAACAAGATTAGTGAAGATAAAGAGAAGGATATTTTTACTATGCTACCTAAACTTCCTTGTGAAGATAAAAGTATTCCCTCACCCTCTTGTTCTACTTCTCTACATCCACTTCAAATCTACACTCAAGCTATAAGTGCTCCTATAAAAGGTGCTTCTCCTATTAAAGTTACATGTGAATCTATTAATGGACTAGGTCATGTTGCTCACTCTAAGGATGTCGATATCCCTATCCACTATCCATTTGTATCTTCTAAATCTATCCTTGGTCCTTATCCATCTAAGCTAAAGCCTTCAAACCTTCCATCTATTTTGGGACCTTATATTCCTCCATCTCCTAATTCCACTCTTAACTCATTACCTACTTCTCCTACCCTACCTCAAGATCAACAAAGATATATATCCTTGAGTCCTTCATATAAAGCTTTCCATCTAAACTAGTCATATTGGCCTCATTCATCCACAAGCCCCAAGTCTTTTGGAAGCAATTTATATGATCAACTCAAACATAAGTGCATAAATCCATCTTTAAAAGTTCACACTATCTCCTTTAATCAACATGTGAATGTTAAGAAGGAAAATACACAAAGAAGACCACAAAGGCCCACTATTCAAAGAGCTCAACCAAAGAAAGTGTGGGTCCATAAATCTATTATTGAAGAAATGTGTTCCAAAGCATCTAATGAAAAACCAAAAGCTATATCGATTCCCAAGTCTCTTTTGAAGGACTTGAATATTAAAAACAAATCAAAGTTGACATTCAAGCTTACAAAGGCTTCCACTCCATCTTCTTCTCAACATCTTCCTAAAAAGGTTTCATCTTGAGATAAATTTATCCTATATAAAACCTTTTGAACCATGATGCTATAAAAAATTGAAATAAAAAGCAAAAGAAAAGAGAGTAGAGAACTAACTTATGAAAATTTGAAAGAGATATCCCTATTGAAAACAAATTTTAAAAAAATAAAAAATAAAAAATTGTCATGTAAAGCAAAGAAAGGGATTTGTGTCTATGAGTTATCATGGTTTGCGATGGAGACAAAGCAAAAATCCATAAACCTAAAGTTCTTTCAATTAACACTAAAGACCTCATGATCATAATGATTGCACGAGGACGTGCAATAAGCTAAGTTGGGGAGAATGATGAAAGCCAATTATAACGTATTTAATACCCTATTTTAATCCATTTTATGCACTTACCTACTCATTTCCTTATTCCATTTCCATTATATTCCATCCCATTTTATTGGTTTACATTGCATATGGATTAATATTTATAAGCAGTATTTCATATTGTTTTGGGATTAAAATATGGAAAATGCATTAATTGATTTCTTTTACTAATATTTACTATTTAACAAACCTCCTATTGCGTATTAGTTGGGACTGAACTGCTTGTCACCTATCAATTGGGACTGCAACTTCCTATCGCCTGCCAGTCAGGATTGCAACTTCTTGTTGCTTGCCAGTTGGGACTATAACTTCCTGTTGCATTTGGATGTGAACTATTAAACTTCTAGAATAAAATTTCTACTACTGCAATCTCATTTGAAAATATATGTTGGTTGGACACATGTATTACAATCTATATGGAGTTTAAACCACTTAATATCTACCTTTTTTTCCATCATACGATGACCTCCAACCATGCAAGGGAAACAATAGCAAATAACCAAGGCAAAATTCTATTGCATGTATTCATGTGGGAAACTTTATTAGTATTTAGTTTCCTATACTTATGTGTAGTTATAAATGTAATTCATGTGGCATTGTTTTGTTATATCTGCTTGGTCATAAGCCAGCCACATAGATATCTCATACATATTTTATTTAGTGTTTGTTTTATAGCAATGGTATATACATATGTTCAAATATCATAGCAGGGGGAGGCAAGTTTGAATACATAGATTTCTGTAGAAGGTATTATTGTACATAGACTATTATTATTATTCTAAAATATAAGTTCCATATTTGCATGATTACAAAGGTGTAAGACTATTATTTTTCTTCACCAAGTAGCTGAGCAGGAAGGGCTCACTCTAAAGTTACCCGATGATTATTTTCTGTGAGTTATGTATGGAGTGCATTTGAATTAGTTTCCACTTATATGTTAATTATCTCGACATTATATAGTATGGATTTAATCATAGTATATTAGTTTATGTGTTTAATATTTGTATTTTATTGTATAATAACATTTCATATGAATTAGATTATGAGTTGATAATTTTTTAAGAGTTGTAGTTATTTTATCATAGAATATTTCTCTTATACTTCAGTAAGTTTTTGCTGCTGGAAGTGACAGTGCCTATCGTAGAAGAATTTCAATTTGGTTATAGATGCATTCATAAACCCTCATCTTACAACTATCATCCCTTGATAGCATATTGCTCAGACACCTTTCACAAGCTTACACTCTTAGATTGACATGTATGGACCAGCCAAATTCTATCATAAATTGTTAATTCTTTTGTTACTATTTACCCCAATGTTGGCCTATCATTTTGGCGTCATTGTCGGGGAAAGGTGTCAAAGACATGTTAGTTTATTGATTTGAGTTAGGAACAATGTGTTAGGATGAAAGCTTTTGTAATTGCTAGCCTTGCTTAAGTAACTAATCTTAATTTGCATTGCATAAATCATATAGATGCATTGCTTTAGAGTTTTGTTTTAGAGTTTGCAAGTAGGCCTTAGAAATTAGATTCATTAGCTGCTTTAGAAGGTAATTAAATTTTACATCATCATAAGTTGTTGTAAGTTATTGTTAAAGACAAGCATATTCTAAAGAAAAATATTAAACATGATGCCTTTTCAATGTTGTTCAAGTATATCAATTTTGGTTGAAAATTGTTTCGAAAATACACAAATTGGAGGGAATGCAAGAGGCAAAATGTGCTTGGCATCAGGGGTGATGCCCCTTGACCCCACCCTGTACTACGACAAGGAGTGCACCTTGGGTGCTTCCCCAAGACCTCGCAAGGGGTGTTGCCCCTTGACCCCACTAGTGGTTGCTGCCACTAGACCCCCGCTTTCAAATTTAAAAACAAATGAAAAAATTGGTGGGGAAATCACACTGACCAAAGGTGAGATTTTAATACCCTCTATACCTAATGAATGCATCTTAAAAGATATTGATCTTCCATCATCACATGTATGTACAAATGGTATCTTTATATATGACCAAGAAAATATCATTGATGAATTCTTAGAACAATGTGATTTTGGTGATAAAAATCTAATCACTTGTTCTAATTGCTATAGGAAAGATGATCAATGTATATGTTCGAACAAACACAAACACATGGTGAATGAGGTGCAAGATATTTCTAATCCTTACCATGATAAGGGTGGAAGTGACCAAGTATTCCTTATAATGGATGAACAATCTCAAGTACCAAACCAAGAAGATCAAGGTATGTATTATGTTGGTAAAACGTATTTTCACTCTAATTCATTACAAATCCAACATATTTCTTCAAAATGTACTTCTCCACTTAGCATGCACAACGAATGTAATCATGCATACTCACAACAACCCATATATCCCTCTTATATTCCACCATATCCATCCTTACCGTCTTCATTTCACCCATCCTTCTTATTCCCATCTACTTTATCTCCTTCGTACTTCTTACCATATTCATTATCCCATTCACATTGGACTCCATCCTATCCACCAAAGACAACTATATTGCTTCATACAACATTTCATACTAAGGTGTTTGGAAATAAATATAATATTGAGCTTTCAAGGATCCCTGTACAATCTAATGATATGCTTAAAATTGATAAATCAACATTGGAATGTATTGATGCATATAAGGAATGTGATTTTGGTTTAATTAAATTAGAAGAACAATATTATTTATTGAATTATAATCCACTTTGTTCTTCTTTTCTACTTAGTGAATTCCAAATACCTACAAATGAGCCCATACTTAAAATTGCATCAAATTTAATTAGTGGACTCATGAGTATGTGTATTAATATCAATCATGCACTAAGTAATTTTAAGCCATATGCATTCCATACTTCAAAAACATGCTACCAAATCCTCCAATATCTATATTTTATCACTCTTGTACTTATACATCTATGGTTAAAATGTGCATACCTCATATGCTTGTTGATTTGGGACCAATAATTGATTAAGCACAATCATACGGGATTCTATGTATTAATAGCCAAAATGTTAAAACTGGATGATCAGTATTCCTCATTGTTGATTCTTATCCTTGTCCTAAGATGACCAAATACACTATGGATGATTCATTTATTTAGCAAGGATCAAAGTATTACTATCTATATATTTTTTATTCTTGGTTCTTATATATCCATATGATCATTCATTGATTACATGTGTTGATTTCTTGATTCCTTGGATGATTTGAATTCCATATACTTTTATAACCTACAGTTAAGTTGGTGGTACATTCATTGAATTATTGAAATATTTGATTTATCTATCATTCAATAAGGCTCACAAAATTCTACAGATGTGTTACTCTCTTCGAGTTACCTAATTTTTTTGGTCATCCTAATGATTTCATGACATTGTAGCATGAAGTTAAGTTTGGGGGAATCCCTGGACAATCTTGTGATTCTTGGATGATTTTAATTAAGCTTCATTGGTTGTTTCATTGGTCCTTTTATAAAACCTCCACATGGGGCATCTCCACAATTCAAGGTGTGTGTTTTGGTGTTGATTAGCATTGCTATTATATGAACATAAGAGTTTATTTGTATTTATCCATTCTATCAAGTATCTATTCATAGTAATAACTCTATCTATCATTTGTAAAACTAAATAACCTACTTAATCATAGAGTTATTGAATGAATACTATTTCTTTACTATGCTTGATATGCTTGGTTTTGAGAATATTGTTGCAGGTCTCTCATTGTGGTGTGATGATCTTAGAACCAATACTAGTTAATGATGCTTCTCTACACAAGAATTTCATAACACACCACGTTGGCTTTGTTCACATTGTATGGGCTTGCTAGCTATATGGTGCATATCCACTTCTCTTGTGTTTTACTATTCAAGATCACATGCAGATTTTGGCAGTGGTTGTTCACCACCTTGAGATGAGATTTATTTTCCATGATGATTAATCCAATGGAGGAAAATATGCAACATGGGATTCATGATTATTCAAGAACACATCTAATGATACTTTGAATACATTGCTAGTTACCACAAACCTTCCTTGAGGTGTGTATACTTCTCTCAAACATTTTTTGGACACATTGGTGACTACTATTGGTTTTCACTCCATACTAATGTATTTGGTAATGAAGGTGTGTTACTCGCAACTTTATATTTTCCTACAATGGATATTTCACAAGATTCACAAGAATAGGAATCATATCTTGAGGAGATGTCTTCTTATTCTATCAGCATAGAGAAATATGAGAATCATCATCCATGTGAGTAATATTGTTACCCAACTATCCCAATATGTTCCAAATCTCTTCACGCGGCTTTCAATTTTAGTGGCAAGAGATATGTAGATCAAGGTTGATAGTGTAATGTTTTAGTCTTCCCAACTTTTTGGAGATTATTCCTGGTCATCATTTCAAGTTCCTTATGCAATCAAGCTTCAATGGTGCCTTCTGTGAGGTCATGGACAAAAATAGAGCTTTGGATGGTATCATTTTTCATCATCCATGTCAAGATTTCATTTCTTTGGTCATTATATGCAGTAATTAAAAATTTGAAAAAAAGAAAAAGAAAAAAACAAAAGAGAGAAAAATTTTAAAAAATTAAAAAGCAATAAAAGATCCAACAATGAAAACCTTTGGGCATTGT